>RPOG01000021.1:149733-749733 GCA_008086565.1 Thalassoma bifasciatum
AGCAACAAGCAGACTAACCTCCCTCCTGGACTGCGCCCCAGCCAGTGACCCAGCTGTCAGTGCCGTTGTTGAATGTACTGCCACCCGCCGCCAGACACACAGGCCTGATGTAGTCTGTGAATTCAACTGGTGAGGAGAGTTTGAGCAGAGCAATGTCGTTGTCGCTGGTAGTGCTGTCATAGTTTGGATGCAAAACGTACCACAGTTGAGAGGACCTGTGAAGTAAACCTAACAGGGGAACGTCCAAGACCGCCGGTTCTCTTTGGACGGTTAGCGAACCTGACAGTGACTTCCCCCTTCATATCCCTACGTTTTTTACTCTTCCTTCCACACGGTTCTCGTAACGTAACCACAGACCAAGATAGACTTGGATGTGCTACCCACCTGAAGAAGCAGTGGGCTGCAGTCATCACCCACTCCCTGTTGATGAGTGAACCACCACAAACATGGCCCCCAAATATCTGCAGACTCACTTGCCAGGGCCAGCTTCCAGCTGGCGCGTCTTCGCCCCCCACAATCCTATTATTCAGGGGGGTGATGCCACACACTGAAAATGACAGGNGTATAGGGATGCAAAAAATGAGAAGGAAGGTGTGCCAAGAGCATTGCAAACCACAGACCAAGATAGACTTGGATGTGCTACCCACCTGAAGAAGCAGTGGGCTGCAGTCATCACCCACTCCCTGTTGATGAGTGAACCACCACAAACATGGCCCCCAAATTAGACGTCTGAGTGAACGGTCCCGGTCGAAGGTCGACCGCGCAGAAGCGGGGGGTGTTAGGATAATAAGTCCCCCCACTACGGTGTGTGACTTTTACTGTCCCGTGTCTTCTGTCTAGAACTGGGTCGGACCAAGTCTGTCAGTGCTAATTGGGACAGCTTAGAAAATTTGACACAAAGCAACAGTCATGATGTGGTTTCAAAATTGTTCACACAGGCACTGACTTAGATATAAGAGCCACCAGTGCAAGATCAGTGAATGTGAGCCGTGATCCCCGACACCTAGGTCTCAGTCGTCACCATCGGTGACCACGTCGACATCGTCTCCCTTGTTGTCCTCCACCGTCCGGCCCTGTCCACTTCGACGACAGAGCATCGGGCCCAGCGGAAGTGAAACTGACAAAGCCTGGCTTATCTGACCTGATGTGGGAGTCGATCCAGGACTGGTAACGGGAAACTCTGGAGTAGACTCCTGGCAGATTGGGTCGAGCACAGCCAAAACCAAAGCTCACCACTCCAGACTGGACCCACACAGAGCCCTGCTTAGTCACCATTGGACCTCCCGAGTCACCCTGTGTATTGGACGCACAGCAATGAGGCCTGCTGCTCTTGGAAACTGAACACTGGTCTGAANCACAAAGCAACAGTCATGATGTGGTTTCAAAATTGTTCACACAGGCACTGACTTAGATATAAGAGCCAGGTCACGTTCTAGTCACTTACACTCGGCACTAGGGGCTGTGGATCCAGAGTCAGCAGTGGTAGCCACTGGTGCAGCTGTAGCAGAGGGAACAACAGGAGGTGGCAGGCCGGGACAGGTGAAGCTGCTGTCTGCATCGGGCCCAGCGGAAGTGAAACTGACAAAGCCTGGCTTATCTGACCTGATGTGGGAGTCGATCCATGACTGGTAACGGGAAACTCTGGAGTAGACTCCTGGCAGATTGGGTCGAGCACAGCCAAAACCAAAGCTCACCACTCCAGACTGGACCGTGTGTCTCGGGACGAATCAGTGGTAACCTGGAGGGCTCAGTGGGACACATAACCTGCGTGTCGTTACTCCGGACGACGAGAACCTTTGACTTGTGACCAGACTTTCGTTCGATTAAGCAAGCATCAAGCAAGATGGTTACCTGACACGAGTCCTTGCCCCCAGCCAGAACTCCAGCACAGATCATGTTGTCTGTGACCGTGCCCACTCCATTGAGACAGTTACACTGACGGTTTCCAAGAACTGGCACCTGCACTTCTTGCAGGGTCTCAGGGAAGGGTAATGACACTGAGGGAGCAAAAGGAGGACAGACCATTCACCCATCAAGCTGCTAGTTGCCACTGTGGGGTGCCCACAGCCCAAAGCATTTGTCAGAAACAAGCAACAAGCAGACTAACCTCCCTCCTGGACTGCGCCCCAGCCAGTGACCNACAAAGCCTGGCTTATCTGACCTGATGTGGGAGTCGATCCAGGACTGGTAACGGGAAACTCTGGAGTAGACTCCTGGCAGATTGGGTCGAGCACAGCCAAAACCAAAGCTCACCACTCCAGACTGGACCCACACAGAGCCCTGCTTAGTCACCATTGGACCTCCCGAGTCACCCTGTGTATTGGACGCACAGCAATGAGGCCTGCTGCTCTTGGAAACTGAACAC
Organism: Thalassoma bifasciatum; assembly: GCA_008086565.1. Lineage (NCBI taxonomy): Eukaryota > Metazoa > Chordata > Actinopteri > Labriformes > Labridae > Thalassoma > Thalassoma bifasciatum. Next base: position 152,099 of record RPOG01000021.1, read on the forward strand.
TGGTCTGAAAGCAAGCATTAAGCAAGCATCCAGCAAGATGGTTACCTGACACGAGTCCTTGCCCCCAGCCAGAACTCCAGCACAGATCATGTTGTCTGTGACCGTGCCCACTCCATTGAGACAGTTACACTGACGGTTTCCAAGAACTGGCACCTGCACTTCTTGCAGGGTCTCAGGGAAGGGTAATGACACTGAGGGAGCAAAAGGAGGACAGACCATTCACCCATCAAGCTGCTAGTTGCCACTGTGGGGTGCCCACAGCCCAAAGCATTTGTCAGAAACAAGCAACAAGCAGACTAACCTCCCTCCTGGACTGCGCCCCAGCCAGTGACCCAGCTGTCAGTGCCGTTGTTGAATGTACTGCCACCCGCCGCCAGACACACAGGCCTGATGTAGTCTGTGAATTCAACTGGTGAGGAGAGTTTGAGCAGAGCAATGTCGTTGTCGCTGGTAGTGCTGTCATAGTTTGGATGCAAAACGATGGTGTCAACTCTCCTGGACACTTCATTTGGATTGTCCCCTTGCAGGTTCTGGCGGCCAAGAGAAACCTGCCAATCGCTTGGACTGTCACTGAAGGGGGAAGTATAGGGATGCAAAAAATGAGAAGGAAGGTGTGCCAAGAGCATTGCAAACCACAGACCAAGATAGACTTGGATGTGCTACCCACCTGAAGAAGCAGTGGGCTGCAGTCATCACCCACTCCCTGTTGATGAGTGAACCACCACAAACATGGCCCCCAAATATCTGCAGACTCACTTGCCAGGGCCAGCTTCCAGCTGGCGCGTCTTCGCCCCCCACAATCCTANCCCCAGCCAGTGACCCAGCTGTCAGTGCCATTGTTGAATGTACTGCCACCCGCCGCCAGACACACAGGCCTGATGTAGTCTGTGAATTCAACTGGTGAGGAGAGTTTGAGCAGAGCAATGTCGTTGTCGCTGGTAGTGCTGTCATAGTTTGGATGCAAAACGATGGTGTCAACTCTCCTGGACACTTCATTTGGATTGTCCCCTTGCAGGTTCTGGCGGCCAAGAGAAACCTGCCAATCGCTTGGACTGTCACTGAAGGGGGAAGTATAGGGATGCAAAAAATGAGAAGGAAGGTGTGCCAAGAGCATTGCAAACCACAGACCAAGATAGACTTGGATGTGCTACCCACCTGAAGAAGCAGTGGGCTGCAGTCATCACCCACTCCCTGTTGATGAGTGAACCACCACAAACATGGCCCCCAAATATCTGCAGACTCACTTGCCAGGGCCAGCTTCCAGCTGGCGCGTCTTCGCCCCCCACAATCCTATTATTCAAAGGGGCTCTTCCACAAACTGGAATTCAGACCATTATTGTCAAAATTGAGAATACACCTTCTTAGACATTATTTTTCAATCTTCAATCAACTTATTCACATTCAGAAGTATTTCAGACATCAATTTTCCTTTTTTTTCCCCTATTTTGCAGCCCTCATAATGTTGAAGATTTTTTAAGCCTATTATTTGACCTGTAGATGTCTCTTTTCAACAAAGAATTTTAAATATTTTACTTACCATCCAGCTGGGCATATGACTCTGTAAAAAGAAAACATAGTTTTGTCAGTAAAGTTCAAGCAATTGTTGACTTAAGTCTCTAAAGTACCCGAGACTGTCTTCTTTTTTCATTGATTTCCACCGGAAGAATTTTGTGAATCTAAAGCATTTAAAATTGAAAGTGAAACTTTGAAACTGTTTTCCTCAGGCACCAAAAAGTATCAGGATAAGTTAACACTCTTTAATAATCCAATCTGAAGACTTGTTACTTTCCCTTATTTGCATAGTTTTTTCATTTAAAGTAATAAAATTGATCTTTCTGATGAATAACAGTTTGAGTCAACGACAAAAGAAGTGAAACACAGTGGACCTTGGAGAAGTGTTATCATTTTTTGAAGTCAACGTATTTTAAAATTAAAATGCATTGAATCCCTTAAGCTTGTTTTTAAATGTTAATACTTCATATTAAAATGGGTTTTGCACACTAGATTTTATCAATCAAAGACAAACCAGACATGGTTTTCATCATTTAATTTCAAAATGGATAAAATTATCACACTGTTGATCATAAATAACTGCAATGGATTTAAAAAATATATCCTATTGTTTCACTGACAGTGTATGTGATCTACGCACCAGCAAATAATGCTAAAGAAGACAACTGTGAACTTAGTGGGGGCAGAGGCCACTTTGTACGCAAGATTTTCCAGATTTCTCAAAAATCTGATTATTTCAAGAAGAAAGAATTTAAAATTGCTATTCACATTATTCTTATGTGGATGTGTGGTATCAATAATAATAATAATAATAATAATAATAATAATAATAATAAGTACATAGAAAGAAATACACCACAAGATAATGTCTTAAGAGTCATTATTTTTCATAGCCTTCATTTAACTTTTTAAGATGCTTTTTTCCCTATTCATTGAAAATATATTCATAAGAGTTTGATTGACAGAGATATATATATAAAAAAATCCTCATTTCATTTTGATCCTGATGTTTTTGGTAGCACCTTTGTGTGCTAATTGAAGTTTCTGAAGAGTATGCATGAGTGAAGATATTAGTTAAAATTGAATGTGGCTTACCTGGTAAAAGACTCGCCAGAGTCAATATGCAGATCCACTTGTACAAAGCCATTCTGTGACTGCACATCTTGGCTGTGACTCTTTTTATGCCTTTGACCTGTCACCTGCTGTGAGGTGTGTCCCTCCCACAAGGCATCCAACATACCCACAAAGTTAATGGAAGTTTCCTCGTTGAAAAAACCCACAATTTTTGAGTGATGACACATTGTCCTGACATTAAAGCCTTTAATTTTAAAATCATCAAGGTCTATGCAGTCAGTTTGATTAATTAGGATATAGATAGATAAATGTAACTTAAAGAATTATAATTAATCATTTAAAGGTTGAATAACAGTTTGAATGATCTTTTCATTAGTTTTACATCAGGAATACAACAGTCTCCACAGAGATCAAAATAGTCTGACATTCTCTTTTTAGCTGTCTAAACCGGAGAAGTGGACAAACAGGTCACATTTGAGACGTTTAGAAACCTATTCTCAAACTATTCAAACAAACTGAATTCCCCCTCCATGGTTGAGAAACAGCCAGGTCTGGAACATTTTTGTGTGACAAATGTGACAAAAGCTTCTTTTGCAATCGCTTGTGGAACACTTGAGCATTTCAGCGCCCTTGGATTACTGTGCAGGTAGAAAAAAAAAGTAATTTGGCAAACAAAACAATTCATGATTATGTCACTATTATCCTGTAAACCAGTGATAATTTATCTGATGTGACAGAAAGTGTTATTCAGGCTTCAGGTGACCCTTTTTTATCACTTGGATTTAAATAAACAAAAACTCCTTTTTCTTAAACAAGATTAAACGGGTTAAATCTGGACAATGATGTATGGTTGACTGGATTAGTGAAGCCTGTATTTGTCTTGTTGACTAAGTAATCAAAAGTTCTGGATTCACTCTGTAAGTACATCAGTCTTTGGCATCTTTCCCGTGTATTAAAAATAGCAACACAGAGATGTATCTCTTAACACACTTACATAAACTGAGATGCCTGTGAAGTATGTCATACAGAGTTATACAATTGCTTGAATTATTGATCTGAATAGGAGACATTTCATTGATGCAGTGACAGAGTACAACATCATATAGAGTTTTCATGATATCTGTCACTCACAGATTTGGAACTACTTGGGAGAGCATTTCAGATTGTGTTAAAAGCTGAGATGACAAGGTTAATAACATTGACCTGTTGTTTCTAAATACTTTTGACTGTCCTATGCTGCTTGCTGTTCTCTCAAGCAACACCAGACTCAAGGCTGAGGTGTGCTGATGTATTCAGCATGCTTTGATTACCTTGTTTAACTCTCCATGTGGCAGCAGTGAATACTGATATTCATTATTATATCACTCACTGCACCCTACATCTCATGGTCATAACGTATGCACTTGCCTTTCAGTGCCATTAGGAAACAAAGAGTGTCTAAAAAGGCAAGGAACTCAACAAGAATGCAAAGCTCTTAGTGATGAGTTGAACGTACGGCTCAGCGAGGAGAAACAATACCTCACAGGTGTATGTTCAGTGTAGCTGCAACCTTTGCTCCCCACCTGTCACTCCCTGTGTATTTTTAGACTGAAAATATGCTTTTTGACAGTGAGGAGGAAGAGATCTTTTCAATGTAGTTATGTAACATTGTAAACAAAGCTGAATGTTTTCTCCTTTTAATTTTTCTACTGATCCTATTCTCAGGAAGCTTGGGTGAACTTTTTCCCATGAAATGTGAAGATGTGACGGTGAAAAACAACTTTTGTGCATCAAAAACACTTGGCAAGGGGCAAAATCCATGTAGTATTTACACTGCACACTATGATTCACTCTCAATGTCACATCGACAAAGAAGTGGGAGCACTGCACTTCCTGAAGTGGTATATAAGAGTTTGTTAATGTTATTGCACAATTTCAAAGAAAGAAAAACAAAAGAGGTCATACAAGCAAAGCTGGTTAATACTTGAAACCCAAAAATGTCATCACCAGTCATTACATAATTATGACTTGTGTTCTTTGTCACAGGGGTGTGTACATAAATAATGATGCTGATATCATAAAGATTTCTGAACATACTACATTCCATGGAAAAAAAATAATAAAGCAGCCACAAATAAATCAATAACTCAAAAGAAACAAAGGATCATTTATGGGGTTGTGTTTGTTGTGTGGTAGGTGAGGAGCTGTTATCAGGTACACGGGTACATCCAGGGCTGAAAGAGACTTACCCAAGATTTTTGAGACTGCAGTGTGTTGAGATTTTTTCTGACATTCTTTCTTCTAATTTTAGATGATTGGTTTTTCCATTGTGCTGTGCTTCATTGTCGAACAGTGTTTTTCTTTTCCTCCATCACAATGACTTTGCAAATTAGTTCTCTTCACAGTTCTGCATATTGTCTAATTCAGTGTTTTTCAATCTTAAGTTCAGGACTCCATGTAGGGTCAGAATCAGAATCAGAATCAGAATTTACTTTATTGTCCCGTTAAGGGAGATTGATGCTGCAACCGGAACACAGAAAGGACAAGACACAATGACAATAGTAAAAAGTCTAAAATACAGAAATGATAGACAACACAATGACTAAAGGTCACCTGGAAATCCAATGGGGTCGCCTGAAATGTTTAGTAATAGTTAAAAAAAGAATTACTGAAAGAAGTATCATTCTTCATAAAATTAAAGCACCGACCCCAGCTTAAAGAAAACTGCAGTCTTAATTTTCACTTTCTCAAACATAAATCTAATTGTAGCATATAAAAGTATCTGAGCTGGCGCATCTTAACTGACAGTCACAATCATGTGACTGCAAAGTAACTGCTATTTGAGTTCCCTCACTTTAACATGTATAAACACAAACTTGCTGTCAATAGGGAAAAACATAGAACAAATGAAAAGATTTCTTCACCTGCCAAGCCTCATAAAGACAATTCTGAAAGGAAACCAAACACTACCACAGCATGTTAGGGCCTGATAAGAAATACAAAAACAAACAAAAAAAAAATTCAGAAGAAAGAAAACTCCAATTTGTCTCAAACAACAAAAGATTTGAGCTTTTTCCCACCGATGACATAAAACACACATTTGAAACCAGCACTGTACACAGAGAAAGGGCAGGGAGTAGTTGACGAAAAACACTTTCTAAAGTTCCCTCTTTTAAAACAAAATGTGCACTGCACCACCTTCTTGGGAGCCAAAACAGATGCTGAGGTGCCTTCCTGGTTGGTGAACCACACTAATCTGCTCCTTTAGCTGGTTAAAATATGATAAACTGAACTGAGGACCAAAGCATACTGAAGTGCTCAATGGGGAGCCAAAAAAAAAACAAAAAACCCCCCAAAAAACCCAGCAAAACTGTCACCAGCAGCTGTTTCCCCTTACTAGTGAAAGTATTGCTTAGTGTGTTTGCGTGTTTCCCATATCTTATAATAACAACAAGTGTGGCTGCAAGTGTAACCTAAGGTGCTACTGAATAAAGAGCATTTTGATGCCAGAGGGAAAACACAGTTCATCACAGACAGTAAGAGAGCATGTAAACCGTCTTCCCCTAGACAATGTGTTATTATCTCGTGCACACAGGCTTTGAACATGTGTGTAGTATAAAGATAAATGTTCAGGTACCCATGCCGGAGGACAAAAACATTATGTAAGCATGTGAGAACCTGAGGTTTTCAGTTTTTTTCATTTCTTTCAGTCAAATCTGTCCTCACTTTAAGTCAGCCAGTCAGACAAACCTGACAAAAGCTGCTGACAACGTCTTATCAGAGTTGTTATTTGGTCAAAGTTTAGCCAACCTTGTTGTAGTGACTCATCTTTAAGTCAGCATTGCTTCATTACTGACACCAAGAACTGAAATGTAAGAGGCAAGTTTTATTTTGCACTGTTTGATACCTACTTGATGATAATTATGTAATGTGGAAGGTAACATATCTGATAAGTCCTCATGCATGGTTTATGCATCATGCAGGGCTCTCAGTAAAATAATAGTGCATTGTGTACAATGCATTAGCAGACAATGACGAATATTCCTAAGCTTTGTTACGGCATAAACTGTGACATCATGCAACTTAAGACCTGTCTGACACTTTGTGTAGGAGGATATAGTGGCATGAGGAAGAATAAACAAGTCATATTTCGTAACATTTTATGTCAGAATTTCTGATTAGAATGATGAACCAATGAAAAGATAAGAAAAATATAATTATATATCTTTATTCCTTTTTTGTAACAGTGATTAATATGGGGTTGAGTCATTATTGGTTCAAATTGATATTCTTTGATTAATCATATAATGCTTTAAGTGCCAGACCATCGCTTTTTCAGATACCTTCACCTAGTTATTAGCAAAAAAAATAGTTGGAAACAGGAAGACTCTTAATTCATCATTATTTAAAAAGGCATTAAATCTAATACATAGCCAGTTCAAACTTGTAAGTAGGTCACAGTCTTGCATAAGAAGTGACTGACATGATGAATAATTATGATTGTTTCCAATATACTTTTTTAATGAAGCACGTCAATAAACTTCATCACATTGGAAATGGTGTGTTTGTAATCCATCTTAATGACATGCTTTGGCATTTTTAATAAGAACAAAAATTGCTGAATGGTCTCAAAAATACTTAGAAATATAACACTAGAAGTCTAGCATGCCAATAAATTTTAGAGCAAACTCTAAATTTTCACCGTAAGGACTCAGACGACCTAAAACAGGACCTGGTTTAAAAGTTACTGAAAATTTGAATTTATATATCAACCATTTAAAGGGTTTTCCAAACAGAGCAGCAATGCTGCTACAGTATTTTTTTTCTTCTTTCAGATCCATCTCTGACTCCATGGCTTGAGTCAAATAGAACAAAAGATTCTTCATAGAGCCTTAAGTGTACGCACAGAAAAGTTTGCGAGTGATCTTTCTCTGCATGCCTAGACCAGTGTCCCAATTCTTCATGCAATCTGATCAGCCTCAGCATCTGGCCCCATCTATTGGTTAACCTTGGAACTGCATATTGCATAATACCATCACTTAAATCATAATAGTAAACTTAAAAACCACACAAGACTTGAGATAGTGTTCCAAATAGTGTAATCAGCATCAAAGATGCACACTGATACAGAAAAGTCATTCCAACTTCTTTTGGAAAAAAAAAATCCTATCAAGCTCTCCAGGACATCTCCAGCTCTTTTTTTCTGAAGAGGTGTAAATTGTCTAGAAACACTCGAGAAATTGTTTGGATTCCACTTCTTCCAGCTGCCCCAGCTCAGTAGAAAAATGTGGTGCTGAATTTCACACGTTACACTTTCTATCCAGCTTTCTCTTTCATTCCTTCAATCGCTGTCCTGCGTTTGAAGTTGGTGAAGAGCAATGCAAAGTTGACAATGTATGTTGACACACAGACCATGCAAAAGTCTCCCAGGACAAAGGCCAAAATGGAGGCAAGATAGAGCGAACCGGCAACGGAAACCCAGGAGGAGAACACCAAAAACCATGCTGCTCTCTTGGATAAAGATAGTCCTGCAACAGAAAAAGAAAAGATATCACGTGTCCTAATATGAAACTTAAAAACTATGCAATCAATAACACAGTTGGAACTCAAGCTCAGCTATAGCTCACTTATGTTCTGGAGAGAAAACTGGCTGTATTTAGACTGGGAACATTTAAAATTCTCTATAATTTGCAGGAAGACATACTAACCCAATCCCATCTGCAGAGAGTAGAATATGATTCCAAGCACACTGTTGGGCTGGTTTAGAGGGCTATGTTGGTCTACAAAGAACTGGACCAGGCCGAAACCACGTCCCCATCTGCAAATAAGACAAAGGGAAATAATTTAAAAATACACATTTTGATTAGAAAAGTACAAGAAGATGGTCTGGATTAAGAAAGGGTGGCTAAAGCATGATTTTTTGTTTAATAAAAAGCAATTTGACATAAAATTAAGGGTTATAGAGATTTTAACTGTAAAATATCTCTTATGAGAGGCTTGCAGAGCAGTTCAACGCGTGGCAAATGAGGGTTTAGAGGTGCAATGAGCCATTCACTTTCTAAAAACCAAAGTTTGCACCTTTGGTGCCACTTTGTCTCTAAAGAAGTGGAGTTTTGCATAGAGCAAAGCATGAGGAAGGATAGAGGAATTTATAGAGGAAACACACCTGGAGGTGAAGACTTTGGAGCAGCTCACAGACTCCCCCAGGTCACACATCGCTCTGTATTCTGGGTCGCTCTCTTTGGACAGCTCGACGTGGAGCGCATAAACAGACAAACACAAACCGAATACGCAGAGAAATATGCGCACTTTTCTCTCCCACCCTGGCATAGACATGTTTCTAATACTCTGTCACAATAAGGTTACTTTACCTGCTAAAGTACCTGTGGAAATGTCTTTGTTGTCTTCGATGATCGCTCAATCTCAGCAAACCCTTCTGGTTTGAGCCGACGTGTTAAAATCCAGACTGTGCGTTTTGATTGGTCGGATGGATTTTGCCTCAGTGTTTCATTGGACAGATGTACAGATGTTGGAGCAGCAGGAGGCGTTTACTTTGTGTTTACTGTGGACTTTTGGCGATCAGAGAAGATAACTGCGTAAACATACTTTAACTTAAAAAGCTTCTGCCCTCATTCATCTTCTTAAAAGTAAAGCACAACAGTTTTCAGCCAGATGTGAATAAAACTGCATGCACATCACTTCCACATATCGTGATGTTTAAAAGAATTTTTCCACAAGAATAAAGGCGACCTGCACCACAGCTGCCGCATTGCACATCAATAATGAAGGAAGGACATGATATTAATTCATTTATCAATATCTTATTCACGAATTACTCAGTTGGTTTTCCCTGTAATCTTTATCATAAATTGTTTATCTGGATATTCCGTTATGCCAACATGGAGCACTGGGTGCAGGTATCTGTCCCCATGTGGCCCCTCCTTGATTATTAAATCCTGGAAAATAGCGTCACCACCACTATTGACAAAAAAAAAAAGGTCACAGAGACTCCACTGTTCGACGCGTTGTCCCGCCTAGCTGCCCGTCCTCTACTCTCATTGGATCAAATACCAAACGCCCCTTTTCCTGATTGGTTCGCTCCGTGGCACTCAAATCTAACGCGGAACTGCACGAGGAAGCGGTAGACAAAAACAAGAGATAGCTTAACTACTACGGCATTAAAACCAGTTTTACGGATGCTGTGCTCAGCTCTCAAGGTAAAATGAGTTAACCTTTTCGAAGCGAGTCTCTTTGAGTTACACTTTTGTCGCATTAACTGATAAAGGCTCAATTTAACGAGCATCGTTCTTAGAAAGCCTGAGCTGCAGGTGACTAGCCTACGCCCCTGCGTCAGATGGTGGGTTAGACTGTACCTCTGTCATGCCAGTTTTTTCGTTAAAACTCCACATTGTGAAAAAAACTTGAGGATCCTGTTATCTGTATCCACTTCGCCTTTGTTTCTGCAAAGTCCGATGATGATTTAGAGACGCCCTTGGAGCTGAAGCTACAGGTTTTGTTAACTTATAGCAGGGCTAATGTAACGTTGCTAAGCAGCGTGTTGGTCACGCCTCGTTTCTACCTTGTCAGCGTATTTAATTGGCAGTCGATTCAGTTTATATATTAATAACACATCCATGTAGTTGAGCTTATGTTTCAACAGTTGAGTCTATACTTTCGTACCTTCTGATAAGAGCCTTGTTGTGGCTCTTGGGGTCCCTGGCTAACAGTAAAATGGCCTCTTAACAAACAATAGTATCCGTTTTATATCTTATTCATTCATGTGACACTGAGCTTTTCTTGCAGCTCATATTAAAGACTATTAGCTCTGTTCATTTAGATTTATTTCCCCTTTGAGGATCAGTTCTTATCCTCTTACCTGTTATCAACTAAGCAATGTAACAGTTTGTGTAGTCTTGAGGCACTTTAGACGTAAGTGGGTTTTTGATACGGAAGCCCAAAGTTGACATTTATCAAAACATTTTATCTAGGCTGTTGCTGTGACAAGAAAAAAAAAAAAGATTGGAAAACTGGTTTCAAATTTTCAATGATATTATCCCCAAGCATCAGTATTCCAATGCTGGGCGTTTTATGTAAATCTTATCTCAACAGAGTAAATGACTCCTTGCGGTTTCACGGTACATACTAAAATTACTCCTGTCTGTCAGCTTTGAACAACTCACACACTCTAAAACTCACGTTTGTGTCGTGTATCTTTTTGCAGAAACATGTCAGCTAAGGAAGGTGGAGACGTTAAAAATGGTCAACCAGTTTCCATGTCTCCTGAAAGAATGGCCACTGACAAGAGCAGAGAAAACCAGAACCAGCATGGAGTCGAAGCAACGGAAAGCACAACGGACACCAGCACAGCTGCAAAAAACCTGGCTCTGCTCAAAGCTCACTCTTTAGATGTAAAGTTTGATGTTGGAGAGGAGTACGATGTTATTGAAACCATTGGCACTGGAGCCTATGGTGTTGTTTCATCTGCCAGGAGAAGGGACAATGGTGAGGCTGATTTGATTAAGATATAAAACACGAAAAAACGACGAAATGTAGATTAGAACAATTGTAATATTCTTGTTGTACACACTGACTTTCTGATTTACATTTGGGTGTTTTTACATTCTCAGGCCAGCAGGTGGCGATAAAGAAGATCTCCAATGCTTTTGAAGTTGTAACAAACGCCAAACGAACACTGAGAGAGCTGAAGATTTTGAAACACTTCAAACATGACAACATTATTGCCATCAAAGACATCCTGCAGCCAAACCTCCCTCACTCTGCCTTCAAGTCTGTGTATGTAACTTTATTTTCTGACAAAATATTGTAACTCAGTCTTACAGATTCACACCTGCTATAACAAATTTCATTGTTTTCTATAGGGTACTCAACCAATTTGGTATCATGGCTGCATCTGATCATTTTGTTTTGATTTGTGTACTTTGTGATTAAACAAATCTCACTCCACCTCTTCCTGTGTGTGCAGATACGTGGTGCTAGACCTCATGGAGAGTGACTTGCATCAGATCATTCACTCTGCTCAGACACTCACCTCAGAGCACACACGCTACTTCCTGTACCAGCTCCTCCGTGGCCTTAAATATGTGCACTCTGCCAACGTCATTCACCGTGACCTCAAACCCTCCAACCTGCTGGTAAATGAGAACTGTGAGTTGAAAATTGGGGACTTCGGCATGGCGAGGGGTTTAAGTTCACATCCCGAGGAGTCTCATTCCTTTATGACCGAATATGTGGCGACTCGGTGGTACCGTGCTCCAGAACTCCTCCTGTCTCTGAATCACTACAGTTTGGCCATTGATTTGTGGTCTGTCGGTTGCATCTTTGCGGAAATGTTGGGTCGTAAGCAGCTCTTTCCAGGGAAGCATTATGTCCACCAGCTTCAGCTCATCCTGTCTGTGTTAGGAACTCCTCCTGATGGGCTAATTGGTGCTATCAGGGCTGAAAGAGTCCGCTCCTATGTTCAGAGTCTGCCCTCACGGACTCCTGTGCCTTTGGCCAAACTTTACCCACAGGCTGAACCAGAGGCTTTGGACCTGTTAGCTGCCATGTTGCGTTTCGACCCTCGTGAGCGAATTAGTGTGACACAAGCACTGGAGCATCAGTACCTGGCCAAATACCACGACCCAGATGATGAGCCAATTTGTGTGCCAGCGTTTGACTTCGAATTTGACAAGCTTCCAATGAACAAAGAACAAATCAAAGAGGCAATCCTGATGGAGATCCAGGACTTTCATCAAAGTAAACAGAGCTGTCGTCAAAGACTGCAGTTCAGGCCTCTGGCGAGGGCAAACGTCAGAGCTACGGCACAGAGCAGTAACCAGTGTGATGCTCAGCCCTCGACGGTTAACATGAGCAAACCAACTCTGGTTTCAATGACACAACACCCTCAAGCAGCACAGATACAGCAACAGCAACAGCAGCAAATGAGAGAAGTGAAACCTCAACAGCAACAAGATCAAACACCAGCAAAAGAAAACCACACACTATTGGATCAGATGCAAACTTTCACTGAGACAGAAGTCGCCCCATCTAATGTGACCCATAACCTGCCTCCTCTTTCAAAAAGTGAAACAGGCCCAGTGGATGTGGACATGCCAAGTGCCAGCTCAGACAGCGGTCAGCCAGAGACCATCGACCTCACAACACCAGTGTCGAGTCAGGAGACAACACCAGAAACAATGAAAGACAGTGAGGTTACAGAGCAGCTAACCAGCAGTCAGGTCCCTCTGACTCAGCCCAGCCAGAGTCAGTCCATGACCCAGGCACCCACCTCCATTCCTGCAACGCCAGCATCCACCATGACACCCCTACCCACCACTGTGCCTTCCCTTTCACTCTCCATGGCACAGGCCCAGTCGCTGTCTCAGTCCCTCTCACAGTCTCTGTCCAAGACTGCCAGGCCTCCTCCAGGTGGAGGGGAGGGAGCCAGGAAAGAGGGAGCGATTTCACAGGATACTAAAGCTGCTCTGAGAGCGGCTTTACTAAAATCAGCTCTGAGAAATAAAGCCAGAGGTGAGGAGTTCATCAATTTCTAGTATCAGGTAATACTGTAATCTCATTTTCTAAACCAGCTCTCTCTCTAAATTTGATATCTTATTTACAGATGGAGGCACCTCTGCTCTGGGCATTGACTCAGTTGCAGGAGGAAGCGTATCATCCTCCCTGTCTTCTGCCTCAGAGTCGCGTCGGCCTGTCACAGCCCAGGAGCGTCAACGAGAAAGAGAAGAAAAAAGAAGGAAGAGGCAGGAACGAGCCAGAGAGCGGGAGAGGAAGATGAAGGAAAAAGAGAGAAGAGAAGGAAAGAAGGGGGACTCTCTTGGCGGGGTCCTCCTGAGTGACAACGACAAGAGTCTCCTCCAACGCTGGACTCAAATGATGGACAGATGCCATGAGAAACCTCAGATTACCAATCATGAAGGAGTTAAGAATAAGGAGTGCAATGTAAGCTCAAATAGGGGCATTTTGATTGGTGATAACCCTCAAACAGCACTGAATATTAAAACAGACAAAGAGGCCATGAAGATTCAGCCTCACGAACAGTTAACCTCACAAGTTAAACCAAACCAGCCAGCTTTGTTTCAGCCTCCCAGCAACCAGCAGCCTCCAGTCCTTTTCCCAGTGAGCCAGAGGAAGTCTCAAGCCGATATAGTTGTTTCTATAAGTGGAGGCCTGGATATAATGACCGTCACTGGTGGCTTTGTTAAGAACACACTCAAACCTCACAGCGAGAGCAACGGACAAAGTGGTTTTAACTGTTTGGGGAATTGGAATGGGCACCAACTAGAGATAAGGCCTCCACAGCAACCACAACCAAACAGAAAACCACAGCCTCAAACTCCCAGCTTTCTTCAACCTCAGCCTGACCCTCAGCCTTCATCCCAGCTCATTCCTCTGGAGAGTTTTATGACCAAAGCTCCAACCAGGGAGAAAAATGGAAATGAGGACGTCAGATGCCAAAGCAACCTCAACTCTCACCCAAACGCACCATCTACAAGTGCCAGCACAATGGAGAAGCTGTGTCCCTCTGTGGGGGACAAGTCTGGGCCACAGACCACAAACCCTCTCTGTGGGCCCTTAAGCGTCCCCGCACAACCCCATCCCAGCCTCGGGTTCACTGACACTGGACAGCAGGGACCCTCTGTGGCCCCTGATGTTCACACAGTAACACTGCAGCTGTCAAAGTCACAGGTGTGCTTCAGGTTTTTAAGAGAGCTTTACCGTTTATTGTGTTGTATGCACTGTAACCTGTGCTCTTATATCCTGGCAGGTTGAGGACGTTTTACCCCCTGTATTCTCAGTCACTCCTAAAGGCAGTGGGGCTGGTTATGGTGTCGGCTTTGACCTTGATGATCTTCTGAACCAGTCTCTCACAGAGCTGCAACACTGTGACCGGGACAGGTATGATCTCATACAGTGTGGGCTTGTTTTTCTGTTCTGCTTGAACAAACAAACCAAAGTCTGGCTTGAGAGAATAATTAGGTATTAACTCTATTATAAAGTTATAGAGTTACTGACAAAAACCCTCATTACATTTGAGCTTTGGTGAACTACAACATATTATCCTGGTTGAAAACTCAGTGTGGTCAAAGGGCTGAAAATCTTTTTAAAGATTTCCCTGGAAAAATGACTGAGGCCATGTCAACACGTAGCTGGGTGTTTGTGAAATGGCATATTTATACATTTAGGCCTGTCCTCCACAAAAAATGAGTTTTAAAAAAAGTCATTGGTGTCACATATGTGTGACATTATGAGGCGCATTAATGTTTAGTTTTAACATTGATGCAAACACTTCTTGCTTGCTTATTTCTTCAAGTGAATCATATTACTTCAGTTGAAGAGCAAAGCTTCCTTATCTATCCATACATAAGATCCCTGCGCCATGTTTAAATGTGGCAGAAGAGACAGAATGAAGAGGATTCATTCTGATTGGCTGGCACAGTTTTCACATCTGAAAAATACTGCCACCGACGGGTCTGGCATGCTCAGAGCCGCACTTTTTGACGGATTTGCCCAGTTACGTGTGAACCTTTTTTTTCTGTAAATAATCAGGTGTGGACTGAAGTATCTTTAAAAGCAAATGAGGGAGAATATCCAGCTACGTGTGTACAAGGTCAGAAACCGGGAAGAGAATGACAGGAACAACAAAATGATCTACCAATGAAATTTTTGAAGGAGTTCGAAGCAGGCTAAGCTATCTCCCAGACCCAGTGTTTTGGAATATGATTATATTTTACAGCCATTTCAAATGTGAGATTCATTAGGCTGGAACGAGGAAAAGCCGCATAGTTATAGAAAAAATCAAAAAGATGCCACTTCAGTGTTCAGGAAAATCATCTAGCAAACACAAAAATAAACACCACACCCACCTGCTTTCTGTGCATCTGCAGCAGCCTAACAAACTTTTATCCACACCTCGGTGGTTTCTTTTAAGTAAGTTACAGGTTTACCCCATTCATTAGAGACAGTGTAGTTTTCCTGTACCGCTGGGTGTAGCCTTATCATGTAATAATGATTAGTTGTCAAACTGGATTAACTGTCTATAAATCATGCATGTATGTACATGTTTTTACTGAAGATGAGCATAGAGAAAGTTTCTTTTTTCAGCAGGCAAATGTGAAGACTTCTACTGTGAAACTCTACATTGACACATTTTTAGACTCTTCTTTTGAAGGATCTATTATAAAGCTTTCTGTATCTACTCTCTCTTTCTTCAGCTATGATTCAGCCCCCCTGTCGGCCTCCCTGCTATCTGATTGGAACGAGGTTCACCGCATGACTCCAGCTGATCTGGAGTCACTTCAACAGGAGCTGCAGCTCGGCTCTCCCATGATCCTCTCTGATACCATCCCCCCTGACGCCTGACTGAAGGACGATGCCTCTGATGTTTTTGTACATGTTAATTCCTTTCTAGCATGAAATCTTAGAGTGCAGACTTATCACGTTAATTTAAAGGCAAGATGTTTTTTAATAGACACCAATAAGCACTGTGTTTTCTACCATGGTGACAAGCTATGCTTTCTTTGTAATAAAGAAAACTGAGTCCTCTCCTGTTGCTGCCTCTGGAACAGTTCCCTTTGTGTTTATTGAAGTTACAAAATTCAACATGAAAAGAAAGAGAATGTGCATTCCAGAAAAAGGTATCAAAGGTTTAATATTACAGAAGCAACTGCTCTAGTATTTACAGTTGAAAGTGGCTGTATTCAAGGTGAGAGTAAAAACATTTTGAAGGAGAACAAAGAAGCTGGTTCAGGTAAAAAATGACACTTTTTGATGCACTTTTCAAAACTCAGCAATCACAAGTTCAACTGAGCACTGACCTGATCTCACAAATCAAATTAACAGTTTGTTTCACATTCAGGACACAATTTATTTAACTCATAATCTGATTTAAAATATGAATCTATCAAAGCTATTTTGAATCAAAGATCATAACGCAGAGTTTAAGTACTATAATTAACAATCATTGCTGTTTGTGTTCATTATGGCTCCGTGTGCAAGTCAGGTACTTTTTTTATGAGTTTAACAATTCAGAGATACTTTGGATTTATGTCAGACACATTATTAATGTACTCCTTCATTTCGCCCACGTGGTCAACCTCCCAGATGTTGTGCTTGCGAATCATCTCTGCAGCTGAATCAGGAGCGAGGACAGGCAGCTGACAACCACAGCAACTTTCCCACACCAGTTCTGATCAGCTCTGCCATACAGCCGGATTTCTGGTACCGTGCTGCGGATGAAGCTAGAGAAGCTGGTCACTCTGGCGTACACGCCCGGCTGGTTCCTTTGAGCACATCCCAGTCCGAAACTCACTACCCCCGCCTGCACCCAGGTCCCGTTCACCATCTGGCAGACCAGTGGCCCTCCTGAATCCCCCTAAGAGGACGGCACAAAGACATGTTCAGCTTTCACCACTGGGGGGTATTAAAGAGCTCAGCGTGGACATGAATGAAGCAGTCTGAATGAGAATGTAAACACAGCAGCATAAACAGCTGATTCTACGGCACCTGGCAGGAGTCCTTTCCGCCCTCCTGGAATCCAGCACAGATCATGTCGTGTTGGATGTCCACTGGTTCCGTCGGGTGCATCTGGTACATTTCCCGACATGAACTCTGGGTGATAATGGGCACCTGCACTTCCTGCAGAGTTCCAAGTCCGCCCAGAGGGACTGGGGAGCGTAAAAAAATAAAAAATAAAAGAAATTATAGATTAAAATTTAGAAAATTAAACTACTGAAGAAGGCTTGTTTCTGGCTGCTTTATTCTATGGCTGGCTGGACAAAATTAACTTAAAAAGGCACGTGTTGTGCAAAACATTGGCAAGCACAGATATATTTCTACGAGAGCTGCACAATTTGGGGGTAAAAAGTTTGTTGCAGTGTATTTGTGTCCAGCAATATATATTGAGATTTTTTTTTTAATTTACCCTGATTCACCCTGTTCAGCTGAAGTCTTCCTGACTCTCCCTGAAATGATGACAAAAGACTCTCAGACAAAGCTGAACACACAGATCTGGAAGTTGCTGCTTATGTGATTTTAATTTTAAGCAAACTATCAGATCATTCAAATTCCTTCTATGCTTCACTCACATTCACTGCTTCCTCTTTCTCTGTCGCCCAACAGCTCACATACTCGTGCTGGATGCTTATTTAGATCTATTGGTAATGTGATTGGTCGATGACAGGCTACATACACTCGATTGACTAGCTAAAATATATTACAATTTATAATATAGCTTTCGAAATAAATATATTTGGCATGCTATAATGGTACTGAAGCAATATATTGTGCAGCCCTAGTTTATACTAGTAACACATGAACTCCCTTGCATAAGAAGGACAAAGTGGCTAAAGCAGATGGAGCACCATGACTGTTCAGAAGCCATCCATAGGATCTGACTATATTTTAGCATTGCTTGTGGCTTCTAAACTGAGCGTGCAAAATCTAACAGCACTTAAAACGAGGGAAGCTGTTGAAAGCGAAAACCTCTCAGACTGTTTGCTGACACATTACTCAGAGGATTATCACGGAGACACACCTTATTTATCCAATGTTTACATACAGACCAGTTTGTTATTCTGTCAGCTGCTTATCACCAGAGTGATATAGCAACATAATTCCCTCCTTATGAGAGTAAAATACCAGCAGTGTCCTTGACTTTCTTTAAAACAGTTTCCAGGAAAAGGCAACTGCACTGAAAACAATACTAAGATAATTTGTTTCAATATTGTTCCCTTTTGTATAGGACCAGCCTCTATAGGCCATCTGTTCAGTAAGTGATACCTATAAGAGGAGAGTGTCAATCATTTAAAATTTATCCCTGCCTAATGTACACTTTCTTGACACCTGAATCTATACATGGCACCAGTATTCACTCCTTATTTTAAAATGAGTCTTCAGTCCAGAAAGAAGAAAGGGTTAATACCAAGAATCCAAGTGACTCATCATCAAGCATTTTTTCAGTTTAAATCTCCAGGATGTGATGACACCAATGAGCCGTACCTTCATCCCGAATGTTCCCCCAGCCGGTGACGTAGCACTGCATTCCACCTGGGAACAAGGTACCAGAGTCCGGCAAACACACAGGTTGAATCTTATCTGACCAGATGACTGGAGTGGACAGCTCCACCAACGCCAAATCCTTCCCGCTGTGAGGCTCCATGTAACCGTATGGAATCACAATCTGTCTCACAGAATGTGCCGACTCGTGATAGTTGTAGCCGTGCAGCTGGTGCCGTCCGGCGTAGATCATGTATGAGCCTGTGTCTGAAGGACTGAAGGGAGATTTAGAATGAAAAGCTGATGTGTGTTATATAAAGAACTGTTCCACTTACTCTGACTGGTTTAGAGGAAAACAAATGCTGCTCAAAGGGTCTGGATTCTTTCTTTTTAGTGGGGGATTATTGAGGAAACTTGACAAACTGCTTCACGCCTCATTGCAACAGTTAAATTAGAGTTTACATCTATCAGTGGTTCTAATATCAAACGACTTGTTAGTCCTGCAAGACAGGGTATGATACCAACACAAACTCAATGATTTGATATGATATACTTTGTTGCTGCTTCAAAGAAACTTGTCTTGAATATAAGAGTGTTATAATTTAGTTACTTTCTGTAAAGCATGATTAGAAAATTTTAGATTTGAGGTCAGAACACTTTTTTGAGCAGAGACAATACCAGAAAGTATCGCCTATTGCTTCTGTTAACGTGTGTTCATAGAGAAGACAAATTGTCAATATATTGATCTGACATTTATAGCATGTTCTACCTCTGAAAAGACATCATGACGGCCCCTGTCAAGGCTTTCAGCATGACAGACAAGGATAAAAGATTTGTATATTGGATATTGGACAGTGGTTACACATCATGCCTTAAGGTTTCTAAACAGGCAAAAATAGAGGAGCCATTGGAGGCATTTAAAACAAATGAAAGAATTTTACAAAGCTGCTTCAGGCAATTACAAGAATTCCAATATGATGACTCAGAAAAGAAGCAGGAAGTCTTTCTCATTAAGTGCTCAGCCCTGATTTTATTTGAGCTTTTGTTTTATATTGAGAACAATATTTGTGTAAAGTAATCTAATGACTGAGTTCATCTACAAGCTTGAGGCCTAAAAAAATGACATCCCCACAGATTCATTAGAAATTGGGACTTGTTTAATCTGAAGACACTAATTCAATGCCACAATATGATTTTTTTGGTTTTGCATCTTCACTTAGGCTGAACAATTTGCAAAAATTATCTTTGCGTTGCATCATACCGTAAATTCTAGGTTCCCTGTCTTAAATTTTGTTGATACAATTTGCTATTTTGAAGGGGGTGATAGTTTTTATATTCTCAATTTGAATGAGAAAAACACTAACGTGGGAAAAGAGTAGGGTTTCAGTGAAAGAAAATCCTCCCAAGAAACTGTTTGCACAAACAGGTGTATCTCGATAATAAGAATAACAGGAAAAAGTGTTTTTTTTTCACTCGTTTTAGAAAGTGAAACCCAGATATCCTATAGACTCATTTTAGATAGAGCAATCTATTAAAAGCCTTTATTTCTTGAAATGTTGATGATTATGGCTTGCAGGTAATGAAAACTTAGAATTCAGTGTCTCTGAAAGAAAGAATATTACATTACACCAACAAACAAGCGATATTTTATTCAGAAATGTCAGGCCTCTGGAAAATTTTGTTACTTTCTGACCATATTGCAAGTCTAATTTCCCAACTTTTGCCCTTCCTCACCTAATCTTGCTGCTTTCTGACCATTTTTGCCACCTTAAACTTGAGTTTCTCTAGCAAATATAGATTTCAACAGTTTTGCTCTTTAGTTGAGCAGGGTTGAGTAACACAGGTGTAGTGCATAAAACATCTACTGCAAAAGTTGTACCTGGTATTCTGACACATTTTAGATTAAAGAAATATTGCACTCTCTGTGATCAGAATATTGCAGCAGACCATACTGTGATTTAATCTAATTTGCAACTAATTGCTCAGCCTTTATCTTGATATTTTAGGGCTCCTACTTATCTTGTGTATTTAATCTGGACCTTAGGTGCCTAATTTGCAATAAGGAGAGTTTTCTTACTTGGGGAAACAATGAGCAGCAGATAGGACCCAGTTCCTTGCGATGATGGAGCCTCCGCAAATATGACGACTCGATTGTGTCTGGAGGCCGAAGGGAGAAGAGGAGTGAGTCACCTCAGCATCACAGCCAAAGCCCTCTCTCAGCAGGTCAGTCTGATAAACAAGTCCTAGACTAACCCACACAATGAAAGTACCCACAGGCACAACTGACACTAAAGAAGAAGAGGATGTATGCAGGGGACCATTGTTACCTGTAAGGCTACATCCACCTGCCACGGCCAAGCCCCCTCTGTAGCGTCCATCCCTCCAACTATTCTGTTCTCCACCACCGGAGCTCGGCCGCATTGTTGGGCGTAGGAAGCAAACAAACCTGAGTGTGAACATAAATGATGTTTCTGTTTCCTTCCGACTGACATATTTAACCCTGCGAAGCACATGTTTTCCTAAACATGCAAAGTGTCTGAGCATGTTTTTACAGGTAGACAAAGAAAAAAACAGACATGGCGGTGGGAGAAAGGAAGAAGAGTTTGATACCCACCTGTTAGGAACCAAAACACCACAGCAAACAACATATTTGCCATTTTAAGCTCGAGAAAAAGGCTCGACCTGTTTCAAAACAACTAACACGAAGCTCTAAAACATGTGACACAAAATATTCTTTTTTTCCGAAACACTGTTCAAACTTATTTTCTTGCTCTAATCATTCTTCGTTGCAAAAATAATTAAACTCCGCATTAAGTTATAAAATAGAAATACAAATTTCGTGTTAAAATCCGCTTTTTCGCTCTTTTCCGTCGCTGCAGTCCGTTAGCATTCCAGATTCGAACAAACGAGGGTTCAGGTAAATTCCAGGTGAACGCCTCAACCGCAGACAGACGCTTCACTGTGCTCCCAGCGCAGCTAATCAGAATCCTGATCCCGCCTCCTCACTCCACATGAGCCAATCATGTTAAAAGAATGTGAACTGAGACGAATCACATTCTCCCTCTGGTGAGGTAACAGGTAAGCTAAGGTTTCATATAATTTTCCTCGAAACTATTCACTTTTTTGTAATTTTACCTCAGATAACCATGTTTGCAAATCTTCACTCTCCAATTATTGGTAAGAAATACTTGAATTATCTACACGCATACTGTGTAATGTATTGTAATGCAATGGAGCATGAGATGTTAAAGTGAATGACAGCTCTGCAAACTAAGCAACAGTTTGAATTAGGTGGCTAATATTTGTGCAAAGTGGACTATATTTGATGCAAGTTGTGCATGTTTTACCATGTGCGGTAGAATTTTCACACTGTTTTATGTTTCTCCTCATTTATCTCTGTATTTGTGGAGGATAGTCACAAACCTGCATTTGGCCTTAGAGTTATCCATATGCAAGGACAGTATGGCTCCAGTATGAATTTTATCATGCAAACTCTCCTGCCTCCTTGAACACTTTTGATTGTTTGTCTTGTTACAGTTATAAGAGGAATGCTGACATTGACACCCTGAGCTGATAGACACAACAACCTCAGAAATGTAAAACACTGAACACACTGTATGGTGGAGTGTTAGAATTGACTTTGCATTATGGCTGTGTACCTATAGAAGTACTAAATTTGGTACCCATCTCTAATGATAGGATATACACATTGTCTCTTCAACAGTGAGCATCCAGTTACATCTATTTATCTCTTCGGTCTAGTCTCTGATTTGACCAAGGAGGAAACCAATTCAGAAAAACATCAGGAAATGTGAGCATCAAATCATAAAATTATCCAGTTTAGTTCTCTGAGTAGACTTCAGTTTTACAATACAGGCCTCACAGTATTTTACAACACAGCTTACTTATCTGTTTTCACTCAAGTTTCACTAAATGTGTATGTGAAGAAGCGCCCCATGTTCCTTAGTAAACATGAACCAGTTGAACTGGTATCTGCAGGAGTGGGAACAGCTGGGGTTTGGCACAGTCACAATGTATGTTATCCTAATTGGAGCACATTAAGGCTGATTCAAAGACATATAGGATCAGGCGAGGTCAAAGGTCAATTACTGCCCTAAAAAGCTTTGTGTGTAGTTGATTCTGCTGATTTTAAAGTATGTTTGTGAGTATGATGTGATTTTCACACAACTTATTTGGTTTATAGTCTGCCACACATCTGGGCCGAGGTTATCCAATATTTCTTTTACATGACACCAAATGTTTTTTCCTTCTGTCTATAAAGCTGTCTGTCTCTTTTTCCTTCTCTGTTTTCCTCTCTTCTCTCCCTCCCTCTCTCACTCTCTCACTCTCTCTCTCTCTCTCCCTCTCTCTCCCACCCTCCCTGCCTCCCTGCCCCAGGCCGTGTGTCTTGTTTCACAGAGCAATTGAAGGTGACAGGGACAGAGAGAGAGGGAGAGGGAGGGAGGGACAGAGGGAGGACACATCACAGTATCGCCTGGGGCTACACAACAGTAGAAGAAGAGCGAGAGATGGAGGCACAAAGAGGAAAGAGAGGAGACACTCACGAAAGTACTCATAGGGAATTCCATAAACAGGTAAATGAGGGATAAAGTCAGACCCTTGAGGTTGAAACATATGTGTGTGTGCGTGTGTGTTGGATGTGATTAGTCAGCAGTTAATCACTTTTTTTAATCACTGACGTGAGTTTTTGTGTTTGAGCCCCTTCCACTCTGCTCCATAATATATGAACGCATTATAGGAGCCAGTCAGTAAGAGCAATTATAATGCACTCCCGTTTGTTTTTATTTTAACGACTTGATGAATATTTGTCGTGGCATGGTAGCCATGGTGACTGCCTCCATCGCCGCCGCCTCCCCCCTTCCCCATCCCCCCTCCGGCGCTGAAAAAGCGAGGGATGGCGAGCGAGAGAGAGAGAGAGAGAGGGAGAGGTGACAGGAATGAACTAACAAGATGCACTAAAAAAAATGCATGTCCTGGAGCTACATGAATCTTTGCAGTGAAGCACGCGCCGTCGCTCTCTCTCTCTTTCTCACACACACACACATACACACACACACTCACACACACACACACACACACACACATACACACACACACACACACACACACACACACACACGAACTCGCCCTCACACACACATTATTGCACTCAGCAGCACATAGGGATCACATAGGTTGAGCCACATTCCAACAACTGGAACACAATGAGATGCAAAAAAAGAAAAGAGGAAACAATAGAGGGGAGCAAATAAAGGAAGCAGTAGAACAAGAGGAGTGTGTTTTAGCTTTTGTGTGTGTGTGTGTGTTTTATACTGAGCTTTTAGACTAAGTTTAAATTAAGTACCCTAACTTTACACTACTCAGCTCCCCCTCTCATTTTAACTGAAGCTCTTTAAAGAAGTGCAATTTAATAAGTTATTCAAACATACAGTTGTGACTTTACAATTGTTTCTACACTAACTGCAGAGGACAAAAACTGTTCTTTATTTGCACAGAAGTTTCAGCACATAGTGACTTGTTGACAGAAAAGGTTTCTGTCCTCTTAAAGTTAAAGTATTAAACAAGTTTAAGAAACACTTTGTGACATTATCCCTTAAAGCAGCAGGGTGTGACGGTGCATTAAAGCTCCAGCGAGGAACTTTGTTGGTGTGGATTTTGTCTCCCAACAGACAAAATAATCCCTGCTGATTTTATTCAGTTTTTTCTGGGTTTTTTTCCTGATTGTTTGCTTCAGTACATTTTAAAGGGATATTTCTGTTTACTTGAATCTGTTTCAGGATTTTTAAAACTATTTAACATTGCAAGTAATACACTCACATTAAGGCTGAATTATTTACAGAATTAATCTAATTCTGATTACTGTTCTCCATATTGCAATTTTCATTTATTGTAGGACCATATTTAGGTTCCCCATCTTATGTGTTGTTAAACAAACAATCTTCATGAAAAACAGCACCATATTAGATA
The DNA here is from genome assembly GCA_008086565.1 of Thalassoma bifasciatum. Taxonomy (NCBI): domain Eukaryota; kingdom Metazoa; phylum Chordata; class Actinopteri; order Labriformes; family Labridae; genus Thalassoma; species Thalassoma bifasciatum. The sequence continues at coordinate 176,666 of RPOG01000021.1, forward strand.
AACTAGGAATAAATAAATCAAAAAGGACTATTTTGATTCCTATGGAAAATGTGATATAATTCGCTATTTTAAAAGGGATGATCTTTTTTTCTCATTCTCATTTTGTATAAGGAAAGAACATACATGAGGAAGGAAAGAGGCATTTAAAAAAATCCATAATTTTTGCCCATTTAAGTCACTTGTCACTATTTTTGCCACTTTCTGGCCTTTTTTGCTACCTTCTAACTATGTCCATGTTAAACCCAACTTTTGCTTTTCTTTCTTTGTCTCCTTAGACTTATTCTTATCGCTAATTTATGCTGTTTTTGCCATTTTTCACTACTTAGAGTGTGTCTCTATAGTTTTCAAAAATTTTGTCTTAGGTTGAGTAACACTGGTGCAGAGCACAAAACACCTGATGTAAAAAATTTAATTGGTACTCTGACATATTTGAGGTAGACACTAATTTCAATCCAACAAAGTGTCAATAAATGACGTTTTTGTGAGACTGGAGTTAACTGCAAGGATGAAGTGAAACTGTGTTCTAGTTGTGTGATCGTGTTTCTCTTATCCAAGCATCTGAACGCTTCTTCCTCTGCTCTTCTTCCTTTTTACCTTTGAACTTGTCAAGTCCTTTCCTTTCTCCAAGGCACATCTCGAAGGAAAGTAACAGGGAAGGGGGGGGGGGGGGGGGGGGGCAATGGGGGCAGCAGAGAAAGAATAGCAGAGTATGAAAGAGAGAGGGAGCGACAGAGAGAAAGGGAGCGCAAAGTCTTGTCAACCGGAAATAAAACAAGCTGGCACCCTCCCCATCCCCAAGCCCCTACACCCACCCCAAAGTCACATACTTCCTCTTCACTCCCTCTATCTCTCTCCTCCGCCTTCCTGCCTCCATCTTCCATCTCTCTCTTCTTCTCCCCTCATCCGCTGCAAAGAGATATATTTAAACCCCCGTTCGGTTCTGCTGTGGCTCGATGACTTGACCATACATACCGTCATACCTGCGTCATTACTTACACCTCACTTCAGACCTCGTGTGTCCACGGTGGATGGTTTCTGTGAGGGGCTGTAGGGTCAGACAATGCCTTTGTTTATTGTCCTGTAGCTGTGCGGCCCGTCGGTGTGTTACTGCAGGAGAACAATACCTTTGTAGACAGGAAACAATACCCAGGTGGTCTGAGAGGCTGCTGCTTAGATTCAACCTGTGTGTTCAACTTAATCCACAGTTACAGAACCTTCTTCGAAAGCCTCACGGTTAACTGCCAGGAATGAATCACTCACCTTTTGTGAGCAAGATATAAAAGGACTGATAAAGAAAATGACATTTTAACTAACTAAAAGTATATTAAATTAATCAGCAAAATGATCAACAGATCTTTAATCCTCAACTATTTTACTGAGTGGTCTCATTGAACAAATGAACTCCCCCCCAAAAAAATCTTAGGGTTAGGGTGCTGTGATTGAGTTTCCTCAGTTATTTTAATTCATGTGTGCATTTATTAATTTTATCAGTGCATCCAAAAGGAATTAATAAAAAAAAATGACTTGACTTTTTTCCCCAATATTTCTGGCATTTCTGTACAAAAACTGATCCATTGAATTGAATTATCATCATAATTTATATTTGTAGCAGCATCATAATCTAACAGTCTGTTAAAAAAATGTACCTCATTTTTTTTCTTTTTTACAATAAATGTGATTTAAATGATTTATTGTCTTTTGTCTTTAAGTTGACAAATAACTTGTCTGTATTAGATTTGTCTCTAAATTAAACATTTCATACACTGATGTCTTTCTTGCATCATTAGCAAAATTGAAGAAAAATGTAATGATGTTTCAATCTATTCAGTGTCATTTATTTCACTTCAAAAAAAAGTAATTAAAAATAATAATTTCAAAATTTTGATGTGGAAAAAAACAGATTGATTGAATTATTGATTTAAATATGTTTTTCATCTTTTTTTCAAACTTCAATGTCTCTAATATCAAAATATTCTAAAAGTGGTGTATTGTGTGGCCTAATCAATGCCCTTAAATATTCATTTATTAAATTAACTATTCAATCTATTTTTTTTTTTTACCTCTGTGGCTTCAGCAGATTCAAAACAAAAACAACACATTTTCACTTCAGTCTAACAATACTTAAAACACACTCATATTATTTTCTAACATATTTTATTATCTCTTTCTTTTTGGTGTTGGAAGATCAATATTTTATGATGTTTTTTAAATGAGTATTAAAATTAAGTATTAAAATGAGGATCAGTTCAGATGGCCTGTGCTCCTGTTGACGTTGAGTTTCATCAAACATCAGTTGTCTTGTTGCATGTGTCTGTGTGATTATTCATCACTGTATTGTGTCATTAATGCTCAATGTTTTTGTGCACTTTATGCTTAGAATTGTATCCCATCATCTATTTATCATCTACTATCTCTCCATTATCGTGGCTTTATGCTCCACTCTCTTGGCCTCCCCTCCTCCTCTCGCTGGCATTAAGTTCAAACTTGACACTGATGTTGACTCACTTTGTCACCCCTCGGTGGCTCTCCCTCTCTCTCTCTCTCTCTCTCTCTCCCTCTCTCTCTCTCTTTCTCTCTCTCTCTCTCTCTCTCTCTCTCTCTCTCTCTCTCTCTCTCTCTCTCTCTCTCTCTCTCTCTCTCTCTCTCTCTCTCTCTCTCTCTCTCTCTCTCTCTCTCTCTCTCTCTCTCTCTCTCTCTCTCCCTCTCTCTCTCTCTCTCTCTCTCTCTCTCTCTCTCTCTCTCTCTCTCTCTCTCCATCGCTTGGAGGACAAGAGTGCCCGCAGACGCATTTCTCTCCAGAGCCCCCCCTCTCCCTCTTTCACTCTCTCTCACCCTGTCTAACTCTCTCCATCTCTCTCCTACTCTCTCCTTTACGCACACACAGTGTTGTCAACAAAGCTGGAGAACAAGGGACGTGGAGGAAACAGGGGAATAAAGGTCCACGGAGGAAGGGAAGTATCACGCAGGACCACCAGTATCATTGCACCTGGACGCTTGGTAAGTTTGAAAAATCTGGTGCTTTCGGGTTCTTCGCTGCGTTTCTGAGCGTGGACTTTCACGGTGGCGTTCATGGCGAGTCACTTCACCGCCAGCATCGGCGAGTAATTCCAGAAATTTCGCTGAAAACGGGATGAATGAATTATGTCTCCTGCAGCTGCTTCTTGCGATTGAGTGGAGCTTGACCTTTGACTTCCTGCTGCCTCAGTTGGTTTTGAGATTTCACTCAGCATCGACAGACATTTGCTTCCTTTCCGACTTCCTTTCACAAAGAGAAGACGATGCACAAAGGGGGGAACCTTTTAATTTCTAACTTAACTTATGAAGTTAAAATAGCGTTAAATTTTGGTGGTGAAAACTGGCTCTGGTTTGACTGTTTAAATGGGGGTGATGTTCTGAGCGTGTGTGTATTTCAGATTTGTGCCTTTTCATGCATACGTGTGTGCACGCTCGTGCTTACCAGCAAATACAGCTCTAAAAGCAAGTAGCATAATAAATGTCATCGCTCTCAGAGTGGCTTCTAATGTACCTTAGCTCCCAGTGGTATACTAGCATACCAATGTATAACACACACGCGCAATGACAGCAGCCGTGTAACTAACTCCATTTCTGTCTGTCATCATGAGGCTAATTCACCACAATGCCGACCATGTGTGAACTCATGCGATATGAACCCCTCCTCCTTCTTTTTATTCTTCTTCTTTTCCCCTCCCTCACCTCACCAGAAAGGATAGAAGGAGCCAAAGGTGACAGGAAGGAAACAAGGCCTGCACTTTCTCTTCATGGTGGTGCGGATTCTCATAGTATGTATGAGAAGTTAACCATGCTGAACCTGCAGAGCGGCTCAAACTGGAGCGGGCCTAACAACTGGTACCATGACCCCACTGGTGTTCAGACACAGCACAGCACAGGTGAGGAGGAGGGAGAGGAGGGGTCCAAACACATGTCAGTACCCACAGGTGATCAGTGAGATGTGGTTTCTTCTCACCTTTCTTTTTATCTGAGTGTTTCCTGTAACTTGGCTTTTCTCTCTCTTCTCCCTACGTCTCTTTTTGTCACCTTCCCTCCCTGCCAGTGTCTGACGGCTGTCTGCTGGACACGGAGGGCAGCATGGGGGGAGATGTGGGCGGAGGAGGAGGGGGAGTGGGCCGAGGTGGAGGGGGCGGAGGGGGAGGAGGGGTCCCCGTGGACAGGGACGACGGTGAGGAGTCACAACTGAGGCTGCAGCTGAAGAGGAAGCTGCAGAGGAACAGGACCAGCTTCACACAGGAGCAGATCGAGGCTCTGGAGAAAGGTCAGGCCACTGGATGCACGCACATCCACCGCTTTCTCTTAACCAAGCCAATCCTTTCCCTCCACTCTTCATGAGTGTGTCATGACGCAGCTCTATCCTGCTGCCAACACCTCTGTTGTTTCATTTGGGGTCATTACACCTTTTTTTTAAAGCTGTCAGTTTAAAGAGACACACAGAGGAAAATCACCAAACCCCGTAACTGTTTTTTCCACTGACTAATGATGCATAAAGACTAGAAAAGTATTTCTACGATCACTTCCACATGCAAATCATCCATAATCTGAACGCCAAAAATATTCCCACTGTGCTCCAAAATGCCTCCAGCAGCGTTCTGGGTAATGCATCATTACTGAGACTGTGTTGTGCAGCGAGATCTGGCCCTCGCAGCTTCACATCCGCTGAGAGGGATCACAGAGGCACCCTTGACTGGATATGGCTGCAGCAGGGCCCCTTGAGCTAAATCAGGACGCAATGTCCACTGTGCAGCCGAGTGGAAGTGTATCACTGTGGTCACTCTGTGCAAATGACATTAATGAGGTACGCTGACCTCAGTGCACGGCCGAGGCACAATAACAATCATGTGTTGACACAGACGCCAATTACAACCCAGCCAATTATAACAATTTGTAAGGCTGACTCGATTCACGGAGCCGTCATCGTTAATATTGTGCAATATTTATTAATTAACACTAGGTTTAGTGTGTGAAAATACTGTTTACTGTTCTTGTAAACATGAAAAGCTGCACAATCTGCATTCAAACAAACATGATCTCAGTCCTAAGGTCTCATTTCATTTTAAAGCTATATTTGTGTGAATTTTTGTCTGTGTTGACTATTAATTGACGTGCTCAGGCTGATGTCAAGCGACCTCGGTGCAGACGGTTCAATTTATAAAGACGTCTTCATTAGCAGACCTCAAACTTCAGAGTTCATTAGCATGACTCAGACTGTCAGCATATTTTTATTTCAACTTGTCAACAACAGAAATGTCAGCAGTTTGTCAACTTTAGAGGAAGTGACACAACGAGGAATGATACTTTAATGCATTCACGCTAATGCATGTAGTGTTCAATAATCAGTGAGCTGTTTTTGTCAAAACCTGTGAGTAAAAAAATGAAAAAGAGTTTTGAAGATGCAGTCATAGAAAATAAAAAATGAAGCTTTGCTTAAGTTTGGTCTTAGCCTTTCTGAGTGCTCAGACAACTTGAATCCTTTCATTTGAACTTTCTGCGTGTTCCATAATGGTAAATAATTGATACAAAGTGCAACAGATAAATATTTTAAAGTATGGTTGTAAGGATACGTCCCTGCTTCTTGAATTTGTATAATCCATGATGAGATAATTAGAAATGCTCGTCTTAAGCAGTGATCATCAGATATGCAAATTAGTATTATTAGCCTGAACATTATGGTCATTAATCGGTGATTTAAAGTCATTTGCATTTTAATCTGCATGCAGAGTTTTCTTTTCACATTAAAAGACAGATGCACAGATGAATGCAAAATATGCTAACACCCCGCAGCAAGGGTTATCGGAGCTGCTGTCCAGTCGTCCTGTCGTCCTCGATCACTGACTTTACTTCACATCTTCCACAGAGTTTGAAAGGACACATTACCCAGACGTCTTTGCACGGGAGAGACTGGCGAATAAGATCGATTTACCCGAGGCCAGGATACAGGTAGAGAAACTTTTTAATTTGACTAAAGATGATTTGCAGTTTGAATTGTGTTATATGTGTGAAAGAGAAATTCTCTGATTGACAGGTGTGGTTCTCAAACCGGAGAGCCAAGTGGAGGAGGGAGGAGAAGCTGCGCAACCAAAGGAGGTCAGGGGGAGTGACTTCCTGTTCCCAGAGCCAAGCCCCTCTGACCACTTCCTTCAACACGTCCGTCTATCATCAGCAGCACGGCAGCAGTTCAGGTCAAAAATAGTCATCAACCATCAGGTTTATACTTCATATTATAGACCTTGCAATATCACTCGTTATGTACTCACTGTGTGTGTGTGTGTGTGTGTGTGTGTGTGTGTGTGTGTGTGTGTGTGTGTGTGTCTCCAGGGTCCATGTTGAGTCAGGCTGAGTCGTCCTTGCCCAGCTACAGCTCTCTGTCAGTTTTCTCATCTGGAGTCCAGGTTGGACATTCATCATTCATCATTCATCATCAGCACCTCCCAAACTTAGCAAAGCAGGTCATCGTCACAGAGCAGACGCAGTTTGTTCACTCTTTCACGTCACAAGTATAAAATATACATGACGGGAAAATAGACTTCACAACAAAATGCAGAAATTGACACAGCTGATGTGTTGGATTTATGAAAATAGCTTTCTTTTTCAAATGAACAACCATAAGAAATTACAGCTAATACAAAAACACAAAATTAGGGAAGAAAGATGCTAATCTGGAAACATGTGAACATGATTTCAAGTCTCAACTAAGAGGCAAAAAAGTGCAAAGTTGTCAAAAGCAATCCCTCAAGTCTTGACTCTTATTTGGTCTAATTCTGTTATTGGCAGCTGAAGTGGTCTCTCTGTAGACTGCCAATAGGAGAGCTTCATTTGCATTGCTGTGAGCAGAGCATCCAGAGAAGAGTAGGCGTGACTTTACACATTTCAATGATATTTTAATCCTAACAGATAAAGACAACAACACTGTGTTTATTGGACAAAGTTCATCAAGTAGAACAACGAGCAATTAAACACAAAAATGAGTGTTAGGAGTTCATCAGTAATAAGATTATTTTTAGACAGGATGGTTTAAGATATTCTGCACAACCTGAACACATTTTAGACAGGAGATGAGGTGCAGAGATGCCAGGTTATTCAGTGTTTTAGATAAGCAGGAGACTCTATGTTATTGTATGAAAGACTGATTCAGTTTTTTCCAATTTTGATGAACAAATTGTTACATAAGCTGAAAAGTCTGCACAACATGACCAAGTGTCTTTGCATTAAATCATACTCTCTGCATTTGTTAAATTTAGCAGAATTTGACTACATTTGCATGGATCTTTATTCCTAATTTGGTACCCATTCTTTTTCAGGTAGTGGTTGACATTCTTGCAAGGTTTCGAACATCAGCTATTATAGGATAATAATAAGTTGTACTTACATTCACTGCAAAAAGCTGAAATCTAAGCATTTATGTCTTATTTTAAGTAGGAAATGTCTTTTTAGACTCAGAATGAGCCACATTTACCTTGCCAGTTCGAAAACATGTCTTTTTTCAAGATATTAAGAGACTCAAATGAGGTTTCATGTGTTACAAAAATCTGCAAATGAGGTTAGAAAAATTTGCTTGTCAAGTTTCTAGAAATTAGAATAATGTCTTAATACAGGAAACTTTTTCTTTAATCCATTGGCAGATTTTTTTCCTTCCTCATCTTGAGCAATTCAGACATTAATTTCCCTTTTATCAACCTCAAACAACATTTTTCTGGACTTGAAAGGTAAATGTGACTCGTACTAAGTCTAAAATGACATTTTCGACAAAAAATAAAAAGACATACATACTTGCTTAGATTGCTGTATTTTATAGTTTTTTTTTTCAATTCAAGAAGAAAGCACATAAAACAGAAGATAAGGAATAAGGAGTGAACAATGATGAAAAAGTGTTGGTCTATGCTCCTCTAGCACCTCCTTGTGGTTAAACTGAAACTTTGCTGTCACATCTAAAACCGAACCTCGCAGAATCTTTTACATGTCACAGCTAAGATTACATACTGCTTTTTAATTGTTTAGTGGGATGGATAAAGCCTCTTACTTTCGATTTCTAATTTGGACCTCTTCTCTCCCTCTCTCTCTCAGTCCATCCCTCCTCAGTCGGCCTCCTCCTACTCCTGCATGTTACCTCCCTCCCCCTCTGCCCCGCGCAGCTTTGACTCCTCGGCGTACTCCTCCCCTCATCTGCAGACTCCGTCCTCAGCCAACTCCAACACCGGTGAGCGATATTTAACCTGAACAGACACACTCACCCACCTCATGTCTGTCTGTTATTTCTGCATGCTCACTGACATTCACGCTGCATTCAACCTTTTTCTCTGCCTGAAACTGACCCCGAGTCTGTGTTTTCTTTTTTGCCTCTCTTCCTCCTCTCAGGGCTCATATCGCCTGGTGTTTCAGTGCCGGTTCAGGTCCCAGGAGCTGAGCAGCAGAGCATGAGTCATAACCTGGGTCAGTATTGGGCCAGACTACAGTGAGCAACAGACAATCAAGAGAAGACGAAGAGGAGGAAGAGGAGGAGGATGAGTACGAAGGGGCATGTGAGAAAAAGTGTCAGAAAACAGTTTGGGGACACACGGGTTTCTAAGGAGGCACAGGACTGAGTAAAAGGGGCCTTGATGAGTTGAAGACCCCAAAATGCATAAATGTTTACAAAATCAGCCAAGAGCAGCTTTGGTTGCGCTTGACTGTACTCTGCTGGTGCTCACTTAGTGCTACCAGAGCGTAATTTCTTTCTGTGTACAGTTTTGTTCTGAGGAGACTAAAAAGAGGCAGCTTGAACTGATGCAACAGATGAAGTCATTTCAGTTGACAAGCAAAGTAAAGATTTTAAGAGGACCATTTCCACTGGTTAAAGATTTAAAGGTGAGAAACTAAATATATTGAGATTTTTTTCTGCTCATATCAAGTCAAAATTTTGCCTTCTTATCTTAAATCTTTGGCTTTTTTCCTTAAATTTGACTTTTTTTTCCCTCATAATTTGGACATCATCCCAAAATTTTGACTTTATTATCCCAAATTTTGGCTTCTTATCACAAAATCTTGACTCAGTATGGGCCAAAAAAAGAAGTCTCAACAAAGCCAAGTTTTCATTTTTACTTTTTTAACTGGCGGAAATGGGCATCTATAAGGATTAGATTTGGATTCTTGAAAGAGTAGAGAAAAAAGTGATGTGTATAATCATGTTGGACATTTTCGCTCTGTCTAGATTGAAGGATAATGTCCAAATTAATTAAATAAAAGAGAAAGTCAGACATGTTTAGACTTTTAAGCTTAGATTATTTTTTTAAACAGATTTGTTTTATGCATTTAATGGACAGAAGTCTCATAAAACTGCTTCAAAGTTTTAAGAAGGGTTCACGAAGTAAATCATCACTGTGAGTCCTTAAAACGAGAGATAGAGCAATTATAAGTGCTTGTATTGTGATGCACATCAGTATCAACTCTTTTTTTTACTACAACGGCCAATAAGAGAAATAGCGTTTAGAAATGACTTATTTTAGCGCTAATGATATCATTTTGAGTTTTAGATTACAATCAGGCATGTCTAAAGATGAGAATTTTTCAAAAACACTTAGAAAGTCCTCAAAGTCCCTTTAATTAACAAATCCCTGAAGGCATTAAAACAAATCCTAGTGTTAGAGTTTGTAATAATCAAAATTTTGACACCAGTATTTTCACCTTCACTGCATACAAAGATCAGCTCTAATTATTGGTTATCTGCCTCCTTGTCCACTAGTAACAGATATCGGCTCTGAGAAAAAACATATTATTCTGTCTTTAGTTGAAACTCGAAGTCCTCAGATGTAAGAAAGCAGCTTCTGCACATGCTCTTAAAAAGAGAAGCCGCACGAAGTGAGGACCAGCAGAAGTCCGTATGGTAAAGTGTAACCACAGCCAGCGTCTTGATACTTGAGCAGCTCAATGATGTTGTGATATGAAGCTTGTTCCCGAAGCATTTGCTGTGTGAGGCTACTGTGAACATTTCAGACTTGCTCATGGCAATCACTTTTACTAAAACTGAAAAAATACAAAAAAAAAGAAAACAAGAGGTAAATCCTGCCTTCCCCTGCCAGCAACGTTACACTAAGACTGATACTGCTTATTTTTGTACAGACGTTCGTGTATGATGAAGAAAACTGTGGATAATGTCAAATGTTATTGGAGGGAAGAATGTAGCATGTTGTAGACTCAAATCATCCTCGAAGCACAAGTTTGAAGGATGCACCAGCTGAATATCTCCTGATATCAACATGAAAACATTGCATAATTACAGAGATCACAGATAGATCTTTGTAGAAACACAAAGCAATCAGACTTTTTGATTTTTTTTTTACAAAGTTTGTTCCTCATATCACCAGTTACAATATCTCAGCCTCAATATGTACCACATTTACATGTCAGGTCCTTATATAAATCTTAATGTGAGACATGACAAGACAAAAAATGGCTGAATTGTTTTTTCTGAGTTTAAAAAAAATCGGCCAGTGCAATAAGCAAAATTTACACAAGTTTATTGTGATCATAAGTTGAAAAAATAATTTTTCAGGCCTCAGTTTTTGCTTGAAATGTCTAAGATGCCTCTTATGACTTCTTGTGTAAATGTGGCTTATACGAGTCTTGTGAGATATTTCCACCTGAAATAAGGCTCTTACACTCCAAACAGAATCAGCAGGAATATTTACTTGGGTTTACAGGATAATCAATATATTTATATTTTCCAAACTCATCAGATGACAATCATGCGTCAATACACATAATAAAAAACACCAAATGCAAGAACTTGAAAGACAATCAAAACTTGTGCTCGAGGAGAAATACTGAGAAAAACTGTGAAATACTTCAGCACTGTCCATAAAACTGCAGTGACATAATCAACTGTGCATGACCAAAAACCAGCTGCTACAGACAATCAGCGAATGCAGAAAGGAGTGGAGTGTTGTACAAAAGCATAACTGTAAATGGCAGAGTTTTACGTCTGCTCACCGTCCTCTGACTATCAGTTCTGTTGATGCATCTCAGTTTGAATCTCATATGAAACATCTTTCAGCTCTTATTTATTTGTCTTTTCACTGGTTCACATAAGTCCTCTGTGTTGTTTCTGTTGTCGTTGTGCATTGTGTTAGTATTGTATAGCTACCAAGAGTCAACCCTTTTGTGAAGGCCTTGGATCCCTTTAATGAAAATAAAAAAAATGTGTGTCATGAAAACAAAGTTAGAGGTCTTTATTTCTGATGCTGTAAGACATTTTCTTCATACGTTTCATGATTTTAACAAATCCATTCACTCAAAATCAAATAAACTGTGAGTCTTAGTAACAGGTGAACCTCAGTTGTTGCTCTAACGCTGTGGTTTTCTTTGGCCTTTATCATTTTATGAAGCCACTTCCTGGTTTAGGACCCAGCTGTGCCTTTAAAGGGACAGTGCCATTAATGAGATGTCCTCAGTAATAAACATGGGGCAGCTGAAGGACTTTTATGTCTTCCTCTGGAGCAGCAACATGAACTGGACCTCACAGACACTGTAGCACCATTAGCAGAGCAGCGTGCTGTGCTAATGGCCTGACTCACATGGATCCCTGGAGGATGGCCAGAAATTAAAGATGGAGAGGAGAGATGGAGAGGAGGAAGGGGGGGAGGGAGAGAGAGAGAAAGATAACACCAGAGGATGACCAGCAGACATAATGGGACTATAAGATGAGATGTGAGAGTCCACAGAGCTCCTGCTTAATGCAGCATCCTCACTCCCACTAAAACACATCATGAGGACACTTTTTAAGATTGCCACTTGTCAAATTATTCGCATCAAAATAATCCTCATTAAAGATGTAGCTTTGGTCCGTACTGTCTGTTACAGGTTAAGAAGAGCCAGTATTAAGCTAAAGTAACATACCTAAGTCTTTGTGAAATCTTAAACCACCTGTGTTTGAATTACTGCCACTTACTTTCTCAGCCTCATTTGTGTATTTTTTGGAGCTCCTGCTATTCTCTAAAGAGATTTTATATTTCAGTCACACAGATTTTTGGATTTACAAATTCATCTCATGGATATCTTTAATAATTTCTGGGACAAATCCGTAGCAGACATGTTGAAGAAAAGTGAAATACACAATTTGATGAGACTTGGAGGAGTAAAGTTGTGGAGTCAATTGATAAATGTTAGAAAATCCTCTTTAACTTATTCAAGATTCAAAGACAATCATGCACTGTGTTTTACCTACAAATAATAATAATAATATTATAATAAAATTTTTCATATTTAGTTTCTGTTTTTATGCATATTTTTAATTTATTTGATTAAAAACTAGTGAGACACAAGTCTGCCTTATAAAACGCACATTTTCTTAGATATCTGTTTGATAACTCTTGACGAGCATGAGCTCAGTTTAAAATTAAAAAAGAAAAAAAAAATTGATCTCTACTCTTGAAAGTGCAACTTCTGCCGGCTAAGCATCTGTTTGACACACATGAGCATAACAGCCGGATGAAGACGTCTGTCTGTTGTGAGGGTGAAAGGGGAAGGAGGGCAGAGAGAGAGAGAGAGAGAGAGAGAGAGAGAGAGAGATAAAGAGCCCAGCCTAGTCCCAAGAGAGAGACTGAAGCTTCAGAAGAGACACCACGGTGAGCTTTGTTTCCCTTCTCTTCTCTTTGGGATGCTTTTTAGGAGTAAGGAGTGAGAAATGTTTTTGTTTCCTCTGATTGATTATTGATAACCTGATGATGATGATGATGATGATGATGGAGAGTTTCTTTCTGCAGCGACTGGGATGGAGTTGGGTCCTCTGCTGATCCTGGTTGTGATCTTAATGGGAAGCTCATCAGCAGCACCATCAGCGAGTGACCAGTACAGCCGAGCCGTGGTGAGTGTTAGAAAGTTGGTAAAATGTTGTTCACTAAGAAAGTGTTTTATCTGGGTTTGGAGCTGCTCTCTGAATATGATGTTGTTCTAGTAGTTTTTAAATGTTTGAGCTTTTTGTTTTGATATAATAGTCATATTCCATTAATATGCTTGATGTATTAAAATGATTAGCCAGTTGTGGGTAGAATGATTCCAAATGTTAACCTGCTTGTAGTCCTGAATTGAAATGCAAGCATCTATTGTCCCATCTTTGTCCCATATTTCCATCGAGACACATGATACTATGTATTTCATGAGACTTATCCACATGAAGCAACGTCTGTGACTCATGAGGGAAACTTATCCATGCATTTGATCGTCTTCCTAATGACTCATAAAATCAATCACTTCAACTCCTGACACAGGGGAAGTTGTTGGCTATCTCCTCATGTTGTCTGTCATTCATTGCAACACAGTGAATGAATCATCCTGACATCCTTTCTGTAGTCTTATACTTCTTTAAACAAATATGAACTTTGAGCTTGTTTTGTATGTGTAGATGAGCATAGAAATGTGTGAGGAAGTTGCATTTCTGCCTCCAGAGACGAGGTTTCTTTGATTTTACATCCTGTGTGATGCTGCAGGTGCACAGATGTAAAGAAATTGTCTCATGAATATCAAAAAAATGCCTTCAGATGTTGCAGAGTAATTTACTTTTTTTTCTCAGAAACAGAAGAAGTGAGTAGAGTTTACAAAGTGGAGGTGCTTACTCCTTTGTAAAACCACTAAAAACATCAGTTAGGTAGCCAACACCTTTTCCTCTCATATCGCAGCTCGAGAATGAGCTGGCAGGTTTCAAAATCCTTTTGATTTTGAGTCAGAGGCTCAACAGGAAAGTACCACAACAAATTCAGCAGCTTAGTATTTTCTACGGTCAGTTACTCTAAAAAGGGTGTCTAAGCTACTTAATTTGGCCCAAAAAGAAAAAAGACAAAAATTGGCAAAAGAAATGACTCATAGTTTTAATTGGTCCTCATACCCTCCTGAATCATATACCAAAAGTTTACCACTGTATATGGAGTGGAACATTTTAATTTCTTTGTCAGCTGATTGGTGACGTCATACCAAAGAAAAAGTATATAACTCACGTATAATACTTTGAGATTTATGCTTACGTATACAAATCAGGCATTTCTTCCTAATTCCTAAAACCCGTAATTCCCTGATATTTCCTCCCTTTTAGACCAAAAACGTGTAGGAAAAAAATGTTTTGTATGACCCCAAATAGTATTTTCTAATGTATGGGATGAAAGAGAAACTTAGACATAGTCCGTTCTTTAATTCTATCCATCTGTATAGTTTCAACTTAATGAGGCAATATTTTTTAATCCAGTTTTCAAATTTTCTGTTTTATAATAAATGCCAATTATAGTAAAATTCAAGACAAAAGGCATAATTTGCAAATATAAACCATTAAATCTCAAAAACTTGTAATACATTTAAAATGGAGAAGTTTCATAGTCAGTAACTGTTGATTGGAAAATTGGAAAAATGTTACTCAAATTTATCCAGAATCTGACCCAAAAAATGTTTTTTAAAGCCACTAGAAGACAAATTTGTGAACAATGTGTTTAAGTCCTGAAGTACTTCAGCTTATGTCCAACAGGGGCCTTAACAGCCGTTGCCTCCATGTCCCTGGTGTCTTCTTTGTGCAGTTGTGTTAACCTCGCTCTGAGGAGTGGGTTTTATATCCTGTTTCAGTTCAGTTTGTTGTTGGGAACATGACCCCATGTCCCCTGAATATCTACTTTGTGGGAAAATTTAATTTGAATGATTCTTTAGAAACATGTGTTGCACAGATCATGATTTGGCAACCACAAACTTACATTTGGTTCCTTTTTTTTTCCATTCTTTTTTTTTTTTAGTTTTCAACTTGAACTGTAGAAATCACTGCATGACATACAGAATACAAAATTCCATCCCTACTCAAACGCTCTTATCTTCCCGAACCACAATCCAACACCACCCTCAGTCCCACCACAACTTAATACCTTTTAACAACAGTGGTAGTATAAAGTACTATTTACATTTACACATAAACATACATTTTTCCACATAAAGTCAATGAACGCACATAATCCATTATCCATAATACAGTTGCTCCTATTGCACCCATCAATCACAAAGAGTGTGATGTGTCATTCCAGTTTGATGTTTGTTTTTTGTTGTCCCAGTAACAGTAGTGAAATAAGCTGTGAAAGGAAACCACATTTTATTGAACTCAGCCTTTTCCCCTCCCCTGGTGCATTTAATCTTTTTAAGTTTCAAATTTAACATGACTTCTTTCATCCACCTGGCATGGGGAGGAGATGTAGGGTGTTTCTGATGAAACTTTATTAGGCAATGTGCTCGTGAGCAGGTGAAGGCAATAACATTACAAAAATGTCCTGTTTTACACTAAAAAGGCAGTTAGAGGATGTGGCTCAACTGATATGGTGTTAGAACCTGCTTAAATATTCAAAAATGGCTTCCAATAAATAAAAACACACAAAGAAAATATCCAAAATTTATTTAGAAATCGGTAATCACTAACATATGAACAACCTTAAAAAAGTTCTGTGTGCCGGGGTCAAGCTATGGAATAATCTGGGTGTGTAACTTAAATATCCAAATATCTGCCAGTTTAAAAAAAATGTACAAATATATATTGTTGAGCAAATAGTGGATAATGATCATTCATCATTATTTTCAATTATCAATTGATAAGGTGTTTAGCGTGTATATATGTGTGTACATAGATGTACATAGTATATGGGTATATGTGTATATGAATGAATGTGCATGGGTTTGTGTACATATTTGTATTCTTCGTATACATGTGTATGGGTGTATGGGTACATGTGTATGTGATTATATAGGTGTATGTATGGGCATATGCATGTATATGTATATGTAATATTTCTCTTTAGTGAAAGGGTTGAGTTAGTTAGCTACACTCCAACTCACTCCTTTTTTTGAATAAGTCGCTTCTTTCATTCTTTTACTTTATTTGATGTTGAGATATTATGTGACTTCCAAAACTTTCATTTATATATCATGTTGTGAAAAATTGTTTTGTTCTAATTAGGAACCCTTTTTACAATTTGCATATTGGAATAAAATTGAAAACTAAACAAAACAAAAAAAACTCAAACAGAGACATATGAACTAAGGTGGCTGGTGCTCATTTACATCTCTGGTTCCTTTTTCTGACCAGGATTGGTTAAGCAGATATGGCTACCTTCCTCCTCCAGACCCCCGGACAAGTAAACTACAGACCAGAGAGGGGATCGAGAAGGCCATTCGTGTTATGCAGCGATTTGGAGGGGTCCCAGAAACTGGGGTTCTTGGTAACAAACTCTTATTTTATTATATAATTTATGCTTAAAACATAGGTTTATCTCAAGCTTCCTGCTTTATTTTTTCTTTAAAACATGTTTTCAATTTAACCTCCAGACAGTGAAACCTTCAAACTCATGTCCACACCACGATGCTCTCTGCCTGATATTGTGGGCGGTGAGGACACGCTGATGAGGAAGAGGAGGAGGAGGAGGAAGAGATATGCTCTGACAGGCCTCAAGTGGGATAAGACAGACCTTACATGGAGGTGTGTTACCTGTCATGAGTCTAAACTCATCATAGCTCTGGTTTTTCTGTGAAGACATGCAAGTCTGTTGATGTTTGGTTTGTTTTTACATTTTTATTTTACTTCAAACCAAAATTAGGATTTGAAATATCTAGATATTACTTTTGAGTAATCATCCTTTTCTGTTTCTGTTAATCAAAAGTCAAAAGTTCTCAACAAAGACAAAAAAAAAAAAAAACATAGCCAATATTGTACAGTTTAAATTAAATTAAAGACACTTGAGTTTCTAAAAAATACCACAACTATTCTTTGCTGCAGATGAATACAAGTTGGATGGGACAGTAGACAGGAAGTGATAATTTTATGTGTGATTTAGTCACACTTCAGTTCTGAGTAATGACAGGAACGTGTCTAGATGTGGGAGAGAAGGGGGGGCAGGTTGATGCTTATAATAGTTTTGATGATGTTTTTCTTGAGAACAGGAAACAAATGAAAGCAAGCATATGAGATTTGAAAGCATGTATTTTTTTTCAACAGAAATAAGTGGTTACCATGAAAAAGGGGAAGTTAGGCACAAACATTTAAAAAAAGTGATAAAGTAGAAAGAATTCCTGACAATGAATGATGAACAGGTTTTTATAATAATTAAATCAAATCTATTCTTGTCCGCAGTGTCCACAGTTACCCGTCGCGCTCCGTCTCACCCACCCTGAACAGAGGTTTGGTGGACAACATCCTGTCTCACGCCTTCAGAGCCTGGAGCGACGCGGCCCCCTTGAGATTCCATCGACTTGCTGTTGACAGCAGGGGGGCGGGGCCTGAAGGGGACATCAGAGTGTCTTTTTCCAGCTTGCTGCACAACGATGGGTACCCTTTTGACGGGCAGGGTGGCACCCTGGCCCACGCTTTCTTCCCCACGGGGGGTGACATTGCTGGTGACACTCACTTTGATGATCATGAGATCTGGACTTATGGAGGTATCATCTGTTTGAAGTCATACAGTAAATGTCTGTAAATACTTTCATTTAGATAAACTCTTGTAATGTCTTGTAATCTGCACACTTCATCCTGCTCATGTGATACAGGAGGCTGACATTTCTCTTTCAATCCACCTCAGGTGATGATGGCACCACAGACTTGTTCACAGTTGCAGTGCATGAGTTCGGCCATGCACTTGGCCTGTCCCACTCCTCCTCTGATCCGTCCATCATGAGGCCATACTATCAGGGCCCTGTGGGAGATATCGCCAGCTTCAAGCTGGACCTGGATGACAAGCTGGCCATCCAGCAGCTTTATGGTACATTTCATTTCTCATGGACGTATATTCATGTATGATCTTGTCAAGTCTACAACTTCCATGTATTATCCATGTGTTATTGTTTGATATCGGCAACAATCAGGAGCTAAAAACTGATGTTCCTGGAGTGGCTACTTTAGGCAGGCTCAATAAGTGTGTCCATCTCTTTAGCTCACTCTGTTACATATTTAAGAGTGTAAGAGTAGAACAAGCTTCAACTTGCTGAAGGCACCAGAAGAAACAACAAGGGATCACTTAAGTCAGTTCAACCTTGGGGTCAGGACCCCATGTTGGGTCACCTTGAATTCAAATGGGGTCACCTGAAATGTCTAGCATTGATGGGGGAAAAAATGACAAAACTGAGTATAATTCTTCGCAAAAACATAATCTGAAAGAATTTTAGTCCATACTTTTACTTTCTGGAACATAAATCTAGTTCAACTTAAATGCAGCATATAAAATTATCTGAGCTGAGCATCTACTGACAGCCACTATCACTGCACAGTTACTGCGACTTGAGTTCCCCTGCTTCAACCTTTATAAACAAACTTGCAGTAGAATGAACAGGAAACAAATGGAAAGATTTCTTCGCCTGCCTGGCCTCATAAAGACAGTTCCTAATATGACCCAAATAGTACGATGGCATATTATGGTGGCACAAAGAAATATGTTGAAATACATTGATTAAAAAAAAGCACTTGTAAGTGTCCTGTTTTTGAGAAAAAATGTACGCCGAAGTCCCTTGTTGGCAGCCAAAACAAATGCTGAAGTGCTTTCCTGGTTGGCAAACCACTCTCATCTGCCCTTTTGGCTGGTTAAAACATGATAGACTGACTTCCTGGTGGCCAAAACGTATGCTTAAGTGCCCTCTTGGGGGTAAAAAGATGCGAAAGCACCCTCTCAGGAGTCAAAATACACAAGTGCCCCCTTGTGGGCAAAAACATGCACAAAATACTGTTACTGAGACATTAATTCCAGAAAGGACTACATCTTTGGGTTCGCTGGAAAATTGCGATTTAAAAATGGGTTCATGGCCCAAATAAGGTTGGGAACCACTGTCTTAAGTTGTGATTGATCATGAATTTCTATTTAAAGTTCCATCAGTTAGATATTCAACCTTCAGATTGACCAACACTGTCATTCTGGGGAACTCACTTGGCCAAGAGTTCCTGTTTAGTGTCTCATCCTGTGTTGAAATGTCGACATGATGTCTTGTTAACTTCCTGAGGTTTTTAAGCTGAGCTGTCTTGTAATTTCCCTAAAAAAATTTAAGTGAGCCTGAGAAGCTGGATGCAATTGTGTAAATAATTTTTTAGCTTTATGAGACTTTGCACAGGATATGAAAAGTGATGGAGCCCCAAAAGAGTCCAAACCACCTTATCAGAATACTGACTTAACCACGCTGTAATGAGTGCAAAGGTGCACTCAGACTCTGTTTCAGTCTGTGTGTTAACAATAAAGAGTGTGCATCCTGTATGTCAAACTCCTGGGCTGCTGAAGACAAAGTTGGTTGCTTGCACAGTTTCTTCTGTGCTGTCATCAACTTTCCCCACCTCTTTAACTTTCTCTGCTGTCACCGCTCTGTTGTAGGTGTGAAAGGTAGTGGGTCTTCAGGTGGTGCTGATCCTGATCGCCCACGCCTGCCCAGTCCTCCTCCACCCAGACCGACACAGCAGTGAGTAGAGAGGAAAACATTCCTCTGCACATCTTTCCAGACAATGAGCCTTTAACATGTGCATTAACAAACAATGATTATGCTTTCCATGCACTCAGTGTATGAATGATGGAGAGCAGATGAAGACTAGTGGTTGAGGATGAAAACCTCCTGATCCATCCTCAGAGGTGCTTTGTCATGTCTCACTGCACCCTCTAGAGGCTTCTTTGAAAACTACATTTAAAAATGTGAAATTTAACTGAAGCTTTTCTCTCAGTGCTGACCCCTCCTTCAATGAGCGCTGTCAGGGAGGTTTTGATGCTGTGGCAAACATCAGGGGGGAGGTCTTCTTTTTCAGAGGTGAGAAAACAATCAAGGGTGAAAAGATTTAACTCTCATATGCAAAAGAAATTTAGAATGAGCATTTTTTTAATGTCTTGCACAATTTGAATTTCTCTGTTTACAAAGTTACACTTAGTCTGTCTTTCTCCTCTTTATTTGTTAAGGGGCTCACTTTTGGAGGACCACACAAGACAGGTCTTTGGTGTCCTTTAAGCCTGCCCTGATAAAAAACTTCTGGATGGGTCTACCACGAGGGACAAACAAGATTGATGCTGTGTATGAGAGGAGGAGCGACAGCACAATCGTTTTCTTTATTGGTGAGGAACAAATGATGGGACAATGTTTTTTATTTAAGTGAATCTGAATCTTTAAAAACTGAGCCTGCTGGATTTTGTTTTGACATCATTTAATTAGATTCTTTCTTTTAATTTCTGAGAATAATCAGCGGGGAAAAAAACCAAGTACAGAAAATATCAGATGCTTTAAGACTTTTACTCAAGGAGGACATGAACTAATGGTTATAGCTCTCACGTAAGTCATTTTCTGGTTCAAGATTTGTAGTTTGACTCATGTGAACCTTTCAAGAATTACATCTTACTCAAAGAGAAAATGAAAAGAGACCTTTTGACATATTCCTCAGTTGGCACCTTAAAAAAAAACACTGATCTGGTTGAATCGGCTGTTTTTCAACTTTTTTTGTTGATACTTGTAGCATCATGAGCTTTACCTTGGCTTTCAACACAGTAGCTCTGAAATTTCTCTTCCTACACGTCTGCCCAGGATCTCAGTACTGGGTCTTCAAGGACACACAGGCGATGAGTGGGTACCCTCGACCACTCTCAGATTGGGGCATGAAGACCAGTAATGGGAAATATGTGGAGAAGGTGGACGCTGCCTTTGTCTGGGCCCACAATGGCAAGACGTACCTGTTCAGCGGCGGGGAATTTTGGAGGTTTGATGAGAGTCGGAAAGGCGAACAGAGGCCTAGTCAGCCTGATCCAGGTTATCCTCACGGGAACAGCTTGTGGGCAGGAGTGCCCTCGGATATGGATGACGTCATCAGCTGGGGAGCAGGTAAAAAACACTGTTCATCACTTAAGTCTGTGGGGACATTTGACATTATTAGATAAATTAGATAAATACAGAAGAACAGTAGAAGAGGTTAGATGACATTTCTGAGCCGTCATGCAACAACTGCTGAAAGGTTTAAAGGTTGTCAAAACAGAGCAGAGAAGTCTCCATCGCACAGATACAAACATCAGGAATCAAGTACGTGACCTGATGATCAAACCAACAAACATTCAAGGAGAAGTCTCAGGGTTACTTTGGGACTACTTTAACTATTTCTTTTTTTTTTTTACAAATGAATAGAGCACTAATTATCACACTTTTTTTATCTAAAAGGACACAACATCTTTTGAATCAAAACATCTCAGTCTATTAATTTAGGGAATGTAAGATAAGATTACTTTATTTCATAGCTTCCATGCAAACTGTAATAGTAAGTAAACCAGACAACAGTCACAAAAGTAATTAGCTAAGTGTTTGCATAAGCAAATTTGATGTATACAGCAGTTTGTGAGATTTGTACTATTGCCTGATCTACATGTGAATTTTCGGCCCCCTGATAAAAAAAAGAAAAAGAAAAGAAAAGTAAGGAC
Organism: Thalassoma bifasciatum; assembly: GCA_008086565.1. Classification (NCBI taxonomy): domain Eukaryota; kingdom Metazoa; phylum Chordata; class Actinopteri; order Labriformes; family Labridae; genus Thalassoma; species Thalassoma bifasciatum. The sequence goes on from RPOG01000021.1 coordinate 198,091, forward strand.
ACAGAATCCCAACAAATACAAGTGTGAAATCTGATGCTGATGTTATTAAAACAAATCTCAGACATAAAAAGACAAGAACCGCCCTTGGCTTTTGCTGGCCTCTTAAAATCTGTCAAATAGATGGATAAATATCAGAGAATCAAAGTATTTAAGTTAATTTCACATCTTTTTGTCATGCAAAATAGGTGCACTGTAGGCTTTCTATCCTCCTCCTCCTCCTCCTCCTCTTCTTCTTCTTCTTTTTCTTCTCATTGTTATTATTATAATTATTATTATAACTATGACCACAACTACTGTTATTATTACTACTTAATTTTTAAACATATATTAGCTTTCCATAGTCAAACCAATACATCAAGAGATTCTGGAGGTATGAGGGGAAAAAAATGTTTGAAGGTTTAAAGTTATGTTCTGTTTTTAGGAGACGCCTACTTTTTCAAAGACGACCACTACTGGGTTCTGCTGAATGGACGACTGGAACAAGGGGAAATTACTCCTAAATCCACTGGAGTAGAGTGGCTTGAATGTCCCACAACCTCCACTACATCCATCCCTCAGAAACCAAAGGAGTGTCACTGTGACTTAAAGGATTTATCTTCATTTATAAGAGCCAGCTGGCTCCTCCTGATCTCCACTGTGTGTGTGACTAATGTGTTTATTTAAGAACAGATTCTCCATTAAATTTAAGATCTTTTTATATGTATATATATTTCCCAGCTCTTCAATCCATTGGGGGGAGTTGAGGGTCTGTTCACCACAATCAAATCAGGATGCATTTCAAAGCACAAGCTGGTTTTGGATTACAGACACTTATCATGAAAAATCATACCTTAAATCTTTACCTCATACCTTTGGTGCTTAAAGCACTTTGCCTTATCGGACCAAACTGCTGACACGTGAGCATTGCATATTCATCCTCCCACCCTCCTGTTATCAGATTTCACTGCCTTTTCTAGGAATTAGTTGACATGAAGTTGGTGTAGGATGATGCAAAACCACCTTAACATAAACATCATTTATTGCATCAGCTTATCTCCAAACCAAAGGTATTTTTGTCAGTCATCACAGTTGATTTGTGCGTTTACATACAATGTTATCACAAAACTACTCTGGTGTGTTGTTGCTCATGCTTCATGTACTTTAAGATTGGAGACTCAAGTTCTGATATTACATAAATTAAGTCATACTTTAAAGGGACTGTGAGGCTTTTCTAAGTGATCCTGAAAAAGTCTCATGTCTAGATATATTCATGATCATAATCCACAACTTAAAATTAGATTATCAGTGCTAAAATAGGTTATTTCTAGATGTTAATTCCTGGCTTCCTGATTGAACCTCACTGGACTGAATTGATTTACAGCAATCTGAAGTCTCTATGACTGGCTGAGAGAGGAAAGTTCAGTGTTTTTGCCTTCTGAAAATGCTTTGTTGGATAAATAAAATAGAGAGTGTCATTATGTTTGCTCCGCGTGATGGATAAGCACCAGAAGGATATAAGCAGGATTCATTAACATTCCCTGTTACCGATATGTCTCAGAGCACTGGGCTGTGAGGAGCGAAATGGAGCCAGCTACTCGACCACTGTACAAACTTGCAAAGTGTGCTTGTTGTCACATTTAAAAAAAAAGCGCTGCTTAACTGTTGATAAATACATTCCCTCTTTGCATTGTATCCAGTAAAGAGTTGTCTTGAACAAAGAAAAGTATTGTTTAAAAGAAGATCCATTCTCTATTCATCTTTTGAAACAAATACACGTGTCACGACAGTTTGCACGAGTCCTCCAGCTGAAGGGATCGCTGTAATCCACTTCAAATAGATTCTCCTCACAGTCACTTTAAGAAGACTTGAGTCAGGTACACAGACCACTGAATGTACTGAAATCTGCCATTTCTTCCTCATTGTGCTCTGAACTCCAGCAGCAGGAGATAAGATCTCAATGTGGACTGGAAGAATCACAAACCTGCAGTGTTGACGTAAAGGCAGGTCAGGCAGACTCAGGTTAAATGATCTGATACAGGTTTCATGTTACAGCAGGTGTAAATTAGATTATTTTATTAGTTTTAGCTTCATTTTGTACTTTTTTAACTTATGGGAGCCACTGTTTAAAAAAACATTTCCAATTGTTCGAGTGAATGTTGGAACTTGCAATGATGACAGGTGTAATTATTCTTAATGTATGTGCTGCAGGTTTTAAAGCAGGTCTGTGCAAACAAATCACCATTATAAACATATATCATCATTAAAATGTTGTGTGGTTTCTTTGTGCTCAACTCAAACTCCATCTTCAACAATCTCTTGATCTCATGACGCTCTGTTTTGCTATGCACTCCCTATCTCATGACATTCACTTGCACCCTGTGATCTTTACAGTACAGCACATGCTACTCATTCTCAAGATCCAGTTCCCTATATGCACATCTACAACTCTGATTGACATCTTTGTTAGTAGAAACCTTTCCTAGAGGCTGTGACACTTATCTCACTGACATGCAATGAGCCCAGCAGTTCATGAATGAGGTGAAAGACGAGCTAGTTTAGCCTGACAAACTACTGTGTTTTATGTCCCTCACTGTCGGCTCACATTTTTCTGCTCCTGTCAGATGTCTAGAATTGCAAGTGAGACTCTCTGAATGTCAGAAAACAAAATGAAATCTGAGAGCAAATCCATCGCAAGAGAAAAAAAAATCACTTAAGTCTGGATTTTTTTGAAAACTAAGCTATTTTCTGTGACTTTTAAAACACCATATACTTACTTTAAAGTTATGTTATTTAACTTTGGATGAATTCTAATTTAGGCTTGACTGTACATTTAAGATACACCACAATGGTGTCATTCATGAGTTGTTTGTTCTGTTCAAGTGGGTATAAGTGTCAAAAGGTTATTTGATAAGGTTAAAAGCTCAAAGAAGAACGATTGTATGTTGACATTCAGTTATGAGGGAGCAAAGCGACTCTGAACAAAAAGGCAACCCTTGAAAGAAACTACACCCTCTTTGTTAAATATAGCAGGCTTTTATGTGAGAGCAAAAGCCACAACTCAAGCTCAGTCCAAGAGGATACTTCTGTTTTTCCAACATTCTCTCAAAGTTTTCCAAAGTATGCTCAGTCTAAACATTAAAAAGACAAAACGAGTTAGATTGGCACCAAATAATTTTAATATAGCAACATTTCAGAGGAGCTCAGTTCTATTACATGTACAAGTAGTGCAATGTCATATGGGTCATTGTGATAAATAATGGTGTTCAATGACCGACATGTCAATCCTTCATCACACCAAGAGGCAGCATGGCTTTAAAACAGTATTTGAATTTGGTAATGAGTGGAAAATTTCATCTGTCATCCTTTCCTGAACGGACAGAAACGAAATAAAAACAAATCAGGTCAAAAGAGGACATAAAAAACAAACCAAAATAAAAAACAATCAAATCTGAAACAAGTTTTGATGGAAAATAAGAACAAACCATGTTAATGTTAAATATTTTCACACTCAAACCACATTTCATAAACTTTCTCAATTAGTTGTCTCTGTTAGTAAAGTGCATCACTTTCTAGATGTAGTTTTTGCAGTTCAAAGCAAACATGAGCTGCACCAGAGTCTTGCTAACTACATTACAAGACTGCAGCATTAATGTAAGTGAATTCACAACAGTTCAAATCCAGTTAAGCACAGATCATTTTCTACAGCTCATTATAACCCAGGATAAATACAGCAGACAGCTGCAATGAGGTGGCAGCAGCTGTCATCACATTCAGTTTGTTTTGAATTACTTCATGATAAAATATTCAAAGCTACAGTGGAAAGCAGCAAAGTTCATGTGATGCCGAGTCTCAGGTTTGCTGGGATGTGGAAAGACTTCCTTCAAACTGAACTGAGGGCCCTTGGTGAAAAATAGCTTAGTGCATACTTCATGTTAAGAAAACTGATAAATCATATATGTAAACAGGAAGCAGCTAGTTCCTCCTTCTGTAGATTTAATACCCCCGCAGAGCAAGACCCAGCGCCATCAGCCCCAGGGAGTAGCAGGTTTTGGAGGCAGAGCTGCTGGCGGCCTGGGTGGTGACCGGCTGTGCAGGCTGCACATTCCTGAAGGTGTTCAGCGCAAATTGGGAAGTGCTGTTGCCGATGCGCACTGTTCTGCTAAAGAGGTCGATCTGGAGACGAGAGAATGAGTCATTTAGCGGCGCAAAGCAATGTTAGGAATGAAAAAAAATAAGAATAGAGAAAATAACTTACAAGGTCGCTGCTGACTTTGATCGTGTCCTTAAACACTGTCCAAATCACAGCCTCATTGCAGTTAGGTGTAGTCAAGGACCCGAGGTACCGGTAATATTTGGTACGATCCACCCCGGACAGGAGATCATCCAGGGAAATACCAGACGCAATGGAGACAGAGTCACCTGAGGAGAAAATCACAGAAGACTAAAACAGATAGAAAAAATGGTGATGGTGGTGGTGGTGGTGGTGGTGGGGGGGCTACCTTGGTTGGGGATGCTGGTCAAATAGGAGGTCAAGTTTTGCCAGGATGCAGGTTGGCCGGTTGAACTTCCTGACATTGCCTGTGAGATAAACAAATTATACAGTTAAAAAAAAATAAGTAAGTAAATGAATTGGAGACAACACCCTGCACCATGACTGATGCATTCATGGTCTTGCAGACATTGCAAGCATGGGGAATGTATCCAAACCTAGAATCTCTTCTTACCTCAATGAAGAAACCAAGAGCTGCAAGTCCTTGAGAGTCAGCAACCGCCAGAGTAGTGTTTCCATTAAGTGATGACTTGCTGTTTACAATGTGCAGCTGAGAGTGTGAAGCAATAAGGAAGAAATATCTTAAAGGATGCAATGATATAAATGTTATTTGTGGCTCTTTAAGAATTAGGGATATGCTGTTTACCTCCATGGGGTATTGTTTGCCATCCACAGTGTGCTCAGAGCCAGGGGTCTGTGTGCCATTGCCCCAGTGCAAGTGGAACTGCAGGCTGTCATAGGTCTCAGGTAGGGCTCCTCCTGAGACTGTCAAACCATTTTTCAGGGTGATTTTGACTGGAAAAGAAAAGACATAAATATATTTGAACACTTAAATCTCATTTTTAGGGCGGCACTATAGTGCTTCTGGCACATTTTCTGCTAATCGTCCAGTTTAAGCAGCAAGAATGAGGTTACACCTGTCTTTCCAGTGTTTTCAATTTTGCTCATGCCATCTGCAGCATCATAGTTTGTGAAGGTGAATGCACCCAGGTTGGAGTCTGTCGTAGCAGCAGATGTGTTAATGTTTATCGGTGACTGGCGTGTGCCATTGCAGAACTGGGTTGCAATAACAGGCCAGGTGGCTTCATCTAGGAACAACAGGAGGCAGAAATTCAGCTTCTGATTGGAAGCAGTGGTAAAGTAATGATACCATTATGAGAAATTAAGAGATTAAGATTACTCACTGCAAGTTGGGAGATGGTAACACCATTCTGGAGGAGGGGAAAAAGATAGTTAAATTAGATAATTACTGGTGTTGTAAAGATGACGCTATCCAAGATTTGCCCAAGACCAAAAAAGAAAAAGAAAAAAAGACAAAAGAAAAAGAAAAGGAAGAAAAAAACAAGAAGTTTAAGAGTGGAGACTGAGACAAGATTGGGAGCATAGAAATCCATTTTAAAAACCATGACAAGAATGAATAGAAAAAATTCTTAAATCTTAACAACTTTGTTCTTTGTTCAACCAGAAAAAATAAATCCTTGTGTTTAAAATCAATGACAAGTCCAGAATTCTTTTAGATACCTGAAATTCAGATGTTTATCTATCAGGTAAAGGAGGCCTAAACTAAGTATTCAGAGGTACAATTGCAAGAATTAAAAAAAAAAATTCAAACCTAAATGACAAAAAATAAGAATAAAAAAGGGAAAATAAAAAAGGGAAAATACTTACGAACTGTGTTTGACGCACAGTGCGTAGTGGACACGAGGACGCACACAGCAAACGCAGCTACAATCCACTTCATCTAAAATGTAAGACAAACATTTTTACACTGAAAAACATCCAAAAAAGGTAGTAATGTAAAAAAAAAAAAAAAATTGATAAATAACAGAACAAAATCATCTCACTTTGACTGGATTATGTGAGAATATTTTGGATTAAAAAGCGTTAATTTTTGTTAAAAATAATTCGGATCTGTTTGACGTCTGTCCTCTGGCACAGCTGAATTCACTGAACTGAGCAGCTGCAGTGATTCTTACCTTTGACGCACCTGTCGGTTCCCTCGCTCTGCAAACACCTATGGAGACTCTCCCATCCGCCTTTTATCTGCTCAGCCCCTCCAGCAGCTGCTCCGAAACCGCCTCTATCACACATCTGAGGACGCTATTTTATCTCCCGGCGAGAATGTCTCGAGGTTGATGACTCGTTCAGATTATCTTTTCGTGAAGAAGTCTTTCCAGGAGAACCGGATCCATGCAGGTAGAGAGACCTCTGTTTTGCGTTCTTCTAATGCGTAAGTGAACGTAAAGCTACGTCCTAGACCAATCTTACTTTTGGATGCAAAAACCTGTTTTTTTCCATCACTTTGTTCACTTTGTTTAGTCATTGTCACTGGGATCCAGTTAAAATGCAGAGTAATTCTTTCGTATCCAGTATCCTCCTCCTCCTGGGTTATTACCCTGTAGCACAGAAACATGTTTTGAAACTCAAGAAAATTAGATTTTTGATTTCCTTTTAGTTGACGTGAGAAAACTGTGCAATAATCAAACAACTTCTGTAAACAAATCTCCTCCTAGGACAAGAATTAAAGATAATCCGATATTTTTTTAACATTTAGAACATTTCTCACAACTCAAATATCTAAAAGTCCAGGTGCTGGTTTTCAGGACTGTGTCACACTAAGTCACCTGATCCCCGAAGAGTTTCTGCGTCTCTTAAACTAAGTGCATGACCCGTAAAGAGCCTAAACACAGTTTTAGTAAGAATGCATATCAAAGCAGGTTTGAAGGAAACTCTCATTCTTTCACTCTCTATTGCATGGCTCTGCCCTGAGGCAACAAACCACTTATTTAGCCATTGTACTATCCCTTCAACTTTTTTTTTTTTTCCAAAATATAAAAGCGCAGGACTTTTCTCAATTTAAAAAGTATGGAGATCGGTAGATGACATATTTCATTAAGGGGTGGGCATCTCTTTTTGGAGACAAAATTTCTCATGATTCAACTCTGATGAATTACTACACTACTTTTTAAACTTGGTTAAACAGAAAAATCATTGTAAATAAATATATGTGTATGTACATGAATAAGTAAAGTAGTATTTCTTGTTGTTTAAAGACAGATTTTTATTTTGCTGTTTCACTAAAACTATGGTTTTTTTTGGTCCAGTAGGTAGTTAGGCCACTATCATGGGGCAGTCAAGCATAAGCAGTGGAACTCAGCTCTCGAGCAAAATTTTTGTTGATTCATCAATAAGGACCCAAAAGCTACCAAACAATGGGATATTAAAAAAAAATTTAAAACTCATGCAATGTAGGGTTAAGCTCTGTTTTTAGCCTCCTCCACCACCTGAGTCAACAATAATATCGATGCTTAAAGGAGAATTCATGATTAGGTTTAAAAACAGACTAAAGATTTTTCACAAAAGAGTCATCAAGTTTACTCCCAGTTGATTAAAATACTCAAGTTCTTGAGTCATGAATAATCATTTTAAGGTGTACATGACTCATTTCCATGGTAGTATGATGTAACCTTAAGTGACAGAGGCAGGAAAGGATAAATGTGTGTACAAAGCATGTGATGAAAATTTCTCTTAGATAACATCATAGACAGAAGATAGATGAAAGGGTTGATAACTGGCTGAGTCAGGACAGATTAGAGTCAGATAGAAAAGATGGAACATTAAGATGACTTATGACATTTAAAAATCTACTTTATTTAACTTGATGCACGTGTTAAACAAGGAGCATTGTTGGTATCTCACCGTCAAGAGGGAGGTCTCATTGTCTCTTGAGAATTAAAATCTCTATTTTGTGACCTGCTATCAAGTTAGGATTAAAAACAAAAACAAAAAACAGCTTGCTCAATTCATTGCAGAACAAAAGTCTTTTGCTCCCTTAGGGTCAAAACAAAGTGGTATGACATGACATTTTTTTCTCCTAATTTAGTGCCATTGTGACCTCTCAATATTATATTATTTATCTTATATTCTTTTCGGTAAGCACTTCACATTACCTCAAAGGAATCTTTTGTTTGGAAATGGTTAAATCCTCTGAACAGCAGTGCTGCCATAAGTGGCAGATCACAAAGGTTAAATCAACATCTGCACCTCTACCTGTTGACACTGTGGTTAAAACATCAGCTTCTGTTTGCATTCTAGTTTTGTGGGCTGAGATACATGTGGAATTAATTTGACTTTGAGCACTAAACTCTATGAAACTCTCCAGGTTTTCTATCACTTCTAACCATAGATGTCAGGGCATAAGTTATGACTCGAGTGCCAGAGGGGTAAAGATATGTACAAAGCGCAGATGTAGAAGAATCTTAATAATTTTCAGGTTGTTCAGCACCTGTAAAAAAATATCTCCATGCTCATTTTAATCGTAGTATAATACTAAAATATATGACCATTAAATGCTTTACCTCCTTTCTACACTTTTCATGGGCTTTATCAACCCGTGATGAAAAAGGCGCAGCACTGGTGATTGACTGATCCATGGTACTGAGTCAAGATTTTATTCCTGGTTCATCACATCCCTTATACAAGTGTACCTCCCTGCCAGCTGCCTCATTTCTCACACCCTCCCTGATTTTAAGAATTTAACTCACCAGACAGGTCCTCAAGGTTTTGGATTTCTTGAGCCAAGAAGTTAAAATTTCTCATGATCATCCAAGTGTAGTGCCCCTTCTGCCAAATCAAAACAGAGCCTTATAAAACTATCATACTATACAGAGTTCATCTACCATTGGAGTTTTGTTCATGAATCCATGATCAATAAATAATGTCTGGCCATAAAATACTCTAAACTGACCCTTGGCTGGTTAAAACACAAGTTGTATGGGTTTTTTTCCCACCCTTGCCCTTCTCAAAGTGTGTGCATGCCACAGTGCCAAAGAGCATTAAAAATGTATCTTTTTTAGTATTTGACAGGGTATGCATCAGTTGAGATTTTTTTTCTTTTATTACATAATTTAAGCAACAAATATAGAATCAAAAAACCACACATCTCTTAAGAGCTTCCTGTCTTGAGGGCAGGCTGTTTGAGATGCTGATCCTAATGTTAATTAACTGTTTCTATGGCCCTGTGATGCTGTGGTTACCATTCATCTTTCACACACCCACACCCACACACACACACACACACACACACACCTTTTTAATGACAACCCTCAAGCCAATTCACCGAATGCATTACAACCAAAACTTATTTCTATCCCATTATAGAGAGTAATGCATCTACCAGACTTGGATTTAGTGAGGCCTTTAGTACCCAAGACGTCTGATGCTGCATTGATGAGATGCCAGCTGTGGGGTGTGTATTAAAAACAACTAGCGGGCATACTGGTCGAGATAAGATCAACCAAAGAAGAGTCATTGTTTGTGCATCTGATGCGGGTATGTTATTTTAAAAAGCAAACACCTTCAAAACAATGAAAATGTCTCATGTGAAGCTCCTCTACAATTGCGTTGTGTTCATCATATGCAGCTTTATGTATTGCATTCTCCTTTACCTGCATACACCCAGTGTGTTCTCCAGCCACGTGACCAGGCCTCATTTGAACCATTTGTGCTGTTTGACACCTTTAACAGTCAAAACCTGTTTGATGTGACATTAAGGTTAACCACAAGTTAGACTCATACACTGACATCACCAAGATGAAAGATGAAGGGTGCAGTTTGAAAAGAAGTTTTTCAATATTTCTCAGTAGGAAAACAGGCATAAATATGTTCTTGTTGAGGAGGCTCCTATCAGAATTTTTTTCTGTAATATTGTCGAAAATGAAATAAAAATATTTTCTTAATCCATTTTCTTTGAAGTTGTTTTGTTTTCTATTGCCACATTTGGGTCTGTACAAATCCTTGATATATCAAAAAATTTAAACTAGATTTTAATGTCAAGCACTGAAAAAACTGAAACATGAGCAAGTGTGATTCATTTTTCGTTGAAATTGTTTTACAACACCTGAAAGAGCCACATCAAAAAAGATAGTATTCCAAGATATCAAGAGACAAAAATGACAACTAAAGTGTTTGCAGAGTAAAATAAAAATCTGCCAATGATGGAAGAAAAATTCCTAGTGAAGTTTTTTAAAATAGAAATTTCTTCACAAGAGAGAGAGAGAGAGAGAAAATAAAAAATACAGAAAGTTTTGGGGTTTTTTTCATTTTTACTGGTTAAAGTTCAGTTGTGATTTTTGCCTTTAAAAATCTTGTCACTTTACTTTTTTCTGGGCTTCTACGGTGAATATGGCTCATTTCAAGTCTAATGAGGCCATTTCTCCTAAAATTGGAAACACTTGCTTGTATTTCAGTTTATGCAATGAGATTCATGGGTTAATCTTGTATCAAACACCAGCTAACGATAACTGGCAAAGCAAAACCAGGACATTGTATGTCTTTTTTGGCAATATTTCGTGGACTTAAAGCTGGAGCCTTCAAAATTCAGAGAAATTTGTACAAAGTTTAGACTTACTGCTCTTAGTCAAAACAAATAGAGCCTGTGTCCACATTTTTTTTTCTTTTTCTTTTTCTTTTAGCCCATGATCTTAGTTTCAGGGTTGAGGATTTTGAAATAAGGAAAGCGTAGGGATTTCCAGCTGTGCACACAACAACAAAATAACTACAGATGCCTTAGCTGATAAATGCATTAGATTGCATTAGACCGTGGAAACTGTCTTTTGTGAACACAGGCCCTAAGTGTCTCTGGTTCACACATCCAAGTGCACTTGTTTCGCACTTTCTGAGTCATTAAATTAAATATTAAATGTCGATGAGTTATCCGTTAGAACAAAATTAGCATCTCCAACACATACTGTACTTCTTGGCACACTGGTTTTAAGTCCAGTGAATATTATGGGGAATCTGATGTGTTTCTTCATCCTGGTCTACAACTGTCCCCACTCGTGTTCATCTTCGAACACAAGAGTTTGTGGCGGGATGTTTGGCTCCTCATTCATGCTCAGTGAAAAGTTCCAGAGCGTGCTTTCCAAGAAACCTTTGAGTTGTCAACATAAGTGAGTGAAGGTTGTTTTCTATTATATGGAGCTCCAAATGTACAAATATTCAGATAGTAAGCCTCTTCTGACACTGACTGACTTAATTAGTAGAGACCACATGAGGGACAGCAGCAATAAAAACTCTCTTTAAACTGAACTTCATCTCTGTCCTACATGAGCATTTAAATTCAGTAAAAGTGTAACTGAAGAATCCATTAACAAAAAGATTGCCTTGAAGAATTTTTGATACAAGCATTTATTTTTCTAAATTTCACAACTGATTTCCTACTAAAACATCACAGAGCTACTCACAGTATTCAATAATCACTTCTCTTGGCCTCTTAGCTTTGATTGGTGGTTAAGATTAGAGCTAAACTCACAGATATAACCAACCAGTGCAACACAGGTAAGTAGTGCAATACACATTAATCCTTAAAGAACTTTCTGTTTACTAATTCTCTCAAAAGTGCAGATTGTTTATGAAAGCACAAAGAAATGTCAGCAGCAGAATAAGCAAGATTGGAGCAGAGGAAGAGGATGCAGATGCAGTGGTGAAGACCGTCCGGTTATGGAGTTTCTGCACGGACCGAAACACGTTTTTGTATCCAGCGTGTGTCGGGAACATCGTCATCTGGTGAGATGGAAAACAATGTGAAGTTCAGATTCAGGCTTGTGTTGGAAGGAGGACAGGTTTGGGTTCTTACATCAAGTTTCTATCATTAGCATTACAATAAGCTCCAAGGAGTGGACCCTGTTCATCCAGCTGAGAGGTAAGGTGATGAAACCGTTTTCTTTATGCAAAAGACAGGGTGTACTACCCCATAATTAGAGTGCAGGTGGATATCTTAACAATTTACACTATGCAATTACCCTGAGCCGAACTACAGTAAGTAAATCACTGGGTGGACTCCTTGTGGTGTCTGGCTCCGAGAGCGAACAGCAGATAGTTCATGGATCAAATCACCAAACCAGACACAAAACTGATGCCAAAGTAAAGAGAGGTTGTCAGGAATGTGTCAGTGTTTTTTTTTTTAATTTAAGCTGGTCTTTCATTCATCCTGTTATAGTCATTCAAATATTTGTGCCACCCAATAACAAATCTTGTGACTCCAAGGTGCTTCGTGTGAGTTTAATTAGATCATTATATGGATTGTGGTTTGCCTCGCGATGCCACCCTAAGGTGGGGCCGTAAGAACACAGCAGAATTCAAAGGTTTCAATTACACCTTTGAAAAACATGGCAGAATTCAATGGTTTCAATTACACCTTTGAATTAACTCCAAAAGCTGTTTCTCTAATTGAGTGAAGACTTGAAGTGGAAAGAAACAGACAGTGAGCTTATTCTCTAGAGTCATAGACGTTTGTATGTATAAAATACATTTCCAATCATAGAAACTAGGGGACTCCTATCATATTCTTTGAGGAAAAAATGGATAGTTTGCATGGTCAGCCACCTCTCATTGATTAAATGGGTATCTAATTTTTTCTGTTTGGTATGACTCAATGCCGCTACCAGCTTCAGTTTTTATCTCGTCCATCACATTTTGAAACTCTTCATCCTTCACTGGTTGGCAAACACGTGCACATAACAGAGATGCTAAACAAACTTTGTTGTAGAAAACGCTGACAACATTTTAACTGATTTGATTTGTGATTGCCATAGAGGAACTGACAATTCTTTTGTAATAGTTTACAACCTTGGCTCAGATTGAATACTAGAGATACTGTTGTTGCAAAACTGCAATTGACACGTTAATTTCTGAATTGAACTTAAGTATCAACATCTGCTGTTTGATTCAACACCAAGTTAAAACGTCCGTACCAGACTTTCATCCACTCTAATAGGCTCTTTAAAAAGCGTCCAGACCACAGCTTCATTACACGACGGGGTGGTCAGAGAGCCATTATAGCGATAGTACGAAGCTCTATCCACGTCACCGAGCAAGTCATCGATGGAGATCTCCTCTGTGACGTCAGCTTTGGAGCCTAAAAGAACATCATCACACATGAGGAGTCATCTCCACACAACATCTTTGATATTATGTAAGCAGGTGTTTGCACCTACTGATGTTCTGAATATGTGATAGATAGCTGGTCAGCTTTTTCCAGGCATCCATATCAGATGTCGACTGTGTTGGTTGAGTCTGAAGAGACAGACAGACAGAGAGGGTTGTAAAGAAAACATGACCATGCAGACCAAAGCTTCACCAGTAAAGAAAGTTTCCAGTCTTACCTCGTGATGTCCAGATCCTCCACTGCTTTTGGTGTGATCTGAAGCCTGAAAAAAAGTTTGTAAAACCTTTTAGCTTGATAAATGCATCTCAAAGTTAAATTAAGACAAAGGAAACAGCTGTGTCAGATGGTTGTTTGTTGTAAATGTCAAAAGCGCCATAAAGGACAGCATGATCACCAAATCAACCAAAGGGAAATTCACCTTTTTTCTATTGATAATATGAAATAAATCCTACGGAGACATGAAAGCAAGATAATATTTAGAATCAAATATCTGGATGCTGGTGTCTGGATGCTGGCCCCAATTTCACTGCCTTTTGAAAAGATAATGTCCTGTCATGTGAAATGACCTACATCCTACAACCTACAACATAACAGGCTGAAATTTCAGCAATCTAGCTCCTCCTCTGATCTTAACATGACGTGAAGACAGCTGCCGTGTGAAAGCAGTTCATCGCTTTCTCAAACCACTTGAGATGGCATGTACTTTCAGCTCCTCAGAGCAGAAGTCTTTGTCTTTTCCAAATGCCTGAGTGACACCTCCAATAGCCTCCCCTCAAAACCAGATGATTCTGGATCCACACATAGAATTTAATTCCTCCTGCTAATAAAGCTGATGACACTTCTGACACACCACCTAAGGCTAGACCAGCATTTTGGAAACGTTCACAACTGCTGCTGCTGCATTAAAAGTTGTTAAAAGAGTTAAAAGAGCTTAAAAGGATCTGTCTGACTTAATGGTTTAGTACTTCTCTCATCGTATGGTAACCCTCAAACCTTATAGGGTTATAATTATTGTCTAGAAATTGATCTCATACCTGCAGGTCTGTGCTCCACATGTTCAGGGATGAATCAGAGAGAGTGTGTGTAGAATATGTAGCATTCTTCTCTCTCTGTGAATGAAGCCCTGGTATGAAACAGTAGCTTATGTCACCTCTTATACCTCAGTTACTTAACAGACTGGCTTGAGGGTTAAGTGGGTTAAGTATGTTTTACTGGAATGTAGCACATGTATTGTTTCAGGAAGGATCAAGAGTATACCGTGACATGGTTTGTGCTGAGCTGTCATGGGATGACTGGTTTGGTCTCTCAAACTAGAAATGTCTAATCTTTGATTTTAAAAATGCTATTAGCAGGTAAGGAAATGGGGTTAATGTAGAGTCAGTTAAGAAATTAATGTTGTTGTGAGCTTCAGCTTTTTTTTTTCGTGATTGAAATTAACGCATTGATTGCCATTGACATTATCTATAAACTTCAGTTATGTTTTTAACCGTGGCAGGCTGAGGAATGGTCTGGTGTAGTTTGTCCATCAATATCAGGCTTGTAAACTGGTGTGCTGACAAGCTGAGGTGGAAGCCGTGCTCTCTTTGCATGAGAGATCAGCAAAGATTTTGAGAAGAGATGACAGAGACAATAGCAGACATAAAAAAAAAAAAAAAAGTTCAGGCAGCTCACATTCTAAAAGAGTTTGTTTCGTGATCGTGAGGAAAGACTACGGAGATCAAAGAATGGATCAAAAAAACAGAGCTTCAGAGATCAGCACTAAAAAGCAAACAAGGCTTTTTTGCTCCATTTCTTTGTCAAAAACAGGTGATTTTGGTGAAACTAGCCCTTGTTCTACTGCTGATTACTAAAAAACCAGAAAAGGTAGATTTTTTTTTTTTTCCAGATGAAGGATTCTGTGGGTCTTGAAAGATCAGAATGCACTAAAATGGTTGGCAGTATAGGACTCTATGCTCTGAAAACAGTTTGCAGCCAATGAGTTAAAAAAAAAAATCTGTAAAAACTGTCACCAGAAAAAAAAAAACAGTTGTTTTCAATTAGAGATTCCTCAAATGTGTTGTTTTTTTTTACTGAAACTTCATCCATCACTACCCGAGAATTGCTAATGAGAGTCAATCTAGGGTGCTCTAAAATCATCAGTCAGGGCTTGTTTCCATCGGCAGAATCATTATGACCGCAGTATAAGTGGACTTCCCACTCTGCTTCCCTGACATTGACTATTTGGTCCTGCGAGTGTTTTTTTTTTGTTTTGTTTTTTTTCTTCCATTTCTTTGTGTCACTTCTTGTTACCTTGATGAAGAATCCCAACACAGCCAGCCCAGTAGGAGTCATGACGGCCTCCTCTAGACTCAGATCTTTCCTCTTGGTCACAATGTGCATCTGGACAAAGAGGAAGTTAATAACACTGATGTCACTGATGAACTCCTATCTGAAGTGCTGCAGTGACATGGTGTTTAAATGTTCTCATGTACCTCCATTGGATATCTCTGCGAGTCCACGGTGTGCTCTGAGCCCTCAGAGTCATCTGACGTGGAGCCCCAGTGAAAGTGGAACTGAAGGACGGAGTAAACGTGTCCCAAACCGCCTTCTGACACTTCCAACCTGTTGTCTTGCAGAACACACTTGACTAAAAGTTGAAGGGGATACATTTTTTCAGTTTGAATACAGTGTAATATTGCAACTTCAGCTCAAAATGTTTATGCTTTTCTGACAATTTGAGGACATTCTGCATTATATCATCATTATATAATGCATAGGGAGCTCAAATATTCTAAAATTAGGGGAGAAGCTGCTAATACACAAAAACTGCACCTGCGTGTCCGGTGTTAGTGATGTATTTGATTGCATGTTTATCATCAAACTTTGTGAAGATGAATTTTTTTAGCTCCATCTGTACCACGGTGTCCTCCGTCTCTATATTGATGGGTGACTGCCGTTCGCCACCACAGAATGAGCCAGGTATGCTTGACCAGTGTGACGGACTATAATCTGGATGATCCGAAGAAAGAAATCTCAAGTCAATATTTAATCTTCAGGAACTTTCTCCTCATATTATCTCTGGGTGAAAGAAAGTGTTGATACTGACCACAGTGTTCATCGTAGCACCACGGATGGCCTAAGGGGGAAAAACAGTATCCATTAATGTGGCATGCAGGGTCAAGAATCAGGCAGATTTTAAGATAAGGTTGGTTTATTACTCACTTGGGGGCAAAGGAGTTGAAGGAGAAGCAAACACCTGACGTCCGTTGAGTTGCTGTGGTGGCCGATAAACATTAGAGAGGCCCGTCACAGAGGGAAACTTTTGAATCTGAAAATATACAATCCGCCAAGAGTTTAACCGCTAGAAAACTAATTAAGAGCTGTGAACACAGATGACGCGCTGCAGGCTTTGTAGAGTGGAAGTCACTATTCAGAAAATGGTTAAGAAACAGAGGAATTTTTCTCCCCAGGCAGACACAAAGGGCCATGTCTGACAGAAACTCAGAGAACTAATCCTAAACATGAAGGAGTATTTTGGGGCTTGCATTTCCTGGATGACCCCAACCTGTCAGTCTACTGATGTTGGTAATATTTGGCTTCCAGAAGAATAATTAAATCACATCCTTTTCGAGTCCACACACCCAAATTTCTCAGCATTGTAAAAAAAACTGGTCCAACTGCAACTCATGTGAGATAATTTCTTCACACAGTGTCCTCTGAAGCCACAGACACCTGGAGGAATTGTTCAAAACGAGTATAATTGAAGGGTGGAGTAGGTGTGTCATACACCTCCTCACGCACCTTTGGGTAAAATAGTGTCAGGCCATTTCTCTGCGCAGAGATGTGTTCAGTTCTCCCTCATTAAGGCCTTTTCGTTCAGCAGGGACATATATATCATTTAGAGCAGAGCCATGAGTGGTGATGAGAATATCAACTTATCCATTAAAATAAAATAAATAAATAAATAATTAAAAAAAAAAAAAACATTTTCTATCTGAAACTGCTGATTAGAATACTCAGTCAGGAAATGGTTACACAATGAAAGATAGTAAAATCTGATGCAAGCTAACAAGCAGGAAATCTAATTTTGTATGGGTTGATACAGAATTGAACCCTTTAAAATAAAAGTTTGAAAATCTATTTTTTGCACATCATTACAATAGAGTCGCCCAGTAACCCAATTGTGGAAAAAACACATGCTATGGTTCCCCTTTAAGGAGCCAAAATGAATGCTTAAGTGTTATCTTGGAGGCAAAAAAAGAAAAAAAACCCAACAACAGTAAATTGACCTCTTGAGTAGAAAAAACACACTTAAATGCCCTCTTGGCTGATTAAAACATGATCAACTGTCGCCTTAGCAGCCAAAATGCATGCTTTCGTGCCTCTTTGGTTAGTAAAACACTCCAAACTGCCCCCTTGGCTTTTTCAAATATGATAAATTTGCCTCTTGAGTTGCAAAAATGTGCACTGTGCATGCAACTGTTTCACTTTCTCTTTTGTACATTCAAAAATTACTTATGCATTTTAATTTTTTTAATGTTCGACTTTTGTTGGGATATGCCTGAAAAGCTAATAAGAAGGATCAGCTCCAGTGGTCTGACGCACTTTAAAAGCATTTCAAAGAGAAAGCCTGGAATGCTCTCCACTTATGCAAAAAAAACTTCCCCCTGCAGCAGTCAAGATGTCTCAGATTAAGATTTATTGTCTCTTATGTAAAAGTTTATTCTATGAAAAAAAATGGATAACTTTCAGTGTTCTTCATTAAAAATATTTCCTGGGCATTTTATTCCTTTTAAAATCAGGTTTCATCTTTTGTTTGTCTGTGAATATTTGAAATATTTTAAAGACTGGTTTCTTTGAAGTCGAGGTTGAAGAGTCATACACCGGCAGAAGCACCTGCTGGGCCACCTGCAGAGACATGTGCATCTCATAATCTGTTGATTGTCGGGAGATAAGATGCCGAATGTGTCATTCTGCAACACACACATGATTGATGATTTTTTCTAGCCTCACATATGATGCAGTCCCTTTTGTGCTTGCGGTCACATTGTAACAAGTTTGATCATTCCAAACTGACAGCTCACCGTAATTTTAATACGTTTTCTGGCAGACATAAAGTAAGAAGACGCCGCGTGGTGGCTGTCTGACTTAAGTGAGAGCTATAAAAATCTCACTGTATTTCCTTGTAATGCATTCTGTTTTTTAATTAACTGCCTTTGAGAGCGTTTTTATCACACCCAGCTCTGTCTGACTAACTTGTTGAAACCAGCAGGATGATAAAAGAGCTGTCAGAGTCATCAAATTACACCTTAGACATCAAATAATTACAGATTTACAATGCAAATCATGATACAGGTTCCTTTTCCCTTTTCTCCTAAGTAACAGATGAAAACAAGCATGTAAACATATGTACATGCAATCTCAGGTGTGATTGGTCATTATCATCATTATCAGTATTGTTTTAGAATGTTAACGTCCATCTGATCTCTGTAATATCTTTGGTGTGTTTCCGAGTGTGTGAGTCTTTATTTATTTGCCTGTTACTTTTATTTTCGGTGTGCCGTTTATCTGTGAAGCTGCTTTTTTGTATGACTGAATCAATAAAATATGATAATGACAAAAGTTTTCTCTTCTCATCCTGCAAACCAAAGGCTCACCAGGTTTTTGTTGATGTTGATTGGCTCCTGAAAGACCGTCCACATAACAGCTTCATTGCAGTTTGGTGTGGTCAAAGAGCCCATGTAGCGATAGAACTTTGTGAGGTTCACACCTTCAATCAGGTCATGAAGAGAGATGTTGTGGTTAAAATCCACCTCTGTGCCTGTGAAAGGAGAGAGAGACGCTCAGCAAGGTGTCACAAAGTCTAATTTTAAAACCTTAACTCTTCAAACCTCTTTACATAATAGTTCCACAAATTATCATACCTCGACCTTGAAAGGAATTCACTGACAGTCAGGAAACAGAAAACCTGCCTGAGCAGCAGTGACTCTGTCCACCATGATCATGAGAAAAAACAATTTTCTAAAGGAACAGGAATTTCTCCTCACCCCCATTTTACATTGCACAACTCAAAACATTTGTCAATAAAGTGAAAAAATAAAACAACTGGACTTGATAAAAGTTATGATTCCCTGAAAAGCAGAAAAATATCTGAATTCAAGACACACAAGCCAAAAACAAAAAGACCTCAACTCCTCTTAATAAAAAAGGGCATATATTTACTTTTTAAATAAAAACAACATTTCATCCACGCAATGGCATGTGACACATTTTATCCTGTACCTCGCAATCTGGCAATAACACACAAAGATGGAGTACAGCCTTAGACATGTGTGTACCTGTTTGATCAGTGAGGTAAGATGTGAGGTTGGCCCATGCTCCGGTCATGTCTCCATCATCTGTCGCCTTAAAGGAGGAAACGTACAATTACTTTTATCACAAAAGGAAGCGTTTCTCTTTCACTTCTTTTCCTCTTCTTTTTTATTGTATCTGTCTGCCTGAGGGTGTTGCTCATGATCAGATGCAGCTGATGCAGTGCACGAAATGGCATTGACAGTATATAGGGGAGACTGGGGACAGTTGAGACTCATTTTGCAAATATTACTTGTTCGATCTGACTGTGTTTTTCTGTTTCTTTGCAATCTCTAACACAGTTCATATTTTGTCTACTCCTGGTCTTGATGAATGCATATAATGTGGGCTCATTTTAAGTCAGCCAGTACGTTGACATACAGCTTCAGTAATCAGACTATGTGCTTTGTCAGCATATAGTTAGAGATCTGATTATCAAAATGTATGGGAAGGGCTTGAGGCAAATTTATGCTCAGTGTTAAATATGGACCCTGACTCGAACGGTGCCTCCTATTTGTGCCCTACACTCATTTCATCTATATTTTTGCACATTTCCACAAAGCTTATGGATATGGACCAAATGGAGTAGTGCCACCGTAAACTGATGGGGCAGTGTTGCTGCTACTATCTGCAACCATAGCTCTACTGAGACACCAAGAAGAAAAAGAAGAAGGACAAAGGCCAGACTTTTTGATGAAAAAACAAGTTGTATTTAACAGCCGCACTAACTACCCTTCCTACAACCCTGCCTCCATTTTTGTCTTTTATGCAAGAGGTATATTAGCAATACCTCCTCCACAGTTGCTATGTTTGTTTTTGAGTTTGATGTTATTGTCATAAACGTTTGTTCTGTCAAGATTGAACAATTGTGACATTGTGTTGTGACATTTTAGTTGTAAAGAGATTTAAAATGTTACAAAGCCACATCCTATTTGAACCTCTTAAACCGGATTTTGGAAATTTTGGTAGCTGTTTAGAGATGCCACATTTTTAAGAGGTGGACATACATTTATGAAAAACCCAAGAACAGCGATTCCCTCTGAGTCCTCCGTAGGCTTCTCCACACCTTTCTTGAGATTGACTATGTGCATCTAAAAGAGAGGGGAGACCAAAAGCAATGTCACATGAGGAAAGCAGATTGGAAAGAGACAATTTGGCACTTATAGTCTAAAGATAATGTTGCACCTCCATTGGGTATCTGTGTCCATCAACGGTGTGCTCTGACCCGGGATGATGTTCAGTGTCACCCCAGTGAAGATGAAACTGGACGGTAGAATATGTCCCATTCAGTCCTGCTCCGCTCACTTCAGACACATCTGTCTCTAAGATGCATTTCACTTTATTTAAGAAAAACAGAGGCATGTAAATTAAGTCATGGGTTATTCAGGACTTTTGTTACCAACACAGAAGGCATTTTTTTTGTAAAATTCAGAAAGAGAATGTGAAGTTTTCAGTTTTTGAACCTGTGTGTCCTGTGTTTATAACCGACTTGATGACGTTCTGAGAAGAAAAGTTGACAAAATTAAAGTCATGCAGGTTTGAATCGGTCTTCACGTTGCTGGTGACGATGTCAATAGGAGACTGTCTGTGTCCTCCACAGAATGTTCCAGGGATGTCGACCCAGTGAGACGGGGTGTGTTCTGTAGAGGTAGGGGGCGCTCTTAATACATCAAGAATTCTTCTTCTTTAACGCAAACATGCAGTGGTTTAAACATGAGGCCTTTACTTACCACAGCCTGTGTAGCACCATTCATTTCCAGTAGCTGATACTGTAACAGAGAGATGATACTCCATTTAATAACATAATAAATCAAGTGAGAGATGTCAGTAAAAAATTCCCAGCCAGTCAAAGCAACAGTAATACAGACGCTCCCTCTGATCTGGCTAAACTGTCTGCTCTCCTTTTATATTATTTTCTATCATATCCTAACTGTAGTTGTTGGAAATACTGTTTGTGGTCGGTGTACCAGTGTTAGCAGCAGTAACACAGCAAGGATTAGGATGATTGTCATGTACTTTTATCCTGATTAATGCCCTTTAATCCATTTGTATATTGATTTATTCACTCTATTTCCTCCTCTCTTTATGCTCTACATTAGTTCAACGCCTGATTCCCTTTTTTCTCTCTGAAAGTCGAACATGCACATCAATGCAACTCTCCCGTCCCAGAATAAATTGTTTGTTTAGATATCCTGCAACCTGTTGTTTTGGTCTTCCTCTTGTTGTTCTGTTGGTTTTTTATCTCTGCTCGTGCATCAAAAAATTATTCATAATGGGCTTTTGTTTGAGCAGCTGTCTGCCTGAAGTGGACAAATGGGAGTTGGTCATCCCGTCATGTTTGGCCGCTAAAACGAGACTGTCTGCTCCAACAAAAGGACAAACCAAACTACACATCTATGCTCAGAGTCATGGTTTTATTGTGCTTGGTAGTAATAATATTTTCAAGTCTTATACAAATAGTTGTTTAATTCCACCAAGTTGCTCTGGTTATGAGGCTATGTCTGAATTTTCCACAGCATGAATTTAAAAACTAAGTAAATTCTTTAAAGTAAGGTAGAACTACTTTTCTAAACATTAAAGAAAACTAAAAACAATTACAAACACAAAATTGGGATTAGTATGGATGATAAACTGGTTTGTTTACAAGGGTAGGATGCATGCGTGTACTTGACCACACAACTTAACATTTCACCCTTGTGAGTCGGCGCCACAGATACTTGTTGCTTAAATTAATTGTAGCTTATTTTGTTTATTCAAGGCCTGAAATGTTGGCAAAATGTGTTGTGCAGCCATTTGCCTCGAGCTGGGGCCGTAGCCCTCCAATAGTTGATGACATAACGCTTTACTACCCAGATAATGACAGGCACAGTTGAAAAATTATGTCCAAGCAGAGTTTGGCTGTGTTTTGATTTAGAAAGTAAAGATAAAGTCATAATAATAAGTACCAAAAAAAAAGTTCCAAATTGCAGAGAGATTACAGCTTTAAATATGAAACACTCTGTACACTTTGTAATTTCAATGCTCCCATTTTTAGTTTATTTCCTTAATTTTGTCATATTTTGAATGCACATGTTTATATCTCTCAGATCAGGTCTAAAGCTTGTTTTTTTATTGAAAAGTTTAGCTAGCCTGATGTTACTTACCTTATCAACATCTCAGGGCCTTATCTCTGTCTCTATATGTTAATGTGGAGAGAGATTTGATTTTTGAATCAACTTTGTTTGCTGCTCTTTTGCCAAAAATACATAAATAAATAAATATCAACATGACAAAATAAATGTGGGCAGGGGCCCAGATGGAAAATACTGAGCTGCAGTGATCCATAATGACAAACACCGCCATGAGCATCTTTAACTTTAACATGCTGCTTAAACATCAAACATCAAAAATTAAACACAGGAGCAAAAATAAGGATCTTTGTTAAATCTTAATATAAAGTTAATTTTATCATTTTATGGCTAAAAACAAAGTTGAATCAGTGTTCTTTCAAATTTGTTACTTTTGTATACATTTTATACATTTGGGAGCTCATCAAAAGCTTCCACATGAAGTTTGATCAAATGATTTCCCTTTATTAAACATTGTTTTACTCACCATGTTTCATTAAAGCTCCCACACAAAGGCATAGCACAAAAGAGGAGGGATGCATCTTCAAAGGAAAACAGATGTCAATCATAATTCACATCTATCAGTTTTGAAACCAATACATGCAAAAAAAAAACTTTTCCCAAACAATGCCGTCCTCAATCATTAAAATGCTCATTTTCAAAGTCATCCTACCTTACTGTCCAGGTTCAGTGTGTCACAGACTGAGTGAATATTAAATATCGGATTAAAGCCTCAGCCACCACATAAATCCACCACAGAGGAGAAGTGAAGACGTGTCCCAGTATGTTTCCAGTCTGTGATATAGCACAGGAGGCGACATACAATAGGAGGGAGGGGGCTTTTGTGTATACATCACTGATTCTTATGGGGGTGACACGTAACCTGACCACAGGTCTCTTTTGTGAGGACTTTGTGATCAAAATACAGGTGTTTAGAGGCAGCCAATGATCAGGTAAAGGGGGTTTACGCAGCAAAGCTAAATCCTGTTCCTGTTAAATGAGACAGAACACAAATTTCCATACACAGAGCTGAATAATAGGTTAAAGAGCCTGACTGGATTTGACTCAAAGAAGTGAGAGCATCAGATTAAAGATCTAGGATCTAAGGATTTGCATCATACTAATATTTATTGCAAGTGTACATTTTAAGTTCAACATATGGACTTGAATTTTGTCTAAATTATGTTCAAAGTTTAGCCTTTTATCTCAAAAAATTTACATTTTGTTCTCTAAAATTGGACATTTTAACCCCTATATATTGACATTTTATCTAAAATTTCAACTTTTAAATCTCAAAATTTGGTCGTGAGCCTCTTGGACACAGTTGCATCCAGGCTGAGTCTGTCGAGTCTCCACGTCTGACTGAAACACTATCTTCTGCTTCACATTCTGATGGAGGCTTCTTGAATCTTTCTTTGGCAGCTGCCACAAGACCTTTGGCACCCACAGCAAGACCTGGTGTGAGATATCTTCCTCCTTACAGAAAGGTTTCTGTCCTGTTTCCAACAGGCAGGTACTCATGGTCGGACTGAGGGGATGATTTGCAGGCTGCTCATGCTCTACACTGAGCTGAGGGGCTGGCTGGGTGTGGATTGGGTCAATGGGTGTCTCCAGAAAACAGTCTTTTGTCACCTGCTGCTGGGACAAAAGCCGGGGGCTGATCTCTATGGTGAGGGTGTTGGAGGGAAAAAAAACCTGAAAAACTGAAGGTCCCTAGGATTCATCTCTGATGATGCGTCCTAATGGACTGGGCATTGTGAAACTGCTTTGAGCTGGTCTGAACAGAGATGGCAGCTTTTTTCTTTAATTTATTGGCTTCTATTGAAGTCATATTTCACACACTTATGAACCTGAAACTGCTACGATCTCAATCCCAAACTTGCAGTGAGGAAGTGATATTCAACACCTGTATTGTGGAATTCAGCAACAAAAGGCTTAACACATATATACAAAAGCACAATCCAGATAAAGGAGATTACACGCCACTGGAATTTTCTCAATGGCCATTACATCTCTCTTTAAACACACGGCACGGCGAGACTAAGCTCCTAATTGACAGGTGCTCCTGAAAACTGATACCTGAGAAGCCCAACTGGATCTGTTCTCTAAACAGTGGATTAAACAGAGGGCTTTAAGCGTTCCCGGGCCATTGTAGGAATGTTGACTATAAACCGCAGTAATGTGAGCCTTGAAGTGTAGGCAGGATAAGATCCACTTGTGTCATTATACATATGATTAAATATCAGCTGCTCAACTTGTGATACCTTTAGAGTTTAATGTTTAATGTTTTCATTAGATGTGATCAACAGCTCTGAAAATCCGGACGAATAGGTTAAAGAAGCCTTGAATTGTACCTAGTCACTCCATTTTCACATAGAATTCACAACCAACTGTTTCCTATATTATAATTTCGTGGTGTTTATTTTTTCTGCCTTGTTTTTGCACCTATGAAACATTTGTAGTCAAGTGTATCACGGTGACCAGTCCGTTGTTTGGTTTTCTAGCTCATTTGAAAATCACATTTTCATGAAAAGATCAGCTCCACCCTGCTGAGGTAAGGGGATAAAGACATCTATATCTCTAGAAAACATCTAATTTCAATAAATGATCCCAGGAAAACCTCCTTTAGAAGCAGTCTCATGTTATAAGCTGAGCCAATTAGTTTTGGCTTCATACCAGGCAGGAGCCAGGTTCAGTGGTTTTTTTCTAGAGAGCCAAATGTTTTTGTACCTGGTAGTGTTTATTGTAACACCTACTCTGTTTATAGCCTTCATACATACACTTTGAAATGAGCTCACAAAACAGGTTCAGTGCCCTCCAAAATGTCCTTATATTCAGACTTCTTCCTCATCACTCTGGGACATGTCTGTGTTTACACTCCTAATACAGAAACAGACTCAAGAAAGTCAAAATAAATACAAAAGATATTATTTGTCCAGAGACATTTGATCCAAAGTGTTAATTGTATACAAGATTTACTTTGGGTATTATCTTGTCAAATATGTAAGACATGAATCTTTGTAGCTCCTGCTCTGACACTCAGTAGCAATATTTCTAGAGACACCTAACGGATAGATCCTTGGCTCTCTCTGTGTTGATTCAATGATTCACTGATAAGACGTTTTCCCCCCTCTGTTTTCATTTCAATAACTGTGAAGTATGACGACTTTATATGACAGATGGCTGAAGCTCACCTGGAACAGGCCAAGCAGGATGAACATGAGTAGATCAGAGAAAAGTTCACATGTGGGGACCAACCTGACAATCCATGTGAGTCCCAGGTGGAGGTCCTTCAGCAATCAGGACCTGATGGCTGGATGATTAACTTCATTTTCCTTCTCTTCAGCTGTGGTTGCAAAAAGTGTTTGAGGTGGTGATCAAGAAAACAAACTTCAAAAACATTTAGTTTAAGTCCTTTTGGGGTATTTTTTGTGTTTGATGTCCCATAAACAGAAAGAGAAAAGGGAATTACTTAAATATGATATAAATGTAAACATCTGACCTGAAGAAAATGTTCCAGTTTTGCACCTTGTGTCATGACTAATCTTCATATGAATCTCAGCTCTCGTTACTTTGAGAGAGGTTCATCTGGAAGACAGTTTGTGTCTTATGTGACGTTTTTGTTGTGTGAAAAGGCAGAGAGGTGCCCCAAAGCTTGGCTTCACTGCAAAAACTGATGTCAAAGCAAGTGTTTGTCTTTTATTTATTAAAAATGTCTGATTATACTTGATATGAGCCACATTCAACTGACAAGTCCAGAAGAATGTCATATTCCAAGATATTAAATGACAAAAAATATGTCTGCAGTGCTTGTGTTAAGTCGAAATACTCTGCCAATGGGGTTAAAAAAAATTGCCTGTCAAATTTTTGAAATTGGAATAATGTCTTAATACAAACAACTTTTTTTCAGCCCATCAGCTGAATTTTGTTTTTGACTTGTTGCCAGCAATTCAGACATTTTTTCAAAATAACTTGAAATAAACCATTTTTCTGGACTAGTCTATGGCTCGTATCAGGTCAAAAATAGATACTCTTGATGAAACAGGACATCATGGCTTCCTTGGATTTCAGGTTTTGCAGTGTTGTAAACTGACACACCTTGATGAGCAGCTTGTCCTAGTGTCATTTGCTGAAAAATAAAACCACATGATTTTTTAACAACACAATTTATTGTTATGAATCATTCAGAATCAAATACTTTAGAATTGCGTAATCCCACTTCTTACATGGTGTTGTGGGTAACAAGATAGACAAGTTGAACTCCACATACAAATCGAGGCCAAAGTGGTATTTTTACAGTCAAAAATACATGTAGAAATTGTTCTATTCATCAAATAAAAGTGTTGCTTGTTCCAGAGAAAGGATCTAACTTGAGATGCACATGGCAAAACAATCAATAAGAGGAAAACTTGGCTCTGCTCTAACTTGTACCTTTCATAAATACGAATAAGAAGTCGGCATTTCCACCAAATTTTCTATCACAATACACTTTCTTTTTTGTGATATATATTACATTGTTTCTACAAAAAAATGTTAAAGTACATAAATCCTTAGCAATATATTATTTTGCTTCAAAATGCACAGAAGTAAAAGAAAAAAGGACCCAAAAAGCTACTTTCAGCTCATTGTTGCTGCTTTTCCATCAGCTGTCAGATTGATGTGAGGCTCTGGTGTGAGCCCTGCTGGTGCTTTGTGGGTATAAAAATCTGGACAGTGCCAATCCTGGACACAGTACCTCATGTGACCACATGGGGGCGTGAAAGGCTCAGAGAAGAGCAGAAAAAGACCTGCAAGACAGAGGCCAGTGTATGAGATTATTCAAGACTTAACTGCAGGTCATTTATAAAAGCATTGAAACATGAAATAATATTAAAGTTTCTTACTGAAAGAGGGACCCAGAGAGCTGATCAACAAGGCCGCCTGAAAAAATATATGCAAAAGTTGAGAAACTCCATGGTTGACTGAATAATATTGAAAATGTGGTATGCATAGTATGAGTTTCCAATATTTAGAAATACCTGGTGTACAAATTGTGTCACACAGCAATGGGCAGAGATAACAGGAGGAGCACTCCTGAAACAACAAAGACAGAGGATTTTATTATGATGTCATTCCTCTGAGAATATTGCTCATGGTGTGTTGGATAGTAAGGATGCTTACTTGGCAGTGTTCACAGTGTTCAGACTCATCTCCGTCTTCACAGGGGCAGTCGTCACAGTTTTTAGAACAGTGCTAAGAGAGGAATGGGTTTTATTTTATTTATTCTATTAGAAATGAATATAGATATCAATGACTGTGTGGGTCAAAATGTATAGTAATGTTTTTACATCGCAGATGGAGCAGACGCTGCACAGTGAGCCCGGCTGGAACTGCAGCAGGTCAGCGACTGGCTCCTCTTCAGTCCCATCATCCTCATCTTCTGCTGCATCATCACCTGTTAACACATCTATATAAAGTCAACAGCCAACGACAAATGGGGCTTCCAGAGCTAGACCCAAAACCTGATACACACTACATAGTGCATCCTCACGGAGCCAAGTGCTTTTCTTTGAGATGCAAGGAACTATGGGACCTAAATCCTTAATGTTTAATCAGTTCAATACTTCAGTGCACACTCCAACAGAGCTCAAACATGACCCTTTTTTGCCTCCTGCTCATAGTTTCAGGATTTAGAGAAATATCTCAAAGGTTAACTATCACAGTGTATATTTTACCATGTAGGATAAATGGTAGTCCACAACTTTTTCCAGCGCACAAGAATTAATTTCTCTCACTTTAAATTGTTATATTTATGGCCACACATGTGCAAAGCAGGAAAAAAAAGTCTTAATGCCACTAGATTCTTTTATTTGACAGCAAATATTGGTGTCCTGAAAAACTGATCAAATTGAAAATTGGAAACATTTTAAAAGTTATCTTGGGAGGATTTTAAGTTTGGGAAGTAGAGAGTGGAGAAGGGCAGGCAGAAACCAGTCATGAGGTGGCAACTGCTGCAACAGGGCCTAAAGCCACTTTATGGAAGGGAGACCATTGGGACAACCAGTCCCCTCTTAGAACCATTTTACATGCTTAGCACTGTGTGCAGACTTTTCGAAATGGAGTCACCAAAATCACTGACTGTGCCTGCAAATTATGTCTATTTTCAACTACTATCATGACTTAAAAATCAAACAAAACTCTGCTGAAAAGATGATCACAGGCCAACCTCAAACTCCAAAAGTACCAGTGGAAGAAGTTGTGTTACATCAAATGCTCACAGAAGTAAAGTCACAAGCGGCAATAAGCGAGCCCTCGCCTATGTGTGGCCTACAAAAGTTGGAGGGGCCTTTATTTCTCATACTCATGCTCTCCAGCTGTGACACTGAACATATGTGTGCATTTTGGTCCTGATCCAACATTGTGTATTTCAGCTATTTAGGTTTGCATGTTGCTGAAAAAAATCAGCAACTTTGGACGCTATTTGTGGCCACGCCCATTGAGTTACAGAAATTCCTTCACTAACTTTTCATTGTCAATGTGTCTGGTATACACATATCCAATTTGAAGGTGATTGGATTGAACTCAACTTATTTGACTCAAATTTCTGAACTTCTTGTTTGAAATTCACCATGGCTGCACAAGGCTTTTTGTAGGTCTAGTCACGATGAAAATTCAGGCCTGTGGCACAAGAGGCTTTGAGGAATGTGTTTTTCTCTCCTAGGGGGCGCTGTGGAGTAGGTATTGGTGCAAAGATTGGTAAATAAAAATTTGAAGAATGATAATTGAACAATAAATATCTGGCAGTGACTGAATTTTGTAATATGTTTCATTGTGACTGAAAGTATGTTTAGGGCGTGCAATTTAGGGTTGTTTGGAGAAAGAAACTAAACAAAGAAACGAATGAAAGAAAATGATTATAGTCCTTATGATTCCAAGGATTACACGGAGGAACACAATTTTTTCTTTGAGTTAGGTTTGACAGATGTTTCTAACTAATTTTTGGGTGTAGAGTCCAAAACTGATCCCAGTTTTTCTCTATCACATCAAGTTTTTGAACTATAGGATCCCCGTTTTCTTAAAAAAAACTCTGGGGAACAATTCGTAAAAATTAAGTTGA
Source organism: Thalassoma bifasciatum (assembly GCA_008086565.1). Lineage (NCBI taxonomy): Eukaryota > Metazoa > Chordata > Actinopteri > Labriformes > Labridae > Thalassoma > Thalassoma bifasciatum. The sequence continues at coordinate 227,820 of RPOG01000021.1, forward strand.
ATTAGATCTTTAATCTATGTTGATTAAAACTAAAATTGGCATGCTGATTCAAAAATTGCGGTAAAGTTTTTTTTAGCATGTCAAGTTTTTTTCTCCACAGCTCACCCTCCAGATAAGCAAAATTGGTGGACATGGGGTCGCCCTAATCGCTGAGTTCAGTTTTTGTCCCTAGTCATGATTATTCACTTTTGGTGCACATTCAGGATAAAAGCACTGCGTCATTAGTGCATGTTCAGAGTTTGGCTTTGTCATTGTGGTTCCAATAAGATCCTTGCCAACGCTGTCATCGGGCTCAGGGCCCTATACACCAACAGTCTGTTCCAACAGGCCTGGATTATTGGTGCTGCCTCTGACACAACAAAAAGCCAGTCATAGTTTAGAGAGGTGTAGTTCAGGTGTGCCACATGTAAGCAGAGGTTTGTGAGAAAACTGTGGGATCTCAAATTTGTCCCAAAGCACTGTTTCTTTTCTCTGAGATAAGCAGATAGTTTACTACAAATTGACACTTCAGTCTTTTTGTTGTCCCTGGCTCTATCACTACCCCACTCTTTATCTAAAAATAGCCACATTAGTTCAACAAAAGGTATGAATGGTTCAGATACTGCTGGTGTCAACTATCACAGATAAACCGCTCTATTTTAAGACCTGTATGAGGCTCTGTTTTTCTTTCTGCTGCTGCTATAACAATGTCACAGGGCTCCGGAAAGAAGACACTGATGGTGAAGAGGAAATCTGACTCTAAACTTCTGCATGAGCTTTTTGGTTTATAAATAAAAAACAAAATGTGCAAGACTGGAGATACCTTCATCATCCACATCAGTTGCATTCAGCACAACCTCTTCTTCATCAACATCTTCCTCTTCCTCCTCATCTGCATCCTCCTCCTCATCGTCATCATCATCTTCAGCTGCAGCCTCTTCTGCTACTTCTTCATCCTCCTCTTCCTCTGCAGCCTCCTCCTCAGCTTCATCTTCCTCAGCTGCCTCCTCCCCCTCCTCTTCATCCTCCTCCTCCTCCTCCTCTTCTTCCTCTGCTGCCTCGGCCTCTTCTTCCTCCTCCTCAGCTTCCTCTTCCTCCTCAGAGGCCTCCTCTTCTCCTTCCTCCTCTTCATCTTCTTCTTCTTCCTCCTCTGCTGCAGCCTCCTCTTCTTCTTCTTCCTCCTCCTCCTCCTCCTCCTCCTCCTCAGCAGCCTCCTCTTCCTCTTCTTCTTCTTCCTCCTCTGCTGCAGCCTCCTCCTCCTCTTCCTCCTCCTCTTCCTCCTCCTCTGCTGCAGCCTCCTCCTCCTCTTCAGCAGCCTCCTCTCCCTCCTCTTCCTCTGCAGCCTCCTCTTCCTCCTCCTCCTCTTCTTCAGCTGCTTCTTCTTCTTCCTCCTCCTCTTCTTCCTCTTCCGCTTCCTCTTCCTCCTCTGCTACCTCTTCCTCTTCCTCCCCAGCACCACCATCTCCCTCAGCAGTTGCACCTTCCTCAGCCACAACATCCCCATTTCTGGCGTAGAGCTCCTCCTCTGCCTCAGCGATGTCCTGAGCGCTGACCACAGCGGAGAGCTGCAGCTGAGGGGGGCTCAGTAAAACCAGCAGGAGCCCCACCAGCCAGCCTCTCAGGGGAGCCATTTTGGTAAAGTCACACAGCCAAGGACTTTTCTAAACAAAGAAATCCACACTGGAAGAAAGCCCCTACTCCTTTTCTTTCACAGGAGACAAAAAGTTTGAATTTAAGCACTTAGAAAACAAAATCCTCAGAAAGCGTCTTTGAGGTGCTGGAGGTTTAAGGATTCTGCTCAGGTTCTGGGCCCAGCTTCAGGGTCGGACAGAAGTGACGCTCTGACCGAGCAGGCGGCTTGTGCTGGGAACACAGAGGACACAGTGGGAACACAGCTGGGTGTGTGGTGTATAGTTGTGTGGTGGCTTGGCATGAGTGACAGAGGCACATGTGCAGGAAGAATGCTCCTGATGCCCTCAACGCAGTGTGTTAGGAAGGTGGGTGTGTGCATGTGGAGGAGAGGTGGGGGCTGGGGTTAAAAGTACAGAGGGGAGGGGGAAGAAGAGTATATGGAAATAAGGCAGGTACGTTAAATACTCAACATAGAATTTTATAAACTATCTTTAAAAGAGTCTGATCCAATACAGAGCTGCAAACTTAATTTCAAGTTTAAAAAAAAATCTGTGTAGCAGAGAAGTAGAGGTTTACCGCCAGGCGTTTTATAAAGCACTAGGAGAAAAAAGGGTAAGCTCAATACTTAACAATAAAACAAATGGGAAAAAACAAAAAACTGTAATCTCAGGGTATGATTGCACCTCCACTAGCTCACAGGTATAAAAAGAGTTTAGCTAGAAAAACTTCTCAGGGTTTTTATAACACCTAAGATGAAGAGTTATCAACTACAAACACCCCACACTGTTAAATGTAGCTTGTTGTCTCAAAGTAAAGATATGAATAAAAGGGCTACCTTGTCAACTCTAGTATTAGTCACGTTGATTTAGACTTGTTAGTTAATGTAGTTGCTTCAGGGAGTTTTTGGAAATAATTAATCTATTGCAACTTAATTAAAATTTTAAGTTATGCCCATGTAGCTTAGACGGCCTGTCTGTGCCCCCACACAACTTCCTGAAGTACAGCAGGGTCTAATATCCATATCCATTCTCCCTCACTCATGGTATAACTGTTATCTTGCAATTCACAAAGCCACAGGTATATGTTGAAAGCTGTAGCTTTACTAAACAGCTGGGAGGGGCTAAAGTGATTGTCAAGTTGACATGCATTACTGAAAATATGCTAGAATGACAAATGTGAAAAATCACACTTTACAGTGCAGCCAAGAGTACAACCATAACCCTGAAGAAAAGGCAATGGTTTGAAATCATTCAGGATATCTATATAACAGAAAAGCTACTAACTAAAGCTCAGATAATGTTCCCACAATAAGAACTAGAGAAAATGGACTACGCACACAGAAAGTGGGTAACTCCAGCAACTACACTGTCTCAGAGTGACTAAGAGGAAGGACACATAAACTGGAAATGCCCCTGAAAATGTTTATGTAATGTTTTATAATTTTCCCTGTAATGTAAATCAATTTTAAAAAAAAGCTGGAAAACTTTCTACAAGCCATGGAAGTTAATGTCAGTCATTAATCTTCTCTAAGATGGTTTATTTTGCATCAGCCTAAACAGAAATGATGCAGCTGAAGTACAATACAATGAGATTCTACAGAAATGGAAATAAACCCCACTTAAACAGACCATTACAAGTCTTTCCAAGTAGTTTTTGCTGCCTTTTTCAAGCCAGTAACATCAAGGATGATTTATGGCACATTTTTTTAAATGTAAATGTAAAAAAAGTGCAAAAAATAATTCAACAGTGTTAAATCATTTGTAGGAAAAGTCAAACCAACTCATCTCAACTTAAGAGAAAAAATGTGCTTGGCCTCCAAGAGAACATGTCAGGATGATGTATGTGGGATGTAAATAGAAGGAAACGGAGATGTTTGCAGTCTGCACATGTGCAGTGTGCTCGTCTGCAGCTCAAATTCCAAAAAAACTGTTTAGATTTGAAGTGCAGAACATTTCTGCACACAAGGTTTTGATTGTGGTAACAAGAAGGGGATTCAGACTCAGCAGCTCTGCAGGTTGTGTGAAATGAGGAGGCCTTAAATCAAACTCATGCTGACAATGACACTTGAGGAGTGAGACACACATGCTCACTTACATGGGAACATATCTGCACATGCAGCCATGAGGCAGCGACATGCAGAAAGTGATGACACCGTCAGGCTTCGACAGGTGGCTCGGCCGGCTATTTACAGTGAAGGCTCCTTCAATAGCCTGGCTTCACTATGTGACCTTCAATAGAGAGCTTGTGCACTGAAACTCAGCACCACAGAGCTCCTTTCACACTGTCCGCTTCTCTCTGCAGTGTTTCCAACCATCTCACGTCTTTGCTTGATCATTTTTCAAAGAAGCAGCTCAACATTCAAGCAGTTGTTATAACTACACTTGTCTTTCTCAGAGAATAGACTATGGCTTGCAATTTTAACACAATATTGCATTGAGAAAACATGGACTTAAGACCAAACCTTTCTGAAGTTGGTGAGTTTTTTTGATTTAAAAAAAAAAGTTTAAAAAATGAAAACATAGAGAAAAAAATTGTTGAATTATCTCTCGTTAATTGCATTTCAGACAAAGAAGCTAAGATAAAGGAAGGATTTATTCGATTCACTTTAAAAACAATTTATTGAGAAAAACAAAACAAAATATAGCAGCTTAAGAAAAAGATTCATGGCAGTTATTTGGCCAAAGGTCAAAAAGTATAAAAGTATTTAAATGTGCATTGACAGATATCCATGTAACAAGATTACACTTTCATTGTAACAGTAAAATATAAACCATAAAAAATGATTGACAGCCATCAGATTAAATTTATAGCAGTAAAAACATCACAAAAAAAGGCAACTTAAGATATGACATGCTGCATCATAAGTCCATCCACTCAACTTTGGCATTAAAGAAACATTAATTGCACACTAAAATATCAGCTTTGCATGAATTAATACTTTTAAAAAAGGAGAGATGGTTTCTTTTCTTTCACTCTTAAAGCTATTTAACCCTTTTGGTTTTGGATGGTAAGTGAATGCATCACGAAAGCTGAATCAGGAAGAACTGGAAGAAGAGGGGAAAGCATCTGTGCAGAGAAAAGAGACAGTAAGTGACGTGCAAGGTATGAATGCCTTTAGGAAACACCAAATGGGCAAATAAGCAAGTCAAACAAGCTTTGTGAAAACACATGACTCCAACATATGACATGCAAGGTGTAAAGACACATATATGAAGTTACCTCTGAGTGTAGGCGGAGCTCGGGGGGGTTTAAATGTGCTGCCCTGTGCCAGAGTATCCACGATCCAGCTGAGAGCGCTGGAGCAATACTCCATCTGAGAGGGAGGAGAGCAAAAACTTTTATAACAATGTGCCTGAACTCAAAGACATGGGGACAGAATCAATAGCATTTCTTTAAAAATGAATTTAAGTTAAATCCACCTTTTGTATGCTAAGCTAACTGGCTACAGTGTTGAGCAGAGATTCTCAACAGGTGGGTTGGGACCAAAAATGGATTGCAGACCTGTTTTCAATGGGTCACTGGACTATGACTGAGAAAAAACAAGTTGAGAAAAATAAAGGGCTCAGAATGTCGGCTGTTCATACTTCTAAACAGTAGGTGGTGACTATGCCCTGTAATGTTAATGGACTCCTGTCTATAGCCTAAGCTCTGCTTTTTTTCAGATGGTAATGACCATGGGTAAACCTACTGTCTATGGGCAAATGCAGGTGCAACACAGACCATTGTAAATTATCTATTAATAGAATAGCCCCAACTCTAGGGACGACTCATCAAGTTTTCTGAGTAGGTCCCGAACAAGATACATACGAGACAGGAACATTCCAAAATGATTCGCACACATCAAAACATGAGAAGAACATCAAGAAAGACATTACAAAATATTGTAAGAGAAATGCATACATCAAAAGAAAAAACTATGTGATAAAAACTTAACCCAAACAATACAGAAAACTCTCCCAGCCTAACTACTCCCTCCCCCACTCCCTCTGGAGGATACAGGCATATGTATAGTATTCCAGTCAGAAGGGGCTCTATGTTGGTGACATAAGATGGATTTTCTTACATTAAAGACAAAAGAAAGGAATGGGCTCAGAGCGTTTTATGCAGCAAAGTGTTGGCGCAAGAAAGCATGAAGTCACCAAAAACCTGAGAATGTCACAAAAGCGTCTTGAGTGTGTATATTTGAATGTCACTTTGATAAATGTATTTAAGGTTTGAAGATTAAAACCGCTGCGCTTTTATTTCAGGTTTGTGGCTGAAACACTGTTGATGTTAAAAATGTTACTGGAGTTACATTAAGTTAAGTCTCCATTTAATGTACATTGTTGTGTTCCCAAGAAAGTCACATTATTATATCTATTTTTATTGTTAGACTTGAATTTGTGTCTATTGGCACACTGTGATATTTTGTAACATGTCACGTTCGCACTGCAACATGTTTTCATTGTATAAATTTGAGATCTTGAAAATGTTCCTTTATTTGGGTCCTGAATCCCTCTACACCAGTTGCTCACCACTGGTGCAGGGAGATATTTTCTAACTCTAAGCAGAGAAGATTATTGAGCAAATTATCAAAGTTACAGACTGATGCTTCAACAAGTCACTGTTTTTGCAGACACTCACAGCTGCTCCCTATGGCAGCTTAACAGAGGCTTTGCTTTCAGTCCTTTTGCCAATAAAGGGGGTAGAATACCGTCTTCAAATCTCCAACTGTTGATATCAGTATCAGAACACTGAGTCCTAGTTGTCGTGATATAAGTTACCATGTTATATGTGGAGGGGTGACATTTATCCTCCCCTTCCATAGGATAGAATGACTCAGCACATGTGCTCTCTTGAAGATATGACATGAAGGCATCAGGAAAGACTGAGACAAAGATTTATGAGTGTTTACTACAATGCTTAAGTGTTTACCTCATTTTCCAGAGCTCTCAGCCTGTGGTCAAAGTCTCTGCTCTCTGTCAGATGTTTCATGACGCCATCCACTCTAAAAAAGAGAGAGGCATTTCATTCAGAGTGACTGAGTTTAAAGGAAAAGTAAAATTATCAAAGCTGGTGTCATTTTGAGCATGTATCCTTACTTCACAGACATCCTTTTCAGCCTCTCTGAATCACTGCTTTTCTGGATTTTGTTCTGGGCTGTCAGAAAATCCTCCTTCTGAATAGTTTCCCACGTAGTTAGCCTGTTAGCAGCTTTCCCTGTCACCTGCAAAACTAGAGGAAAAAGAAAAGACAAGCACAGATTTATTCGTTTAATTTATCTTTAAAGTTTCTTGGACCAAGCAACAAGGAAATTCAAAATGACATTCAGAGAAAAACTGACCAAAGTGGTGGATCTTGACGGATGGCACATTTCGGATGTTCCTCTTGATAAAGAGATTAATGTGAGAAAGAATGATGAAAGGAGGAGCAAGGGAAGGCCGAGAGTGGTACTGAACGATCAGGTTGTAGCGCTGAAACTTCCAGTAGATGTCGCTGTTTGCCTGAACCTCAGAGAAAGTGTTGCTAAAGAGAACAGAAAGGTGAGCAATTAAGTCAGCAGCCTCAGACTGAGTCCAAAAAACACAGATCATCGTCTTATTTACCTGAACATGGCAATGAGCAGGTTAATGAGTAGGATGTTGGTGACCAGCAGATAAACAACGAGCAGAATCACAACCAGCCAGTTACTGTACAGGGTTCTGCAGGGTTCATCACCGTTCTGAATCAGCGTTACGTTGTCAGTGCAGGGCATGTCCCAATGCTTCCCCACTGAGATGTACACAAAGTAGAAAAACTTCAGTAATTCTTGATCTCTTTATTTCATCTTTAAGGTTTTGATCAAGACCGGTGTGCACAAATAAGATACAGCATCTTCTGAGTCCTACCATCCATCTCCTCTACAGGAATCTGTCCGAAGATGTGCAAATACGGCCGGTAGAAAACCCGCCTTAAGATGCGATCAAGTTGAGGGTCATAGGCGTAAAGCATAGCCTGATTGGCCACTCCGTACGCCATGAGCCACACCCCCAGGAAGAAGAGGAAGAAGAAGACATCCTTCATCTAAACAGGAGAGAGAACAATTGATTTTGTCTCATTATATTACATCAGATTATTTAACAGTAATTAAAGAGCCTTTAAAGAGACAGGCACTCATTAAATACTGGCTCTTAGACCATAGACTGTTGAAACAGGTCGATTAAGAAATCTGTGGTTAGAGACATCTCAGAGTCTGGAGGCTCTGCCACACAGAATGGGAAGAAACTGTGATCTATTCCCTTATCACCTGTTCAAATTATATGAATATTAGATTAAATTTTTTCCCAAATTCAAAAATTGAAGCCCTGAATTTCTTAATCTCCCACAAGAGGACTAGATCAATAAATTTCTGGGGGAAAAGAGCGTCACTGTTCGACTGTCAGCTGAATATGTGACAGCTTATCACAGAGCCAAACAGGCTTCTCTGAAAGATGATTAAAAATATGTTTTTAAGTTGAACGAAAAAAATCTGCATTCATTAAAAACTAGATCATTGTTGGTTTACTTTTTTTTATTTTGGATCATTTTTTTTGTTTTATTACTGTTTGTGTTATTGAAAAAACACTAACAACCAAATGGTTTGTATTTTCTACACTAAAGCGTGTTAGATAGTTAACCTTTCTTAATCCTCTTGATTGTACATTGGCTTTGGCAACATCTAAATAAACACTTTCATGCCAATAAAGCTTATTTTGAATTATTATCAAGCACTTATGAGCTGTGTTAGTTGCAGAGTGATATAGCCATCAATCTTTCTCACCATCTTGCCGACAATGATGATTTTTGGTCCCAGCTGTTTGTGAATGGCAAAGATGTGAATGAGACGGATGGTGAACACCATGTAGTCCACACACAGGACATCTCTGCCAAATCCGTATGACCACTCAAACATCCTGAAACACAGTGAAGCCAATAAGGTGAGGTGACAGCTACACCTTGTGGTCAACTTGAATAACAAACTCAGGGCAAAGAGGCTCAACTAATTAAAAGAATGAAATAATATGTCTAAAAAGAAGAAAAAAAGAGAACTTTATTTGGCACCACACTTCTGATGACAATTCAATATTTTAGCAGTAAGGCTGGGTTGTGCATGTCAGTGATATAATCTTATAGCTTTGATTTTGGGGTTAGTATTGATGCTTCACATTGTGTTGAATGGTTGTCTTACCTGCAAATTAACCCACTGATGAAGAGCGAGAAAGCAATGAGGTCACACTTGTTCCACACATCCTGAATGTACAATCTGATCCTCTGGCGCCAAGTCTTCGTCCCAAGAAAGAACGTCTTGAAGAAGAAAAAGCAGTGTACAGTTTATGGGATTATGACTCCGAATCTGTTGTGGAAAATGTGTCCCGACACTCACTTCTCTGATCTCCTCACACACGATGGTGAACACCCAGAAGTACAGCACATACTCAGTAATAGCTGGGCCTGCAGGCGGCGGAGGCGTGAAATCTACCAGCAGCACATAAGCGAACAGCAGCAGGAAGAGGAAGTACATCAGGACGTTCCCCAGAAATGAGGTAACAGGTGCGAACCAGAACTGACGCCACCTTGACACGATGAATGGACGCTTTGGTTGTTTGTGAGTATGAGGTATGCCTGAAACAAAAATCCTGTGATGTGAGTTTGAGGCTGACAAAGAGGAAGAAGCTGCTGAAAACATTTGAAGAGGACAAACCTTTGATAGTTGCTGATCTGGGGGAATGAAATCCTTGAGCATCGGCTTCACTGGAACAACAATAAAACATTTTTTATGGACCAATAAAGAAAAAGAGAGTGGCAAAGCTCTGTTTTGATTCTTACATATGTTTGATGTCTGAGAAAGAGAAGATTGTTGTGCCGTAGAGGCTGTCGCTGTCCCTGCCTTGTGCCTCCTCATGAGGCTTCCCCTGCTCCTCTTGCTGCTGCTCTTCTTGTTCCCTGCAATGTTTATAAGGGTAAACCACATCAGTGAGATTAGACCCCTCTGAAGGTGACAAAAGAGAAATAATAACAATAATGATGATCATCTACAATGATGAGGATTTTACCTGAAGGAGATGAGGTTGGTGTAGCAGAGGAAAGGGCAGAAAAAGGTGAGAAGGAGCTTCCACACCTCTGTGTTCCTCTTCATATCGCCCCACCAGATCTGTGACAGCAGAGACTGGAAGAGAGACAAATGGTCTGCAGAGCTAAATACAAGGTGTTTTTTTTAATTCATACTTTTAATATTTACATATGAGGACAATGCACACAGGTCAGCACCATGACACACATAAACAGAAATCATCCTTCTGCATTCTCACAACAACACCACATTTAAGGGAGATCAGTGTGTGCTCATACTAAAAACGTTATTCAATTAATTTATTGAGGGTTCAGTCCCGAACAAGTAAAGACAATCATCATGTTGACCTGATTTAACGGTCAAACAAATCAAATACAAGCAAATCAGTATTTGGAACGATGAGATGTGACCCCACACCTGTTTTCAAATGCTTTTAGACCTATTTCTTCAAAAGGCAGGATCGCTTTGTTTACTACAATATGGGGAATTTCTGTGATATTGTGATTGCACTGTACTTTATTGGTTTATCATTATCTTGACAGAAATTGTATAAAATAATTTGTAACCTATTCCAGATTTATTTATGGAGCTCATCACACATTTAAAAGCATTTAGACCAACAGGAAAGGATTACCAAAAGCTTACTTTGACTTCTAAAAAGAAAATGCAGTGCTGGAAAAATGAAGTTTGATAGCAGTCTTCTTGTAATCCTTGATAAAAATGGAGACACACCTGTACTCCATCATGGCTGAAGAAAAGCCGTGCGTCTGCGCCCATGCCCATCTGGAGGCAGGTGGTGCTGCCCCAAACAGGAGACTTCCTGATCAACAGGGTGAAAGAGCGACTCTCATTGCTGCGATAGCAGGAGCTGAAGACGTCTGAGGAGAAGGAGGAGGAGTCACCGACACATCCACTGAAAGTTTAGGAGGTGAAATTTACTATCAGACCATTATGTTTTTCTAACTTTTCATAAGTTACCGTGTGCCAGGTTCTCAAACTTCTGAGCAAGCTCCTTCATGGAGAGTTTGGTCTCAGTCTCAACCTCCAGCTTGGAAAGTTCCCTCAGGATCTTACAGCCGCTCAGAGCACTCAGCACTGGCTCACCTGCCTGAGAAAGACGCAGTGAAAGTTTTAAAATCTTTTTGGGGAGCAATAAAAGATACAAAGACAGAGATGACAATTTTTTTCCTGTCTACCTGAAACTTAAATTTGCACCTTAGCTACAGCTATTCAAAGGTTTAGGTGTTTTGAATACTTTAGTTCTGCAAGACCAGTTTCAGCATCAGCCTGGAGGTTTAATACTAATGATTAGTGCCGTTCTGAAGTTGTCATTTTGTTCCATGATTCTGCAATTTTACCATCTCCCAGAAGAAGGTAGCCATCTCGCTGCGGTTCTGCAGGACGGCCCAGATGAAGAGGGAAGCCCAGGGGTAGAGGCAGCGATTGCTTCTGTACAGACGGTCTCCACTCAGCACAGTACTGGCTCTCTATGTTTGATAAATAGAAGACACAGACTTTTAAAGAAGTCACAATGACAGGTAGCACGTAAATCCTGATAGAAGACAAAGTTCAGAGTACCCTCAAGGCTCTCCTCTTTGATGAAGTCATTTCTAAGCCGATAGCACTGTAGTAAAATGGCTGACAGACATCGCCCATTAACAGCTCCAGGACACCTGACACCTGAGGAAGAAGGACAAAATCAGCAGCGTTGTTGTTTTTTGTTTTTCTACCTGATGAATTCTTCAAGGGATAAGACAATCTACCTCAAACAGGCTGATATCCTTTCCCGTGCTGCTCTTTGACTTCTCTGACATTTTAGATGGAGACTCTTGTGCATTGGAGGTTGCCGTAAGGGCTGCGGTCCCCAGCCGCAAAACTAGATGGCGCTGAAGCAACTGGTAAAGCAAGGTGCCATCAGCCACAGAGCGGTACAGGTTCTCCAGCCTCCCGTATGTCAGGTAATCCAGGATGTTGAGGCCGTTCTCAGTGAAGAGACGCACAAACTGAGGCTTGTCATTGATCAGAGCGTCTGTCATGGAGTCCTCCAAGTCTTCATACTTGATGGTTAAAAACATGTATTTAAAAAATTTCCAAAAGCAAAATGAGTCGTGGGCTTAATTATGAGAGCAAGTGTGTCTCTGAATGGATGTTTCATCCTCACCCTCCACTGGATGTCTCCATTGAAGAGTTCACTCTTAGCGATGTCAACTCTGTTCCATGTGACCGCCAGCTTCAGCTCTTCATTGTACGGGCTGGCATCCACTGAGGCGCGATGCTTGCTCGCTGAAAAACACAAAACCACAAACCACAGCTGTGGGTATAAGAATAAGGATGTGCAGTGAAGACTAACCTTGTTTTATTGCACCTCAAAATCACTTTGCTTTGTCTGGAGTTGTGACCATTCCTGTTAATAGGTTGTCTCCTAGGACTCTCGTCTATTGTTAAAAATACTCAGTAAATCTATTGTTAAAGATGATTTATTACCTCCCACCAGAGCTTTAAGTAGGACTGTATCAAAGTCGTTTGGACCCTCCTGCTCTCCATGGTAGATTGTGATGAAGTCTCTGTTCTGGTAGATGCTCAGAGCCTGCAGAGAAAAAATGTTTAAATAAAAGGTACAATGTTAGGTCATCTGAAGAAATAATAACAGCACAATGTTGAGTTTTATCACATGAAGCATAAGTGCTTTTACAAAGAGAGAAAACAAACAAAAAAGGACTATATTCAGAAGTTAGTGTCAGTTAGTATTACAATGAATTTGGGAGTGTAAAAACAACCAACCCAAGACAGCAATGAAGAGAATATTCAGTTTTTACCATGAATTCAGTTTAGCATAACCACCAGCTAACTAAATACATGTCAAAGAGATAAGACTAAACTGCTGATACATTTGGTGAAAAAGAGCAGCGTTGCAGTACTCAAGACTGGTCTTGATCTCGAGACTGATTTTAAAGGTCTTGGTCTTGGACTGGCTGGACTCTTTCCCGTCATGAACAGTGGAGACCAGATCACTTCATTCATGTGATAATAATCTAATAATTGATCATCAGTTGAACTGTTCCTGATAAATTAATGTTGTAATTTAACTTAAAACATTTATATCATTTAAAACATTTTAACATTGACTCATTGATTGTTCTGCCTCCTTGGAAATACTTTCAAGCGCCTTATTTGTCACACACCTGCAAAATCTTGAACATAAGTCCAGCTTATTTCTTGTCAGATTTAACTCTGAACACTTACTGTAGGCCTCATCCACCGTATCAATTATCATCTTATTTTCAAATATTTAAAATAATATGAGAGTTATCATTGACTTTTCAATAAAAAATTATTTATTTTTGCTAGAATTAAGTTAAAAAAAGATCTGTTCAGGTTTGAGAATTTTGCATTTTGTGCTTGAAAAATTTTGCAGACGCCTTGTTTTTGTCTGTTAAATGTATTCAAAAGAAAATCAGATTAAAGAGATTAAGCTCTTTAACTATTTAACCTTGTCATGGTTTTTAAAATAGATTTTTTTTTTCTTGGTTTCCACTCTAAAAAGTTTTGGTCTTGATGCATTCTAGTCTCAGACAAGTCTCGGTCTTGGATAGTTTGGTCTTCAGTACAACACTCATCCCCTATGGTGGTATTCATGACATTGTTCACAAACCACTCATACCGAGTGAGCTGTAACAGTATTAATGACCCTCAAGTAAGACAGATAAAGTCCCTGGTTCAATACTTTGCCAATCACAGCACAGCCCACACTGATTGGGTACTGATTAGTTCAGTGATTGAATAGGAGCATCAATAACAAGATCAACGAACAAAGTGCAGCTTTGCTCATTGCCCAAACTTCAACATTTCATTCTTAGAATTTTTGCTCAGGAGTGAAAGACCTTAACTTCCTGTTTCAGTGAAAATGGGGATCTTTTTGGAAAAGAAAGTTATGATTTGAATTTCATACAGTTGCTGTTTAAAGCTTTTTTGTTGCACACAAAAAAAAACATTGCACTGAAAATAAAAACTGAAACCATCAACCACAACTGTTTGCAGTTTCCACATATTTGAGTCATAATGAGACAGGAAGTAGCCTAAATTTTGCAGAACAAAGAGATACCAAAGAAATTAATTTCCTGTGTGATGACTGAAAATTATACTCAAAGTTGCATACTTCTGAGAAATACTCAGAAAAAGTGAAAGACAATCTGGACCTTTGAAGATTACAAGAAACAAAAATAGGTCTAGGAAACCCTGGAGATCACTGGCTATATCATTTGAAGTACAGCCAGATGATCACATCGCTTCTTCCTGTTAGTCTCACAACAACAACAACAAAGGAAACACTAAATCCATACTGACTCGTTCAACAAGTTTTTCTGGCTCCGTTTCAGAAGGGAAGTGCTTCTTAACCCGTTCTGCAACTCTGTCCTTAAGATCCACGCTGGGTCCTGCTTCGCTGTCTCCCTCGCCTGAGGACTGAACCACCGGGGCTGACGACAGGTTCTCCAAGACGTCGCTCAGGAAGTCAGCCAGGCCTCCTGAGCCGGCCAGCACCAGCCAGGGCATGGAGTTCTTCAGAGACAGATCCACTCTCTGACAGGAGTTAGGAAAGGGAGAGAGAGATTTTTATACCTCCAAAAGCATTGAATCGTCTTAGTGATGCACTTGAGAATTAAATCCCTACCTCCAGCATGCTTGTGTTTCCAGATACCAGCATACAGATGACAGGGATGTCAATGCTGCCACTGCCTATTCAAACAGACAAAGGACATTTTTATTTAATCTGGCATTTAATTCCCCTTTCTGACAGCTCCCTTTTTGTGATAATTCTTGCGTACTTGGCACATTCAAGGTGCACATTTTGTCTGCAATGCATCTAGAAGCATCTCAGCTACATTGCTGACAAATCCCAGCGTGATTGTACACGCTGAGGACTCAGGAATCACACACATGCAGCAGCACGCACACACTTTCCTCCAAAGTATCTTCTTATCATGAGATGCATTAAAATAAGATCACCACAGGAAGGACGATGAGCGTGGAACAAGTAGGAACAGGCTCATGTTTATAAGAGCATAAATCAGCGTTCAGTTTACACACAAAAACACATTCTTTTAGCATTACCTCAGGGTCGATTTTCTGTACTCATGATTATCATGAGAGTTAGTGTAGTGTTTCTGTGTTTCTTTGTTCTGTCTCTCACCCCAGATGCCTGTGCGCTGGTGGGAGATGTAGTCCTCAAGTTTGGCCCTGAGCCCTGTCTCTCCTCCTCTGCGTCCCACACTCCCATCATCCACCAGCAGGAAGGCCTGATAGTTATTATCAAGGCAACAGGAGTCCCGCGATGGGTTTTGGACGTAGTATTTAGCAGGAAAGCTTCCCTGTTAGAAGAAGAATGGAGAAAAATGATAAGCAGGGTATCTTAGAATAAATGTGGACGTGTGCAGTCTCCTTGGGACATCTTTTTGTGTTATTATCAGTCATGATGAAGGCTAAATACATGTGTGATTACAATAAGTAAACTACCTGAGGGTTGACCAGCTGCTGTCTGTTGTGCACCAGGCCCCAGGGAGCGATGCCCAGCGCTACCACCTTATTAAGAGAGACAGATGAAGCTGCAGTGGCATGATCTCTCACCGCCTCTCCAACACATCTGCCAACACCTTCACGCAGGCCAGCTGTCAGGATCCACGCTCCTGTAGAAGAGAGAAGAGAGAAGTACAGATGTAAAACAATGGAGGAAAAGGAGTTTTGTTCGCCTTACTTGTTAAAGCCCCTCTGTGGCACATTACACAGATTTTGTCCTACAAAATATTAACCCTACTTGCTTCTATCGACCATTCACTGTGAATCTAAGGAACTTTAAAACATCTCCTCCTCCTGCAGTTTGTGGTGAGCAACTCAATTTGATACTGACCACAGTGGTTTTAGGCATTAAAAATAGGTCAATCTTATGATTTGTTGTTTTGTTTGGCTTTGTATATTATAAAAAAAGAGACTGATTTTAATTTCTTATATGTATCATATTAGTGAAAAACTACACATGAGCTCAAAGAGTCTTATTTTATAATCATGTTGCTGATGCATTTTCAGCAAATTGCCAATTAGTGATTAAATGTGGTTGAAATTGACTAAAACATTTGCTTTTGGTAGTTTTCTTTCAGAAGTTATTAAAGATAAAACTAGTTCTCAACAGCCTGGTGTTTCAAGGAACTCCATGATAAAGTATAATAATAGAAATCAAAGGAAAACAGACTCTGCAACTGAAACTTTCTCTATGAAGAATAGGGAAATGTGAGTGATGCATCATTGCAAATCCTTGCCTTGATGGCAGATTAAAAACAGTGTGTAGTATATCCTAAAAATGTTGATGTAAAAATAAATCCTGAATACTACAGGAGTAAACTTACATCACAACATAAAGCCAAGTGCAGGATTTGTACAGTACAAAAACAAAAACAGTGCTCTGTGTGTTTTTTCTAACAATCATGTTTATACAGTGGCAACCTATTGGCTGATTGTTTTTCCATGTGTCTCATTATCTTCACTTTGATCTTGGTCCACTGAGAGAGCAGACCAGTTAAATCTGACCTTAGACAGCGGCAGATCAGTATCACTATGTGCCACCTGCTTTTGGCACAACGGTCCAGAGGAAAAGGCCATTGTGCAACCAAATTAAGATCCTACCCCCTGGGAGTCTTACAGAGTCAATTCACTACTACATCTTGTAACAGCTGTATTTTTCCCAATTCATGATGAGTCAGCTAGGTCTCTTCCACATAAGAGCTGATTCCTTATCAAACACATTAAGCTGGTTACTTGGAAATTTTGATGTAATGTGAGGAAGAATGACAGGAATAGATTAAAAGGAGGAAATTATGTGAAGGGATTTCCCTACAAACTCAATTTTAAGGAAATGGAAGTTAATGACATTTGTGTTTTGAAATACAAGCTTTGAAACATGAGAAAAGTCAGCAATAGACAAAGGCAGATATTGCAGCTTTGAAGATATTGACGTGTCTGTGATCAAAAGTTTGGTCTACGGGATTTATCAAGCTAAAATCAAAACTTAAAACCAATTGTTAGGTTTTAAATACCTTGATATGAGTTTTACAGTCTAGTAAATTATTGAGAACAATAATGATTGGCCTAATAATATCAATATGATTTATGAGCATCCTAATTAAGCTGTCATGTTAAGAAGCAATTACCTTATTATTATCACTTTTAAAAAAATTCTATGGCATGATTCAACTCTGACTGTAGCCAGAATAGATGCTACATGCTGGATTGCATGTCTGAAGGTGATGACTCTCTACAAAAAAACAATGACACAGCATCCTGTGAGTAGAATCCAGACACAGCCACGTCATTTATTTTATCATCTTCTGGATTGCAGGTGTATCAAAATATCCAACTGCTTGCAATCAGATACAGTCATTTACAAAGATGGTGAATCGTGTACAACTGCATGACTACTGCTGGGTGCTTGTAGTTTTTAGTTTTTGCCTATATTAAATACTTGGCTTAAATGTGATTTTTATAACTATGATTTATTTACGAAAGATCTAGATCACATTCTTTTAAAGACCTGAAGAGATCCAAACATTGTATCTCACAATATGTGTTTACAATGATCAACTTGGTGCACTTGTTTAAGTCAGCTGATAGTTAAGTGATTCTGTCAACACCTTCTGTTTGGGTTTCACAATGCCACTCACAGGCATGTAACCTTTGACCAACTTTCCTTCCATCTCATGATTTGTTTACCTGTGCTTTGTGAAGCTTTCACAAGCCCCTGCCTGAGCACCTCCCGCACCCAGGTCTTCACCTTGGTCCTGCCTTCACCACCCACCACAGAAACCACAAGGTTTGGGGAAGGAAGACCCCAGTGGGCTGTCATCAGGGTGTACACCATAGATGGTGGCGTGTCCCATGATAGACGCAAGTACTGAGTTTGTAAAGAGAGACAAAATAAATTTGTGATTGAATAACACGAGCAATTTTAAAAAACTTGACAACCTTTGACAGAAAGCCAGAGAAACATGGTTAATTTGTATTAAAGCATGAGACAAGTTTATACTAAGCTATTCAGATCTAATATACGATAACATTATTGGTGCATTTATTTGTTTAGCTTTGTGCATCAGTAAAAAACAAGCAGTAAAAAGAGAAATCAGGCATCTCATTAGAGAAAAAATTGTCATTTAAACAGGCAGACTACCCACATAGCTGTGCCTCTTGCTTGCTCCTGCAAACTGCAGCTCTCCAAAGGCATCAGTTGGGTATTCAGAGGAGTGCTGGGCGCTGTCCCAGTGGTTGACAATGGCTGAGCTGAAGTAGTCACCCAAGGCCACGGAAGCATGAGCATCTCTCAACCCCCCACACTGACACAAAGCGCCATTACTGAGAGAGGTGACAGGATAACACGTGATATGTGAAAACAAGATCATCTCATTAGCATTCCCGCAGCCAACAAAGAGACACTGCTATATCACTGAGGAATGTGCCACACAGAGGAGACAGTACCTGAAAGAATCCTCTACAAAAGTGGTGCACACTCTCTTCTTGATGATTTTGGGGATCCAGCTCTGAAAATATTCAACAGATCATTAAACAAAATCACAGAGAGATAAAGTTAAAGGAGGTGGAATTCCCTACCCTTTTACGCCTGGAAATCATTTGGCTGCAACCTGTGGTTAATGCTCCAGTAAGAACAGTTGACTTTGGCTCTGAGAGAAACTTGGTGATACTTTGGTGAGGTATGCTGGGCTTTAACACCTGACTGTGACTTCTGAGTAGGTGCTGTAATTTCAGCTCCAGTTTAGGGGAAGGGGTACAAGTGTGTGTTGACATGCCTGCAAGTATGCACATAGGCACCCACTCAAAATAAATACTCATAGTGTATGTAGTAGATTCTGCGGTATAACAACAGTCACAACTCAAAAAATCAACATCCAGTATCCTGTATCTATCAATATCAAGTACATTCTTCTAATTTCCAGTCAAAATATCTCATCACATGTATTATAAGACGCAGTTACCGAAAGGGAAATATTTGAGAAAAATCTTAAATATCTTGTTAAGTGAAACAGTCTCAAAATATCTTTATTTTAAGTAATTTCTCAGCAGAAACAAGCTTTTTATTACTTGCCATAGGGTTTGACAGAATTTTCACTCGTTCAGTAGGCACACTTTTTGCTTATTGCAAGCAAAAAGTTCTACAATTTTTTTTCAGACTGTCATTTTTCAGTGCATCATCATGTCAAGATATAAGTACTGGCACTTACTTAATATAAGAATATATTTTAACATATTGTGAAAATACGTCTCATTTTAAATTTGTATCAAGAAAAATGCATTTGTTATTCGTGAGAATAAACAAATATTAAACTGATTCATTGAAGTTAGTAACTTTTACTTGTATTGGAAAGTCTTGACAAGCCAATTATTATTATTATTTTTTTTCTGTTGGCAGATAATTCTGCTTAGTTCAAGAACAATAAACCCCTAATATTTGTATCTATTTTTCCTTCTTTTCGAAGGCTGGCTTTCTGCAGTACAACAGATTTTTTTAACGTGAAATTTGAAAGAAGCAGCCAATAGTTTGGGTGAATAAATGAGTCTAAAACAACTTTTTGGTTGAAACTATCAAGAGGAGCTCATGCGCAGCTGATTTAATTATGGCACCGTTCCATTTAGTTGTGGCAGTGACATGCGACAGTTTGACAGTGGCACAATACCAGAGCATTGAGGCTGGCACACCTTAATTAAAGAATTCTGGCGTTATTAACAAAATTATTTACACCTGGGGTTATCGTCTGAGGTTTCGACAACTGTCAAGTCATTTCTCACCCGCTGATATTGTGGCATTAACGGCTGTGTTGGCAGCATTCAGCTCTGATTTTTTTTTAGTTTGACTGTTTAAAGATACGAAACGTTACCATAAAATGTAATGAAGTTAAGCTAGCTAACGTTATACTATTTAACGAAACAATGGGCGTGCACTTTTGTTGACTTTATTTTGATTTCCAGTTAAGTAATGTTGAAAAAAGCGTCGAATTTTGAAACTATCTCAGTGGAGCTCACAATTTGTTGATATAAATGAGTACTTAATTAGCAGCGTATTGTTAGCTGTTTGTTCAACTGTTGAATGTATCAAGCTAGCTTAACTTCCGCCGGTTTCCACAGTGTCTATAACGCGAACTGAAAGTAGCCGGACAAAGCTTAAGTGGGTCGACATGCGTTGCTGTTTACACACACAGCTCCCATGCCGAGTGCCTATGGTTTTCCAGGAACAGACCCTAAACTGTGAGTATCGTGTTACTCCCTCTCGGACACATGATACAAGCTGCTGTCTAAAGAGGAGGAAATGTTTGTCCAGTAGCGCTCCTCACTGACACTCAGAACAACTTTCATCTCAACTTCACGCACTCTTAGATTTTCAACATGTCGTCTTTGCTGCTACGAATCTCCCAACACGACAACAGTAGTGTAATATAAACCCTTCTTACTTGATCTTTCTCAGATTTACTGATTTCGTCCCCGCCGCCTCCTCCTTCTCCTCCTGTGTCTCTCATTGTTGTCTTCCTCTCTGTGAGCCTCACTGACAGATGAAGGAGGCAAAGGCTTCAGGGTTCATTAATCACCATATTCCAGTGATGAAGCCCATTTCTTGAATTGGTGCAGCAGAATCTGCCCCTAAACTAAGGATACGCCATTTCAGGGCACAAGGTGCAGAGCAGACGTACCAAACAGGTGAGGGTGTGGTTTTGTACAGAAGATACACAACCTGCAGAGTATGAAAATATAGGTGGGGCCAGCTAAAACCTCAGAGTGCATACCTGGGGTGTGTGTGCTGGGCATTACCATAACATCTCACAAGATATCACTGGAGAGAAAATGCTCTTGGTTACTTACACACACACACACACACACACACACACACACACACCCCGACATGCATTTTAACACCTCTGAAGTAGACAGACAAGCTTGTATATTGAGTAATCTTGCCCGGCTGGCTAAAAATATCCAACTTTAAGACCTAGATTTCCACCAGTACAAGCGTCAAATATCGTCAAGGACAATTACAGCTGTATTTTTTCAAGCAGAATTATTTATAGTATGGTTTAAATAAAGACCGGAGTAGGTGACCTTCAAAAATCCAAAGTTAATGATCTACAATAGTCATATAATCAACATTCAACAAATGGGATTTGTTGTTTTAGTTTTCCTACAGCTCTGATCCATGCATGCATAAACTACAACTCAATACACTCTTTGGAATAAGATATTTATTAAAAATGTCATATAAATAATGAGGATTTTATATTTTACAATACAAACATGAATAAGTATTAACGCAGCATTCTCCAATCCACATTCTTTGTGCTTACAGAGATTCCTTCCACAATAAGTACCAGTCAACATATAAAGAGATTTTTAGTATAAATATATCTTTGAGAACCGTCCTCCTTCTCAGTTTGTTAAACTGTTTTCTTTCCTTGCGTCCCTATCGGCCAAATCCCTGGGGGTCACTGGCCCCCTTTGACTCTTCTTTATCTTTTGTCTTGCTGATGTGGTACAAAGTGTTGGCCAGGTTGTGAAGCTGGCATGTCCCAAGCTGGCAGCCACGCTGAGATGCACGCCTTGGACGCAGTTTCAGTGCCATTCTGTGGATGTAAAATGGATACAGAGGATGGAAGAGAATAAAATGAGATGAGGTAAAATAATATTTTCTTTGCTTGAAAATGTGATATCAAAAAGGAGGCTGTGTTTTCAATCTTTCCTATGATCATCAACAAATGGTTAATGTGTTTGCTCTCACCTGTGTTTCAGGGCTTCCAGGTCCACATGTTTGTCCTCAGAACGAAATGGGATGATCTCCGGGGCCCGAGCGTGCTGTTCCTGTGTGTTCTCTGAGGTTTGAGCTGCTGGAGCCTGGACAGCGTCCTCTTGGAGGATGATGTCTGTGCCTGCCCTATAGGACAGATTAGAGGTAATCTTTTATTTAGGATTTCTTTCATACCCATAAATTAGTACAAAGTCTGTTTGTAAGTGTGTCACATCCATCATTAGCATATTTACAGATGTTCTCACTGACCTGTGAAATGGTCTAAGTGGTGAGGCAGCGGTCAAAGGCACAATCAGCAGCAGCAGCAGAACAGCTATCTCCATACCGCACAGGCCTGTGGCAGAGAAACCATTAGTGATGCTGAAGAGAATGTACCCTCCTAACCAGAGTTATTTCTTATTTAACACTCATAAAAGTTTTTACTAGTGTGTACAGGCTTTCAGTACCAAATTACAGACACCAATTTACAGACAAAGAACAGTTAATAAAGAATGACAGCTGTTGTTCAGAGATGTGTCAAAACATCATAAAGATGAAGTTGGGATGTAACTCACCACCAAGAAATCCAGAAAGTCTGCTGTGGCTTTTTGAGGGAACCATTCGAAGTCTCTTGTTGATGGTTTGATGTCAAATCTGACATCCCTCTCCACCTCTGGTCCTTTATAGTGTTGTGGCAGGGTGAAGGGGTGTGTCTCTAACGTAGTCATTCTGGCAAAGCCTCTCCCAAACTCGTGATTAATCAGTTAGTGTGGCGGTTATTGTTTATTTACTGAAGCTATGACTCCGGCATAAGCAACCTTTTAACAGCATTGTAATTAAACTCAAAGTGACCTCATATCCTTTGTCAAATTTATGTTGATTCTTAAGTCTACTCTCTGCACCCCCTCAGCCCCCCCATCTACATCCTCCTCCATCGCTCAGCTCCCTTACTCCACTCGCTGCTGAGCAATTGTTCCAGAAATCATTCTTTCATCCTCATCACCTGCAGGAAGCTGACAGAGCCCAAAATAACCCCAACTCTCCTCCAGGCTTTTTCTTTATCGCCTCATTTTTCCTGTGCCTTTTTCCCTTGAGTCACTTCGGCCATCTGCATGTTATTCCTGAAGTGTCCTTCAACCAACCTCCTCTCCCACACACACAGTGCTTTGAAAAACACTTCTTGGTCTTCGCCCAAAGATAGTAAACTAAATTTGGAAAACTTATTTGCAGATTGTTGCATTCTGTAACTTTGTTATCCAGTGTGAGACTTTCAGCTTTTTAGGTTTGACACGTCTAAATACAAACATGTCTCAGAAAACTCCCATGCTGTAATGTTTATTCTTAAATCATACAGGAATTCCCTTGGGAGTCACTGTCATATTTAATGTTTTCTAACCCTTGCACTAATTTTCTTCTCTCCTTCTCACTGAATCACAACTTCCCCCCAAGACTCTATTGTTAACTCTTCCTGTTGCCATCTGAGCAGGTTGTGTAGTCAGTGTAGTGCACTGAGTCATGACGAGCGCGCGTGCACAGGAGAACGTTTGCAGTGAGATACTCATCTCACAGTTTCACGTAAGGTTTAATGGGTAGTCCATTCGCTAAGTCTCACAACTCACGTGAAAGCAGAAATTACGTGCCAAAAAAGATGCTGCCTCAGCCAGTGGTCATCAACTCTGTGACAGGAAAAGTCTGGTTCACACTGTCTGGTTCAAGCTGCACAGCCAAAGTGTTTTGCTTTTATTTGGCGTTGTCTTTGTCGTAGTAAACTGAGCATCTTTAAGAGTGCGAAATAACTCTTATAACAAAAACTAAATTAGCTGAGAAATAAATCAGCAAAATATATAGTAATGAAAATAGTCACCTGTGTAGCATCAATGAAAAAAGAAAATAGTTTTGCATGCATGTAATTTAAGAAAAAAACATAACTCCCATTCAACATTTTTGGGCATTTAACATTGATTACGTTCCATGTTGAAATATATATAAATATATAAAAGAAACATTCCAACTGAATGAGTTCGGATTTGTGTACATGGAAAATAATTGAGAATAACTAAAATGACACATGCTCAAATGCTTGAAGGTTTATTTAATGAACTACTTTTATATGCTGTAGAAAGGACTTTAACAAGTATGTGTGTGCGTGTTTGTGTGTGTGTGTGTGTGTGTGTGTGTGTGTGTGTGTGTGTGTGTGTATGTGTGTGTACATGCAGATTGGTGTGTCTCTTGATGAACAAGAAACTAAAATTTGGTTTTGTTGTTGTAGTATTGGGGTTTTCAGGCTTTCACAATGCACTTTCAGAAACTGCTTTTCTTTAGAAACCATTCCAATTTTTCGGAGTAAATGCTCATGAGATTCGTTGCATAACAGACGCTGTCTTTCACCTTGACTTTTTTGTGTTCTTATGATCTTAAAAGAAATATATTGGGCTGTGAGCCAACATTTTGTGCTCAGGATGATGTGTTGATGTATTGGAAGCAGGAAAAATGGGCACACACAAAGGAGCGACTGTGACAGGGGTCATATTGTGGTGGCTGGATGACCTGATCGCAGCATCCTTCAAACTGTGGGATCTTTCTCAAAAATAGCACTGAAAATAGACGCAGGGTCATGGACTAGGCTTTAATTTAAGATAAAATGATAGAAAAAACTCTATTCTTTAAAAAAATGGTTTATTGATCAGCTCCAGACCTTACAGATATTAATGATATGATGAAATAGCCAAAACATTATTTGTCTGTAATCTGTAAGAGGAATATAGAGTTTCATTTTAGTTACCTTGCTAACAATTGATTCTTCCTAGCAGGACTTAAATTCTCACGGAGGTCAGTTTAGATTAGTCTGCATGTTATATGTTGTGTCCCAGATATTACGACAGCAAGTCATGACGTGTCCGTGTCAGGGTGATAAAAGCCGTTTGTCCTGGACTGATTCATCAGGAAAGTCACCTGTTTTTTTCCACGTCTTTTGAAGGTCGCTGTAGGTCATAAGTCTCTCGTAGCTCTGACTTGTTGATATCCTCTATCTCAAACGTCTTAATTTATCTTGAAGGCATAAAGGTTCACTTCCATGTGAAGACCGTTCTCCCACTATCCCTGACGCAGTGTGCATCCTGTTGTTGTTAACCTTCGACCACCAGCCGGCCACTTCAACCCCCCGTCCGTGTTTCCTTTACCCACTGGGCACAAGAGTGAGCATCCTGCCAGGAAAGCCTGCCATTCACTCACACGTCTTCTCACACATTACGTCTCTGGAAGCACTTAAGACACTTTGCAACATGTGTGTAAACTTTGGCTTTATCTTTACAGCACACTGTGTACAACGTTCTAAAGTAGGTGGAAAACAAAACCAGATTTACTGAGAAAAACCTGAGAAACACATTTGCTGCCTTCCTTAAAATCATGTGCAGTTCATGAATACAGTTGAATTATAATACAATATAATGCAACGGAAACTTTTCTGCAATTACATTGTGCAAGACATTAATAACCTTGAGGGCATTTTAAATAGATTGACTCAGCTATGAAATAGCACCATCGTGTGGTCTCTTTCAGATACCATATTAAAAAACTGCACACGCAACATCTTTACTGTGCTTTTATATTTTCATAACCAATGATGCTGGAACCTAACAGTTGAAGAAAAGTTATCTAAGGTGACTATGCATATGCCTCAGCCATTTAAAGCTGCAGTATGGTTATGCAACTGCCTGAGATTTGACACAAAAACTGAAATCTTAATAGCTTTTTACGTCTGCCAGTGATTCTCAAGCCATTAAGAGATTTCATAGAGAGAGAGAGAGAGAGAGAGAGAGAGAGAGAGAGAGTGACAGATTCAAGCCGAGGGGAAAAGGGAGAGATGTGTCGCGCATGTTTAGAAAACCTGTAGGTTAAAGGGTCAACACAGAGATATAAGCTTTGAGTCCATTAGTGGATTATAACCATAACCACTCCATGAGTCCTGCACCTCTCTGGGATTAAATAGAGAAAGACACACAGAGCGAGAGGAGAGAGAAAAAGTGGGAGAGAGAGAGAGATACGTAACGAAGAGAAATAGAATTCATCATATTTAAAGTCAGAGCAGAGTTCACTGTGCAGAGGTGGACTTAAACTCTGGAGGACAATCTCAATTAACGCACTCAGGTTTGAAAGGCTTCTGCTTTTTGTGCACCAGGCTGGTGGAGTGAACAGCTCGGGTAAGTTATACCCGAAATATATGCCCACAAATATATGCAGTTAAACTTCCTACGTCTGTCTACAATCTTTTCAGCATGCTTTTGTTGCTCATTGCCAAGCTAAGCCCTCGTGCAAACGTTGCAGACTGTGCCTTTCAATTCTGTTGTTTTTGCTATGAGTCAAACTGACGTAGCAGTGAGGATGAAAAAGTGGTAGAAAAGTCTTTTGTTTCATTTATAGCTTTTACTTCCACATACCAAGAATTTATCGTACGTGTTTTAGTATGTTATTGTGATGTCTTGAAACTAGTGTCATCACAATCCTTTTTATTATTGTTGTGTAACTGTAATTTCATTATAGCCTGTATGATTAATCCTCTCCCTGTGTGTTTATGTGCAGTAAGCATGGTGGTGGACCTGGAGGGGATTATCTACTGTATCAAGCAGGGGGATGAGAACGGCGTTCAGTCCCAGCTGCAGGAGTTCAACAAAGAGGTAACAATAACTCACACATGCTGTGTCATGCTGTTCAAGACCGTTTCCGCCCTCACTTTACCCTCCTCTTGCTCTCTCTCTCCCTCTCTCTCTCTCTCTCATAGTACGCACAGTGCTTCTTTTTTGATGCAGTGGAGAAGGAGCAAAGGAAAGTAAGTCTGGTAGTAGTGTTACACATGTTCCCTTGCTTTCTGTCTCTTCTCATCAATGTTCTTCACCCCTCCCCATGAATACAATCCATGATTAGTAATTCTGCTGTATAAGTTGCCCCTGATCCTTTGCTGGTGTATGCTCAGACAGATTGAGCACAGGCAGAGTGACTGAGACACTGTTACATGCTGCATAATAATCCTTTCAACACTTGGAGCTCTGTCATTGCTCAGTGGGAAAAGGAGACAAATGTTGTGTAACATGTCTCCTTATTCACCATGGAGATGGAAGTCCTGATTGTATTTTCTCTCTTCTGCTGCCGGCCTCGAACAGAAAAGAAAACTGGAAGAGGTACTTTGCTGCTACAGTTCATAAAACCAACATGTAATTAGTTTATAATTTTTGAAATCCAAAACCTCTTATTGAGTAATGAACATGGGATCTTACCTTTGCTTTACTCTTTTACTCCAGTTTAGGAAGAATAAAGTAAGAGAAGATGATAGTTCTGATTCAGACTGTGACGAATACAACCAGGAAAAAGGAGACCTTGTCCTCAGACAGGTATTGACACAATCTGCCTAACTGAAGGTTTTTTTTAGAAGAAGAAGATTCATAAACTAAACATTTTTTCTCCTTTCCTTTTTCCAGAATTTAGCTGCTGTCCTTGTGAGGTTCATAAGAACACAGAGGAAATGTCACGTATTGAGATTATGCCTCCGCTCTCTGAGGATCCTCTCCAGGGACAAAAAGGTCCTGGGCCCCATGGTGACAGACAGTGCCCTCATCACTTTGGCGAGAGTAGCCGGGCTAACCCAAAGTGATGCCAGTGACGAAGGCAGCGACCCTGACTCGGATTTCTATGACAACATCATCGCTTCCCTTGCGAAGGCCAGAGCGCTGCAGACCGGAGCTGACGTGGACAGAGAAGAGACTGAAGCTGGTGAGCAAAACGAAGAGTACCCGGCCTTTGAAGAGGATGCCAAGAGCGACGTTAGCATTGCCAACAGTGGTGACTTGGACAGTATCAGCTGGTGCGAGAGCCACAGGCCCAGCATCAATGAAATGCACCAAGGCGGCGACCACCACAAAGTTCTTGAGCGTGGGAAGAGGGACCGCAGAGAGAGTGCGATGGATGGAGACGAAGATGATGAGAAGGAGGAATCAGGAGGAGAGATGGAGCGAAAAGAGGCTATGAAGGTGTTGTGTAATGTGGTGTACAACAGCACCTGGGCTCAGGAGAGGTTCAGTGCTCTCAGGTGAGCTGGAGTATGTTTACAAGCAAGAGATTATTGCTCTCAGTCCAAGTCAGACGCTCATTTCTATGGCTGTTTTCTTTTTTGGTTTTGGTTTGTTTCACCTGAATATTCGTCCAATGTTTTTATCAGGCTCATGTGTGGCCTCACAGAGCGTCTGTCCTCTAGTGCGAGCTCTTCTGCTCCCTCCAGTGTTCACTTTTATGAGCTACGCCTCATGTTCCTCATGACAGCTCTACGGCCTGAGCTCAGGACTCAGCTTCAACAGGTAACTCAGCCTCACTCTCTATAAAGTTAATGTATTAAACACAAAGTCTTGTGATTCTGATTGACTATGTTTCCTCTTGAGTTTCAGGTTATGTTGACACGATTCTTTCTCCTCTTCTGCTCCCCACGTTGCTTTAACAGGAGGGAGGTGTGTCCATTCTCAGTGCAGCCTTGGAGAGCAGTCTGGGAGTGCAGTGGAAAGACCAGTATGTATGTGAGCTGGGCCCAGCAGCAGCACCTGTTTCACTGGAAGCCTCGCAGCATATAATCGAGATCCTCAAAATCCTCTTCAACATCACCTACAGCACTCACAGGCAGGAGCCAAGCGAGGTCAGTGACCCTGGGTCAGTAAATAGGGCTTATGTTGAGAAATAAAAACTGTTTCAAAATCTGTTTTTTTTCACCACTATTGCCACTTATGCTGCATTCCAGATATTGAAAGTTGGGATTTTCTGACCTCCAACTTGAAAAAGTGCACTTAAACAGCCACTGAAGTCTGAGCTCCGACTCAGAAACTCAGAGATAAAAATTCCTCATGACTTCACCAAGATTGGTTTATCTTATTTTACAAAACACTTGTAGCCCCCACAGAAAAGCCATGAGTGAATTGACAAGTTATCTAAATTGATTCTTTTATTGCCATTTTCCAGTTTTCTGTGCAATTATACAGTAAAAAGTACAGTCCATAAATGTAGCTGATTTGGTTAGCTAATATTTAGCAAATTTGATTTGGCAAATAATATCTGAAATTAAATACGTCACATGAACTAATTCTCAGAGTGCATGATGTTCTTCATGTAAATATGCCTGAGGGTGGAAGTTTTTACTCTTTTCTTGCTGCTTGCCTTAACATCACGTTTTCATTTTCAGATAGGTTTGTTTTAAATGTCCAACATGGTACGTCAGAATTTTCAACTCAAAAGACCCTGACCTCCGAGTTTTCCAGGACGCAGCATTCATCATAAGCACGTTTGAGCCTGCAGTGTACAAAATTATGTGAGCTGTGTTGGTGACTTTTGTCCTCAGGAAGATGCAGCTCTCTACCGTCACCTGGTGGCGATCCTGCGTCTCTGCCTGATGAGGAAATGCACGCTGTCAGATGATACAGATGAACTGCAGAGGTAAGCACAAAAACAATGAGAATAGAAAGGAAGAAAAAAGTTTGCTATATGTTTAATTTGGGAAAATATCCTCAATGAACCTTTTCTTAAATAAACATTAAGCAGGGAACACTTCTTCTCTGATCCATCATTCTCTCTCAGTCATACAGTCAACCTGCTGTCAGCGCTGCCTCTGCAGTGCCTGGATGTGCTGCTGGTGCCTCCTCAGCAGACAGACTCTCAACAGAGCCAGAGCGTCAACATGGACTGTGTTCACATCCTGCTGCTGTTCATGGAGAGGCGCCTGGAGTCAGTAAGGAGGAGCTTAACGTGCAGAAAAGAGACTAAATAGTTAAGCTAAAAGAAAGGGTTTGTTCCTGGTAACAGTTCACTGTTTACTGTAATACCCTGAGAGTCTTTTCAACTGTTTCCAGGGGGACAAAGTCAAAGAGAAGTTGACACCAGTCCTCAACCTGCTGACAGAGAGCTGCAGAGCCCACAGGGAAACACGCCATTTCGTTAGAAGACATGTAAGATCCCAAAATATTCAAAACCCTGACCAAACTCAAGTTTCATCCATGTTGGATTTTATCAGATGTTTCCTCTGCGTTTTTAGATTCTGCCTCCTCTGAGAGACGTATCACACAGACCTGAGGAAGGCTCCACGGTGAAGAGTCGCCTGATTCGTCTCATGACTCATCTGGACACAGATCTCAAACATTGTGCTGCTGACCTCATTTTTGTCCTTTGCAAAGAAAATGGTAATACTGCTCAATATCACGACTCGAAGACACGACAACAGGCTATACATTTGAACAGCTAAAATCTAACACAATGTTAAACTCTTTTCTCCCTCCATCTTCCTCCTCACCTCCTCACTTAGTGAGACGGTTTGTAAAGTACACGGGCTATGGTAATGCCGCAGGCTTGCTGGCTACGAGGGGTTTGTTGGGAGGCCAGACAACTATGACCCTCAGTTCTGACACACACTACTCCAGTGACTCGGACTCAGACACAGAGGAGTACCTTCAGGTCAAAGATCGCGTGAACCCGGTGACGGGGCGGGTGGAGGCAGAGCAACCAGACCCCATGGAGGGCATGACGGAGGAGGAGAAGGAGGAGGAGGCCAAGAGGCTGATCATGCTGTTTAATAAGCTGTCCAGGTCAGTGAGAGCCTCTAATTGGCCTTTTGGTGTTTAAAATAGATCTCTGACGAGGCATTTAACTTCCTGAGTAAGTCTAAAAACTAAGTTTTTTCAGGAGAAGATTGGAGGATTTGTGTTCATGCTTTGAAAACAAATGAGGATCTGTTGGAACTTTTTATCAAACTTGTTCTGATTCAAATGAAGCAGAGAAACAAAGTAAGTCTATTGGCTCTGCTCTTTTGTTTTCACATTTTTTAATAATAAAAAATAAAAAAAACTTTTTATTTGTACTTTGTGTTACATGTTATAGCTATCAATGTCTTGACCAAAATCTGCGAGAGAAGGCAGGAGAAGAAGACTGACATTAGATTCATGAGTTGAACCAGATATTTTTATTTTACTACTTCATTCAAATAAAGATTTTCTAAATTTTGAAGTCAGCTAATAAGAGCTCATCCAATTTTTTTAAAAATATGATGACCATGTGCTTCAATGAATCTGCAGGGAAAAGATAATCCAGCCAATGGGAGTGAACTCAGAGGGGAAGCTGGTCCCAATGATGGGGCTCAGAGACAACTCAATCACTGAGGCAGGAGAGTCCGGATCGGAAAACGACGGAGAAGAAAAGGGGGAGAAGAGCTGAAATGTGACAAATACTCACTGATTTTCCCTCATATCCAGTGTCTAAAGGTCGGATGGTGCGTAGATATCTGTAGCGAAACTTTTTTTAAGTTGTCAAAACAGTGATGTTACATTCACTTGATTATTCCAAAGCTTAAAAACATCCTGTAAGATGTAATAAGAGATCTGCTTCAACTTTTTAAAATTCACTGAAGTAAAACTTTTGACACCAGAAAGAAATGATTGATTGGTGTCAGAAAGCTGATATCCAGTCTTATTTAAATAGTGTCTTGAAATTGTGTTGTTTATACTAGTAACATGTGACGTGATGTCTTGTTTATTATAAAGCACCCTGTTTTAAATTTGATTAGGGATTCTTTTTAGAAATTAGGAGTTTAGTTGATAATGTGAAAATGAGGGGTAAATTGAATAACTTAGTTCCATCTTTATTTCCTTACACCACATGATTACTACAAAAAAACATGATAAAAAGATTCCCAGGAAGACTGACCACATTGGATAAATGTTTCAAGGTAAATCTGTTGTTCTTCTGTTTTCTTCTTTAGTCCAATGACAGTTTTTATTTGTCTCTGCAGCTGTAGGCATTGTGGTACGTTGAACCCAATAAAGCTTCTTTCATGCAATTGGTCCCATTGTTTTGTCAAAGTCACAGTTAACAAGCCAATGATTGAGTAAAAAACATTATCTTGCAATTTTAGGATGTTGGCAGAGGCAGCAAACCCATAATCCATGATCATAATAACTCTATTATTTCTTATCAGGGCGCATAGTTTGAGGACGCAGAATGGGTAAACAATGACCCACTGCATCACTAGTGCTCCATCATCTCCTCAAGTGATAACTGCAGCTCCATAGACTGTAAGGAGGAGGCGCCCCCCTCAACAGCTATGTTCTTCAGTATTTCCATTGAGGTCAGGATAACCTGAGAGAAAGAAAAAAAAACAGCAAGAAATGAAATGCAGTGAAAAAAAAAAAAGTTCAATGACAGCTGTAAAATTAAAGCTGCAGGAAATGAGACATGTCAAACTGGTTTCTGCAACTTTTTGTGCAAGCTTTTTACGTCACAGCATGAGTTCCTTTTGGAAAACCTTTAACACCACAGGGATCAGCTGTCACCGCCCTCTCTGTCAGATAAATTAATCAATACTCGGACAAAATTGCCTCTTAAAATGGGTCTCTGTCGACAGCTCTCTTGAGTGGGCAATTTAAACAGTCGTGACATTTCATTGAGGTAAGTGCAGAGAAAAAAAAAGAAATACTGCTTTAAGTTATGTGAAAATACACCACTCTTTGAGCATTTAAATAATTCCAAGGTTTTCACCTCCACTGTAATGAGTTTCTTGTCCCAAGGCCTGCTGTCGGGGTCAGGCCACTTCTCTCCAAGGCAGAAGAAGAGAGAGCAGGGAGGACAGTCTTTACCTCCAATGAATTCCAACATTCCTGCGGGAAAATAATCATATAGCACTACATCACACTAACAGCACAGGTATACAAAGGTATGCTTTAAAATGCAGCGTGATTTTTCTCTCACTAACCTCGAACAAAGTCCTTGAACTGGAACAGCGGTTCAGGATGCAGCTTTGAAATCTCTTGGATGTGTCTGCTCTTGTCATGCTTTGAGAGGCTCCAGAAAGCTTTGATCTCTCCTCGTCTCTGGCTGTAGACCACGGAGCCTGACATCCTGATTTCCAAACCATTGCCCAGCTTGTCCAGGATGCATTGGGTCAGTCTGGTTTGGGTTTGATCCGGCATGGCTCCAGGACTCGGGAGAGAAATGATGGAGAGGCCTGACTCTGGATCGTAACATGTCCCATCAAGTTCAGGCCTGATGTAATGATATTTTTTATTTGTTAGATTTAGAGCAAAACAGTAGAATAATTTTACATTTGGAAAACTGAAAAAAGCGGAACACAAACATGAGCATTCTGTTTCAGTGTTTCCACATTTTATGCTCATGTAGGCCGTTCAGCAAATGTTCACTGAGTTGGTATTCATTATTTAATTAGTAATTAGGTAATTACTTTAATAAACCTTATTTATTTATTTCAGTGAAAGTATAAAGTCTGTCTTGACTCAATTACAGATTTTTTTTTTTGGATGAAGTCTGTCACTTCAAGTCACCTGTAGACAAGACGAAATCCAGCTTCATTGTCAATAGTCTGCTCCAACACGTTCACCCCCCTGTAGTACACCAACACCTTGAAGTAAGTCTCTAAAGAGGAAAAGTGTGACAAAATTTTTTTTTAGCAATATATCTCTGTAGATATGCTTTAGTTATTCTAGCATTTAGTAAATAAATACAATGAAAAATATACGCCATTCATTGTTTTCACATCATTTGAACTGTCTGTTCAACATTTCTACTTTCAGTGTCATCCATCAACTCACTGAAGCTGTCTCCATCCCTGGCCTGGTTCATAGTCTGCAGGAACTGCACCGCCCTGTCACATGACCCTCCCCCGGCTCCCTCCATTGGACATGGTGGTTGCTCTGGCAACCCAGCTTCCACTACTGCACCCTCAAACCTTACTGGATACTGCTGTTGCCCAGGAAACGCTTGTGCACCAATCACAGCCTGGATCTCTAGCTGCTGTTGCTCGGGAGGAGGCTCGAAGCCTGCTATGCCCTCTGTGGAAAAGTTGGAGAAAGTGTTTGAGAAAGTAGGTTCTTGTTTTCTGCATGTTCTTGCAGCGCTGAGGAAGAAAAATTTGAGTCTACCTGGTTCAGGGCCAATGCTGAGTCCCTTCAGACACTCCTGGAGGATATCATGATGCTCAGAGTCTGCTGGCAAAGATTTGATAAGAAGATGACGCAAATCCAAATTTCTTCCATCAAATTTATGATCTAATCAATCCAGCGAGATGCATCGTTTCTTACCAGAATCATCTACACGAAAAAGAAAGTCAACCTGGCTCTGGAATATTAGAGACACATCTCTCAATGAGTTTATATTTTCACAACAAAAAAGGTTCATCAGAATTAATATTAAACTGCTGGGCTGAGGCTTACTTCTTGAACAGGAAGGGGACAATAATCTAACAAATCAGCTTCATCCAGGTCCTGGGATCCAGCAGACGAGTTGCCTGTGACAAAGCAAACAGAAGCTCTCTTCCAAACTACTGCTTGATTTCTGTTCATCCGTAATGCTCTGATTGTCTTCTTTACAACTAGCACTGACGGGCATGCTGCACAATGTATGTAAGGTTCACTAATATGAAAAGATGTGATGAGTTCCCTCGGGTAAATCAGGCAACATTTGAATTCCAAAAAGTGAAAAAGAAGGAGAATTCACCGTGCTTGTAAACAATCTGATGTCTGCATTTTCATGCTTGGTTCTAAGGAATCACACACATCTGATTGGTCATTCGTTAAATTGTGCTTCGTACATGTCACCGCAGGGAAACATTGCCTTCCTTCACCTGTTGACCATTGCACTTAAGAGCAAATGGTGTTTGTCTTCAGTCGACCTGGGAGATCCTTACCTCCTGCTGCTGACTCGTCTGGCCAGCAAAACACTTTATGGGGGTTTGCTGCATCATTCTTGTTGTCGGAAACCAGTTTGAATTTCTTGGCTCTAAGGGCACTGCGAAAGTTCCTCTTCCACACTGAAGCGTCCCCCTGAGCTCGGCCATTTCCACTCACCTCTGCCCAGGCCTGGATGAAACAAGAACACAGTGAACGGAGCTAATCATCCTTTTGTAGTAGGGGAGAGTGGGATAAGTTGAGCCGGTGGGTAAGATGACCCACCACCTGTATCTATGCAGAGGTACACATTTTTTGTTGTATGACCATAAACTCTTCAAACACTCTCCATTTTGCTGTTCCTGTGATTGAGAGAAGCACCTGGTACTGCGGAAAGCATGTTTTCTTCACAAATTAACTGTTGTCTGCTAGTCAAAGCAAATTTTTTACATTTCAGCTACAATAACTGCAAATACAGCAAATTTATCCAGGTATAAAAATGTTTATCATGCATGTTGATGATTTGCCAGTATATTAAATCATATGAACCATTTAGCTATAGATTAGCTGGAGTAAACCCCACCAGATAGTGTCAAGCTCATATTTCTGAGACTGCCCTTCATATACTTACAGTGTTTCTCTAAACCAGACATGATTTATTAGTCTATTGCTTTCCCATTCTTTTATATTAGTGATAGTAACTGTTTTGCACCATAATGAAGTGACATGTTCAGGTTCAAAGCAAATAAATATGTCTGTGCAACATTTGCATGGACAAGATCTCTATGAGAAGGTTCCGCAATGATGGAATAACAAAAGAAACTCCTACTCTAAGTTACAAGTTAAGCTAATTGTTCTGGACTTAAAATCCGTACTTCAGTCATTCACCCTTTAGTAAAACTTAAGATCTTTGGGTTCCCTGTTTCTCATGAAGTTCTGTTGCGGTGTGGTTAATATTTCAAGCATACTTAGACCCAAATTCTCTAATGCTGGCATTCAGTCATGTCCCTTAGCCCCCTATCTGAATGCGGAGTAGTTGTTTATTATGAAAATAGCTGAAAAAGATAATCAAAATTCAAGCCTCATGGCAGTCCCTCACATTTCAGACGAGTTACAAAATAGTCTTGTTTTTGTCATTTGCAACACTGCTAAACCTAACCTAATGTTTCCTTTCCATTAGATTTAAGCTGTGAAAAGTAAACTTGTCAGTTAACCTCAAGGGGCTCAATTTACCCTCTGACTTGGATGAACTTACCCCTAAGCTGGAGCAAGATGAGCCACAGGACAACTTCCTTTTAATAAGTCATATTTTCATTGCTTTTTGTCCTGGATGCATTCTTTGCATTTCCACTGACAGGAAACATCCTGAGATATTGGGTAAATTATTTTGTTTTACTTCTCTTTCATGTTCTCTTGCCTAGGGGACAGCAGAAGTATAATGACTCAATTTACCCCACTCTCCCCAATCTTCAGTGGGAGGATAGGATTACTTTTCAAGATACTGACAGGGGTGTGTATTCTTATGGTATGGAACTATCACTTATATTAACTGTGCTGAATGATTACCTTAAAGATTAGAATATCAGCGTCGGAAGAGTCCTGTCTCAGTGCATGTTTCCAGGGAATACAGAACTCTGTAAGCTCTGTGTTAGTCCAGTGTACACCAGGATACTTTCCACTGTTGATTTTGTCCCGCAACCACGGGATGAGCAAGGGTTTGGAGTGAGACATTTCTGTAAGAGTAAAAGAAAGTGTCACCTCATTTGTTGGAACTGGGCCCTTTTATTGCACATAATCTGGTTACGTACAACAGAGTGCACCTCCCGTAACCATTTATTATGTAGGATTACAAATGCATTTTTTTTAAATCTTGTAAAACCCAATTACCTTGCTTAAAAAAAAAAAAAAAAAACTATCCACACTGCAGCTGTCATTACCCTGAGTATTAAATGAACACCAAAGTAGGGCAATTAAAATGAGGTGGATTGAAGTCTACATGATTAAAGCTGTCAGACTCATGTTTGTGGATTTGCAACACTTGTTAGAATTTCCAGGTCTCCAGCTGGGGGCGCTATGTATTTATTTTACATCAACATTTGTTAGGAAATAGTGAAAAAAATAAAACCTAAGCAAAAATTAGAGACCAGAATCAATGACAACAACCTGAATCTTGAAGGCTTTAGAGGCCCCATTATGAAGAAAATGTCGATTTATTTCTAAAATACAGTAATGTATCCATTTATATCACATGAAAGGGTTATTCTTTCTTTTTTCATTCATTTTCTAAATTTCAAGACACTTGAAGCTGGTCTATGTAAAGTGTAGTTTGCAGATGTTGATACCATATGAGCACAAAGAAAAATGCATTCAAAAATGTCCTTAAAGACTCAAAGTTATGGTTAGGCTTATTACAGCATGAATAGGAAAGCTCTCTTCCAGAAGGATAATTCCTCTGCAACATGTCATTTGTATTTTGTTTCTTGGCAGAGATTTGATGTTTTTCCAAACTTCATTTAGTTTTCATTGAATTCTAGCTCCCAGAGTACAATAACAAATGCGCAACGTGGTTAAACAAACAGGCCTCGTTCACAGTATATACAGTTTAGATATTTACTACAAATCTTGCAAGTGATTAAATTCGCGTGAACTCTGGGAATAACATTAAATTTCCTTTCAAACAGCCTCTTACCTGTAACAACAGCTGATGACGAGTTTACGACCGGTCGTTGATCAGAGATCCACAGTTAAATATACGCTAAAGAGAAATGTCAGTGAAATGTGTGTTAAAACTTGACGATGTGTTTGACAATATGCGGCTTTGTCGAGCAGCCAAATCCTTTATATACCCGCAGAGTCCGGCTCATACTGCTGCTCGGTGAGGTTTTCTCGGGAAACTCCAAGTATCAGTTTCGTTTTCCTGATTTGACGTCAGCGTCACTTTCAT
Source organism: Thalassoma bifasciatum (assembly GCA_008086565.1). NCBI lineage: Eukaryota > Metazoa > Chordata > Actinopteri > Labriformes > Labridae > Thalassoma > Thalassoma bifasciatum. Next base: position 264,956 of record RPOG01000021.1, read on the forward strand.
ACAGGCGGGGCCCGCTAGGTGGGGGTCAAATACACACACACACACACACAGACAGCATGCACACACCTTACACACCCTTATTGATTATATCTTGGGAAAATCCTTATCGAGGATAAGGACAAACACAAAGGTACACTAAAAAGTCAGTTTTAAATGATGAAATGTGTTCAATATGGATGTAATTCTCAGTGTTAAGCTCAAAATCAGACCTTTTTTCAAAATAAAAGTAAGCAAAGGAACATTTGAGAAACTTATTTTTGGATTTATTTATCACAGAAAGCCCATTTTTTATTTGTTAAATTCACAAGTCTAAAGATTTCACATCAAAACCATTTAAATTGCTTACCTAACCATGGATCTAGCACAAGAATCTTCAACAGATAAGGCTGCACAGTATTGGGAAAAGTGATATCCCTATTTTTGTTTCCTGCAATTTATGTTGCTTTATATATTGTGGTATTTATTGCAATATATATATTTTTAATTTACTGTTTCTCTCTGTTTGGCTGAATTGTCCCTGACTCTCCCTGAAATGATGATGACAGACTCTCAGACAAAGCTGAGGGCACAGTTCTGGAAGCCACTGCCTTTAACTCTTAAAGTGTTTTATATATATAATATAGAACCTTATGTGTTATATTATCTATAAACAAAGTGTCGGACTGTCCAAATATCTGCCATGTTCAGCTCACATTCATCGCTCCCTCTTTCTCAGTCGCTCAACCACTCACACTGCACATCACTCTGCCCGACCCTGATAACAGCATGTGAGATGACAGAGCACTGCGAAGGTGGTCTAACTGTGAGAATCGTTGTATGTGGTAAAATATGTAAATCTTCTAGTCATGTGAAAGCCTCAAATTATTGGGATATATTATTTGCCTTGGGAAATAAATATTGTGCGTGCTTGTGATGGCAACACTAAAATGTATATTGTGCACCTGTAATGCAATACTAAGCTATTCAGATGATGAGGTTAACTTGCAAGACAGTGAGTAGGATAGCCTTGGCACTGCGGCTATAAAAAATCCATGTCAACTTGTACAAATACCAGCATCAACACTGTCTGTCAATTCATTGATGAAAATCAAGCATAGAAGCTGTTCAGATTTGCATTTGTGTTCTAAACATAAATGTAGAAACGAATATGAGGGCTTATTAGTACCACTGCCATACACAAAAAAATCTGATTTCAAATGTCTCAAAATATTTGAAATTGCCCAATCAGCCAAAAATGTCACAGACCCCCTGCCGTACTTTCACAGACCCCCTGTTAAAGACCTCTAATATAACAATGCATGCTTCTGGTAGACTGCTGTAAACTTAAAACAACACTAATTATTCAGCAATGCACCTCAAATGTGACTACAATGGGTTAATTTCATTGAGGTGGGCTTCTATTTTAAATGACCCTCTAAAACAAATCACACATCTCTGCACAAAAGGTGTTACAGTGAATATCTTCTCCTAATGCTTTCTGTTTCTCAATCACCACATCGTAGAGAAATGAAACAGCATTTGTTCTTTGCAGATTTTATTTGTTTCTCAAATACAGGAGAGTTAATGTACAGAAGGACAAAGAATTTCATCAAGAACTGTACAATATTTACAAGCCTTTTTTTTCCTTTTTATGGAAAATTAGATTGTTTTCAAAATAAGTCATAGTATGCACAAACATCAAAATGATAAAAATGAAATGACTATTTCCTCTTTAAATATTACTTATTTATACTCCTTCTTTCCTCAGGGGAAATGGATAGTTTACTTCTTTTTCTTTGCACCTGCATGACTGATGATTGAACTGAAGCACGACAAATGTTAAGTTTCAAATAGATCTGCTCCTCCTCTTTTTCTTTTTTCTTTTATTTCTTTTTTATTTTACACCCTCCGCATTACTCCCAATACTTCTGTCTCAGCATGTGTTCTGACTGTGTAGAGGGGAAGACGGCTTGGATATGTGGGTTACGACTGTATACTGAACCTGTAGAAAATAAAAAGGTATTTAAAATGTTTGGGCAGCAAACCCAGCGCTCGTGAGAGTTTAAGTTAAAAACCTCCTCATATAAATAATAAAAATGTGTTTATATATTATCACACAGCGGACTGGAGCTGCCCTTCACATAGCACAGGATGAGAGAGAGAGAGAGAGAGTGAGAGAGAGAGTGTTCATTATCACATTTCTATCCTGGACAAGTCCATGTTCGCACGCTGCTCACAGCACACTCTACACGCAGTTTAAAAAGCATTCTCACCCTCTTCCACTCTTTTCAAAAGCCGACAGCTGATGTTAGTCTTCAAAAAATAATTTATGTAAAAACTAAGTGGTAATAGTTTCTCTTTGAACTACCGTCTTTATGACACACGGTTAACAAGATGTCTCCTCTGTCCACTTGGCGTTTTCAGCTCCTTATCTTTGTCCTTTGCTCCCTTTTCAACAACTTTTTTCAATTCTCTCTTGACCCGCAGTGACCCCTGATCCAGTCGGGTGGGGTCCCCCCTCCTCACAAAGTACGACGACTCTTTAGTCATTGATCAACAACAAGAAAAAGAACAGAGGCCAGTGTCCGAGGTCACATGAACAGACCTCTTTGTGTTCGTCAGGGGCCTTAAAAATTCATCCTCAGATCTCAGAGATTTGAAGATGCTCAGGTAGGGGGTCTATACAGAGGAATCCATCTTTTTCCATTTGCGGATTTTCTTTTCTTTTTTAAATCCTCTTGCTTTAAATCTGTTGTCTCTCTTTTTTTTCTCAGACTTTGGTGCTGAGCGTGAGCAGCTCGATGAAGGAGCTGAAGAGCGTGTCCAGCCAGCTCTGGTTGGCCATGCACTGCTGCACCACTTCCTCCTGGCCCGGATCCTCGGCCGCCTGCTCGATGGTGTTGGTCTGGAAGAGAGGGAAGGAAACACAAGACGATTGTGAGGAAGAAGATCCAAAGCAGGTTCTTAGCCAAAAGACAGAGAATACAAGCTGGCTCTATCTGGTGAGAAATCCTGCTCGACTAAAGCCCAGCTACACAATGTTTATTTCTGCTCCATGTTTGACAGCTTTATTTTTCCTTTTCTTTACAGCTCTCGAGTCTTTACTCAATGTAAAGAACTGTCAGTGTAATAATAACAGCAAGTCAGTGTCACATGAGGGTAAACAGTAAATGTTTGTTCTTACCTCCTTTTTGCACTGTAGGAAGGTGTGGTATTTATAATGATGCAGGGAGTGGTACAGGCTGTAGATCCGATATGAATCACCTGACAGTTTAAGGTCCTGGACAACAAACAAAAAGAAAAATCAGAGTTTGTTTTCTCAATTTTCCCTTCTGGGTTTATCGATTTAGGAGAGAGTGTTCACTGGATTATTGTGCTGCAGGCTGCATCCAAAACTCATCATGGAAATAATAAATGAATACTACTCTTTTAGAAGCGATTGGGATTCTAAATTCATAAAATCATTGTTGTACTTTATTAGATTAAGTGTGCTGAGGGAATATATGCCATTAGCAGCAGTGAAATTAGACACTTTGTAAAGAGTCCAACATGCACAACAGACCCATCAATTCAACCAAGAGCAGCACAACAACAACATACGATCACAAAAAACAGAATTGTCGCTGTGATATGCAGAAGAAGAAAATAGACCTTAAAATAAATAAAACAAGATGTGAATATTGCTCATTGGACCGATTCGACAGAAACCAGATCCAGCTGGTTGCAATAAACCAGATTAAATTCCAGTAAAAGAAATTTCAACTTCAGTTATCAAAAAAACCCTAACAAAGCTTCAGTGTGAACTAGTCTTTCAGTTCCAAGTGAAAAAAGGGTGAAATACAGCAGGTGCAAAGAGGGGAAGCTGGCACTGTTTTGTCATTCATGTCTCCCAGTGATTCAGTGATCAGTACCACCCACCCTTCAATATTAATGTTTTTTTTTGGAAATGACTGGATTATTGGGTATGATGGTTTTTGTGAAATTAGAGAGAATCACCTGGTGCTTGTGTGAATGTCTAATGTTCTTACTGACATTTTTTTGGATTTGAATTCAGAGAATCTCATGTAAAAAAAAAGGAATTTCTTGTCCATGGTTTGAGCTTCTTTAAACCCACCTGTGGCTTGGGAAGGGTCTTTTTGACTCTGTTGAGGGTCTTACGGTTGTAAGCATCCCCACTTAACCGTACCCTCACCACTCCTGAATCCAGAGGGTCCACAATAATCTGAGGGTATGCATGCAGGATCTCCTATTAAAAAGATAAAAGTCCAAAATCAGTTAAGGAAATATTAATGCAAGATAAAAACTGTTTTAAATCAAATTTCTGTGACAATATGTTTCATTCTTATCTAATGTTGCATGACTAAATAACTAGAGATCTAGTTTCCTGTGCATCAAATAATGAGGAACTGAATAACTGCTTAAAGAACCCTAAATGTGTAATAACACGTGAAACTAAATCCAGGCTTCTCTTCCTCTCCTGATGCAGAGAAAGTTTGCGGACAGATTACCTGCTGCTGGGAGCTCATGCTGACTCTCCTCAACAGCCTCCTCTTCTGTTCGCTGAGGATGCTGTCAATCTTCCTCATCGGCGGGAGGTAGAGCTCATCTGGTGGCCAATCAAGGTAAAGGAACTTTATTAGTCATCACTCATGTGGATGCCAATCATTTTAATATCAAGGGCAGTTTCAAAGCAGCTCCTTCAAGCTGCTCCTCGCTCAGCATTCCCGGTGCTTTCCTTCAACCTGTCACACCTTATTTATTCAGCTTTCGGGAAGCTTTGAAGGATTCATCGAAATGTGCATGCTACAGAATCCCCCCTGATACTGCCAGCTACAAATTTCATTCCATGCATCCTGACAAACTGCCCTTTAACCTCCCTAAGAGAGCATACAGTGCATATGATACTATGTTAGTATACTTTAAATCTGCAGTTAGCATGCTAATAGGAGTCGTCTCGTGAATAGTCATTTAATGAGAGTCTGATATGAAATGATGATCACATAAATAATGAGGAATGTGTGCAGATCTCACCATCTGTGTCCTCCAGAGCTTGGATCATGTCAGGGTCAAGTGCTGTGCTGACTAGCATCTCCACGTAGCTCCTGAACATCTCCCTCATGGCACGGTTGTTGACTCCACCTTTCACAGGCACTGAGTTAAAGAAAGTCAGGGTTTTTATTCATCAAATATTCCTATTCAACCTTTAAATAAGGATCCAAAACATAAATTTAAGTTATAGAACACAACATGGATTAAAGCTGCTTTTCTTAAAAATGTGAGTAGAATGCTCATCTTTTAAGTCCCTTCTTAGACCATGTTTTTATTTCAGAGCAACAGGAAAGAAAACACTTTGCTCTGTGAAGTGAATGATAAACTGATGTCCAATTGTGCATTGTTCAATCAAAAGTCCTCTTACTTTCATTCTCACTCGCTGCGTCTTCAGATGAGTCCGAGTCAGACGATGAAGGTATTTCCTTCAGCCACTTCTTCCTCTTCTTGGGTGGAGGCTCTGCCTTTACTTTAGCCGGCTTAGACTTAGGCAGACGCTCAGCCTTCTCTCTCTCCTTCCTCTCCACCGCTTTCTTCTCCTCCTTCACTCTCCCTCGCTCTGCCACTGCAGAACGCTTCTCCACCTTCTCCTGCTGCGGCTGCACTCTCTTCTCCCGCTCTCTCTCCTTCTCATTCTCCTGCTCTTTCTCCCGGTCCTTGGCTTTGGCTACGGCAGCTGAAGCCTCCTTCTTTTCCCGCTGTTCTTTTGTTACTGCTGTTGTTCTCGTTTTCTCTCTCTGTTCCCGTTGGACTGGTGGGGAGACTCTCTCCTCTTTCTCAGCTACTTTCGCAGGAGTCTGGGAGGAAGGAGGGGAAGCCATTCTGGGGAGGGACTGACGCCTGCAACATGAAGGAATTGTTTTATATTATACGAACAGTGCACTGCAGAACATCTGTCATCAAAATCCAGTTCCTCATACCAGGTATTCAGTAAATCAGTCCAAAACTTAGTTTAATATTGACAAAATTTTTGATGGTGTGTTTGTACCTGAGAGCAGGTGTAGCTCTGCGCCATGGTCTTCGAGAGCAGACTCTGACGTAGTCCTTCTTGTTGACATTCTCCAAAAATTTGACGTAGATTCGCTGGTATCTCCTCTTAGCATCACCAAAGTAGCCAAGATACTGAGACAGAAATTAGAACTTTAAAATTTAAAACAGCCAAACTTTCCATGTCACTACTTCAGTCTACAACACAGCGACTTGTTGGTCTGCAATTCATTTATTTACAGGAAATACAAAATATACTTCACTTCTTTTGATGTAATTTTTTTTTTTTTTTTTTACAAGTGTCAACTTCAACACCTCAGTTTGCAGGTGTGGTTAGATCACATGAGGCTCAAGGCTGAACTCACGTTGCTTGTGGCGCAGAACTGTCTCTGTCCATCTTTGATCTCTGGGCTGAACTTCTGCAGGAGGGCTTTCTGCACCCTCCAGATGGGTGGAGGCTCACGGCCTGTCTGCAAGGCCAGCTGTGCACAAACACACAGAGGAAATATAAAATGTCTAAGTTTGTGAAAAATGAAAGATTCCTCTACTAACTCCAACAGAAAGTAACCATTAATGAGTTTGTCCTTGTCTTCAAAAATAACTTAGATGAGGCTATTTTTAGCGAACACTAACACCTGCCTGTTATCACACAGATATGGAAATTTAATTACCCAGAAAGCACAAAACTCATTTCATTTTTGGCCTCTTTATGTCACCTGGGATTCTTTAAGTGCTGGTTTTAGACACAAAACACACTATCACACATTACCTTGAGAGTTCGAATGTCTTCCACCCGCACGACGAACTCATCCCTCTCCCTGAAGATGCCCTCCCCTCCACTCTCACTTTCATCTTCTTCACTCTCCCCAACAATAGCAGCATCTTCTTGCTTCTGGGCGAGGTGCAGGGAGGTGATCTTTGGAGGTGGGGCCTCTTCTGGGGAGGTGGGGGACTCCGGTGATGGCAACGGGGACTCCTTCTGAGCCGAAGACGGAGGCGCAGGAGAGGTTGGCGCGGGAGCAGGAGGAGGAGGTGGAGGAGAAGCAGGGGCAGGCTGTGGAAGAGCAGCGGTTTGGGGAGGTGGTGGGGAGGGGGATGATGGAGCAACAGGGCTCGGAGGCTGGGAGTTTTCTTGTTGTTCTTCTGGTGGAGGGGGGGATGAGGGGAGGGACAGTGGTGGGAGGGGAGAGTGTGAAGGAGAGGAGGATGAGGAGGGAGACGGCGGGACAGATGGAGGTTCAGGAGTTTCTGGTGCTGGGGGAATCACTGGAAGGGAAGCTGCAAGGAAAAGGAGAAAGATCAGAGTTATTTTAAGAGTAAAATGTAAAATACCTTGGAGAGTCTAATAAAATTCATCTTTTAACATAATCTCTAACGTTTACTGGACTAAAAAAATCCAGTAAAAGCTCCACCAAAGGGGAAAAATATAAATATCCTTGAAAAGAGTGGCAGAGAAAAATCAATAAGCAAGAAAATGGGACATGAGTTGAATAAGAATTTAGCTCGCAGCCTTACCGTCAATATGAGAAGCACCCAGTGTTTCCAGCTGTGGCTCTCTCTCCTCAGGCAGATCACTCTCTCCATCTTCTCCTGTGCTCCTCTCTTCCTCGTTCTCCTCCTCCTCTTTACTCTCTTCCATGTCTCCGTCTTCTGGCTGGAGCACATCAGGCTCGTTGGAGTGGGGCAAAGCGTGAGGCGTGTGCAATGTGGGCTGCGGACTGAGTGTAGGGGGCAGAGTAGGAGTGAGTGGAGACTGGGTGGGCTGAGGCTGAGGCTGTGGAGGTGGAGGTGGAGAGAGAGGGGGCTGGATGTTGGAGGGGAGCTGAGGGGTGTCATAAAGAGCTGAAATGGCACTGGAGATGCTCTTCTGGAGGTCCTGATTCTTCCCAACTGAGTCCTCTTCATCAGAGGAGAACGAGGGCAGGGTCTCCAGATTCCTCTTCAGCTCGTCCTCCAGGCGCTTAGGGCTGGAGCAGTTTCCCAGAGTCAGACCTCCGTTTCCTTCACTGTCCCCAAACGGAGGTGGAGGTGGAGGAGGAGGGGGCGCAGGGGACAGAGGGCGGAGACCTCCTGATTTACAAGGTGACGTTTCACCATTGTCATGGTCCATCCCAGGTGAGATGTCCAAGCCTGGAGGTCTCTTCCCTGTCTTGAGGAAGTCCAGGAATGATGCAACAAAGCCAGCCTTTGATTCAGAATCTTTCTCATCACCCTGAAAAAAACAGTAAAGGAAGGACAACTTCAGTACCAAAGCCACCAGCTTGGGTTTAATATTTTTTTACTCTGCTAAAAATAGCAGAGAAATAATCCTTGATCTCTTACCCTTTCCTCCAATCCCTCCTCATCTACACCTTCACTCATCATCTGGCTCTTCTGCTTGTTCTTGTCCTGGTTTCTTGAGCTTTCAGTGCTGCATGGGGGTCCAGGACTTAGACCGAGCGAGGGAGCAGAGCCCACTGAACCATCTGACAAAGCTGGGTCTGTGCCGGACAAAGAATCTGTCCTCAGCAATGCATCAGAGGAGGACAGGGTACCAATTGGTAATTTGATCTGAATAAGCGAAAAGAAAAAAAGTTAGATTTCAAGACATGAACACAAACACTGTCATGTAACTGGAGTCGGGGATGGGAAACTTATGAAAGCCCATTTTCACCAGTTGAAGAAATAAAATTGAAACGTGGACTTTGTTGAGAATTTTATTTTTGCCTACATTAGGTAGGAATAATGAGATAAAAAGTCAAAATTTAGAAATAAGAAGTCCAAATTTTGAGATAAACTCAAAATTAGGCCTAAAAAGACACATTTGTGTTAAAATCTAGAATTTTGACTTTTTTGTCTTATACATTTGACTCATCCTAAAATTTCAACTTACTATGGGCCAAAAAAAACCCCTCAAAATCAGTATTTCATTTTTATTTTTTAACTGGTGGAAATGAGCTTCTTTTGAAATTGGCTGTGACTTTGTGATAATATAAAACAAATGAGTGAACAAGGGTTTTATGACAGTGCAACAAATAGCAGGACATTCATAAAATGACACATCATATCTCTGCCTGACCTTTAGAGGTGGGATGGGCTCGTGCAGTGGCTGCTGGGGCTGGTGGTGAAGCTGCTGCTGCTGCTGCTGATGGTGGAGGTGATGATGGTGCATCTGTTCTTGCTCTTTCCCGCTCATTTCAATGAACATGTCCTCTCTCCTTCCTCCTCTTCCTCGGCTTCCGCGACCCCTTCCCCTTCCTCGTCCCTCCACATTGAACCCTCCTCCTACTGCTGTCCCACCGATCTCTCCCATCATGCCCCTGGGCGTGTAGGGCTCTGGCATTGGTCGAATGCGTGGTCTACCTCTTGGCCTGGGAGGACCCTCTCTCTTCGGCCTTGTGGGCTTTCGACCCCTCTTCTTAGGCCCATCAGGAGGCATGAGTGAGTGTGAACCCATTGAGGAGTATCCAGAGGCATGGTAGAAGTCGATGTCCCCCATTAAAGGACTGAGGGACCCCGTTCCTGCTCCACCCTTTCTGCAGCTGGAAACCAAGTCGGGCAACAGGTCTGGGAGTCTCCGACTGTTAAGACGAATGTCAGCCGGCTGGTCGGCTTTATCCTCATCATCTTCAAACTCATATTCTTGAGCGTAACTTTTTTTAGGCAGTGTGTTAGGGTCCCGGCGCTCCTTCAAAAGGTGGAAAGAGCTGGACTTAAGGAGCTTTTTGGGACGAGATGAGCAGAAAATGGGTGACTGTAGGCCCCCAGAACCTGCTCCGGAGCTAGATCCTCCAGGCCCAGAGGTGAGCTTGGCTCCGGGGTTGTTGGGACCAGCTGTATTGGAGCCCATACCCATAGCTGGGCCCTGTGACTGTATTAACCCCAGTTGCTCAGTGTTAACAGTAGAAGGGAGCTCATGGGTTTTCAGAGAGTCCAGATCCAGAGTCATTGTGTTGTTGCTGGGCTCCTCCAAACCATGGCAGTATGGTTCATACCCCTGGTCCCCTCCATGATGACCCATTATATCATAACTGGCCCCACTATTTCCCCCTCCTCCACCTGCACTCTGTCCAGCCTTCATTGAATCCATTCCCTCCTGCCCTGTGTGGCTGTCGTTCATCTCCTCCTGCCCTGGTCCTCCACCACCTGCACAGCTCGACTTGTAATCCTCAGCACAGAACATGTCCTCCATTCCTGGGAAGAAAGAACGGTCCTCATCCTGGAGGAGGGAGTCAGGGAAGCAGATGGAAGTAAGGGGTACAAAGCGGTTACTTTGTTGATTCTGGTCTGCTTTCTCCACCGGGCTGACGGTGTCAAACTGGTGCTGCTCTGAGCGCTGCTGCTCCATCTGGCTCTGTTGGGGGGTGAGCTGGGTGGGAAGGGGCTGCTGTGGGTCAGGTTGAGGCTGAGAGTGGGCTGACTGGGCTGACTGTGGGGGTATGTGGTGAGGGTGGGGCTGTGAGTGAGGGTGATGGGAGTGGCTTTGTTGGTGTTGAGAGCTCGGGTGCTGCTGCTGCTGCTGCTGCGAGTGGTGCTGTGAAAGATGGTGCATGTGAGACGGGGTGGATAAGCCGATGTCCGGCTCAGAGAGGAAGGAGTGGAGCTCAGAAGCAGAGTGTTGCTGCGAGTGGTGGTGGGAGGGATGCTGCCTCTGCTGCTCCTGCTGTCGGTGCCGTTCACTGTTACCCCCACTCCGTCCCCCAGTACCTCCACCACCACGTCTGTCCTCTGAAACAGCTACGTCAGAGTTGGATGTCTGAGAGAGCGAGCGCTCCAGCATGTCCAAAGAAGACACCACAGAGCTCTGTTTGACCTGGCCCTGCTCATGCTGATGTGGGGGTGGGCCGTGGTTGTAGTGGGCTGCTGCCACCTCCAGAGCCTGGGACTGGAGCTGGAGTTGGAGTTGGGTTGTTTGGGACTGTGACGGAGCCTGATGTTTACTTGAACCAAGTGTCCCAGCAGCACTCTCCATCACAGCTTGTTGGCTTATCGAGTGCTGCTGCTGGGGGTGCGAGTCCATCTTATGGTGCTGTTGGTGTTGAGAGTGAGAATCGATTTTGTGATGCTGCTGATGCTGATGAGAATCCATCTTCTGGTGCTGTGGATGCTGAGGATGGGTGTCCATTTTTTGGTGCTGCTGATGTGGTTGGTGGGTGTCCAATTTGTGATGTGACTGGTGTTGCCGGTGAGAGTCCATCTTGTGGTGCTGCTGATGGGGCTCCAGCTTATTTCGGGTGGTGTGTGACAGCACTGACTGGAGCAGGTGTGGGGGCTGACGCGACTGATCAGTGGGTGAATCCATGAGGGAAGCAGGGGCTTGGGATTGGGAATGTTGTTGCTGAACTTCTGGAGTTTTCCTCGGGTAAGAAATCTCAGCACGTTCCTGTGGCTTCTTCTGGAGCTCCATTTGGCTGTGGGACGGTATCTGTGAGTGTGAGGACACGTGCTGACTGTGTGAAGAGTGCTGGGCAGCAAGGGAATGTTGGCTGTAAGGGTCACCTCGCCCATAATGGACTACTGATCCTAGGTTGTCATGGTGATGGAGGTGAGGGTGCACTTGCTCAGCACTGCCTCTCCCTCCACTGCTCCTGCTGCTTCCAACAGGCCTTTCATTCCTCTGCTGCTGCTGTTGGTGATGGTGTTGATGTTGTTGCTGTTGTTTCTTTAGAGACATCTCCAGCTGGTTCTCGAGCCCTGAAATGGACCCAGCAGACCCTGTATTTCCAACTCCAGCTGATGACGTGGCACTGTGAGTTCGTATGACACTCTGGGGATGGTACCTCTCCTCAGAGGTCTTACCCATGTCATAAGCCAGCCCTTTGCTTGAATCAGTGGTAGACGGTACTGACTGGGGCTGAGGCTGGGACTGTTGGGATGTCTGTTGGGCTTGTTGTTGCTGAGAATGGTGATGAGCAGCCTGGGGTGCAGGACTTGCTTGGGCCTGCAGAAGATGCTGAATCAGGAATTCATCATCATCATCTACTTCTTCTTGGGATCTCTGAGAACCCACTCCAAGCATGGAGTTGTCAGTCTTTGTTTTGGAGGAAGCGGAGTGATACGGCTGAGGTTGGGAGCTGGGGCCTCGGGTGTCTGGGTAACCCTGAGGGGACGCCAGAAAGGTTGGGGATAGCACTGATGAGATGTATTTATTAGAGCCTGCACCACCAGGAGACTGTGTGGGACAAGTGGGCACCGGGGAGTGCAACCCTGGACGGATGATGCCTGAGTTGCCGGATGGCGAGGGGCTAGAATCAGGGATATGATAAGACCCTCCACCACTACCACCTCCACCTCTCTCATTGGTCATACTATTTCCTGTTCCCCCTGAGCTCGAGTTCCCACTACCTGTGCCGCCACTACTCCCACCCCCAGATGCTCCACTACCTGATGAACCACTTGACCTTAAAAGGGCAGGGGAGTGACCTGGGGCTCCGTAGCCAAGTGATGGACTTCCTGCTCCTCCTAGAGAAGATGGAAGTGATCCATAAGCCGAGTCAGATCCATAGATATCAGTGGAGTAAGACTGACTCCTGCCTAGACTCCCGTAGCCTTTCCCTCCTGTTCCAGAGCTTAGATCCTGGGCTTGTGGTGAGCTGAAGCCCCCGTAGGACTGGGCCAGGTGAGAAGTTGGGGGCTGATTGGGGGAATATGACTGTGTCTGTTGCTGAGGAGGGGTTTGACCAGTAAGAGCTGAAGTGGGGGTCTTTACAGGGGGCACAGGAGAGCCGTAGCCTGAAAGACAGGACTTGGGTAAAGACTGAGGAGCTGAGGAGGAAGTTGAAGGGGGCTGCTGCACCTGAGGGGCAGGAGGAGGGGCAGGCTGAGGAGGGGGCTGCTGTCTGGAGGGGGCTGCGCTGGAGCTAGAAGTTGGAATTGAATTAGAGGGATGAGCTCCAGAGGTGGCAGAAGAGGAGGAAGAAGAGGAAGAGGTAGAGGAAGCAGAAGGGGGGGTGTGAGGAGTTCTCGAGGATGAAGCTGAGCTGGCAGAAGAATAGCCGCTGCTGGAGCTGCTTTTGGTACCTTTCCCAGCTGAGGAAGAAGATGAGGAGGAGGAGGAGGAAGAATAGGGAGGCTGGATGATTGGCCGATACTGTTCAGTGCGAGATGAGGGTTTGTGGTCAGAGGAAGGGCTCTGATCGCCAAGGGGGCTGCAAGAAAGGCCAGCATGCCGGTGGTGGGTGGCTATCTGCTGGTACCCAGCTCCTCCACAGCTGAGGTAGTGCTGGAGGGAGTGGGCAGCAGACGATGAGAGCTGAGATTGAGCAGGCGTAGGCCGCTGGTAGTGCTTGATGACGCTGTCCTGTCGAGGTACAGCCCTTTCCTGAGCCGAATTAGACTGGGACTGGGACTGTGGTTGGGGCTGTGCAGAAGAAAAAACTGATGCATTGTACAGCTGGGATGACTGGTCCTGGAGCTGTGACGACAGCAGGTTGAACTGGTGCGACTGCAGGTGCCTTGCAGAGGAGGCCTGGGCTGATGTGGCACTCGTTGGATCCTGACTACCCCTATAAGCAGCTGCGGCAGCACCCTGTGAGGACAGGAGTCTATCGAAACCAAGGCTGGACTGGGAGGGGGCCTTAATGTGAAGTAAAGGATCGTGAGGGGAGAGTAGGCCATTGGATGTTGGACTAAACGTGGGGGTGTCCTGGAGGGTGAGGGAGGTGGCAGGGAAAGAGCGGCTGGAGAAGGATGCTGGATGTTGGTAGGCTGAGAGGGCTGAAGAGGAGGGGAAAGAGCCAGAGCCTGGAAGGGCCCCTGAGATGAATAGCTCAGGAGGGGCAGGCGTGTGCATTGCTGTGTGGAAAAGGAAAACAAGTTGTAAAGTTATTAAATGAGAAAAAAGAAAGACTTTTTCATAGACCATCTAAAAAATTTTTGATTAAATTTTCTTCTAAATTCTGAAATGTATGTGAAAAGGCGGAACACACAGTCTGTCAAATTTATGCTCCAGCCAAACATTGGCAGGGTCTCTAAATGTCATATTGACTGTGGGGCCTGTTTGAATGTCAACATATGAGGGAGGATCTAACATAGCCCCACCTGTCTGCCAGGATGGTGTGCGGAACTGGGAGAGCAGGGAGGAAGCAGAGGGCGGAGGCTGGGGACCCCGGGACTCTAGGGCTGAGATCAGATTCATGACGGAGGCATCTGGGGCAGAGGGGCTGGCATGATGTAGGCCTGTGTCAAAGAGCCCAGACAATCCTATGGTTGGGAAAACAGAAGCACAATTATTGAAAAACCGTCAAAGAATAGCAATAGTCACTGCTTGAATCAAGTTATGTAATAAAATAGACTTTCATTATCCTAAACACTCAACCAAACAATATTCAAATTACCACAGACTCTCTTATCTGTGATCAATCAGGGATTGTCAGAAATTCTGAGTGTAACTGAAGCCAACCTGGATCTGTTTGGCTGAGAACAACTATAAGTTAAAACTAAGTTAGAATAAAAGGTTAATTCTGAGGTAATATCCAAAGACTTGACACAAATTATCACACAAACTTTTCATTAAAAAAAAATTTCCAGGGCCTACAAGGAAACACAGTTATCCATTATCAGGGCCCCTTATGGTGGGGACTTGTAAGGTATGACATTTATCTCACCCAAACTCCGTCCAGCTGCTCCCCAAGCTCCGCCTTGGCCAGAGCTCCCTGGGTGGTGATTGGTGGCATAGCCCTGCAGAGGGTGTGGGGTGGCGTAGGCTTGTCTGTGAAGGAGCTCAGACTCTGGGTGTGATGATCTGGAACTCCCGTATACAAGACTACAGAGAAAGGGGAGTGTAGAAATGTGAAGTGTCATTAATTTCAGAGTCCATTAGCATATAATTAATCTGAGACCCTAGGGGCAGGGGGATCTGTCTATGTTTGGGTTACTTAAAATACAACAGCAACAATATAGAAGAGTGAATAATAAATCAACAACTATGATAATTTATTTGTACAGCTTTTCCTGTAATCCTTGTGTCAAAATGAAAATCCCTGAGTCTGGTTATATCTGAACCTAATGAGATGGGAGATGAGTCAGAACAGTGTAAGTGACAGATTTAGTGTACTTCACCAAAGTACAGTGTAGTACAGTGAATGCAGTTCCTTCAAGTCAAAAACAGTGCCATGGAAAACAGTTGGTTATTTATTTTATTTCTTGCATGTGCAAGTCCAGCCCCTTCTGGTTAATGTTTGTCTGACTAAATTGGATCAATATCTCTCTTGGAGTATTTCCCAGCAGTAGATTTTTACTTCATCAGAGACAGATGAAATGCATGGCTGCTTGTTTGACCAGATAACATGGGAGCACTTCTGCTGCTGCTGCTGCTGCTAGTGCCGCCTAGCAGCAATGCACACCAGCTATGGAAGAAATGCAGACTAGGCCATGACCCAAAGGCACGTTGTTTCTTTTCGTGTGCCGTACTATTGGAAACCAATGTGCAGTTTCAGACCAAATAAGAGACTCTGTTTTCTTCAAGTAATACCAAAGAAAAATAAGTCAATAGTCTGCTAACACTGATTATGCTGATGTAGCTAACAGCTGGATGGTGCAAGTCGACGCAAATGCATGCTAAGTTGCGTGCAAACAGCAGCATCTAACCAGGTCTGAGCAGCGAAATAATAACGCTCAGAGGAGCATGTTGGGTTTCAAACCAGTCCGTGCTGTTAATTTTAGGTCTTAATACATTAAAAATGAGCGGATAATTGTAGCCATTGATGCTTTAGTTTACAGGCCTTTACTGACTGCCATGCAATACAGCGCTAGCTTGCATGCTAACGTGAAGCTAATGGAGCTTTCGTGTCCTGTTTGGTTCTGACAATTTAATCACACTGTACATTCACCCTGACAGAGATTTATACTCTTAGACAAAATGTGTACCGCAAGCTTGAGATAGTGGGGATTATCTGCATGTTATTATGCAAATTAGCATCCAAATCACTCTTCAAATCATTTAGATCTTGAGCGAAACACACATGAATCCTCAATAGGAAGGACTGGCACCATGGTCATTTCAAGATTTTCTGTTATCATTTAAGTGTGTCATTAATTGCATCATCCAGGTGACTATTTGTCAGTCCTTCTTGTTGATGTCTGTCAGGGGGGCTGCTGAGAGGGGTTTGCTGCGTCTGCATTCTTTGCAGCTCCTTTCAATCCAGTGAATTTATCTATCAGGGTCTGTGTCCAGGCCTGCACACAGGGAACAATAATTCCTATGGATGCTCCAGACATACCCCCACCTCCAACCCGCCATGTCCACCTCAAACCCACGTCTGTCAATCACACAATTCATATCCCCAACCTTTCCTTTCTCCACCCCGCCCACCCCCACGACACGCACACACTGATCCATTCCTGTTTATAATATTATTACTATGCAACTGTTTGGATGACAATGCACTACACATAATGGCAAGCCATGCCACTATAAACGAACCCGCTGGCGACAATTTGTTTACATGGGCCACACCGTGTCCTGCAAAGTACCAGTGATGCATGCACATTGTCTGAATCCAATGCATACCTTGCTTTTGCCGATCTCTCGTAACTCCATCCTGCTCCTGCGCCCAAATCACCGAACCCTGTTCCCGGGTAATTTCTATCCATTTATGTGCTGTACAATGTGTGCGAAGAGGACGAAAGCAACGGGCAGATAATGGGTAAAAAACCCAGTCTTTCCAGTTCTCGGTTTCAGGCTATTTTCCCCGGTTTCATAAGCAAGTCCTCAGGAGTGGAAAACAGCATATTGAAAGAGAAATGGAGGGGAGGAGGAGAAAGCTGGATGAAAAAAGAGGGGGGTCTACGGGGTTATAATCCAACCACCTCCGAAAAAGCCAGTCTTTCTCCTTTTCCTGCGCCTTTCACGTTTATCATTTTCACGATTTCCGATGTAGTCCACAATCAGTCCAGGTCATGATGAAGATGCCGCGGATTTGCCGCTGATGGACGAATTGCTGATAAACATTTGATTTGAATGCGTCCTTTTCTCCGTCTCTCCTCCCCTTTCTTCAGGCTAGTCTTTGCTACGCTGCTAGCAACAGAAAAGATTGCAAACGACGGGCCACGTTGGTAACAACCATTCCCCTTGGACGAGCAAAGAAATCCCCAATTTCAATCTGTTTTTTTTTTCTTTGCATGCAAATCGTTCCCACCCCCCTCCGGAGCAGAGCTGTGGGCTAGCAGCAGATGCTAGCTGTCAGTAACGTCGCATCAAAATAAAACAGGGCTGCTTTTATTCCCCCAAATGCTCCCAAATTCTCTATTTTCTTCAGCTTATCAAACAAATACGATGATGTCTTTGTCCACACAGTAAGATAATTGTAATGGAGCGTAAAAAAAGATGCAAAAACCGATGTAGGAAGTGTAAAGAAAGCAGGCCGCGTTTAATATTTTTTCTCATTTTCCTCCGGAGACGCCATTTTTGAAGGCGGCTGGCCGCTGTCCGTCCTCCCTCTCCCCCTCTCTGTCTCACCGCCGAGACTCACTCAGTGTCTGCGGTGACCTCCATTCACCGGCCCTGCGAGCATTTCCAGATTTTTTCCCCTCATTGATAGGCTTCTTATTAATTTGGGCTACATTTTACACGAACAAAAAAATAAGTCAGCTGTTTGTACTGAGCGCTGTGATTGGCTGAGACGCATTCGAGTGCAAAATTATTTCCAGTAATAACCAGATACATTCAGGCCACTTCAAGCGCTTTGCAAATGCACATCCACAGCGTGCAGGCTGTGCGAAAGACAGTGCCATTTCCTGCCTCAGTCAAACTACAAGTTTGCCTTCACCATGGAGCATTTTCTCCCTTTAAATATGCAAATTTCTCATATTTACCTACAGCTGTTCGAAACTTGTTTCTGTTTCTGCTTTTTGTTGTATTTTAAAAAACGCATCTGAGAGTCCTTAGTGTGCATTTGGTATCAGAGCCAGCAAATGTCATACTGAATTTAAAAGAGGAGGAATCAATAAATTGCTTTACCTTTCTTTGATTACCCTATTTTTTGTTTTTCAAATGGTGCATATTCTGGATTTAAAGAGGAACTGTGATTTGCTTCACCATCACGTCCACCAATAACTCTGTGGATTTGAATAGTCCTAGAAAATGTGTCCAAAAGTTGTTGCAACCATGCAGTGCAATCTGAGTTTGACTCTAAAAGTGATTCCTCTTTTATTTATAGGCAATCACGATGCACCCTTCAGATTGGCAATTTGTCCAACAATTCATCATTGTGTGTAAGTGATCATTTGTTGCCCTCTAGTGGGGAAGTTGAATTCTGCGTAATAATATCTAATCTGCCCCTAAATTAACTCAAAACAAATTAATTTCAATGATATAGATTACTGCTTCCTGAAATTAAAGTTTAGGAAAACAAATATCAATCTTACTAGAGTTTAAAGATTAAAAAAGAAGTCCAGTTGTTTTCTTTCTTTGCAGCTTTTTACAGAATGTCATACAGTCCGTAATCCAACAGTATGCCACAACACAGTATGGATCACAGTTTGTTCGACAGCTCTGTTTTTTGGGGGGGCTTTTGAGCTTCTAATTAGATAGGATAGGATAGGATAAAGGACAGTGAATAGTGAAGGAAACAGGGTGAGAAGAGTGGGAAGTGACTTGTGGGAAAGTGGCCACAGGCTGGATTCGAACCCACGCTACCCGCGCGAGGGTGAACCTCCTGGAGCATGATCTAAACCACTATGCCATCTGTGCTCCAAGGCCGCTCTATATTTATTCCACTTCGTAAAGCAAAAACGACTTTGTATAATTCTGTGTTAACTCTATAGTATTTTAACTATTTTTTGAAGGCTCAATTTTTTTTTACTTCACAGTAAATTTGTACCTCTGTAAAGTTCAGTGTCATTCAGTAAGTACAGTTACTGAATGCCAACACAAATGGTTTTTGGTCAAATAAATGCTTCATCTCTCAGCTCAACCTTTTAATCCAGCTGCGAAAAACAATGTCAGGCTCTGCAGTCTCCTCTCAGTAAAATGCTCTCCCCTGTAGTGAGCATTTTAGATGTATCATGAGACCTTTGTGATGCAGAGTGTGTGACTCAAAAGGTCAGCTCACTGCATATTCATTGAAAAGATTGTAAAACAAAGGATAGGAGTGAAAGAGTCTCAGGACACTCAGTAAGGATGGTTTTTACCTGAATGAGTAAGAATAACAGAAGTGGAAGTTTCAAATATGGAAACGTGAAAAAGAAAAAAAAAAAAAACAGAGCAGGAATTTCAGACCCTTACTTATTGATCTCATTGACATATCTTTCACTTCCTCCTTCCAGCTCTTCACACTCAGCTAGTGTCATGCCTCTTTCTGTCCCTCCCTTACTGTCTTTCCCTCCATCTGTAACTGTTCTTGACTTAAGCCCATGCAGCAGCTTCCCTCCACAAACTCAGCTCTGCTCTATCAAAATGCCAGACTCTAACGAAGCTGTGCCAGCACCGTGCCAGGTCATCAAGGAGGACGTCGACAAGTGGTGAGTCCCAATGGAATGAAACACAGTTATAGATGCTGATCTGTACAATAATGCATGTATTTAAAAGGTTTATATATGTCAAGGTCTCTCAGCAGTGACAGGCTTTGGTGAGTTTAACTAAAGGGTAAAGGTGCCACTGTGTGACCCTCTGCCCTTGAGGCTTCACTAACTTATTTTACATTTCTTTTTCAATGTTAATCTCTGTGCATGCAGATTAACTTTGAAGCACCTGTAGAACAATCACTGAATCTGAGTAGAACCAGAAAACCTGTTTACAGCGTGATGACATTCACATCAGGCTCCTTACAGTAACCTAAATGTCTCTTGGTGCACAAATAGACCCGAGGTTTAAAATAAGCATCCATATGTATGACCTATTGCACTGAGAGAGGGGCGACACTCTTCTGCCTGCTGCTTCATGTTACGTTTAGGCATTTAGTGTGTGTCCATGTGCAGCTGTGATTAGTGTGAGTGGAGTTGCTGTGCAGATTAAATACTCCTCTTTATCAAGTGCAGATAGAAAAGCTTTGAAATGAAATATATTTTCATGAGGATACACTGTTATAATCCCTGTGATGGACAAGCAGACTGAGTTTACACATACTATTTCCCAGACTATGCATAGTTTCAGGTTGAACAGAGTTGTTGTTTGTCTTCACAATTTGTCATTACTAGAAATCCTTTTATATGAAAAAAAGATCCCATGACAATAACTTTGTTTTTGTTTTTTTTGCGTGTGTGTATGCCTCAGTGTCAAAGAAAAAGGAGAAGAGAACTGCAGAGATCTGATAGATGCTTTCCAGGCCTGTGTGAAAACTCTATCAGAGGGGTCATAACACAAATACAACACATCCTATTGAAATGTAAGTTCACAAAGATGATAATAAATATATTTTTTATTGTATAGCCAATCAAAAATTATAAAACTGAAGTCATGTTGCTACACACAGATACTATTTTGCATATTCTGCCACTGATTTATGAGAAAATAATCCAAATGGCAAACAGTAAAACATGATGATTGATATATCTTGTCCTCTGATGCCTACATGTGTTGTTTCATTCCAAAGATCTGAATTGTATTGTTTCTTACATTTCCTACTTGTTAACATTGTTGTCTTAAAACTTTTCCAAACTTTTTGTCTTTTCTTTTCTTTATTTATTGCAGTTTTACTAAGTCCTCCTGTTTCCCAGCATTCATTTCCCCACATGGAAGGGTAAAACTGGCTGATGATGCTGAGCCTCTAACAATGAATGTTTCTGCCAGTCTGTAACTATTTGATGAACCATACTACAATGTTGATTGTTTTACACTGTAAAAAAATGTTATCATATTTTTCTTCCATTTGAATAAATAGAAGACATTCACCCTACACGGTCATGTATGCCATTGTTTTTTGTGTGTGTGTGTGTGTTCTCTCACTGGCTGAGCGTACTTGTCTACGAGGTAAAGTTACTCTTAATGGATTTAAGAAGAGCTTGTTAATCTTTGCTTAATCCGCACATTAGTTCCTGTACACAGCAGTCTAATGTCACTCTTCCTCTCTGATGTCTGAGCGTGAGCACAGGGAGTGAAAAATGGACCTGAAATTGCAGTTTTTGAAGAGATGGGAGGAAAACTGTGTTCAGATTAACTCTCATAATGCTGTGAGCCAAGGGGCTGGTCCACAGACAGGAACAAGTGATGAGTTAGTTCTCATTGTGGAAGACACTTAGCAATGTTTATGATGAGTGTTCATAAACTTCAGTGTTTCCCCTAAACCCCAAAGCTCCCATCTGAGAATTTTGTCCCACTTTTCTTCTATGTGAGTGACTCATTTTTTGCCTCATTTCTGAATGCCATGCTTAGGGAAAACTATTTTAATGTATCTGTTCAACTATCTTAAACTGTTCAATAACTTACATCAAAAGGGACAGGCTGTATTGCTTTTCCAATGCATGTTGTGTCATTCTGATTAATGGCTACTTTTTTTTTATATGGCTCAATAAGACCACGTCTTTCCCATCTGATGAGACCAGAAAACAGTGGGATGAGTATCACTCCCGTTCTATTTCTGCTCAGTGTTTGGAGACAAATCCTTCTGGCTGCGTGCAAATCAGCCAGCTAGGCGCAGATGAAGATGGGCTTTGGGGAATTATCCGCCCACACACAACATTTCAAATTGAGATTTTAGAGATTTTTCAAGGCACTTTACAGATGATACATTCAAATGTCCTACTTTAAAAATAAAATGATCATCCCTTTATCCCTTTAAATCAGAGTTTCCTCTATGGATAAAAAGGTGTGATGGGTAACCTGATGACCATCAAGACAAGTATTTTTAGAATAAGCTCCATTGTCTCTCCTTCAGTTTTGGGATCCCCCTGCATACGTTTGTTATTAATAATATCAAACGCATAAAAGGGCCTATGCATGACTTTGAACCACAAAAATATGACTGCTAGTTTTGAAAGAGGCAGAGGGGGTGGAGTAACACATTCCATAACAACCCTTTCAACCTTGCTTTCTGCATGCAATATTTGTAAATGCATGTTTTGTTTTCTATGCTTGTTGGCTTTGTCTTTTGCTTACTTTGTTTGTTTTACTGTTGTTTTTAACCTGCACTTTTATTATTTACCATGTAAAACATATTTGAGTTACTGAAAAGCACCCTATAAATAAAATGTATTATTATTATTATTATTAATAATAATAATATTAATTTAGCCTCTGTACTTACAGCTGGGGGTGCCCAACTGCCATTCAAATCAACTAGCTTCTAGTTTTGTGAAACATGTAAGTTTAACATCTTCTATTATGAACGGTTATTAAAAAAAAAGTCAGCTTCTTTCTTCTCAGGAGGATAGTTTTTGTGTATGAATATAAATCTGAAAAGAGGGTGCGGTTAGTTAAGATAAGTTTGAGTTTTGATGTCAAATTGTACTCAAATGATTTTCTCCAGAAATATTCCTGCACTTATGATGGGAGTTTTTAACTCTCAGAAAACACTTTGCAACCTTCACTATCATGCCTCTTTTTGGGAGAACAAGCTTCTTCAGTTACATGAAATCACATAGAAAAGACAAATTAAAAAAACAGTTCCTGGATGGCTACATCAATAGTCTTTATTTCAAAGGCAGGTGTCAGTCCCATCGCTTCAGCATCCTCTTACAGGCCGCGTCCCAGTCTGCTGCCTCCGGCCTTGTTTACAAATGTCCGGTTGTCAGTGATGGAGGTGTCCGCTGCAGATCACTGTGTCCGGGACTGAGGTGAATGCAGAGACGAGCTTATTTTGAAGAAGATGATCAGGGAGAGGAGGGGGAGGCAGAGGAGGAAGGAGGGAGGGAGGGGGAGGAGAGGGGAGAGGATAGGGAGAGAGTGGGACCCGGATGCTGATGCGAGTGAGACGAAGGAAGGAAGAGGAGAGAGAAAATATCGATTTACGGCAAGAAAAAGCGAAGGGAGTATAAAACAGGGGGCCTTTACCCCGCGTGAACTATAATCGGAATTAAGGAGGAGAATAAGGCAGTCGATAACAGTGCGGGTTGATCTGCGGGCATCTGTGTGTGTGTGTTTTTTACCTGAGTATCCGCCGGTGAGGGAGGAGGACACGCCAAAGGAGAGAGGAGAAGATGCTGTGATCCGCTACTTGCAGCAGGGATGTAGAGAGGGAGCGACGGGGAGAGGCAGGGAGGGGGAGGACTTCGCTACGCTGAGGATGGTTGTTTTGCAAGGAAATATTGCGAGAATGCGGTGGCAGTGTGATAAATCTTACCGTTTGGTGGTGCCTGGAAACTTCAGGAGGTGTCGGTTCTTTTGACAGGCGGCCGTTGAAGCTAAAGCTAGCCTCGCTGCTGTGTGGGAGAGCGGCGGCGAGGCTAAAATAGCATGTTGTTGCACCTGTGAAACAGGCCTGACTCAGAAATATACTGATTTTATTTTCATTCCTAACGCCCTCTTGACGTATTAAACCTTTGGTTGTTATTCTCAACCGATAAATGACATACATTTACACTGGACTTTGATAAACTAGGCTGATGTTCTTAACGTCAACGTTAGGATGCGTTAATTTTCACAGTAACCGTTATATACAGTTAACATCGTGCAAGTTAAACAAATAAGCTAATGTGCAAAAGTAAGGTTTACCCGCCTTGCTGTTTTTATCTCTATGGTAGTTGTCAGTATTTAAAGCATAAAACAGCTTACTAAATCACTGTCATATCAGTTTTTCTTCTCTACTCTCCCACTAGCAAGCTGTTTTGTTAAGTAAAACCCTATACATGTTAAATGTGCTTCAGAACAAAATATTTAGCCATGTTTGTTAGATGAAAATATGTCTATTTATCATCCAGATGTTTTGTATCAACACCAGTTTGACATCTCACCAGAGTAGCAGTGTTATCACTGAAATTACAAATAGTCCCTTGACTCAGTTAAACCCTGTCCTGTATGCCTCAGTAACTTCTGTATTAGCTGTAGATTATTACAGTTATTGCAATAAACAAAGTGCAGTAGTAGTAGTTGTAGTGTACTAGCTTCCAGTAAGAGCAGTATGAGTAAGGAATTGTCTCTAAGTCAGTCAGCTCAATATGTTGGGCCCTACCGACTGGAGAAAACACTGGGGAAGGGTCAGACGGGTGAGTATTTTAGTTTATTTTTGAGTCTGGAATGGTTTTACCAATGTCATACTTGTACATGATTAGATTTTCTTTAGTTACTGCCCTATTTTGATGTGTTTGATTAACTCTTATAGGACTGGTCAAGCTTGGGGTCCATTGCATTACGGGTCAGAAGGTAGCGATTAAAATAGTCAACAGAGAGAAGCTGTCTGAGTCAGTCCTGATGAAGGTACAGTATCAGTGTGACGCTGTGTGTGTGTGTGTTGTTGCTAACAGTGACGATAATGGTGCTAATTTTGTCAATAGAGAGGTGTCTGCTGTCCTAAAACTGCTCCTCATTCTCTATATTTAACACCTGTATCAGAAAGCGACCTTTGTGCTTTGCTGTTGTATCGTCTCTGGCTGATTCTTTTCCTCTATTCCTCTTTCATCCCTCCAAATAGGTTGAGAGGGAGATTGCCATTCTCAAACTGATCGAGCATCCGCATGTGTTGAAGCTGCATGATGTTTACGAGAATAACAAATATCTGTGAGTTCCTCCTGCAATCAAAAGAGCCTCAGAAATGTTCACAGTGAAAGCTGCATGCCTTTTATACTGAACTCTAGAGTTGGATGGGTATAAATACTACTCTCTGAACTATATTAAACTGCTCTCATCACTCTTAATTCTAACTTTCCTTTCATCCACTGCAATTATTCTGAAAAGTTTTTGATCTATCTTGAGGGAAGAATACTCCCAAAATGCTTTAAAGCTGTTATAAAGCAGCTGTGGGAAAAGACAGGCAGGAAGAGAGTACATAAAAATGAAAAATTGAAACTTACACCATAAATTGATATTTAACATTTCAAGAGGGTTTCAAGCTGAGATTTATTGTTTTTGTATTTTTTTCCATGAGCTCCTTGGTTTTAAATCACACTGATGTCCTTGTGTGTGGACAGGTACCTGGTGTTGGAGCATGTGTCAGGTGGAGAGTTGTTTGACTACCTGGTGAAGAAAGGCCGACTGACCCCGAAAGAGGCCAGAAAGTTCTTCAGGCAGATCATCTCTGCTTTAGATTTCTGCCACAGTCATTCCATCTGGTTTGTATTTTGCAGAGAGCAGCCGTTTTAAATTTGTATATGGGTCATGCATAGGTCAAAGATTTGGGCTTCTCTCTTAACTTGAGCATTTGGAAGGAGAGAATAGCTCTGTTAGAATTCAGTGTCTTCCCTTTGAACAATGAGCATTACCAATGTAAAGCAGAGGTCCCTGCTCTTTGAATGTAAGTCAATTGAATGAAAGAATATCAGAGCCTCATTTTTCACTTGTTAAGCTTCCAGCATCAGGGAATAATAATTGTTATGTTTTCCTTCAGTCACAGAGACCTGAAGCCAGAGAACTTGCTCCTGGATGAGAAAAACAACATCCGTATTGCTGACTTTGGCATGGCCTCCCTACAGGTGGGAGACAGCCTGTTAGAGACCAGCTGTGGGTGAGTACCAGCTTAGTTACAAACAATATGTTTAAAAAAGTGCTAATTTTTTATATGTAGGGACCTGTAATGTCAATGCACATACCTTTAATAGTTCCAGGAGATGCAGTGGAAGCTTAAATTACCGCTTTCCCACATGTGCCATATGTGTCATTGCTTATTTGTCTCTCTCATTTCAGATCACCACATTACGCTTGCCCTGAAGTTATACGGGTGAGTCCTCTGCTCACACACATTATCTATAAAATTAACTGACAAATGATTTGGATTAATTATTCATTGAGTGGCAAAGATATTGTTATAAACCTTC
This sequence comes from Thalassoma bifasciatum, assembly GCA_008086565.1. NCBI lineage: Eukaryota > Metazoa > Chordata > Actinopteri > Labriformes > Labridae > Thalassoma > Thalassoma bifasciatum. The sequence continues at coordinate 290,792 of RPOG01000021.1, forward strand.
AAGCTCATTGTTACTAAGTCATAAAAAGTCTAATGGAGTACGGACTCTGTCATTAGAGTTGTCGTGGAGCAGGCTGACTGCATACGGCAGGAAGGTTATCCAGTCATACTAATGAATACATGTATTTTTAATTTATACCACTCTCTTTCGTAAAAACATATCGTCCTTGGAAATAATGCAATGAGCAGTAACTTCTTCTCTGAACAACATCAATAATGTGTTTTTTTTATCATCAAGCATCTGGGTGAACTGATTGTGGTTTTGTCCTTTGCAGGGGGAGAAATATGACGGACGGAGAGCAGATGTGTGGAGCTGTGGGGTCATCCTTTTTGCTTTACTAGTGGTAAGTCTTCTACAGTTCTCCCCCACTGTTCTTCTCTCTTTCTGACAGTTTCATGTGATACCATCCTTTCTCCATCATCTCTCTTTTACCTACAGGGTGCCCTGCCTTTTGACCATGACAACTTACGCCAGCTCCTGGAGAAGGTGAAGAGTGGTGTATTCCATATGCCACACTTCATACCTCCAGACTGCCAGTCCCTACTCAAGGGCATGATCGAAGTTGACCCTGAAAAAAGGCTCTCGGTACGGGACTGTGCTTACTCTTGGCTTATACACAGGGGGTTTTAATGGCACCTTATGCAGGCACCAAACCTAAGTTATTCATACCAAATCAGGATCACTACCCTTTCTTTTCCTTTGAAAGAGATGTATGTTGTCACGCTACAACACATAGTGCCTTGGCTTGTCTCGTAAAGAAACACATTCTCTTCATCGATTTCCTATAATATAAGAGATTTTTCCCCAATAATCATCAACATTTTCTCTGGTATTCTCTAAAACATGCAGAGTAACAGAATTTCAATTTTACATACATTAATGAGAAGTGGTGAGGTGTCATCTGTGTATGTAAAGAAGATGTGGTGTTTGCACAGCGCAGCTCTGTGGCCATCTGGCTGTTAACAGACTGTAGAAACTAATGGCCCCATCTGCCCTGTCCCACCTTACAGCTGGAATCCATCCAGAAACATGCCTGGTATCAGTGAGTATGCATCCATTCTTACAAACATAACTATTGAATTAAAATCTTGTCAACAGCGTTATTGCTTTATATTTGATTAGAATAATTACTCGTGTTTATAGTTAGAACTTATCTGTGTGTTCTGTGTTCCGTGTGTGTCTCAGGGGTGGTCGTAATGAGCCGTGTCCTGAGCAGCCTCCGCCCCGGCGAGTGTGTGTGAGGAGAATCTTGTCCCTGACAGAGCTGGACCCAGATGTATTGGACAGCATGCACTCGCTGGGTTGTTTCCGAGACCGGGGCAAGCTCACGCGTGATCTGCAATGTGAAGAGTATGTTGTTGTTGCTTTACTCTAAATGTGATATATTTCTGTGTAACTGCTTGGTGATTAACTTGAGAATTGAAATCAGTAATGCAAAATGCTGTAATGCAGTGCAGAAATATGCATTAAGTCAACAAAACTATGCCAGTACATTGCCACATTCATGAAACTGAAAAACAGAAACACTTTACTTGTGTTGAAATATGAGTCAACAAGATTTAATGTGCTGTTTATGTGACAGATGTTTTTTTAAGTAATTTTGGAGATAGCTAAATTTTGTCCTTTTCATCTCTTTTATTCCAGAGAGAACCAGGAGAAGATGATCTATTACCTTCTGCTGGACAGAAAAGAGCGCTACCCAAGCTATGAGGATGAGGACTTGCCTCCGCGCAATGACGTAGGTCAGTCATTAGGGGGCAGGAGGGACCCACAAAAGAGAGGGAGCTGCTTCCCTCAGTATGTGAAAGGCAGGTGAAAAACAATCTGTTAGCCCGGTACCAAAAGTAGGTACTCGTTCATTTTGCTGGGGAATAAATGTCAAGGTTTTGAAATGACTGTCTACTTCTTGTCTAAAAAACATCTGCTGTGATCACCACAAGAAGCAGTAAAAATGATGCAGTATGGGAGACAGATTTACTGTCTCTTAAAAAGATGTTAAACCCAAACATGGAGAAAGATGGCAAAATTTGTCCCTGGAATAAGAGAGGGGCAATGATTATTCATGTGCAGACGAAGACGCATTCATCACAATCACAGATGGTGCTGTGAGTGTGGGGCTTGTAGAAGCAGCCTTTTCAACATCATCATACTTCTCACAACAGCAGAAGAGAAAATTAATGCACATTGATGGAGTGGGATCAGGGAGTGGGCTGGTGACTGTGAACACGCACAAAGATGCCTTATCAACACGAAACTACAACAACCATCTGTTTCAGAGTCGTCTTAAATCCTTGTGGCAGTTGCTCAGAGTGTGATGTTATGTAATGACAATGATCAAACTGCTGTTGGTAAACTGGTTTTAACTCTTTGGTTTGCCCCTCAGCAGACCCTCCTCGAAAGCGGGTGGACTCTCCGATGCTGACACGTCATGGCCGCTGCCGCCCTGAGAGGAAAAGTCTGGAGGTGCTCAGTGTCACTGAACAGGGGTCTCCTACCCCACCTCGCAGGGCCCTGGACACAGCTGCACACAGCCAGAGGTACAATGTTTTATGCTCACAGTTATTATACAGACTCCAACGGGAATACACTATGGATGGCCAATTAATAGCAAATTAGATCAGATCGCAATATGGCTTGCTGCAATATTCTAATCCCAGAGAATGCAACATTTCTTAATCTCAAATGTGTCAGAATACCAGATACAGTTTTTTGCAGTAGATGTTTTATGCTCCAAACCAGTGTTACTCAACCCACCTCAACCAAACTGTTGAAAACCACCTTCGCAAGAGAAATGGTCTAAGTGATGAAAAGTGGAAAATACAGCAAGAAGTAGCAATAAAAATAGGTTGAAGGTGGCTGCTTTTAAGGTGGTCAAAAAGCAGCAAAAATGGGTGAAAATTGGAAAGAAACTTGAAAAATGGTCAGAAAGTAGCAAAATCTGTCAGAGGCCTGACATTTCTGTTGAAAATACAATTTTTTGTTGATCTTATATAATGCTCTAATTTTCTTATGCCTGGCATTTTGGGTTTTATTATCTGTAAGATACAATCATCAAATAAAAGTTTGAAACAATTCACTCTTTGTGTAATGAGACCATATAATAGTGGGATTTCCCTATCTGAAATGAGTAACAAAAAAAAGGAACTTTTTCCTGATATTCCAGAATAATTTGCAAATCGTTCAGTCCTACAATACATCCAGTCACATTCTACATCTCCCTCTCCCTCCTCAGGTCTCGCTCTGTCAGCGGAGCATCAACTGGTCTCTCCTCCAGTCCTCTCAGCAGTCCCCGGGTAAGGGCCTGTTGGCCACTCTTACATAATCTTACAAACATTCCTGTAGCTGTAATGATTCTTGCACTACATTTGAGCTTTATGCAAGCATAATTTTATATTTAAATGAGGTTCATAAAACAATGTATTGTATTGTTGAACTCCCTTGTAAACCAGGAGTGCTTCTGTAAAAGGATAGGTTCTCTAACGGTAGGTAGATGGCCACCTATCAACCTTAAAGCACGTTTTGCTTTCTATAATCTTCCCTGTAGTTTATTCTTACCTCCTCCTAATGCATTGCTGACACCAAATTAATCTTAATTCAGCTCAGCACGAAGCATTGTTGTCTGAAAAAGTCTATAACTATGGAATAACTTTTGATTTGATAAACCTTGATCAGAAAGCCTCTCTTTGTCTTAGGGTCACCTTTTGTAGCCTCCTTGCTTACGTTGAAAGAGCATCAGGCACAGATCCCTCCGTGCATGGACGGTGCATGACTGACTTCAATGAAAATATGAATCTTAATATTCTTTAACCCCAACCATGATACAAAAGCAGACTGTGTGTTTAAGTCATGGAGTCTAGATTGAGAGATATTTCCGTTTCATTGGATATAATGTCGACATAATGTGATCCATGGTTCTGGATGTTGCTACACTTTTCTCGCCCACTCCTGTGTGAAACTGCTGTAAGAAATTCTCTACCACACCTCACAAACCCCTGAATAATCCATTTATCAAGCCCTCAGTCATTTTTACACTTCATCGCTGCACCTCAGATTAAATCTTCCAGCAGTCAAGGATTCTTCTTCTGTCTTCATGCCCTGTCTCCTCTTCACCTTGCATGAGCTAGTTGTTTGCACCAGCATTGAGAAACTAAATGTAGAACTTTTGAACTAAAAAAGGACTCATACTGTAAAACAGGAAGTTAATGAACCTTCTTTGTGAGTATTTCTGCACAGTAACTGTCACTTAAGCTGTTTGTTACCGCATTTTTAACCCTCTCACTGCCACACTGTCACTAAACCTTCACTCACATTAAAAACTAAAAGGCCTAAATGAAGCTTTTATATGTTTGCATTTGACACTTTCACTTCTCACAGGATGCACTCTCTCTTGTCATGAAGCATGATATTCATTTCCATCCTTTCTCCATGTTCCATCCCCTCTCTTTCTTGTTATCCATCTCTCCCACCCTACAAACCCACTCCCCCAGTCCTATCAGAGCCCCGTCTTCACTTTCAGCCAATCAGACGTCACCTCTGCCACCGCTACCCCCCTCACAAAGGAGCCCAAACAGGGAAGCACCACCACTCCTCGCTCCGCGCGGGCTCACGACAAGCCCAAAGCTCCCCCCAACCCAAAGACCCAGACCTTGCCCACCAAGGGACCCACCGAGCGACCCCACCTGCAGCCCATCAAATCCCTGCCTCTGCACAACCCATCCTCCCGCTCACCCTCCCCTTCTCCGCTCCTGTCACCCATCCCCCGTTTTTTCTTCCCCTCGTCCTCTGTCCTAAAGTCAGTGACTAAGAGCTTCTACCCAAACTCTGCCCACTCTGTGCCACAGGTCACCCCTCAGGGCTCTCCGTTGCCCACGCCCTTGGGCACCCCTGTTCACCACCCTCACCACCCCTCCTCCACCCCGCCCTCCTCTTCCTCGTCCTCGTCCTCCTCGCGGGCGGAGGGAGGGGGAGGGGTGGGCTCGCTGTCACTGACCCCACCTTCCAGTCCAGGAGGGGGAAGCGGCATGGCAGCCAGCAGCTCGGCCCACTGGAGGACCCGCCTCAATTCTTTCAAAAACAACCTGCTGGGATCCCCGCGTTTCCATCGCCGCAAACTGCAAGGTGAGGTTTGTCTGTGATGTAGGAGACTGCATCAGAATCTGCACAGGTATGGTACATGGAGCACATCTTCAGCTTTAGATGTTTTTGTCCTACATTGTACACTGTTCCTAAAAGTCTGACGGAAGATAAAGGCCTCTTTACAAAAAAAGGGAAATTTAAGATATCGATCTCATAAATTTACAAGAGTAAATTCAAATATACAACAACAGTCATAAATTTACATGAATGAAGTCATAGATTTATAAGAATAAAGTGGTACGTTTACAGGGACTTTCATTTCACCCTCTTTGCATAGGCAGAAAGCTGCTCTTTTGATACAGCCTTGCAGAATAAAGTTTGATTTTTTAATCAATTAATGAATTTTGTCTTATAAATTTACCACTCATCTATCATACATCAATGAGTTTATTCTTGTAAATCTACAATTTAATTCTCATAAATTTATGACTCTATTCTGTATGTCTATGACTTTATTTTGTAGATTTACAACTATATCCTATTAAAGCTACAACTTTGTTCTTGAAAATTTATGACTTGATTCTTGTAAATTTATTAGATTTGTCTCAAAAATTGTCTTTTTAAAATTTTTTTCGTGGCCCTTCTCCTCCGTCTTTTTAAAGAAAGCATAACTGATAATCGTTTTATGTATTCCCTGATTTTCTTTGAGTCTTGAAACAGGCTTAATTTTTCTTAAGAGTGACTTATCTTTTACAGTTCCTACTTCAGAAGACATGTCAAGTCTAACACCAGAATCCAGCCCTGAGTAAGTCCCCAAAACCAGTTATGTTTCTGTCACGTGCTTTCAAAATGGGAACCTCTGTGTTGATTATATTTGATGTTTCATGTCGGGCTAATAGGCTAGCTAAGAAGTCGTGGTTTGGGAACTTCATCGGCTTGGAGAAAGAGGAGCAGATCTTTGTGGTGATCAGAGACAAACCTCTGAGTTCTGTCAAAGCCGACATTGTCCACGCCTTCCTGTCTGTGAGTACCTGAGACAGTCTGTCTTGTCGTCTCTCTGTCTGTCAAAGCTTGTTTGTAAAAAGCATGGCTCTCTCTGAAAAATCTATAACACTTTCACAAACTTTCATACTTTACACACTTCATTACTCTCATTATTTCTGTTTTTTCTTTGTTTCCAAACTTGCTCACTTGTGGCACGAGTGTGGATCACTTTTGTTTTCACCAATGGCTCACTCTTTCTCTCTTCTCCTCACCCTCACCCTTTGTCTCCCTATACTCACGTTTGCCCCTGAACCTCTCCCGCCTCGTAAGTCTGTCGGTCTCTCTGCTTCTTCTCTTTCTCCCTACCACGCAGATCCCGTCACTCAGTCACAGCGTCCTCTCCCAGACCAGCTTTCGAGCAGAGTACAAGTCCTCCGGCGGTCCCTCCGTCTTCCAGAAGCCCGTCAAGTTCCAAGTGGACATTGCTTTTTCCGAAGGCGAGAGGGAGAGGGACAGGGAGAGGAACGAGAGGGAGGGCAGGAGGGAGACGGGGATCTACAGCGTGACGTTCACCCTCATATCAGGCAAGGGAAGACTGTGACTGTAAACATGGTTGAAGTTTTACCAAAGTTAAGGTTGACCATTAGTGGATTGAAATGTTTTTTTTTAAACCAGAGAATTAACTACATCAACAGAACAGAAGGGGGAGCCCTAAATACAACACCAATTCCAATGAAGTTGGGTTGTTGTGTAAATCGTAAATAAAAACACAGTATAATGATTTGAAAATCCTGTTTAACCTATGTTTAATTGAACACACTACAAAGACAGTTTATTTATTGTTTAAACTGACAAACCTTATTGTTTTTGCAAATATTTACTCATTTTGAATTAAACGACTGCAACCCATTACGAAATGAACATCATTGAGTCATTGTACTTTGTGTTTATTTTTTTTCACTACACACTGCAACTTCATTGGAATTAGGGTTTTATTAGGCTTTACCTTGTAAACAAAGTGTAGCACTGAACTCTGCGTTGCATGCTATCATATTGACACAGTTCTCACAAAACCAAATATGGTGTGCTATGGTGCATCTTCAGGTCCGAGTCGCAGGTTCAGACGAGTGGTGGAAACGATTCAAGCTCAGCTTCTCAGCTCTCATGAGCAACCCATGGTGCAAGCCCTATCTGGTGAGATTGCTTTCACATATAATATCTCTTGATTTACATGTCTACAAAACCACGTAGTTTCCACCCTGGTGCTGCAACCTTCTACTTTATTTGCTCCTAAAAGATCAACGGTTCCTGATACTGTCAGTTGCTTGAGCTCAGGGAGCATGTTTAGCCTTCATGTCTTCTTATTTGTCAAATAAACAACTTGTTTGTGAACGAATAAAGAAAACAGGGACAAAAATTCCGTCATGATTACATCAAGAGTGACTTTCCTGTTCTTCTCTACTGATCCCTTCCCAGATGAGAAGAACGGCCGACCCCATGGGACCCCCACCCGCCAAAACTCAAGGCGTTCCGAGGGTGGGGGTGACAGGTGCGAGTGGGGTGACCGAGCAGATGGTGGAGGAATAGGAGGCAGCGGGGGAGTTCTGCAGCGCAGAGGCTCGGCAAAAGAGAGAACCCGACTGCTGTCCTCAAACGGAACCCAGTCCCAACCTTAGGATAGAGAGTGAGACTACGCAGCAGGATGCCTGAACTACACCTGACAGAAGACAGTGTAACTCCATCTCCAAGTATCCCTGCAAGTCATGAGCTACTCCTTTTCTTCCTAGACTAAGTTGTGAAGGTACTTGACCACAGCAAAGGTTGAGTCTTTTCCCCGTGTCATGCTTTTTTTCCCCACATACTTTTGATCTTTTGGATCACCATGATTCCTGCCCTCAAACAAGATGGAAGTGTTAGGGAATCACCCTTTAACAAAAACAATAATGTTTGAATGAGCAGTTTGGTATCCGTCATAGATACAGCTTCACAGATAAAACAAACTAGGAATTTTGAAGTGCTAATGTGCATGCCAGTTAGCAAATCAGCCTGCTAAAGGATGCTGAAACGATCAGATAGGCTAGAGAACCATATCATCATACTACAGTATCTGACACCAAAAAGAGTCTCTTAAAATTAACCAGTGCGCTCATATCATTATCAAGCAACATGCAAATAGAAGTCCATACTGAGAGAAGTATAGATGCACCATAAGAGTTAGCTCCCTCACCAGGGGGGAGTGAACACAGAGGAGGGGAACTGCATCCTGGAACTCCAGCAGTGTCTTCTCCTGAGGTAAAGAAAACCAACAAAGTAAGCTAAGTAAGTGAATGTGAAAAAAAATATTTTTTTATTTCATTTTTATTTGTGTTTACATGTTTCTTTGGAGGGTGTCAGTAGCACAGAGATAGCAGTAAAGACAGACTGAAAACACTCTGAAGTGTTGAAGAAGAGAGGGAAGCTGACTGATCGCTTTACTTTGATTCTTTTTGTATTTTCTTTGAAATCAGAGACAATATGGAACCATGCACCCATGATTTCTGCATCGGACCACTGTTGCTCTGAAAAAAAGTATTTTTGGTTTGAACAGAAATATGAACATTACTATATAAAAAAACACTATGAATAGTTCCATGAACCTCATCACAGCTGTTTGTGCCCCGATTGAATGAGAAGAGCGATCAAATAGAAGCCACCTTTCTCTTGTCTCCTATTGCCATAGTATTCACATACTGACTCAGATCAAAAAAATAACAAAAGGAAATTCATCTACAGACTGTTCCCAACGCTGGACTTTGACTTTACAAGCGTGCGATGTCAATTCCTTCTTGAACAGGACTTCAAAAATGGGAAGCAAGCAAAAGAGTCTCCTAACTCCCCTGTGCTCCTTGCGTCAGTGTTCCCAAACGAGCCAAGTAGTCCATCGCTGCACCCTCACTCACCATGGAGAGTCACACCATTCTGCAAGCGGACGTAGCAGCTCGGGGCGGTCATGTTGTAATACTCCAGCACTCTGTCATACTAGTCGATGTTCATCACCAGTCTTCCATACAGCACAATATGCAACAAAAGTGCAGAATGTTTTCAGTGAGATTTATGCTACTTTGTGTTCATTTGTACCCTTAGAATTTATTTGTTTGTTTATGGTTCTTTCCATCTATTTATTTATTTATCTATTTATTTATTTATGTTGATTTATTTCATTATTTTGTAAATTTAATTATGGTCACTTTATTTTATTGTGTACATATTCATAGATTATATTTTATGCCAAAAACGTTTACAGAGCTAATTTGAAAGAAACTTTGATTTGATTTTCTCATTCCTTTTGTTAGCAACTTCTTTCCACACTAAACTTTGATAACAGCACTGACTAGTCGCTCCAGTGCTCATTGTTTATCTCACATCTCTTTTGTGATGCTTATCTCTGATAACTGAAGTGCGTGTGATGACAGCTGAGTGTGATTGAGCTGAAAACTTGCAGCACCTGCATTTGAGCTGATTGCATACAGAGATTTCAACTGACCCAGGTATATCAACTGAAATTAACATTCAAAACCTAACAGGCACATGATTTCTCTCACAATACACCGAATGCTTGCTAATTTTCGCTCCATCTCTTGCTTTAAATGCCTTGTCCCTTTGACCTGTCTGTCTGCCTCTCTTTACCTGTCGTGTGGCCCATCGTCACGAGAGAGAAACTGTACAAAGTTGTTTGCCTCACCATCTGTACACACTTTATGATTGCTCACCATCACCGTCACTTTTCATCTTTCTCATCACCACATCACTGTCACTTTCATTGACCCAACTCTGGCTAAGATTGTAAACTATTCTCCATTCATAAGGGTCAGTAGAATAAGGTGTTTAAAAAAGAAATGTCTGTATCATAATTTAAATATAAAAAGTGCACTATTATAACTATTGCCTGTGATAAAAAGAACAATTATGATTGAAGTGATGGTCAAAATAAAGAGAGATCCACCTTATTGTTATGGTTACAGTAATAAACCCTAAATTCATGTGTGTCTATTTAGTTTCTGGAATCAAATGGTGTCAGTTTAATTTCATGTAGGTTCAAATTTCACTTTGATGCAACTTTTATTCATCATAATTTGCTTCACAAAAGGTAATGTAGCTGCAAATGTGAATAAAGTGAGCTGATTTTACAATTGATTAAAGGTAGAAAGAACAAGAAATAGATTTATGCTTACATTGACAAATAAAAATGAACAATTATGTGAGCACACAATAAGATCACACTCGATGAATTGAATGTGATGACAGTTTCTAATTTATTTTATGTATTTATTCAAACAAATAACCAACACATGTACAAACACCCCAGTTTACAGTGCATTTACATTTTACCACACAATGTTGACACAGGCTTCCACACATCTCCGCCCCTACAGCAGGTGCATAAGAATCAACTGTCTGCGTGAGCGTGACATTTCCGACGACCACTGAAGGCAGCATCAGCCCCGTCCAGGCGAGCATCTGTAGTAACGTTACAGTTGTTCTGAGGAGAGCAGGGCCGACCCGGGATACTTGGTCGACGCAAGTTAAACTGACGGTGTATGCTGCTTCGGACCCTCGAAATTTCGTGAAGAACAACAACAGGTATTCCCACAGAGTGCTGCCATCATTGTAGCGCGTTGCTATGGAACATGAACGCCTCTATGAGCAGCCGTTGCTGTGGAACGAGCTAACGGCTGGGTGCGCGGCTAGCAGTACTAGCAGCGGTTAGCATTAATTTATACACCGGCATTTAGAAAACACTGATGAATTAGCTCTAACGGCTATCAGCCGACTTTCAGCTACATTAACAGAATGAATTATGTGACATTGATGCCGAAAGGTGTGATAAAAATACGTTTCATGGGTTATTATGTTGACTATATGACTGTTATTACAGTTGAATTAAATGCAAATGCTGTAATCATCACCAAAACAGGACGTTTATTATTAATTTGCACGGAGCTGTAAGTGTAAGCAAGCCATTATCACGTTTATTAATAACTGCAAATCGCCAATGTTTGCGAACGTTGCTGAGTTATTTCTCTGAATAATCAATTATTTCATACATATTATTTGATTGAATGCATAGCTCTGTGAAGAATAAAACACGGACACGTTTAAAACAGGGGCTCGGATGTTCTGATTCTACTGCCAGGACATAAAGAGCTTTGTCACTTTAATAAGTAAGCAATACTATATACGTAAAGGCACCTTTAAGAGCAGCTGTCAGGAGAAGACATATAGATGCAGAAGTTAATATTCACTAAGCTCCAGCAGGAAGCAGATATTAAGTGTAGGTGTTAAAGCTTTGAAAGCTGCCTTTAGTTTTAGGTGTGTTCCTTGGAGCAACCAGCAAACCCTGATCAGAAGAGCCAGGTGTCCTAAGAGCAGGTGTCTGACCATGCAAATCACTAAAAACAAGCTAAAGAGGCCAAACTGGAGTCTACAGTGCAAAATCATGAGGATGGATGTCACTTTTAATCTAAACTTATAATTGGGGACAGTGCAATACATAATCAAAAATATGTCAAATACCAAGCATGTCTTTTTGCCGTACAACCACTTGAGTGGTGAAAAGTGGCAAAGATAAGATACCTTATTCATCCCACAAGGGAAAATTCACTACGAGGAAAAACTCACAAAAAATGGCCTGAAGTAACTATAAGAATTAGTTTGAGGGAGCAAAGATTGGAATAACACTCTGGAAATGGCTAGAAAGTGTCAAAATGGTCAAAAAAGAGAGAGAGAAAAAAGGGAGTGAAAAGCAGTCTCAAGTATCAAAAAATCAACATATCCTTTAGAGGCCTGACATTAGTGAAAGACCCTTTTCATTGGTCTTGTGTAATCTCATTTTTAAGGCTCTGAATTTTGGCATTCAAGCATAATTATGCTTGAATTCATAACAATGTATAATGACTGTTGATGATATTAAAATCAAACTTTCTTAAATGAGTGACCAAAAATATGTAACTTTTTAGTAATATATTCTTACTTTTTAGATGTACTTGTGCAAAAAGTTTATTTTGTAGATTTTTTTAATTTTTTACAAAATTTCTTCTTTTCTCCCTCATGTTTTTGTTTTTCTTATATAAAACAGGAGTGAAAAAAATATCATCCCATCCAATACAGCAAGTGATATCAATTTGCCATAAGACTCAAAATAGCTTTTCTCGAAAAAAGATATCTATTCTAGTTGTATTTATCAGAGATACAGCTCTTTTTAAAGAAGAGGGATTTATTGCTTGTGTTTACTCAACAACATATAAGATGGGGAACCTAAATGTAATGACACAACAAATCACAGCTGCAAGATAGGGAAAAATATTTGCAAATTTTTATGCTTGAAAATCGTTTGGCCCTCATGGACCGGTCAAATGGTTCCTTATAAGTTCTTCAATCCCCTGAAAGAAAAGTCAGTTGTCGTCATTACGAAATCAGTAAGCAGGAGCAGCTGGTACTTTTTGTAGCTTTGTGATCTTCACCCTGTGTTACGTAGCTTTACCCACTGACCTGACCACCTCAGTGAGTTTAGATTACCTTTCACCGAGTTTACACATGCTGCTTCTGTCGTCCCCTTTACCCTAAATCTGCTGGGAATTAACTGTGTAAAAATGATGTCCTTTATTTGAAAACTGCAGCTTCTTGCACAGCAGTTCATTTTGTTAAATTACATGTTCCATCATCATTTGATACCATTCATAGCCTATAATAGTTATTACAACAATGTGTGTCAATGGAGAAAATCACTGTTAAGCTGGACTGTTGTTTGGCAATCTTTTTTTATAGTGCAGCTATAAAAACATTAGGGAATCAAAGTTGCAGAGAGGCGACAGATTACTTTGCTGTCATTGCAGATTGAGCTCGAACTATGCATATCTATCAGATATATTGATGAAAACTGGCCCAACCATGCTTTTATTAAATGACTCCTGGGAGCAGCTATAATTCCCTGTTAGTGTTGACTCGACCTGAAGAGCAGAATGTCGGCAGGACCTGAGGATGATAAGACAGTTGAGTGTGTTTTTTCTGTCTGAGTGTATTTGTCTTTTTAAACACACATTAAGAGCAGACGTGGCCTCAGCAGGGTTGCAGTCCAGGCGTGTCAAACTGACTGAACCTCAGGGCATTATCCATAGCCTATTTGTAGAGGAAAATCAATGCCCTTTGTGAAGAGATGCATGTTCTTGCCTTAAAACAAAAACAATAAAACTCTCGTCACATCAGCAGACAGTTGATCAGATATTTTACCAACTATGTTTTTGAATAAGCGCAGAACGATTTACAAAAATGATCTAATTGTGCATATTTTTCTTTATATTTGCAAATGCGATTTATTGTGTGATCATTTTTAGGTTTCCCAGCTTATGTGCTGTTGATACTTATGGCTATATTAAAGGGGATGATACATATATTTTTATACTCATTTTGAATAAGATAAACACAACATCAAGGAATTTTGTTTGAAAAAATTCCAAAAGGTTTGTGTATACACATCCATTTCAGAAGCTTATGTCTTGAAAAAGTTATATATATGTGTATACATTGTATATTAGCTTTATTTGCCCAGCCCTATTTCAAATGAACTCATAAATAATATTTCTCTTCCTGAGCTTCTGTTCTAAATGCTCATTAGAAAGCTGTGCTTACTGACACAGAAGGCAGAAAATTATGTAACTCTTCATCAGTTTGCTGGATCATGTGTGAGTCCTTTTGACCAGAGCTTTACAGGACTCACTTTTATCACAAGTTGAAAATTGATTCACTCCCGTCTATTAGAATGGTCCTCATCTGTCATTAGTCGCTTCTGTGTTTCATGTGATTAAGTGGGTCAATTTTTCGTGTGAAAGCAGATGTTTAGTTATTTATACCCATGAGCCCTTGTGGCTTTTTTTTCCTCCAGGGAGCATCAATGTTTTATTCAAGGGTCACCATGTTTCCCCAGAGTTCGAGGGATTGTTTTATTCCTTGTACAAAAGATGATGTCAATTTTTATGACTTCAAAGAAAATACCTGGAAACGTAATGCCACACATTTGAACTAGGGCTAAGCAATAATGATTTAATGGAGATGTGTCAGAATACCACAATACAGTTTTTGCAGTGGATATTTTATGCTCCACACTAGTGTTACTCAACCCAGCTCAACCAAAGAGCCACACTGTTGAAAACTGCCTTTGCAAAAGCAACAGTATAAGTGTTGAAAAGTGGCAAAAAACAGCAAAGTAACCATAAAAGTTGGTCGAATGTGGCAAAAGTGGTTAAAAAGCAGCAAAAAATGAAAAGAAAACTGGGAGGAAACTTGTAAAATAGTCAGAAAGTAGCAAAATAATGGTCCATAAATGACAAAATGGAGAATGAAAAGTGACCAAAATGGGTAAAAAGCAGTCGAGTTTCGCGAAAAAGGTCTTGAGTGCATGGAAATGAACAAACTTTTCAGAGGCCTGATACTTCTGTTTTAAATATCCTTCTTTATTGATTTTATTCAATTTTCTAATTTTTTGATACATTGAATTTTGGGTTTTCATTATCTGTAAGCCATAGTCTTCATTATTTTAGGAAATAAAGGCCTGAAATAATTCACCCTATGTATACTGCTCAAACAACACATCTTAGGTCTCAATCAGTGAATTTTTGCAGTTGAAAAACTTTTTTCAAAACATAATAGATTGTGTTTTGAACAAAATAACATAAAAATGATCAGTGTAAACCAAAATTATTGGACAGGTTGATTTCACACAAGTGTGATATACTTGGAGTTACACTATGTTGTTTCAGTGTTCCTTATATTTTTTGAGGGAGTATATGATTAGTCTGTATGATGTTGGGGTTTTCTGAAATGAGTGGCCAAAAATACTTTACATTTCTAATGATAATCTACATTCTTTAGATTGTTTGTCTATGCAAGCAGAGTTTCTTTCCTGCTTTTTCTCTGTAGTAAAAAGGTCTTACTTTTCTTCCTCATGTTTGTGTTTTCCAAAATGAGAATTATAAAGGAAAGGTTTGTTTAACAATATATGGGGAACCTAAAAATAATGGCACAATAAATAGCAGTTGCAGTTTAGGTGAAAGTTATGTTAGGATTGCATTATTTTTGCAAATTGTTCAGCCCTAATTTGATCACTTACATTCCTAATGACCTGAATGACAGTTTGACTCCAGGCTAATCCTGTTTGTTCAGACCCCTGATATTAAACAGCAGACATTTAAACACTTCTGTTTGTACAAACCAGCATGGCTGCTTTCAGCTGTTAGCAAATGTTAGTTGTTAAAAATGTAAGTATTTGCTCATGGATTATGTTGGTACCTGAGGTGATAGCTGTTACATCATGTTTATGGCGTCATAGATGTTTGCTCTTAGGTTGTTTGCTCACTCATCAAATGAAGAGTTTATATTTCTTTCCTCTTCCCTTTGTCACTCTTTCTGTCCCCCCTCTCCCCGTGGGGCTCAGTCATCATGGCAGAAGCCCACCAGGCCGTGGCCTTCCAGTTCACGGTCACACCGGAGGGCATCGATCTGCAGCTTTCCCACCAGGCCCTGACGGAGATCTACCTCTCAGGTGTGCGCTCCTGGAAGAAACGCATCATCCGGCTCAAGGTATATCCTCTCTGCCTGTCACACGCCTGTTTGACTGTGTGGTTTGTTTATGATTAGCCTTTGTCTCTGTCCTCAAACTGTCTTTGGTAATCTCAGTCAAACTTACAGTGAGCCGCTTTCTCATTGCTATTACTGCTTTTTCATTTTCTCTCAACATCTCAGCACTAGCGCCTGAATCAGGGCTGGGTACAGATGAATGTTTTAAATATTTTGTTATGTCAGCCCCTTTTTCTCCCCAATCATTCCTCTCTGCTTGCAAATTCATGATTTTTTTTTGTACAGCCTCTTGGGAACAGACAGCCTGCTCTCATTGAGTTATTCCCCGTTGTTATGTGTGTAATCAATCAATAATAAGTGTCACACATTACCACACTTTCTTTTTGTGTGGGTTCCCTCATGCCTTTGTCTGATCTTTATTCCATCACTCACTGACTTTCAGCAATTTCAATGAGAATTAAAGTGATGCTTTTTACATAATGACACCCATTTGCTGCAAAAAAAGCCAGATATTAACTCTTGAATTCATGGTAGGTGGTTATATAAGTGAGGATCATGTGCAACACTTATTGAAGTTTAGTTTGGACTTTATCGCTGTGCACAGCAGGAAGAATAGGTTTTAAAACCACACATTTTTTCTCTCTTGCACAAACAGAATGGCATCTTAACCGGAGTGTATCCTGCCAGTCCCTCGTCCTGGCTCTTTGTGGTCATAGCGGTTCTGGCCACCATGTACACGCGCTCAGACCCCTCCATGGGACTCATAGGAAAAATACAGGAGCACCTGCCTGTCAGGTAACAAGACTCATGACTCTGAAATGTTCAAGTATATTGATTCTCCTTTGATTGTATGTGTTATCACTAAGCAATCAACTTACATCGTAAATGTGCTTACATGGACCATTTTTGTACTCACTCCATGTCTTAAATGTAAAAATCTTTGTCAGAGAGCAAGTGCCATGTTGAAAAAATAAAGAAAATAAATCAACTACACAAGTCTCATAACTTTATGTGCAAGATTTATTGAATTTATTGAACTTAATTGAATTGCTCTTCTGATAGCTAAACTATAGATTAATAAATTCATTTGCATAAACCTGTGAGATTATTCTCACAGACCCTGGTCTCCTAAATTTCTAGTATCTAGGAAATTTTGGCTTTATCTTCCTAAATTCCTAAATTCAAGTTTTTTTTATCCCAAATGTAGGACTTAACTCTTGCAGTAAATCTATTACTTGACTGTCATAAATTTACAGAACTGTGCTTGTAGGTTTATGAAATTATTCTTGTAAATTTATGACTGTATTCTCCTTAAGGTATGACTTTATTGTCTTAGGATTTTTATTATATTCCCATAAATTTATGTCTTTATTCTCTTACATTTTTGAAATAATTTTCGTAAATTTATGACTTAATTCTCTTAAATTTTTGAAATAATTTTTGTAAATTTATGACTTTATTTTTGTAAATTAGTGAAATTATGGTCTCATATTTATGAGATTATTCTAATAAATTTATTACTTTATTCTCGCAAATGTTTTATCTTTTCGTAAATTCACTTTTTTGTGTTTAATCCCTTGTCAGAAATATCTGTTTAGTTATGTTGCTTTTTGTTTGTTCTCTACATTTTTTTTTCTTTACTCTTGCTCTTCATCTCAATAAGATCTCAAATGAACTGTTTCTGTTACAGACCTGAAACATCTAGGCTTTATCTCAAGTGTTGCTTTTCTTCTCATCCTCATCTCTGCATGCTTTCCTTTTATTGTTTATTCCATCTCTTCTTTTAAAGTTTTTTATTTGTTTCACTCACTGTCCTTCTCTCCCCCTCTTTCCCATTTTTCATCCCTCCCTTTCCTGCGACGGTCTCCAGTCAGTCGATGAGCACCCAGTGCCAGGCGTTGGTGTCAGCCGTGGTCTTCAGCACCATGCTCTGGCTCCTGCTCATCTTCACCATGAGAATGTGCCTCAAGCAGCTTCTCTCCTACCACCGCTGGATGTTTGAGCAGCACGGCAAAATGTCCAATACCACCAAAGTGTGGGTGGTCAGTGTCATTTCACAACTTTTTCACTTCAATCTCAGTTGATAGCCTTTTTTAGTGTAACTTTTACCTTTCAATAAAAATCTTCATGTCCATTCCTGATAAGTTTATAAGAGAAATCTAAAATGTCATGCCCCATGTAAGTCCTGACTGTAGTATTCTGATCGTGTTTCTGTGCCAGGCGCTGGTGCGGATCTTTTCTGGCAGGAAGCCTCTGCTCTACAGCTATCAGGGGTCCCTGCCAAACCTGCCTGTGCCGGCCATCAAGGACACAGTGAAGAGGGTGAGGCCTCACAGGAAGCAGAGGAAATGATAGCACGCTGAGATCTGACCACTAAACAGATGGATTGTTTTCTCACATTCATCCTTCAGCCTCTTTTTTTTCCCTTGTTATTGTCATAATATTTGTTATTGTGTTATATTTGATATATACAGTTGATTAAACTGCACAGTGCCTACCATCCTCACTTCAGCTATATCTGCCACGAGGATAGATGGGATGGTTAAATGTCTTTAATGTTGTATTGGCAGTATTAGATGCAGTTCTAGTGCTAGGAGAGGCTTCCACATTCAAACTGTGGGTGTTAATTTATGATAATTCATTGGTAATGAACATTTTTCTTTGTTACTGTGTCAAATGAAACACATAATTTTGCTGGACATTTGATCTGAATTTGACAAATTAATTTTCTTTTCAGTACTTGGAATCTGTGCGCCCGCTGATGGATGATGAAAAATATGAACGCATGAACCAGCTGGCGGCAGAGTTTGAGAGCAGCCTTGGTAACCGCCTACAGTGGTACCTCAAGCTCAAAGCTCTCTGGGCCTCCAACTACGTAAGTGGTCAAGCACACCACCTTAGCTACATGAGTAATTTTAACGTCAAAGGCAAAGCAGTCTGAAAGAAATGGACAAGTCCATTAACAATGTGTATCTTTGTGAGGTTGTGTGGTTTGAATAATTTATCTTTTCTGAATATGTGAGGGATTTTAATGCCAGCTGGCTGCAGTATTAACTTTCTCACTTTTGTGTGTGTCTCTGTGTGTGTGTGTGTGTGTGTGTGTGTGTGTGTGTGTTTAATTCTCCAGGTCAGTGACTGGTGGGAGGACTATGTGTATCTGCGTGGACGGGCTCCAATTATGATCAACAGTAACTATTATGGCATGGTATGAAAATGCTTTTATCTGCTCGGGTTCTTTCTCACAAATGGTGTTTTATGTTGTACATGTTGATTAGACAGGGCCTCACAGATTACTTTAACTTGTGTAATAGATCTTCAGAGTTTCAGTTTTTAATGATGTACATCATATGGGGGCGTTTTGTTGTGAACAAGGGCTAAAAAAAAATAATCCAACTTTGATTTTCATAAGTAGTCAGATTTTATTGAGCCATGAATGTGTGTCAAAGGCTTTTTCAAGATAACTTAGAAAGTCTTCACAGTCACTTTACTGTCAAAATAACAGATGGTGAGTTATTCGCTGCAGATCTGAAATGACACAAAGCTAAATACTGAAGCCACCCAAAGATTCAAGCTCAAGTTGCATTCTTATTTACACATTAGGGTTGTGTGCACTGTAGGCCGGCTACCTGCAACTATCCAGAGCTGTACATGTGATTAATGGTGACCATGGTCCATTTATAAACAAGCACAGATGACAGATGGCAACCCCAGAGCAATGTCTAATTAGAGCAGACATCTCTGCAGGGATGGCCAAAGGCTGGAGACACTAGCTTTGTTGATGTTCATCATTCAGCAAACCTGTTACTGTTGAATACCTGCAGACAAAATGACCATTTCTTGATACATATTCCCCCTGAATCTGATTTAAATTTAGATATCTGGAGTTATTTTAACCTCTGATTTGTTTTGCTTATGCTGTGATAATCCTTACTTGTTTGTCCTCTCCTCAGGACTTTCTGCATGTGACTCCCACGCCCATCCAGGCAGCCCGGGCTGGAAACACCATCCATGGCTTCCTCTTATACAGACGAAAACTCAACAGAGAGGAGCTTCAACCTGTGAGTAAAATCAGCCCAGCTGCTCCTCTATACTGAGGGGTTCATTATTCATGCCTCTTTGCCATGGCAACTGAGCACTTGTAAATCAGATGTGTCAAGTTTTTAGATGTTATTTCATCTGTGCAACCTCTAAATCTGATGCTCTTAAAATGAATCACTCCAGTAATGAGTGTGTTTAGCTTGTGTTTTGACTGTGAGCATCATTCACTCCTCACTGTTTGTGTGTTTTAACTGTTTATGACAGATAGCATGCGCATTGCCGTTTTTTTTACTTTTCCCTCATGTTCTCTACTCGCCTCTCACTCCTCCTTTTTAACACTTGTTTTTGCTTGCTTTTCTCCTTTGTTTCCTCTCAAACACTTTTATTTCCCCCTCTTTTACCTTCACTTTCCATCCCCTCCACTGCACTCCCCTGCTCTCCTCCCTCCCCCCCTCGCCTTCATCTCCTCCTCTCCCTTTCCCAGATTCGTATCCCCGGCACTTCCATTCCTCTGTGTTCAGCTCAATGTGAGCGGCTGTTCAACACCACACGCACTCCTGGAGAGGAGACTGGTAAAGATACTGACCTACACACACACACAATAGAAAATTGTGTGAAGAATGTGTGTGTGTGTGAGTGTTTGTCTGAGTCATGATACCTCTTCTGTACAGCACATCCTGTTTTCTCTCATCCGTCTCTGCTCAGCTTCTCGTCTCTCTCAGGTCTGTCTGGGTTTCTAAAAGAGTCTGTTTCTAAGTAATGTCTGTTTTCTCCTGCCCACACATTTTCATGTCTTCTCTCCTCTCTTTCCTTCCTTGGTTCCTTTTCTATATTATTCCAAACTTTCTCCTGTATTTTTGTTTTGTTCTTCTTTCTTGTTCCCCCTCTTTCTCTGTCTTTCTTTCCTATCCTCACTCTTCCTGCTCAGTTATTGTTGAGGTCTGCAGTTCCTTGCTGTTCCTATCAGTTTGAGCGGATGTTTGATACTTGCCGAATCCCTGGTACACCAGCAGGTAGTATTTCTGTTTTTACAAAACTGGTCTGATCAGAGTTCATGGTCACTATTTTGGAACCAGTTTGATAACAGTGGAAATGTGCCGAACATGTTTGTGATAAACCGTGTGGGTAAAATATTGTCAGTACAGTATTGTCAATACAGTCATTTAAGTCATCTTGGCGAGATGGGATAAACCAGATCATTAGATTATCAACACTAAACTAAGTTATTCCTAAATGCTTATTCCTAGCTTCCCAGTTGGGTTGGACTGGGATTGATTTACAGCATGTCAAAGTCCCAATGACAACACCATGCAGGCTGACGAAGTTCAGCAGTGAGAAGAGAAATCTGCGTTTTTCTCTGCTGGAAATAATTTGTGTGATTTATTTAGAAGTAACAATGGACACTGGAACGTGACAGAAAAGGGACAGAAGAACAGGAAAAAAGCTGAATGGGCTAAAGGCTAAAAACAAGCTAAAGGCCAAAACATGGGCTATAGGCTAAAAGATGAGGTAAAGGCTAAATGCAACAATTATTCTGCAGTGATCTGTTCAACCCTGAGAGTCTATCGATAAAATGAAGAGCCAGGTTACATTAACTTTACTTGGTAGATGAGCACTGGCGGGATATACCCAGGATTCACTTATGCTTCATGTTAAAGACACAGCATAGAGCACTGAGCTGTGAGTAGCAGTAGTTCTAGCTGGCTATTAAACTAAACTACAAATTTACAGAGTTTGATGTCATGTTTCACACAACAGCACTATGTAATTGTTGATAAATACATAACCTCATCACGCTGTATCCATTAAAAAGTTATCTTGAACAAAGAAAAGCAGTGTTGAAGATCTGATTTACTTTCACTTTCAAAACAAATGCATCACGATAGTTTGCGCAGGTGCCTTGGCCGACTAAGTCACAAACCACTTCATTTCATTTCATCCACTTCACTTTAAGAACCCATCACCTGTTTTGTGGAGGGAAGTTAATCAGTCCAATTTACAGGAAATGTTAGTTAAAAAATAATTTTGGAAGAAAACCATAACAGAGAATTGTACTTCCAAGATCAAACCTGAAGACAAGAGTCATATGACTCTATCGCGCATTGCGCTCAATAAAGTGCTTCATCAGCTGTTTCTGTCTGCTTTTAGCTGAACTCATTAACTTTTTATTCTTAACTAACATTACGTCTCTTACTTTTGTGCAAAGACACGCTGCAGCACTGGCAGGACAGTGACTACGTAGCAGTCTACCACAGGGGACGCTACTTCCACCTGAAAGTGTACCAGGGGGGCAGACTCCTGAACCCCAGAGAGATTGAATTCCAGATTCAAAGGATCCTTGATGACCCCTCTCCCCCTAGCCAAGGAGAAGTGCATCTTGGGGCTCTGACTGCTGGAGACAGGTCCGCCAAGACGCTGCAGTAGATTAAATCACAAGAGCTCTGAATCCTTAATAAATCATGCATTGTTTTTCTTTGTAGAATCCCATGGGCTAATGCCAGATCGAAGTATTTCAGTAGTGGGATCAATAAACGCTCTCTGGACAGCATAGAGAAAGCTGCTTTCTTTGTGACCCTGGATGATGATGAGCAGGGAACGATGGGAGATGATCCAGTCGCTAGCTTAGACCAATACGCCAAATCCTTACTACATGGGAAATGTTATGACAGGTAATGTTGTCTTAACTGGACTCATCCTTGTTAATATGGATTTATTGAATTAGTTTTTGGACACATATAACTGGTGTAGTAATGTCTTTCTTTGTTGTTAGATGGTTTGATAAGTCGTTCTCAGTCGTTTACTTCAAGAATGGAAAGACTGGGGTGAATGGGGAGCACTCGTGGGCCGATGCACCCGTGTTGGCTCATTTATGGGAGGTACAGAACTCAGAACCATATTTGTTTGATTGAATATTTTCTTTGAGCTCTGAGAAAAACCCTCACTGACTTGTCATTATGCATTCCCAGAGCACACTGGCCACAGATGTGTTCCAGCTCGGTTACAATGCAGAGGGTCACTGCAAAGGAGAGGTCGATTCATCTCTACCTCAACCAAAGAAGCTGGACTGGGAGATTCCTCCTGAGGTAAATAATACATTTACACACATCATTAGTCCTTCATTATTTAAACAAAACACTAATGTATCCTGCTACAGTACAGATGCTTAAATATAAGCTAACCATCACTTTCAGTTAGATTGTCTGATTTTACTTATTAATTTCACACCACAGTGAAATGGTCAGAGTCATCTCAGTCCTGTTGATATTTTGTTCAATGTTTTTATCTTAGTGTGAGGACGAGATCTCTAAATCTCTTGAAGTGGCTCAAGCCTTGGCAGACGACCTGGACTTCCATGTTTTTGTCTTCAGAGACTTTGGTAAAGGAAGGATCAAGAGGTGCAAAGTCAGTCCAGATGCCTTCATTCAGATGGCTCTTCAGATAGCTTACTTCAGGGTGAGTCTCCGTACGCTTTACTACATTTGATTCAGGATAACTTTTGACTAAACCTTTGGATTTTACGATTTCTGATGCATTGATTTCCATTTTATTTTGCTTTCTAGAGTCGAGGAACCTTTTGTTTGACGTATGAAGCCTCCATGACCCGCCTTTTCAGGGAGGGCAGGACTGAGACAGTTCGCTCCTGCACCAACGAGAGCAGTGCCTTTGTCCGAGCTTTGGACGGTGGAGAAGTGAGTCCATGACAGCTGAGTCTTAAGTTTTTACCGTTACTCATTCACATTTAAACTACAGAGGTGAATTATATTCAGGTATGTTTCATAAATTCACCCTCTTTACTGAGACTACACTGTGTACGGTTTCAGTATCATCATCACAATATGCACCTGCATAATAATAATATTGAAAGGTGTATAACATGCTATATTATTTTGTAGTGGAGGGGATTTTGAACAATGGAACCTCTGTGCAAAAACACTTTATCGAAAATCTGACCAGATGTGAGAAGAATCACTTGCAGGAAATATTATAGATCAATATCAATATTAAACTGATATTAATATAATTTAGACTCTTTGCAAACACAAAAAGAGTCCACTGAAGTAGAGAGAGGCAGAGGCAATTAGGCTGCCATAATTTCAGGGAGAGTCAGGGAGAAGTCAGCTGAATAGAGTGGAGCAGTAAACTTTAGAAAAATATTGCAACTTATTGCAGAAAAAATATTGGGATACCATTTTTTAAAATAAATAGTAAAGTTGTAGAGATAATTGGTACAAGGGTAATATAATTGTAATACATTTGCAAGCTAAATTTCCTATCCCATGCACCTTTAACAACCAGCAGAGGAAAAATGATTTTCCAAGTGTTTCAACCACATCATCAGTGTTCCACTTAATCCTTTCAGAGCTTTTCCTGCCTGATAACTTGGACCAGAGGTTTAGTAAAAGGTTGTTTTAAAGCTGAAGGATTAGACAGACTGCAAATTGATTTCACTAAAGCAGTTTGGTATGAGTGTATGGTTTTTACACATTGCATAAATCCTTTGCAGAGCTTGATTCTGCTCTGTACTTGGTTTATGAGCTAACAGACACAATCAAACCCTCACAGAATCCAGACAGAGGACATGTGTTACTCATACTGTGTGTCGCTATGCTGTAAAATAATGTTTCATGCTGTCTATACGCTGTACGGCTCATTATCTATTTTTAATGTGTGATGTACTAAAAAGTGCATGTTTTCACCAACAGGCAGCAGATGTGTGCAGGCGTTTGTTCCGCGCCGCGTCAGAGAAACACCAGAATCTCTACCGCTTGGCGATGACTGGAGGAGGCATCGACAGACACCTCTTCTGTCTCTATGTGGTGTCCAAGTATCTGAGAGTGGAATCGCCTTTCCTGAAAGAGGTGGAATGTCTTTATGTGAAATATTATTGGTCAAAAACTCACAAAAAGCAATGGCTGCAGTGAGTTGATGCTGTGACTTCTTGTGTGTGTGTTTCAGGTGTTGTCTGAGCCCTGGCGGCTCTCCACCAGTCAGACTGCCATGCAGGTGCAGATGTTTGACTTGGTTAACCATCCAGAGTACATCTCCTGTGGAGGGGGCTTTGGACCGGTCAGTCATCACTGTTTTTTTAATCTGACTCTGCATTCTGACACTAATTAAGCCGACATGATTATAAATTCTGTTTGTACCTCTTCCAGGTGGCTGATGACGGTTATGGGGTGTCCTACAGCATCTGTGGAGAGAACAGGATTAACTTCCACCTCTCCTGCAAGCACTCATGTCCAGACACTGTGAGTCTTTCATGGTTATTTTTGTATGTGTTTTCTCAAGTGTTGATGATAGCTCTGTTCAAGTTTTCTAATCCTCTTTTTGCCTCTCAGGATGCTCATGAGTTTGGTGCTGAGATCCAGAAAGCTCTCCATGACCTGTTAAAGCTGCTTAGCCCAAACCAGAATGAGTCCAACAGGACAGATGAGAAACCACCTGAGGTCAAGAAAGATCTGTAGGTGATCACTGGAGGGGAGAGGATGCTGGGGGGGAGGAGGTTTGCAAACATACATCTAACACTACAAAGTCAGGAAAGAGTTACTTTTTCCCATCATGCATTAGGAGAACTTCATAACCTGCCGAATGATCTTACAAGGAGAGCTCTCTGAAGACACTGATACTGACACTGAGTGTTGAGTCTGAAATTGTGTATAGCTGTGTGAAAGTTGGAACCCCTGTCTGCCAATTTAAGAAAAATAAGATCCTAAAAGAGAAAAACTTTATCAACATGAAGGCTTGGTTTTGCAAACTATGAAACAGTTAGAATCAAAAAGATACTTAGTGCATGATGCAATAAAAGTTTGCCCCAAAGAGTTTTTCATATTTGTGAGATAGATACTTAAGTTTACTGGGCAGATTTTAATTTTACCCTGACAAAACGAGTTTGAAAAGAAGAATTACTTTGACACAGTTTATTTTTCATTTAATAGATCGTTGTTTTATTTTACCCAAAGTCACTGCTTTAAAATTCAGTGCATCTCCACACAGTAAAAAAAACAGTACATTTAAAGGGCCAGTACACAAATTGGGTTTGATACCTCTTTTAAACAGCAGAGGATGCTCTCTGCCTTTGACTTCTATTGTTTGTCACCATTACCTCTGTTACTGAATCGACTCTTATTTGAAGCTTTTAACGTTTTTCTTTTTTTTTGTTTAATTTAAGATAGAGGGAGTATTTTGCTTTATTTTGAAAAAAATCCTTCATGGGACATAAAGGATCTTATCTTTTCATACCAAATGTGAAAAATGATTTGGAAATAATTTATTAGGGGCGTTAGTTATAGCTATAAAACTGAGAAATTGAGAAAAAAGTTTTAGAAAGCCCAAATAAAAGTGATTATTGTGACTTTATGTCTTTATGATAAAGCTCATATGAACTGTGCTACTGGATAGTAGAAAGATGACTCTTCACCTGTGAATGGGGTGAATTAAGTCAGACTGATAATCTAGTGCTGTATGTTTGAACAGTTACTCTTTGTGCCACTGTTTTCTCTGCGGAGAGTTTGTGATTTAATGCAGAACTTGAAAGGCGACACTCTTGGTCATCATTTGAAAGTAAATTTGCTATAAATGTGACTCAAAGTGTTTCAGAAGTCTGTGACTTCTCTGTGTTTACTTATCATCTTCAGATCTGCTCTCCACAGAAACAGGATTGTAATGCTGTGCTGAGAAAACCAGGCTCTTCATTCATGTAGTGAAATGATTTTGCTCTATTTAATTCATATGTTGGACTAGTATTATTTATTCAGTGCCAAATAATAGATGAAATGATTAATTTAAAAGCATTATTAAACTGAACGTGCATCTTAAGTAGCGTAGTGTTTGTTTTCAGTGGTCAGTTGCATCTCAAGAACACCAGGTTCAGTAAAAACTGTTAATCAACTCAAAGTATTTATCACTGCCTTCTATTAATCTGTTATGAGTTTTTTATTGTTATCACTGTTTTTTAGCACAGGCACTATAACAATGCAAGCTTTATCGGTCACACTACAGGTTTTTAGTCTCCAGCAGTGCTGCGGGTCAGATGTGGATTATTCTTTATGTGAAGTTTTATAGCCAAACTGTCAGATTTAAAGGTGGCATGTGAGCTGTGACACCAATTCTCTGTTATTCACCTTGAATCGTTGCCTTTATTGTTTCACCCCCGTCCGTTGAGCTTGTCTCATTGTGTTGCCTTTTTTAATGCAATGTAACAAGGGAATATAAAGTCCTTCTTCAAGAAAATAATGTGTTTTTGTGATAACTGAGATCAACTGAGTGAGTGTTGAAGTCCTATGAAACTGATCTGCATCACACAAAATTATAGATTTTCACTCCTTAAAGTAACCAGAATGCAACATAATCCAATCTAAAACACTTGATGACTCTTACAGGCTTTAATTTATTGAATTATAAAGATGAAATCAGCATATTTATTGTTAAAACAAGTGAGAAATACAAAAACCTATGAGTAAGAAATTAAAACTTGAAAATTAGCATTGCTGCAGGATGTTAAATATGTTCAGTATCATAAGTTTTGATGGAACGAAATTAGGTTACCCTGGTCCCGGAGCAAGCCCAATTGTAAAAATGAGAATGAATAAGTATATACAAATAAACGAATAAAAAAGAGAATAAAAGAAGAACACAATCAACTAGCCTTTTTAATAAATAAATAGAATAAAATAATCACAATCTGTGCAAGTCAGACTAATAATCTGGAAACCTGGAAAATAACCCGTTTTCCAGTCATGGAAAAAGTGACAAATGAGAAAACTAGGTCGAATTTCCTGCAACGGTTAAATTATCCTGGCATATTTTGGATTATTTATCTTGACTCTACAGCAGCTGAAAATGTCCTGGAAAAGTCCTGGCAAACAATTTCGAGTAAATAGTGGGAACCCTGAATGAACAATATCTTTACTGGCAAATTTGAATAACATCTCTTTATCTCTTTTCTCTCCTAAACTTTTTTATTCTCTCTTCAAAAGTGTAAAAGTCGTGCAGCTACTGTGCAATGAAAATAATTCATGCAGACCTCACTTTATGTCACATTTTCACACTCTTTGTCAGTTTTTTCCTCCATTTCTTTCTTGTGGAAAACCTTCCCACCTGGGCGAGCTCTCCACCAAAGTTTGACTGGTCCGGTTTTATTTTGGATCTGGAAAACAAGCATGAAAAGTATAGACAAAGTGCATCTCTACAAGGATGAACTTTAATTTTGTTTCTATTAAAAAGTTGAGGGTAACTCACCACTCCGAGAATAGTGTTGCTCAAAGCTGAATAACTGAAAGTTGGGAGCAAGTTTAACTTTAACTCCACCTTCACAATCAACCTCTGGACTTTCTTTTCTGTGCTGGGTGGATGTAAAACCTCTGTTCAAGAAGAGTTTGAAATAGGGAAATGAGCAGCACCAAGCATTTGTTCTAAATCCATTATGCAAATTCAGACTGATTCTCTCACACTGAACAAAAGCATTCAAAACTTAAGTCCTCTTACTGTTGTAGCAGTAGAACTCATGTTGGGACGTACATCCTCGGTCATAAAATGTGTTTTCAGAGGATTTGTACAACACACACATTCCATCATTATTTGGCTGACTGGCCCCCCAGGATCTGAAGGAGCTGTGACTCTGGTCCGACCACTTCCAGGCATCTCTAAACAGACCAGTCCACGCCAAGTATGTCTCAGATTCTTGAGCTCTTCGCTGTAATGCCAGGTTTTCCCTCAGGCTCCTCACTGAGGCTAAGTCCACAAACTTCTGCCGACAGTACTCCTGGGCTTCCCTCCAAGACTTTTTTTCAGGAAAAACAGAAATGCCTCCTGATTTCATGTCTGTAAGTGTTGATACATTTACAGTGAAAAACCAAACAGTAGAGGAAAGAACATAGTTTACAATCAGGTAAAATCATGTTCACCATCTTTAACTATTGCACAAAAGAACTGAATTGAAAAAGAAACATTTTACAGATGAATGGATATTAAAGCAAGAGGATCGAAGCCATATCCTCACCTTCCTGGCAGGCAAACGGAAGCTTCTCATCACAGAGTGTACTAAACCATTTCCCATCAGCCATTATTCCCCCACAGTGATGAGAAGATTCTGGGGATGTGTCCCAGTTTGTGTACACAGCAGCTCCTGCACTACTTTGAGTTTCTCCCACAGACCACATCCAGGATGCTTCTTTGGTCTGGTTCAGACCGATCCAGACTTCAGTCGTCAGCTCGAGTGCTGTTGTTATTTCTTCCAGCCTCCTCAGGTCATCGTGGCTGCCGATGGTGGCGAGGTCAGTGTAGCTCCGTCTGCAGTGGGTCTGAGCGTCCTTCCATGTCATCGCCTGCTTAACAAGGTGATACTCTCGAATTTGTGAGCAGAAAGTGACAAGACCTGTGGAGGAAGAGACATGAAAACGTCCTCTAGAGCAGAAAAAAGGATAAAGACATGACTATTACAACCACAAAGTCCAATGAAGTTGGGACATTGCGCAAAAAGGCCAATGAAAGAATGCAGTTATTGATGTTGAATTCAATGCACTTCAAAGACGATATTTATCGTTTTTTGTTTTTTTGTTTTGTTTTTTTTTTCTTCAAATTTTGAATTTGATGCCTGCAGCACGTTTCTAAAGAGCTGGGACACAGTCATGTTTACCACTGTGTTACTTTTCCTTTGAATAACACTCAATAAGTGTTTGGGAACTGAGGACACTAATTGTTGCAGCTTTTGTAGCTTTGAGTCCTTTCCTATGCCTGCAACATGTTGCAGGTATCAAATTAAAAATGAGTGAATATTTGTAGCACAATAGATATATATAGTTTGTCAGCTTGAACACTACGTACATAACTTGTTTTATGGTGTGTTAAAATAAATATCGTCCCAACTAAATTGGAATTGAGGTTGTAGGTGCAAAAGAACTTACCAGAAGAAAGCAGCAACATTACCACATGAAGCATCGTGTCTAGGTTGAAATGAAAAAGGTCATTCACTTTCTGAACTTTAATAACAGACTCATAAATCCATCAGTGTGTTATACTTTTTTGTATTTCTCTCAGATTAGATACAGGACTGGGGTTTGCGTAATCACACTTAACACAGTTCTCTGCAGCCTTTTGTCCTGCAACCCAGAAGATCCCCTCAACACAAATATGACTGTAGCATGACCTGTAAATTGGAGCGGCTGATATCAAATACCTGAATCATTCTTCTTACCTGATGCTCCAAGGTTTCCTCCTGCAGGTTCCCAGTCCTTTCTTTCTGTCACACTTCAGGTGTTTAGGTGATTCTGTTTTAGTGGAAATGCTTTTTGCATAAAAAGATTATTTGCATTTCATTTGAATTTTTTAAAAAACACCTGCAAATATCTACTTGTGAAGTTTGCAGGCAGACACAAGAGTATGGTATGTGCTCTAAACCCACCACCGTCATAAAAAATAGATATTTCACATGTATAGATTCCTCCTGTATCAAAACAAAGAGTATGATGTTTTTGTCCTAGTTGGAGATGCGTTGTATGTTGTTGTTTTTTTTTGCCTAATTTTTCTCTTCTGTCTCTGTTTATTGTCTAGCACCTGTCTTTTTGTCTCTTGTTTTAACAGTGAGGTCAGCAACAAACCCTCTTCTCATTACCCTGCCTGTCAGACTTCAGCTTATGCTCCCAAAAGCCACAAATAATCCACATAGTATGCGTGTGTCCTTTCCAGATCATGAACACCACACACACACACACACACACACATAGACACACACCCACTCACACTTGCTTTATCCCAAGAACCTCTGGGGTAGCCAAGAGAATCCCTCATATAAAGCCTGGTGTCCTCTCTGACTGGTAGTCCCTGTCCTTCTCCTCATCAGTGAACATCCTACTTCTGCTGTTCAGGTACGTGAGTTAACTTTTTAAAGTCTTATTGTTCAGGGTTTGATACTTATTTAAAGATTTTTATTTTAGAATATTTGGGAATCTGCAAAAAAAGTTGTTCAGACTTCCTTTCTTAGAGTTAAATTTTGTCATCTGTATCATGATTAGCAAAATCTGGTCAGCGTGTGCAAAAATGGGTATTAGCACCATAAAACTTTGCTTTGTTGTAATTAAAAAAAATTAAATGATATTACTCTTGCATATCAACTTAAGTTTTAAAAACCACATGTAGTATTTTATTTGTTTAGGGTTGTCTATGTCTGCATTTAGAGACAGGACAGTGATGACAGTATGTGTCAACCTGACAATCACCTGAGCCCCTCACAGCTGTTTAGTTAAGCTACAGCTTTCAACCGAACAGATTGCCATTGTGAATTGTAAACTGATAGTTTCACCATGAGTGAGGAGGGAACACAGTGGAAATGAACTTCTGTTGGTGATAGAACAACAACATTTATTTTTTGACCCAACATAAAATTTTATTTAAGGCAGCCCTTTACATCATATTTTACGTTGAAACAACAAGTTACATTTAAAAGTGAAAGGGACTGAGATGAGATAAGAGACCCAGCCATCAGGTTCAAAGCTTCTATTCTTCATGTGGCTGGACTCAGCTGTTAAGCTAACTTGAGCTCCATAATCAGATCTTAATGGTAACACAGGGTCAAACACATACATGAAAACACAAACACAAGATCTGTAATTACGTGTCAGGACAATAAATCTAATTTAGAGTCTTTCAGCCTTTGTTTTGATTTCCTGACTCCCATCAGTCACTTTTTGATCCAGGCTTAGTCTTGATAGAGAACAAAGACATGGTTAAGAAAAGGGAATATTTAGAGACATGTCATCATGTAGCACAAAATGAATAAAATGCTTATGTGGCATCTTGTTTTAAAGACCTGTGGGAGCTGTTTGCTACCTTACATCTGTTGGAGCTGTGTTGACAGCTTGCAAAAAAATCTGTTTTGATCTCTATAGATTTAGTAAACACCAAAAAGTAGTTGCCTGTTTCACTGAAAATGGTTCAAAAAGTTCCTAATTTGGAGTTATTAGTGAAAAAGAATTAAAGAAAATGGCTTGTGTCTGATGTGATGAATGTTTTGGGCCTGCTGTGTGAGCTGTTTGTACGATTTCTGCCTGGATTAAATCATATTGACATCAGGCATGCTCCCTGGTGACAGGTTATTCTCAGTGTCATAATCTCCTCAGCCTGCCTGTGACTCTGTTGCTCAGTTTGGATCGAAAAACATTCAACAGAGAAGTGATGTGATGAATTCCTTTCCAAATCCCTCATCTGCCTTTTGTCTCAGTGCCCGGGTTTATTCAGATCCACTAGCTCACACTCGGAGATCTTGGCTAAAAGATAACCATGAAGAGATCTGAGAGACTATGTGGGCCTCAGAGTTGATCTGTCATGCGAATGAATTCAAGGCAAGGCATTTTGGGAGGGCTTCCAGTTATTTGTATTGAAAGAGGTTTCTGATACAGCCTTTTGACTGGGAGCCTCTTACTTTGAGTTCAAGTTGATCAATCAAATATTCCCAGGTCTGTATTGGTTACATAATGATCTTGCACCTTTAAGAGTCACATTGAAATACTTGGATAAACTGGACCTAATAGTTACTAATAGGGCTTCAGGCACATTTAGACGCCGCTCCAGTTCAGGGCAACCACAGGCAGATCAAACGATAATAGAGGACTTGGCTTGTGTTAATAGCAGCCAGACAACCAGCTTAATTTCTCCATCCCACATTCTCTGTGGTTAATCAAATTAAAGATGAAGGCACGACCAGCTGATCGCTCGCATCCAGAGTAACGAGATACGCCGGCTCAAAGTCCCTCTGGCCTCTTCTATTCCTAGATCATTAGCAACAAATGGTCTTCCCCTTGATCTCACTCTTTCAACAATAACATTCACCTCCAATGAACCTTCAGAGCTTGCAAAGTAAAACGTGGTGATGAGGGATAACCCACCAGGAAGGAAGACACTTAAAGCTTCTGTCAGGAGGTTTGAAACAGACTTGAATCTATAATATCTATGTTGACGGATCTGTAAGGCCTAAAAAAGCGCATAAGATTATCAACCATGTAGCTATTTTAATGTCTGGAGCCACTGACAGGCAAATGATTAGCTCTATGCTGCTGACACAGCTTTACCTACTTTTCTCATAGAAGCTTCAATACCAAATTCTATAACTGGATTTTAACTAAGTGATTACATTTTTATTTGTATCAACGTAGCATCACTGCACAAATTGTCTGTTCTGGTCAAAAGAGACCAATTTGATCTGTTTACAGACAGATTCAAGGATTTCCACAACAAATAAATATGTAGAGCATTGAAAATCTGCTCATATTTAGTCTTGTTACATCATATCCTTGTTTAAAATATGATAAAGCAGACTACCCCCTCTTTGGGTTACATATGATTTTCATTTCTTTGTTGACAGTTTTCTGTGGAGTCAACATGTCTGATTTAGAAGACCATGGGTAAGTTGGTCCAGTATTTATGGTCAATTTGATATTTGGTTGATATCCAAAGTGCTGTTTTGTAGCATGTCTGATACATCATACTCCTTTTCTTCTTTAGGAATCATCCGGAGGGTATGCATTTTCATTCATTTATTTTTTAAATCAGCAGTTAACTCTTCCCTCTGAACTCAATCTCTGTCACTGTTAGTTTCTCCAGAGGACGAGGAGGAGCAGGGAGAAGGTGGTGAGTCTGATCTGATAAACCAATTTCTTAACACAAGATCTTTCAAATACAGAATAAAGTTAGCTTTTATCATCATGTTTTCGGATCTAAAAAATGTACTGATGCAATTTTTTGTCGCTGTTCTGGCTGCCATGATGAAGATGAACGCCCCAAATACAAGTAAGACTAAACAGAGACACATGAAGCCTTGTAGAGAAATAAAAAAATATTGTAAATTAAGGAAAATAAAAGCTAAGTTTTAATGTTTTTATGTTTCTCAAAAGGTCTCTGGTCACACAGATGGCTGCCCCTAAAATCCCAGAGGGGGAGAGGGTGGATTTTGATGTATGATTTTTTATAATGAAAATTATAAATAACACCCAACCAATTTAATTAAATTACATGATCACAGAGCATTATTTAACCTTTATATAATCTGTGAATTGGTATCTCTGTGTTAGGATATTCACAGAAAGAGGATGGAGAAAGATCTCCTGGAGCTGCAGACTCTGATTGATGTGCACTTTGAGCAGAGGAAGAAAGAGGAAGAGGAGCTGATAGGACTCAAATCAAGGATTGTAATCTCTTGTTTTCTCGGTTCATCCATTTTACCAAAGTATTTGAATGAAAGAGAGAGAGAGAGCGATATCAGCTCTTAAAGACAACTTGCATCATTTTCTGCTTTAGGAGAGCCGTCGAGCAGAACGCGCAGAGCAGCAGCGTGTGAGGGCTGAAAAAGAGCGGGACAGACAGACACGGATTGCTGTAAGTCAAATTTAGCATTGCATAACCTCTTTTATGAATCCCACATACAGTTAGATCCCTATTTAAAAAATTAAGAGAATGTAAAGTAAAGAAACTTTAGTAATGAGCTTAAAATGATTTCTGCAGGAGGAGAGGCAGAGGAAAGAAGATGAGGAGGCCAAGAAAAGAGCTGAGGATGAGGCCAAAAAGAAGAAAGTGCTCTCCAACATGGGGGCTCACTTTGGAGGGTTCTTGGCAAAGGTCAGAGAATTACATCCTTATGCAACAATAAGAAAGAGTGTTACACTACTTTAAGTCCAATGTAGAAAGTGGAATGTGTTGGTTTTCCTGCAGGTTGAACAGAAGCGAGGCAAAAAACAAACTGCGAGGGAAATCAAGAAGAAGACACTAACGGAGAGACGCAAACCGCTGGCTATCGAGAACCTGCGAGAAGATGACCTGAGGTCGGTTTAAAACATTTTGGAGAATAAGCTGCTGTTTTTAAACCTTGTTAGCAGGCTATTTTGGATTTTCGAACGGTGGAAACTTCTGTAAATTCAAGTTTTTTCTCCTGCTGTTGTGTTTCAGAGAGAGAGCCAAGGAGATGTGGGAATGCATCTACCTGCTGGAGTCAGAGAAATTTGACCTAACTGAAAAAATGAGGAGGCAGAAGTACGAGGTGAGTCATCGAGGTCAGAAAATATGGATGAGGTAGCTTAAGAAGTGCTGATCAGTGACATCAGAATATGTTTACTTTTCAGATCAATGTCCTTCTGAACAGAATCCAACACGCTCAGAAATTGTGAGTCAATCTGCTGATCTAAAACTACAATGACACACTGACTACGAAAGCAAAGAGGGATTTAGAGATGCATGCACTTTGCTTACAAAACACAAATGAATGACTAAGAGATGCAGGACATATTACAAAACGTTTTTCACATGACAGTACATGGTCCTCATCACCCTTTCTTTTTATCACTCTTGTTTCAACTCAGCAAAAAGGGACAAGGTAAGGGGAAGGTTGGAGGACGCTGGAAGTGAAATCATACAGAAAACGCACAAAGAAACATGAAGGTGGCTCAATAGTTGAAAGCAAGATTGCATTCTTTTTTGCAGTGTTCAACAACAACACATGAATAAATGTGTGGCGTTTACTGAAAAACAATCATCTGCACTTTTAATCAATAAAGGCATATGCAAACACATTTGAAAATTTTATTTCTGTTCTTTTTAAAGTGACTGTGAGGGGAATCTGTATGAAGTGGACTGGAGCAACTCCCTTTGGCCAGAAGACTCGCACAAACTGTTGGAATGTTTTGAAAGTGGAAGTGAAAGGACATCAGATATTCTTTTTAATTCTACTTTATTTGTTCAAGGCAACTTTTACCAAAACAACGTGAAACATGACCACATGGAAACTTTGTGAGTTTGTTTGGAAATTTAGTATTCGGCTACACGTAGGGCTACTCACAGCCCAGTGCTCTGAGATGTATCAGTACCGGGTAACATCAGGGAATCCTGTTTATGTCCTGCCAGTGGTTATCTACTAAGAAGAACAAACATAATCTGGCTCCTCATTTTATTGATAGACTCTCATGTTTGAGCAGATCACTGCACTATAACTGCTGCTTGTGGGTTGAAATGAACATTTTCAAAAACCTGTTTCGGCCTTTGGCCCATGCTCTATCACTCTCTTGTTTAGCATTCTTATGCTCTCGGTCCTTTCTCTGTCAGTCAAGCTCTTATTTCCATGTTAATGCTAATTAAATCACAGAAATCATTTTCTGCAGGGAAAAGCACAGATTTCTCTTCTCACGGCTAAACTTTGTCAGCTGGTGTGATGTTGTCATAAAGACTTCAACTTGGAACTTGCTTTTTGAAATAGCATATAATCTTATTTTCAGTTAAGGATTGTGATCATACATATATCTACATAAAGGACTTTTTCAAGATCACTTAGGAACTCCTCACAGTCCCTTTGATAAAGAAGACTTACACAGAATAAAACATTGTCAGACCCTTGTCCAAATCTACTGACAGGTGCCATTTGTTGCTTTTAAACTTCCCTGTGAGAGAAAATTGATAAATCACCACCTTCACTTCCTCTGAGGTACAAAAACAGCATGCACGTCATCACTCCTCCCTTCCTGCCAAGGCTCAAATTCAGCCTTGAGAGCGATGCCGGCCACTGTCTCTGCAAAACCCGCCTCCTGCTCTTTATTCAGGTCCAGAATGTACCTGAGAAACAGGACAAGACACAAATCCACCCTGATATTAAATACAGCAACTAAAGCTAACTGCCTCTCATTGGGAGTGCACTTTGAATATCAAGCAGATACAGAAAATCTGAAAATGTACTTCACAGTGTAGTTACTGTACTCCTGGTGACTGTACTGTCACCATGGTAACAAGCTCTGTTACTATAAAAACCCTCACTTGGCCAACTCCATGACAAGTACAGCGTCTGGTGCTGCAATCTGTCTCAGTGTTGGGCCCAACTGGTGTGCACAGCTTTAATGGGTTTTCATAGAGGGAAACAAAAACAGAGATGAGACACAATCACGTTAACGTTCAGCAAAGATGACAGGATGTTTGCTCAGGCTGATATATTTAAATGTAAGAACACACTGACTGTTCTTATGGTGAGAGTATCATTGTGATGATGAAAGGTAAAAATAATCCCTCTCACCTGGCAGAGAAGTAGATGATGTTGAAGAAGTGGGAATATTTCTGTTTTTGAGGCAGTTTTTGAAGCGAGTCCATCGGCAGAAAAGTAACAGAGATCCCATTCAGATGCATTAAATCTGAGAACATCAGAATATTAGTTTATGCAACATAATGAAACTCAGTCTTTCACCTCAACCTCAACCTCACCCGTTACATAAACAGCTATTTCTGGTCAATCACTTGAACCCACTGACTGCCAAAGTTAATAACCATTTACCGCTAATGGTGACAGATTTTCGGTCACTCTGTTTGGACGGCTCCTCCGCCTCTCCATCTGAGTAAGGAGAAGTGGGGCAGCCCCGTCTGCTGGACAGCGACTGGAACAATGCATTAACATTTGCAAAGGAGATATCCTGAGCTGTCTGGAGGTGTGAGAGCAGAGGAAGAGAATACTAGATACAGAATAAGAAGGACAGTTAAATTACTCTAGATGTGATCCATGCCAAAAGCTCTGTACATTAACCTTGATGTATTGGTCGTTCCGTTTCTTCAGCAGGTCTTTGTCATCAGTTTCTATGCCAAATGAGAGGTAGGGGCTGGAGACAATATCTCCCCAGTAACCTCTGACAGCTACTTTGTCACCTTTCTGTCCAAAAAAAACACACATATATATATATATAAACTCACACAGACAGTTTAAATCCTCCATGCTGTAAACTGCATTACTGTGGACAAAACAGGTACATACCGGCCTGAAGATTCTCGGGGAGAGCAAACTTTGGTTAGTCGTTTGATAGACACCTTCTCTCATTTCGAAAGCCAAACCTCGCTCCCTCCATTGTACATATTGTTGTTTGTTGATGACACCACACTGCAGATAAAGAGTCATTGTGTTGAAATAGGCCTTCAAATTTCATATTTATCTGCTTGAGAATGTTCTCAATTCAGTCCCTGAATGGGAAACAACATCAAGTATTCAAATACCCCTTTCTCGTGCAGTTTCATTGAAAGGTCCCAGTCAAAGCTGCCTCTCTTACAGTCGTAGCGCACCCCAAGGTGCTGCCTGACCCGATAATCCCAGGCTTTAGACATTGAGATAGGGGATGAAGACGGAGGCTGGATCCATGACTTGAATACTCTGGCAAGCTCGTCTCTCTCCTTAAACTGTGGATAAATTTAAAGAGAAGGACATAAACCTACTTTCACTGCACACTACCCACAGAAATCTACTATTTCCGTGCTTCCCTCACTGAGTCTGTATAAAAAAAAAACAGGCGTCTTACATCAAGTTATTGTACCTTAAGAAGAGTCGTGTTCAGACATGGGTGTGCTGCTGTCTCTAAAGTCTCAGTGACACAGCAAACGAGCTGTGATGCAACAAATCTCAGAGTTTCTTCTGCCTGACTGCGGATCTCACTGTTCCCAAACACCTCCAGGAAGATCTCTGTCTTCTCTGACAGCATTAAAAACAGCAAATCAAATAAATGTAAACCATACAGCAACTTTTATTATGTGTACCAGTAGGCTGTCTATTACAATATCCAAGTCACCATTATTCCCCATGCTTTCTGGTGGAATCAGGGCCAGGTAAAGGAGCAGCAGCTGTCTGGCCACCACCTCCATGCTGTTTTCTACCACCCACACCTGCAGCACATAAGAGGAAAAGCATTTGTAGCTCATGCAAAGGGTTACACAAATGACTACAGGTAAGAAACTGAGGCTTACATGAAGACCGTCTGTGTTCTGCAAACCAGCAATGGTTTTGAAGATGTGCCGTGGGTCTCCGCTGCCAACCAGTAAAACATTAGCTTCTCCTTTGAGTTTTGAAGGACCTAGACACAGAGGCAGTGACAGAACAATCTTGAAAAACCACACAGAGCCTTCATGTCAGTCTGTTTTACACTAAAATTCTTCACTAATGAGTTTTAAAATTAAAAATTGAATGCTTTGATGGACTCGCAGTAGTGTTTTCTTGTTCTCAGTTCACAATTCAGATAATTTGTTTTTTGGTGATGGGACAAGAGTTGTAACAAAATTGCCAGCATTAAATTTGTAGAATAAGCATTTTTCCTTTAAAACCAGCGTCAACTGTAGGAAATATTTAACTCAAAACTACAATACAAAGCTTATTTAGAGTTGTTTTTATGTTTCTTTTTCGGTGAAGTGCCCTGACGCATGTTTGCACGTGCACAAGAAAGTTCTCACCTGTTCTCATCAGGTCGCGCGCAGGACTGAAGCCCCACCAACTGACGCAGCCTGCACCTTCAGACGCTCGTCCAGCGCTCATACTGTAAGTGACCCCAAAGAGACACAAACAGGACCGTAAAACGATTCATAAACCATCCACTGAAGGCGTTTTGCAAGTTTTATGTCTCAAAATAGAGTAGAGTTGGCGAATTGTTCGCGTACAACACCCGTGAAAGTTAATTTACCAGTAGCTTTTGCATAGGAAAGCCATAAAACAGGGGGGGGAACAGGTTCTGGGACAAATTATATATCATTTATACAGTAATATATACTTATAAGCTTTGAAATGAAATAAAAGTGGAAGAAAAACTTACCTAATTTACTTTTTTATGTCTACAATGCAGAGTTTGCTGCAAACGGTCTGAACTGAAGGTTTGAGTCTTGTTGCTAGGTAACGGGAATCCTCATGATGAAGACTGTCGCCATCTACTGGTCATACATGGGAGTGTAAGAAATACAGAGTAGTTTTTCAATCAACCACTGTCTTGGCGTTTTTACCCTCATATTGAAATTTATTAAATATATTAAGAAAATATATTAAAAAACAATATCCAAAGAATCTGTGAATTCATCTTTTTAAAGGTGAAATGGTTTTAATTTGTACAAGAACATTACAATACATATTCTCAAAACTCTGCTGCACACAGCACAACAAATATTACAAAAAGCCTAGTTTATAAACACAGAAATGCAGAAGCTTTGCAGCTTATTTGCTAAATTTTTTTTTAGAACAATGAATGTGAAATCCAATTATAGACATCATACAAAGCCAGTGTATAAGAAAACTCAAAAGATACACTTTTACATTTTACATGTGGTTTCAGAACAGAAGGAAGGTATCAAGCTGCAGTATCTGTACATCATACACCCACAGGGACATACATGCATACAAACATGTCAAAGTCACTGAAAAGAAACACAGGAAGATACAGAAATGCAAAATTGAGAAAACATTAGGATGAATTTCTTCCCAGTACAACTCTAACGAGGTTTTGCTTTGACTGCAGCATCAACCTCCTCCTCCGGCAGAAGAGTGTGCCACTGGGCGACTGGACGTCTCGGGTTGGCGAGCATATCTGACCAGTGACGCAGGCCCACTCCTGTAGCTCCATAACCCATAAAGGTTTTCCCAATGGGGTCGTTGCTGCCAAGTTTGTCATAGTCAAACACTGTGATGACGACCTGCACTTTCTGAGGTAAGGAGAATGAAATGTTCTTAAATGACTTGTTTACATATATGAAATCCTCAGATAGGTTCAGAATTAAAGACACAGCCTACCTGAATCTGCTCGAAGGGAACATCGAAGCTGAAACTCTCATTAAAGTAAGGATTGAGAGTGTTTTTCTTCACTGTTGTCTTCTTCTTCTTGATGCGTTTTCCATTTTGCTGCAGAACAATCTTCACATACGGATCTTTTGGAAAGGGAATATGATTGGGTTTTGTAATTTTATTGGATTTTCAGAGCATAAAGTGAGTTGCATGGAGCACAAATACCTGATAAACCACCAACGTCCATTTTCTTTAGATTCTTGGCTTCCATGATGTTCACTGTCAGTTTCCCAGCGGTGGGTACATACCGTAAAGAGATGCAAATATCCCCCAGTTTTTCTTGCTGAAAGAAAATAGTATTCATGACCATTACAGGTGAAATACACTGTAGGTACATTACCTCATAATTAATTGCTGTAAATTTATGAGTAAATTTTATCAGTAAAATCCTATTGTGTTTGAATACCCTGTATAACGATGGTTAAAAACTATTTTACTGAATTATTGCTTCAAGGAAAGAAAACATTTTGGGAACAAGAAAGTGAGACTACATGCTTGAACCGAGCATCCCTTCTGCCAATATTTTACCTTTATTCTACATTCAAATCTTTTACAGTGTAGCTTAAAGAAGGTTGAATAAAACTGCAGGAACAATACCTCCTCCTTCTCTCCACTCTCCAAATCCCTCCATTGTTGCATCGGCTGCCCCAGATCAACACTGTTCATGGGAATCTTTATCTCTCCAATCATATCATGCTTGGAGAAACGGTCAAAGTCAAAGACTTGCAACACCAAAGTCTTCCCCCCTAACTCAGCATATGGAATCTGAAAAAAGAGAAGTCACCCTAAACACACGTCTTTGTGCTGTGGAGGTCAAGTCAGTTTGAATTACAATTTGCAGAAGCAGACAAAAACAGAGAACATAAAGTGACAGAAGACAATATTAAACATACTGCACTGTTTTTTGGGGGGTTGGATACCTTGACAGACGCCATTCAACAGGACAGACTAAAGACGAGGGGAGGAAGACACATAGGCCAAACTCCTGCCTCTCGAGGGCAAAAAGTAACACGTCATCAACAGCAACACATGCTGCGACGGAGACATAGAGACAAGAGACAAGAGAAAGAACAAACAAACATCAACAAGACGACAAACATGTCATTTCTGTCACGTTGTACCTTAAAGATGAAAGTCTCGTTGAAAACAGGACATAAATTCTTGCGTTGAACTTTGGTCTCGTACTTTTTCTTTTTGTCTGGTAACAAAAACACTTTGACATAAGGGTCTGAGGTTCCCCCCATGTCCATGGCTGCGAGGTCCTGAGCCTGAAGGATTCCCACTATGAGCTTTAAGGTGAGAGAAAGAATCACAAAGTGGGCACTCTTTCATAAAACATGTGAATTGTGACCAAGATTTTGTTTCTATGTAGTTCATACCTGGGCATCGGTGAAGTTGTAGTCCAAGGAGAACTCCAGCTTACCCAGCTTCTCCTGCTCCTTCTCCTCTTCCTCCCCCTGCTTCTTCACTTCACCTTCCTTCAAAATAAAAGCCCAGATGAATTTGAAATTCAACAAGAAGACTAATATTTACATCAGGAGAGTTTACACGAAACAGGAGATCACATACCTTCTCTCCTCCCTCTCCTTCACCTTCTTTCTCCTTTCTGCGGCGACCCGTCTTCCTCTCTCTCACCTTTTTGGGCTTTTTCTTTTTTCCAAAGCATTTTTTGAAAACACAGAAGATGAAGCATCCCACCAAAACCAGGACGACCACAACTATGGCAGCGACCGCCCACATAGGAACTGCAACGCAAAAGGCGGTGAGTTCACAAAGTTCCACTGTGGAAAATATCCAAAACATCAACAACATTCTAATGTTTTACACATTTTGTACAGATCTTTTTGATGTGTAGTATGTAGATTTGAGGATTCTTTGACCCACTTAAACATGAAGCTGGATTTTTTTTTAAACTTGTTTATCTTAGGATGGTTTGCTGACAAGCATGTGGGATCTTAGCAACACCCTTCACCATAATCTGATAATAACACACTCCTGTCTGAGGAGTGACTCTATACAACAACACTACACTCCAGCTTTAAATGCCCCACTGAAAACATAGCAGCAGTAGTACAGTTAGGCTACTTTTTCTGCTTTAAATGTTCAAAATAACCGACAATATGTGTACCCATGTTGTCACACTAAAAAAACCATAAAGTCACCTCAGTAGGATGGTTAAATTTCTCTCTCCAGTAAAATTAAAGAAGGCTGAAGTGAGTGATATATTTCTTTGGACGGTTTGAATGTTGTGCTTACTCGGCAGATGACCAAGTTCATTCATAAACTTCTCCTTCATGTGGTTGTAGTCGTGTCCGGGGTGGTGTTCACTGTGGTTGGGTTCATGGTGTTCTGTGTGGTGTTCTGTGTGCTGGTGATGAACCGGCTCCGTCGCCTCCTCTGACTCCGGTTCAGGTGACTCCGCGGCCCTCCTGGCACGGAGCCTCACACTGGCCACTCTCATGTCAGCTATGAAAACAGGAGAATGTGACTCTGGTTGTAACTTTCTATGTTCTCTCTGTGTCATTCTGGCCCCATAGTGAGAGATAACACATTCTTTGTAATCTGTGAGTCCATGCGTTGCTGTACAGTTGGAGAGCATCGAACATCTCTGAGCCAGATGCTCAACATGGCTGACCCTAATCCCTCTGTTACTCTCATTCTCCCTGCCATCTCCCCCTCCCATAACTCAGACGTTCACTCCCCTGTTTGTTCCATCCCCATTTTCCTCCCTTCACTGTCTCTACATGTAACTGGATTAAACTCTGGTGCTACATTATTAATCCAAAATCCCAGATCCACAAAGTCTAAAGAAATAGGGATGGTTTCCTGCATCATATTTCCTCCATGTAGAGCTTTCATGAATAACAACTGTTGTTTTTATTACTATCAAAAAGACACCCAGTGGTTGAGATAAAGGAAAAACTATTATCTTTTACGGTATTGGTTCAGTGATGATTAAACAGGAAACCAGGAATGAATCTGCTTTGACAGCCACAATTGGTACTGTACATCAGCATTGTGTCACACCATAAACCAACAAAGTACAAAGTAGAGCAGACGTACCTGTCTGTGATACACTCATTTGACACACTGTACTCTCCGTATGAATCTTATCTGTTCTTTAGTGTGTAATTTACAGGATCTTCTGAACCACTAATTGTCTGGTAGCCTTGTGTTAAACACAGAGTGTCCACATGACTGTGAATAAGCAAAGTCCCACTGTCATCAGTACTGAGTTTTATGAGTGCAGAAATGACCTCATGGTCACCTCTTAAGTGTGTTTACCAGTCTTCAGTGTTTATTAAGACTTTTTAAAGCAGCCTGGTTTCACTTTGTAGATAATTAAATAGAAACACATCTTTTAGGCAGTAATTTTCATGAACATTTCTCAGTCTGCTTATTTAGAAGAATAACAAAAATGATTGGGGTCAGATTTAACCCTGATGTAAGGAAGGTTACTTTTTCCTGAACCTTGAATATCTCAAAGATCTCACAAATAAGGAAAACAAAAACAAGACAAACAAAAAAACAGAGAATGTAGTCACAGATCTGCAAAGAGGCTATGTAAAAATAAAGAGTATAATTAGTTAATAGTTAATATCTTTTTCTTGAACTGTAACATTCAATTAACCATACGCAGAAGAGTTTGAAACGTAGTTTTTCTTACCTGGCGATATGCTCCTTTACTCTCCTTTACACCAAAATAACTTTCTCGTCAAGCTCAGAATCTTTTCGTTGCTTCTTTTTGCCCTCACACCCTTCACATCCTTTTGAATGTTGTTGACTCTGACTGACATGCTCTTTTCAACCCTTTCCATCAAAGCTCAAGCGCTGGCAAATCACTAGAGCAGTTGTGATTTAATCCCCCTGTAGCCCTCCTCCCAATATTAGAATACTGACAACACATCTGTTGCTTCATGTCTTTTCACAGAGATGTTCAAAGAGCAACCATTCATTTTTGTACATTTCTTTTTTGTTAAACCTCAAGCTCGGATGAGGATGATGTATATACCCCCACGCCCCATTAGATAAGACAATGGTTTATTCAGGAGACATGTTGGAGGGTGGTCGATCATCCACTAGACTAAAGAGATTGTGTGCATTCGGCCCATCACTAATCCTCTCTGCATAGCTGCCCTCGCAGTCAATCTACACACAACTTTCACTGAGAGGGGATATTCTACGCTGCCCATCCCCTGGCTTACCATTTTACTGTACAAAACACACATATCCGCATTTAGAGCACTGTGAAGC
Source organism: Thalassoma bifasciatum (assembly GCA_008086565.1). Classification (NCBI taxonomy): domain Eukaryota; kingdom Metazoa; phylum Chordata; class Actinopteri; order Labriformes; family Labridae; genus Thalassoma; species Thalassoma bifasciatum. Next base: position 335,343 of record RPOG01000021.1, read on the forward strand.
ATAATCTGCAAGCATGCTGCCACGTGTCTGCATGGCTTCATCTGCAGATCACTGAGTCCAACATGAAACAGCTCCCTCCAATAGTTCAATTAGCAAACTGCAGACTAAAAATAGAAATACATTTGATTTCTCAAGCTTTCTAGCACTGTGGGACTATTTTCAATTGATGGTAAACTTTTTTTTTTTTCCCATTGAAGCAGTTTTCCTGATTCATCATGAGAAACAATTAGTTATTCCAGACTGCCACTGTTTAATTTTTTTAAAATAATCACTTCTTATTTCTTCTTAATCATCTCAAAATTGAAAACTGAGCAAATACAGCTTTTATTGATTTGGTTCCATATTCATTGATTTAGCATACTGCTCCAGACACAAAGAAAACAGGGCAGTGACACTGATGCGCTCACATGACATACTGTACTCTCCAGCTGAATCTTATCATTGCTGGAACATGTCATTAACTGAACATTTTTAACGTCAAGTGTCTGTCAGGATAATGTTAAACATTAAGCTCCCACTCTGCAGTGAGTAAGCAAAGTCCTGCTGTTATCACAACAAGTTCTATATGTTCAGACATAAAGAAAAAAACACAGTGATCACACGACTTTTATGAACAATCTGTGCAGTAAACGGGTAAAGAAACAGCCGATCAATCAAACAGGGTTAGCAGAATTTTTTATTGATTTATTTTAATCATAATCCCTTTTTTTTTTACATTGTTTTGTTTGATTCAAAATTTTACAGAATTAAAAAAAAGACATTTTTGATGATTGAAACCTGACAGATTGGAATGTATGACAAGTGGAGCAATGGTTCGAAATGATCAATGAACCTTTGAAACAGCTTAGGTAAATGGAACTGTTCAGCACCATTCCAGTGAGAATATTTTTCCAACTTGGTTTTAAAGATGGTTTGAGGTATTTCCTGTTATTTTGCTGTGAACTTCTCTTGTGCCAAAGCTACAAGAATGAAGTCTGTGGTAAACTTTTCTTTTAACGGAGTATAAAGCAGACTATGAGGGACGTCATCCCCTCGCTTCTATCAAGCTTTTGAAAAGTGGAGCTTCTGTAACTGTGCTGCTGTGACCTTTTACAGAGTGTGTTTGTCAAACAGGTATTCTCCCATAGAACCATGAGTCTCAGATGAAGTGAGACGAGTGAGACTTCCAATGTAGTCACCCAGCTTCTTGATGGTCTCAACGCTGTCATTGAGGAAGTGCTGTTCAAGGAAGTCACACATCTATAGAAAGAGGATGACAAAAAATAGCAGGATGTGAAAGAAAATCTATGGACTGCTATTAAGGTTCACATATTCACTGGACACATAAACATTTTATGTGCTCCAGTTTAGAGAGAATACAAGTAATTATCAAACATTTTTGCCACATTTTTGCCACAAACCTCAGTGCTGTCTTTATTATCTTTGTCAAGTTGATTCAAGTTGTTTCCTCAAAATCCCAATTTGTCTATTGTTACCAGGTGACAAAATTGATTTTTCTTGACCAAAGATTAATTCATCTATTGCCTCAAGATAAAGCTTGGCTTTACCAGTCTGGGAATATTAGTTATCACATGGCATTAAGTCAACGTTAAAAGAAAACAAATTTAAAATACTCATTATCAGGGTAAAACTAAGGTTATGAATTGTGCAAACATGTTTGCTTAGGGCTTCCATAAACTAATCATGAATCCAGACCTCAAGCGCACTCAGGACACAACATTTTTGGTATGATGTTGGCGTAGTTCTTTCTCTTTCTGTCTTTCTTTCACGGTCACTATCAGCTGGCAGACAGAGTTAAAAAACATGGCAGTTTGCCTATCACATGAACCAGACTTACATGAGGGTCCGTGTTGCCACCGGCTTTGCGGTGCACATCAAGAACACATGTGTTCAGGGACTTCTGGTATTCCAGAGAAAAGGTCATGGCATCCAAACCACCTCTCCAATCCTCCCGACTTGGTTTCTGGATCACAAAGAAATAAATGTATTTAGAAAGGAATGTATCTAGATTTATAAATACTTCAAAAAGCAACCGAATCAGTCATTATGTCAAAAATCTGACAAATAAACTTATAAATAAACTATTTAAACAGTCTTTCTTAACTATAAATAACATAAAAAACAAGACCTTACAAGATATAATAAACCAAAAGGGTGTACTGTCTTAATCAAACAAATGAAGCCAAAACAAAATGATAGAAAATGTTTTGAGTTTTACCTTTGTTAATTGTTTCATACATATATTTTATAAGGTTAAAGGCTACGAGGTATATCATTGAACATTGTGATTTTTTAAAACTTACTCAAAATCTTATATGGTCATTTGGGGTCTCATGCCTGGAAAGTGCCCAATGTTACAAAAAAATATAACTAAAGCGCTAAAACTAATTAGATGGTGAATTTAATCTACGCGTATTCCAAAATTAATACTAAACCAACAAAGCAGCATTAAGATTGGCCAATAATAAAGAAAAATCCCAGCAGCCTCGCTCTAAAGCCTGCTTCTAAAAAGAAAGGAACATTGTGTACTAACCGCAATATTCTGAAGCAGAATTCTTCCTCCTCTCATGTTTTGATATTCCAGCAGCTTCTCAGCTTGTTCCCTCTCTTTCACGGAGCGCTCCAAGAAAAAGCTGGAGAAATTTGGCAGGGCCACATCGTCCCTGTCAAAATACATCCCCTAAAAGAGTAAAGGAAACATGGAATTAGGATTCAAGTATATATAAGTGTTTGAGGAAAGAGAAGTGCATCAAAGAGAGTGTTAGATCAGGTTTAATTTCCTGATAATGCTGAATATTCATCAGTGGATAAAAAGTGTCATACCAGAGACAAGTAGGTGTAGGATGCATTGAGTTTGAGGTTGATGAGCTTGTTGATGTCTCCCTCAGTCTCGTCATGGAGGTTTTGTTTGATCACAGACTGCATTTCTGTAAGAACAGACAGAAACAGAAGAGATCAGTTCTTCATCTCAGACAGGTTGGTGCACAAGCTTGAAGCATTTTAAAGTCAATATTTATAGTACCTTTTCTCTATCAGGCAGCTACAAATGCTAACAAACACTGAAGTCGGCTTATCAGTCCTCTGCTCTTCTTTGCTTGCCTTCTTGAATGAGACCCCTATTTATCAGCTTTAGTAAAACATCTCCCAGGCAGTTGTCATGTGTTATTATGACATTTAGGTCCAAGGGGGTTGTACCCTCTCAGGTCAGGTGCTCGGAAGGTTACGCTAACTTCAGCATTTTCAATGCAGCCACAGTGAACTTCTACTCAAATAACCTCGATGTGTGACACAGAAACCACACAAAGCGAACGTTTACTCTACTAAAAACTCTCCAACATAAAAAAACACCATATAACAGAGACTGACGTGCAAACAAAACTAAGACGCACGTTGATTGTTAGCAAACATTAGCAGCTTAGCATCAACTTTTATACATTTACCCAACAGATCAGCCTTTTTGTTTCTTAATTCCAGCTCACCCAACGCTCTTTACGGTCTCCTTTTCTTTACTTACTAGGTCTGTGAGTGTAGCTTTCTTCACCAGTGTTGTAGTTGGTTTTATCTTTGTTTACAGACGAGAACACGGAGACCCTCCCCTGATAACACTGCTTCGTTCTGTGATCGAGGACTCTGGGTAGCTCTGCTGCCACCTTCTGGACTGGGGATGAATTACATGTCGTATACAACGAGGATTCAATCAACGAGATACAGTAAGAGCAGAAAAAAAAAATCTTTAAATACTACATGGTGTCAAACAGAATAGACAGAAGAGATACATAATTAAGAAGAGGTAATAAAACAAGCAATACCATTAACCAAAAGCAATGAGTACCAAAGGTAAAGTAATATATGGATTGTGAATGTGGCACAATGAACAGTGTTAAACAGATATTGCACACTGAATAGATGTTATGATATTACACAGTGTTTTAACAGATTTGCGAGCAGATTGTTCAGTCTACAGGTGGATAAATATGATAAATGAATATGTTAGTATGACCATTGAAATGGGAATAAATATGTCCAGGTTTATAGTCCACATTGATAATAATTTTTAGTGCTAAGTTGAAAACATTTTATGTTGGTTCAACCACTTAAGCAGTGTATTTTCTTAGTTTATGCTATTTTACCCTCTGCCCATTGAGAAAAGTAGAAAAATAAACCACAGAAACAAAAACAAACAAAAATGAAACCAATGTTTTAAAGTATGATAACACAACAACAACAACAATAATTATAATAATAATTGTCATCATCATAATAATACATTCTTCAATGTTATTATATGTTGGTATATGCACTAAATATTCCCGCAAAGATTACCTTTAAGTTTTCAATTTTGCAAAACACTGTATTCTCATTTACCATCTACACCTCTTTGATTGTAAGTAATTCCCATCCTTTTAATTCCATTTAATAAGTTACTGTATACCCTGAACCATTTCGACAGTTTCTATACCTTGGAAGGTTCTGTTTTTTTCAGCTTCATGTTATTTGCTTTAGTTCCGTTATTCTCAACACCCAGAAGAGATATAGTTCTATTTTTAACCTTAAGTATCTGTTCCCAGGAGTGTAATCTGCTCTCCTTTATTCCCTGCTTTACCCAACATCTCAGTTTCATGTAAAACATCTAACAGATAACTTTGACTTTCCAAGCAGGGAAATAAAGTATGTGAATGGTTTGCGTTATTTTCCCTATATTGTGTCCAGCAGCATTGTATGGGTAAGATGCTGTTTTATTCCGTTCTAAAATATCTTACATTCATTTTCCAGTCATATTCTTTCCAGTTAGGTGATCATGTGAAACAGTAAATGTTCCCAGATTAGCCTGAGGACGACTAATAGATTATAGAACTGATGGTTTTTTAAAGCAAATAGCTTGTTGCATTATTGGTATTTGCAGTATCTATTTTTGCATGCAGTCAAATCCAAATGCAGTGTATGATTAATAAGTAGCATCTATTGACATTCAGAATCTTGGTCAGCTGACATTTATAAAAGATGGTCATTAAATCTTGATGACATTCAAATAAAGTATTGATTAAAGCCCCAATTGGGCACTGTAGTTTAGTTCACCTGATGGCACGTAGACAGTGCAGGTTAAGAAAAAAAAAAATTTCCAGCCAAACATGGGTCATATGTAATAAAAACTTTTAGTTTGCATGAAGATTGTTTGGATATGCCTCAAACAACAACCACTGGTTATGCTCAGTATATAGAAGCTCAATATATATGTTCCTTTTATAAGACAGGTTGTGTTCTGTTATGTAACATGAGGGGAAAACTGTGGTAATTTATTATGCTGAACTTCCCTGTCATGCTACCAGTTGGGATGTCAGACAACATATTCTTTGATATTGCTCTCTTTTTATTGACTTCTGCCCTATAAACACTGTCACTGTTGTGAATGTTCCTCTAAGCGCAGTTCCTTTTAGATCTCAACCACAAGGAGGCTGTGAATATCACTGGTCTCACAATACAGGCTGAAGAAAGCAAAAGTAAATCGAGGGTGCTGAGAAACTACAGTCTTCAGAGAGTAGACAGGAGTTTTGACTAGGGAGCCATTCATATAAGCATTTTTTTTTCTGATCCCACGTATCATAAAGCTGGACAACCATAAATCTCTTAGAGGTAAAGATTAAAAACCTAGTCAGTATAAAGCAATTACAGCAAATGAATATGTAAACGTGAGACACTTTGACCGTTAATAAGGAAGTAGCAGGCGGGGCAAAGGTCCCTGTGGTTGTACAAGGCCAAAAAGGAGAAGCAGCAGTATACATAGCCACTTGCTATCATGAGAAGGAACCAAAGGCCAAAGAGGGAGGATATGATCAGGAATTAAAAGTCAACACCTCGGGAAAAGAGTTGAGGACTTACTTAGCAAGTCTTAAGTGTTGTTGTTTTTGTCAACACACATACGGGAGGACTGAATATTTTGTTTGAGACAAACACAATGAAGAAATATACTCTTTACTGTATATAGCATTACAAAATGAAGCTTTTACCTCCCAAGATGATTTCTGACAAGTCGCTGCTTTGTGCTTTCCTGTGTCTACTTTGGGTAAGTTTTTCCTTAACCTTCTGCTTTGATCACAGTCAGATAAAACAGTCAGTCTCTGTAAGGTAACCCTCACTAAAAGGAAAATTCTTAACTACAGTGATGATAAAGTTTGACACACCTCATGACAAAGGTTAAACAGTGGATTTGAAACATCTAAAAGAAACATTCTTGAAAGCCTTGCAAAACTGGAAAACAATGGACTTTTTAAGGTTGTGAAATTTTACATCCAGAATTAATTCCTAGCAGCAGTAATCTTTTCTCACTCACTTCCTCTGAGGAAAAAACATATCAATGAGGAAATGACTAAAAATAAAATATAAACAAAAGCTGTTTATTTAGCATTTTTTAAATTTGTTTAATTTCAGAAAAAAGGGATGTGGCTTGATATATTTTTTAAATAACCCATATTCCTTCTAGAGGATGGAGTCTTTCACATTTTACTTAAGTTGACATGTAGCTGATGGGTGATGAATTTTATATTTATTTTCCACTGTTATTGTGTTTATGGGACTCTCTTTTAAGCTGTTAGTTTCAGCATAAATGTCAAATACATGGATACAGCTCTGCTATTCTGGGATAGATTTGTGTTAAAGGATGTCACACTGCCATAAATAGCAAATCCTGGGTTAAGAAACATTTCTGAAATATACACAGAGATTACCCCACCCTACCCCTGGAGAATTTTCCACAAATCTGGATATTTGTTGTCATATTGCATGATTCTGTGTCCAGGTTGTTGCTGACACCAATGCAGAACCAAGAGCAGCAAGTGTAACAACACAAGAGGCAGAACCAAGACAGACAACCATCGTTTTAACTACTCGTAAGTGTCAGCTTTAATTTTTCGTTTGACTAGTGACAGGTCTGTGTTTCACTTTATCACAGGTAAAATTTTGTAATTGAGGAAGAGTGCTTCCAAATACATTTTTGAGCTCCTGACAGCGTTGAAGAAGTTATAGTGATAAATAAAACTGAAAACTATATAACTCTATCATGGGACAAAATCAACTTCATCTCATCTTCCTGTCTAAAATATGAACAAAGTGGTACCCAAAAATGAAAACAAATCAATAAAGATGATGGAAGACCAAATATTATTTGGGTGGTTGATTCTCTGATGCCAGGGATGAAGTAGTACTTCACTGTCATCACTACTTTAAATGGGCTCAACAGCACAAGAACGACGGTCACTCATAACTAATTTCAGATAATTATCTACACCTCTGATAAAGTAATCCCTTTCAACAATTCAGGAGAAAAAAAAATTGACTGACTTCTCATGCATCCAAGGTCCTCACAATGCAGGGAACTTAGAGGCCAAAAAAACAAGATGAGACGAGTGGAAAAAAGTGGGTAACATCCTTGAGGATGTCCTTACATACGGTGAAGAGGAGGTGAATGTCTCTGCAGATGCTGGACAAGCCCTGGTGACAAAAACAATCCACAATCTCAATGCTGCAACTGAACACAGCTTCACTGTTGTTGCCTTATTTAATAATGTCAGAAGCAGTGGCGTGAGCCTTACTCGATTGTAGATAAAACTCATCTCTATGACAGACCTACAGCACATCACAGGACAGATCTCTTGTCTTTGTTTCATCTTGTTTGCAAAGTCACTTATGTATTTGCTGTTTTGAACCATGAATTTGATACAGAGACTTAAGTAAAAATCTTAATCTATTGGCTCTCTTTGTCAATTCACCCTACAATTCAGCTCCACAAAATCCTGAAGACTTCAGAGCAGTCAGACAAAATGAAACCAGCATCACTTTGCAGTGGAAAAAAGTGGGTAACATCCTCGAGTACATTCTCACATACGGTGAAGAGGAGGTGAATGTCTCTGCAGATGCTGGACAAGCCCTGGTAACAAAAACAATCCACAATCTCAATGCTGCAACTGAATACAGCTTCACTCTTGTTGCTGTGTTCAATAGTATCCCAAGCAGTGGAGTGAGCCTTACTGCATTTACAGGTAAAACTCTTCTCTATGACAGACCTACAGCACATGACAGGACAGATCTCTTGTCTAATGTAAAATCTTGTGTTTGAAGTGACTTATGTATATGCTTTGTTGAACCATGAATGTGATACAAAGAAATAAGTTCAAAGGGGAATTCATGGGTTATCTATGTCAATTATCCCACAATTCAGCTCCACCCAACCCTGAAAATATCAGACAAGTCAGACAAAATGAAACCAGCATCACTCTGCAGTGGAACAAAGTGGGTAACATCCTTGAGTACATTCTCACATACGGTGAAGAGGAGGTGGATGTCTCTGCAGATGCTGGACAAGCCCTGGTGACAAAAACAATCCACAATCTCAATGCTGCAACTGAATACAGCTTCATTCTTTTTGCTTTGTTCAATAATATCCAAAGCAGTGGAGTGAGCCATGCTGCATTTACAGGTAAAACTCTTCTCTATGACAGACCTACAGCACATCACAGGACAAATCTCTTGTCTAATGTAAAATCTTGTGTTTGAAGTGACTTATGTATATGCTGTGTTGAACCATGAACATTATACAAAGACTTAAGTCAAAATCTGAATTTATAGGCTTTTTTTTGTCAATTTATCCAACAATTCAGCTCCACAAAATCCTGAAGACTTCAGAGCAGTCAGACAAAATGAAACCGGCATCACTTTGCAGTGGAACAAAGTGGGTAACATCCTTGAGTACATTCTCACATACGGTGAAGAGGAGGTGAATGTTCCTACAGATGCTGGACAAGCCCTGGTGACAAAAACAATCAACAATCTCAATGGTGCAACTGTATACAGCTTCACTCTTTTTGCTGCATTCAATAATATCCAAAGCAGTGGAGTGAGCCTTACTGCATTTACAGGTAAAACTCTTCTCTATGACAGACCTACAGCACATGACAGGACAGATCTCTTGTCTATGTCTCATCTTGTTTGCAAAGTCACTTATGTATATGCTGTGTTGAACCATGAACATTATACAAAGACTTAAGTCAAAATCTGAATTTATAGGCTTTTTTTGTCAATTTATCCAACAATTCAGCTCCACAAAATCCTGAAGACTTCAGGGCAGTCAGACAAAATGAAACCGGCATCACTTTGCAGTGGAACAAAGTGGGTAACAACATTGAGTACATTCTCATATACGGTGAAGAGGAGGTGAATGTTTCTGCTGATCCTGGACAAGCCCTGGTGACAAAAACAATCCACAATCTCAATGCTGCAACTGAATACAGCTTCACTCTTGTTGCTGTGTTTAATAATATCAGAAGCAGTGGAGTGAGCCAGACTGCAGTCACAGGTAAAACACTTCTCTATAACTGACCTACAGCACATGACAGGACCGATTTCTTTCATACTATCTTGTCTTTTTTTTTAAGTCACTTTATAAAAGTCTCTTGTTGAGCCATGGGAGTGATAAAAATGTATTGCCTTTCTCTGTCAATTTACCCTCCACTCCAGCTCCCCGTGACTCAGAAGACTTCAGAGCAGTGGGACAAAATGACACCAGCATCACTCTACAGTGGACTAAAATGAACGACATTTTCAATTACACAGTTAAATTTGATGGAAATGAAATAAACATCCCTGCATCAGAAGATCAAGTAACAGTAACAAATCTCACAAATACCATAAAGTACACCTTCACACTCTTCACTGTGTTTAAATATGCCAGTAGCAGCGGAGTGTGGACCCTTGCCGCCACTGGTGAGAAAGCAGTTTTCTTTCCACGATAATACTTGTCTGTAAATATTCTGCATTTGATGGATTCACCTTTTTTTCAAAGGAACTTTATCATCATTGCACACTTGTTAGGAATGTGTCAGTTTTGATCTCCCTCATCCCTGTATCTCTTTGATTCCCAGCTCCTCCAAATGCTGAACAGTTTACTGCCACTGCTCAAAGTGAGACCAACATCACTCTGCAGTGGAAGAAAGTGGGAACCATCCTGAATTATAGACTTGAGTTTAACGACCCTCGAACCATAACTGTCACTGCATCGCCAGAAGATGAACTGGTGACAGAAGTAGTCTCTGGACTTACAAGTGGGACTCAGTACACTTTCACAGTGTTTGCTGTGTTTGAAAATATCAGCAGCAGTGGACAAGACTTCCTTGCAGCCACTGGTAAGATGCTTTTCTCTGAATGTGTCCAAACTGAGCTCTGTCTTGATACTGAGTAGGGAGAATGTGGAGAATGAAAAGTGTTGTCTGGGATGCCACTTGCAGCTCAGTCAAATATGCCAGTTCCTAAGTGACGTATTACAGTTTTCAATCTGGTATGTCAGTTCAATTAAAGGTATGTCACCCATCTAAGACTGTTCTGTTTTCTACTGCCAGGTGCTGCTCTCAAGAGGCATGCCTTTATCAGACTGACAGTTGAATTTTGTTTTATTGGCAATATCATTCCAGCAGTCATAGAAAAGAATGCACATGTAATTCATGGTCTTTGGCTCTGAGCAAACCTTCACCTCAATTTTCTTTTCTTGTGGGGTGTAACTGAATGTTCTGAAAGTTGCAGTAAGCAATTTACAGTGGTTGACCAGCAACATTAGTTAGCATTAGCCTAGCCTGGCCTTGCCATCAAATCCAAGGCGTCTCTTCTTCTTCTTTGATTGCAAACACCTAGATCTGTACCTCGATCTAGGTGTGCTCCACGGTACACAGTGTGCCGCCATCAACTTTACGTGCGTGTGGTATGCATTCAAATCAATGGAAATGCTTTTTCACACAGTTTAAAGTGCAGAACAAAGTGCTTTATTACTCTAACATTAAAAACAAACAGACAAACAAAAAAGGAATTATACTAGTCTTAGATAAGTGGCACACCACTGATGGAATTGGTGTGCCAGTTTGAATACTAGAATAATTGGTATTTTCCACTCAGCCGTAAGTGGCAGAACAGATTCCTCTTTTCGTTCCTGATGCTGCTGCTGGCAGGTGTGGTTTTCTATTTTAGGACCTGTTTTTTTTTGGTACAGATGAGTTTAAATCAGCCTAAAGAACATCAGTGTTGCATGAAAAAAAGAAGTTGAGACCCAAAATTAGAAGTTGTGAAGCATGTCTGAACATGATTTCCATTTGTTCATCATATTTCATTCATGCTTTAATAATTCTGAAGGTTTTGTGTGAGCAAGTGTTTGAGATTTGTGATTTCAGAGTCACAATAACCAATATGAGTAAAGACATTTGTTTTCCAACAGTTCCTTCACGGGTGGTATCTGTCACTGTGGCTAAACGTTCTGTGGACAGTCTAACCCTGGAGTGGCAGAATGTACGGAGAGACTGGAGCTACTCTCTCCGCATCAATGGGAAGGATGTCACACCAGATACTTCGAAACAGACTGTGTCAGAGGTCATCTCTTCTCTCCAGCCTGGGACAGAGTATCCATTCAGTGTGACCACAATTTTTGCTGGATTCAACAGTGCTGCTTTTGAAAGCTCCACAGTAACAAGTACGTGTAAAACTGCTGTAATAAGATATGTTGGTTTGAATTACAAAATATTGCTTCATGTTAGCTTATTTAAATCCTGGTTCTGAAAAATTTGAGCGTTTTTAATACTAAGTTAAACCATCTATTGTTATTTTGTCGTTACTTGCAGCCATTGATTGTGCAAAAGCTTCCTGGGTGGTCACCAACTCGTCAATCACTGCAAGGATTGAAGGCTTGTTTACAAATGCAACAGCATCAAACAAATCACACACTCATACTAGTCATGGAGGGAGCAATGTGTTGTTCACTGGTCTTTATCCTGGAGCAACCTACGACGTGTCGCTGGAGTACGAGAACAACTCTGAACTCTTAATCCAGTGTAAACACATGTTGACTATCAGTGAGTTATCATTTTTTAATTCCTGAAGTTGAACCCAGAAGAAAAACATTAGTGCAATTTCCAGTAGAATCTTTTTTGCACAGAATGCATTATTATTGAGGAACCTCTTTATCTTTTTGGGTGTGCTGTTTTTTTTTGATTGATTTTTCTTTTGTTTCGATGCAGACCCCCCAAATTTAGAGGCACACTGTAAGTACTGGGATCATGGATATTCTGTCTTCGTTGGGTGGAACAAACCAGCAGGCATCTGGGCTGAAGTGGAGGTGGAGGTGAAGGGGAAAACTCATATGTCCAATAATAGAGAACAACACATCGTAATACCTGGATTCCAGCCTGCAAAATCACACGCGATATCTGTTACTTCAGTGTCTGAGGGAAAGAAATCCACACCGTATGTTTTTTCATGTGTCACTGATCCAAGAGGTGAGTTTATGATGTTATTTGGTAAAAGTTTCAAAGGATGTCACATCTACTCTGGTGTGAAAATTCTTTCTGTTATACAGCTTTAATTCAGGATTTTCTCTTTACAGGGGTCATCGCAGGGTCATTTTTTGGGGTAGTGATTTTTCTCGCTCTAGTCTGTCTGGCTGCCTTCATTTTGTTGAAAAAACCAGAAGTAATCAGGTTGGCTCTTCTTCATAGACTGTAGTCAGGTTATTTCAATCCAAACTTTACTGAATTAGACTAATTCAGCTTTATTCTTTCTTTAACAGGAGATATAAACCATTCAGTGGTAGCACCAAAAAAAATAATAAGCCCAAGTGAGTAAAGACTTTATCCTTCCCTTGGATGCACACTAACTTGCAATCTCATGTAAATAAGAAGTGCTTAGTTGAAAAACGTTATGTATAAAAAATGACACCACTTTTTGTTTGTTTTTATAGAGCTATTCCTGTGGAAACGTTTCCTGAACATTTCTACCAGTTAGGAATGGATGAGAACAGAGGTTTCAGTCAGGAATATGAGGTAATTAAAAAATAATGTTTATTGCTTCTTGTTCTTCCTTATGTGACTTCTCGTAAGGCTGTAAAACTTCCTGTTTATGGTAAAGATATTAGTTTGTTATCAGATGACTTTTGAAGTAATCACCTGTCACCTCATCTGTCAAACGTAATGCAGAGCCTCATGCCGGTTGGTACTGAGCAGACACGCAGGGACGCTATTCTTCCTGAAAACAAACCGAAGAATCGTTTCAACAACGTCCTGCCGTGTAAGCCTGTGCATTTACTGCTGAATCACAGCTATAAACACTCATAAAACCATTCAGATCATAAATCATTCCTGTCACTGAGGCTTTCTTTGTTGTAATGTTTTATTGTCTTAGATGATTGGTGTCGTGTGAAGCTAACTTCATCAGATGCAAATGGGACTTCAGACTACATCAATGCCAATTATATGCCAGTAGGTATCTCTTGCTTTCACCACCATACGGATTCACAATCTTGAGTGACGTTGTCATAGTTGCATATATTTATGTGAACTCAACATTTCACTCTGACTCATGGGCTAAAAATTTCTCCTCAGGGCTTCAGAAATAGTAGAGAGTACATCGCCACCCAGGGTCCTCTGCCCTCCACAGTTGATGACTTCTGGAGGATGATCTGGGAACAGAGAGTGAAAGGCATCGTCATGGTAACAAACTGCAAAGAGAGTGGAAAGGTGGGTCCTCAGGTGGACACTAAATTTATGGGCTTTGAACAATGTGAGCGGTCGTGACTAATTTGCTTTTATAGCTGACGTATCTACAAGTAGCAGAGGTTAAAGTGCCATAATTTACATTCATATCTTAGATACTTATATGCCATAAATACTTTTTATTTTATTAGCAGCTGAACAATGAGATAGTTTGGGTAATAGAGAGATAATGCAAATGGTAGTGGCTGAAGGTCAAATAAGTAACCCTTGTGATGTGTGTGTGGGTTGCACACAGGGCTTTTGATTCCTGAGTCTAGTTTTGAACCAGCTGGTTTGTTCAGACTTGAAAAAAAATTGGTTAAAAATCTGGCATGCGGGTTTACCGCTGGAACAAAAAAGCGTTGGTTCCACTTTCTGAATCATGACATTATCATTGGGCTTTTCGTATTCTATGTTGATAAAATGAGCATGGAGTCAGGCCCACCTACCTCTATTCCACTTTTTTCATTCTGTGGTCTGAACACAGGCTGATTTGAGAGACAGTACTGAGGTTCTGAGAATCCAGAATGGAACCAGAACCATGCAGATGTGAAAACCTTTTCAGAGAACTCTTCTAAATTAGAGTGCGCAGGACTCTGCAGCAATTAGCAGAACAGACACCATATTCATAGATTTTCAAACTGAGAATATGTTAGTGTACAATCTTTTTCTTTGGGCATCATAGGAGCTTTTTGTCCTTGAAGGCCACTGTCATTTCACAGGCAGAAAAGGGGAGGAGGGAAGGATTTTGGTGACAGATGTGGCAACAAGACAAAGCTAAATATGCATCTTGAGAACTGATTTCCTTTTAACTCTGTTCTTTGGTCAATCCTCAGACAAAGTGTGAACAATATTGGCCCGAAGACTCAAAGTCTAGCCTGTACGGTGAGCTTTCAGTCTCCATCAGATCTGAGCAGAAGGAGCCAAACTGGACGTTGAGGGAGTTTGAGTTGAAACATGTATGTAAACATATGTGCTGCTTTTATGATGGACTGAAATAAGGCTGATAAATCTACTGAAAACAAAGTAAAACATCAACATCAAAAAAGTAATTGTGTACTCTCTCACAGCAGAAAAGCATATAAAGCACATACAGTGTTTTAATCTTGCTGTGAATTTCTATTTCACAGAAAAACTACACAGAGGTGCGAACACTGAAGCATTTTCACTTCACATCCTGGCCTGACCACGGGGTCCCACAGGGGACGCAGCATTTGATCCAGTTCAGAGAACTGGTGAGGCAGCACATTGACAGAGAAGGGACTGGAGCACCTACTGTAGTTCACTGCAGGTACACTCTAGAAAGCTCATTGTCACATGGAATCGATTTTATTGCCTGTTCCTGAGTGACATGATGTAAAAGACTTCACTTCACAACCATCAGAAATTCCTGCAGGAGCATAGTTTCTGACAGGGAGAGCTCAACCTTTAATGTCTTCTCTCTCTCAGCGCTGGAGTTGGGAGGACAGGAACCATCATTGCTCTGGACGTTCTGCTTCAGCAGCTTGAGAAAGAACGAGCAGTTGGTATCAAAGGCTTTGTGCACAACATGAGACTGAGTCGACCACACATGGTGCAGACAGAGGTAAAAATATTTACCACGACACAGACTGAGGTTCAACTGCCTTTGTTGAGCAACCATACAAAGCTTCATCTTATGTTGCTACCCTTACTACAAAAAACATGTAGACATTCATGATGCAGTCAGTAATAGAATAAGTTCATTTCATCATTTCCTGCCCATTTGAACTTCAACAAACTGATCTGCTCAGTTGGGTGGTTTTCCTGCACACCAAGCACACACGTAAATAAATTCTCCTTCACAGTTTCTGTTGTAGTTAAATGCATCTGAAATAGACTTCCATATAAACTGAGACTTAAGCTCATATACCCGAGTAGATGATGTGGTAAGCCATCTCACGCTGTGGTTTCATGCACAAAAGGAAGTGCTCGGCAGATTATATTGGTATAGCACCTCACATTAAGTTCTGCTTTTGAAATAACCAGCTGCTGTGGTTTCTGCTTTTTTTCAGTCTCAATATGTTTTCTTGCATCAGTGCATCATGGACACTCTGCAGGAGAAGGAAATCAGCGAGGAGAACATTTATGAGAATGACGAATCGTTGTATGTGAACGCTACAGCTCTCCGAGAGTTTCACAAAGGCAGCCAGGTTTAAGTGGTTTGTCAGTTAAAGTGCACTAAATCAAAAGCTTAGTTTAATTCTATATGATATGTTTAGTAACACTTTCAGTTTAAAATGTTCATTTACTGTAGATTATCTGTAGATTCATGTTCCTCTAAAGATTTTATTTAAGTTAATTTCTCAATATTTCAGTGTCTATGATAATAAATATTGTACAGAGGGAAAAAATCCTATGAACATTAGAATGCTTTGAAACAACATGATAAATACAAGGTGACAAGAATTAACTACGACTGTACAAGAAATAAAATACTTTTTATTCAAAACAAAGATTTAAAAAAATTAGTCTGTTCTCTTTGGGAGGCCATTTCCACCAGTTGTAAAAATAATAATGAAAAACTGGTATTGTTGAGAATTTTGCTCTAAAAGTCAAAATTTTGATTTCACTATTGCAAAATTTGAGTTTTTGTCTCAAAATTTTTATTTTTTCTCATAATTCTGACTTTGTAATTCATATGTTTGACATTTTATCTCAAAATTTTGACTTGATATGGGCGAAAAAAAAATTCTCAACACAGCCAAATTTGCATTTTCCTTTTTTTTTTGACTCGCACAAATGGGCTTCAGTAGTTTCCATAAAAAGTAAAAAAAAATTGGTCCCTGTGTTTGTCCATAAAAAGGTCAGAGTTGATTTCCTCACCACTTCATGAAGCCATCATACATGATCTGCTCACACTGAGATTCCTCAGCTCTGTGGATCTTCCTCACTTGAGACTTTGTGAAATTTAGCTTTGATGAGATCCTCTCTGGCTTTTAAAAATTCTGGCTTGATTTCCAACTCAGTACGTTTCTTGCCCTGATGCAGGGGCTCAATTTTACCAGCAACAGGCGGGACAGGCACAGAGAACTTCTTAGCGATGTTGTGCAGGACGCTGCATGCCTTAATGATGTTAGACTTCTTGGCTAAAGAGCTTTCTTGGGCAAAACCAAGCTGCATCAAACACCTGAACCGCTGCTTCATGGAGCAGAGCATGGTCTGCATGACGTCATGGATCTTTGTGTGGGCCTTGTTGAAGCGGGTCTCGCTGTCATTTGTGGGCTCTGATACAGGAGTCAGGACATGTTTGCTCAAGTTGTAGCCTTTCCCACCTTTGAAAAACACATAAAAAAGACGACAGTTAAAACATAACCAGGAACACAGAAATCTGATATCATTTTAGGAGAAGTAACGAGAAAGAGAGGTGAGAACTGTTATATAAACACAGAGTGAACACCTACATAAAGGAAACCACAGTAACTGAACCAGAAAGGTGTTTTTTTAAGTCATGAAGCTGTAAATTGTTTCTGTTGATGGATACCAACCGGAAAAAGAAACGCACACATTTGCACAAGTTGAAAGTTGACTATAAATCAGTGACTGTGAGATGCAGAGTGACCTAATTTTACCGGATGTGTCAACAAAACATTTTTTGCCATAACATGTTATTTCTTTTTTTTGTTTGTGTTGATACATAGATGTTTCAGACTCTCTTCAACCAGGGAAAAAATGTTGACAGAAACTACTTTTACTCAGGGATGTTTGAAAACTGAGGAAACTCAATCAGCATGAAAGACTGACTTGGAGATAAAAACACAGAAAGAAATTGTGTCTGACCTTTGGATCTTTTTTTCTCCCACTGATATCTACCCTGAGAAAGTGGTTTTAGACGCTGATGATATCAAACAGTCAGAACCTGTGTCCACTACAGCCATTTTATGCCCTTGAGTTTCCTATTGTAATGCAAACAGTACAAACCAATGAGTTTTTGTTTGTTAATTTTTAGCTTTCTCTCTACAGGGCTTTGTGAAGTGACTCATTAGCTATCAAAGGTAGTGGAGCAGGTCAACAATCACAACACAGAAACGCTAAGGTTTACTATAGCGCTCCAGGGTTGTGGTTACTGCCAGCACAAAACAATACTGTCAGTGCACACTGGCCTCTAATCTAAATGCTCTGTTTGCTTTTGAAGGTTATTAAATGGCTTCAATATCATTTATCAACCTGTTTCACTGTCAAACATCCTCACAGGAGTTTTAGAGTGATTCTACGATTAGGGGTAGATTTCAAGTCCATGGGGTGGACTTATCAACTTAACTAAATATTCAAGCAATAGTTCAAGCATTTTGCTATCGAGTCATTTAGGTGATAGTTCGTTTTCATTCGCACAGAAAATCAACAGCTTCTATAATTGAATTAGTAAAAAATGCAAATCATGTATTGGGATTAAAGATTTTTGCGCTGTTCAAGTTCTTAAATGTCGAGTTGAATCAAGACTAGAGAACATGTTTGTGTTCATTATTTTTGGCATCATTTGTTCAAAATAATCTATAAAACATGACAAAGCTGTTTAATCACTATCTAGTAATTGATAAACATGAAATTATTCACTTTGTTTATATCCAAGAGGTCTGTGTCAGCTGTGCTGCCCATTGAAAAAACCCTTAAAATCAGCAATGGTTTGGTCTAAAGTCACATGGCTAAAATCATATGAGGTCATGTCCTTCAAGAAAACTGGTATGTTTCAACTCCTCCCAATTATTATTTCATCAAAAAGTAAATTGGTGCGCCTTAATAGTTGGTCAATCAGTTGTCAACATTTTCTTATGTAGTTACTTTAGATGTTCATATGAACCAAATGTAGAGAAGATGCACAGGAATCTGAGGTGATCCAGGTCAAATGGTGACAGGTTCAAGGTCTGTATTTCACACAAGGGCCAAAATTTGGGAAAACGTCAACTGTTATCCTTCATTAAAGTTTCTGTCTTAGGGAGAGGTTTCTATTTTTTTCCTGTCAACAGGGCTACTGAGTTGTCAACTGTGTTAGCTGTCAACTGTGGTAAACTGTAATACAAATAGTGAATGACATTTCTATGGAGCTAAGTCTTACAGAATAGTATTGAGTATTTCTGAACTCAGTGTAATGTGGAATTATGCTGCAAAAAGTACTCCTAACTTTTGTCTGTAACACAGTTCACTAAATAATGAACCCATTTTTGTAAAACATAATTTAAACATATAAGAATTCATTAGAGATTAAGCTTGCCAGTTAATGAATTTAACACATTCAAGACAGATTCTATGCAGAATAAATAAATATATTTTTTTTCACCAATGGCACACCTGAAATGTACCCTTAATTATAGAATGGCTTTCTAGTGATTTTGGTGGTGAGTGTTTGACATTTAAGTTGACGATGTAATTTAGTGGATCTGAAGTGTAGGATTGACTTATGACCCCCACTCTTGTTGCCCTGTCATTCCTTACCAATAACCCAATAAGGTCCGTGTATTTCCTCCTCCATCTCCCTCCCCTTAAAGGAGGACTCCCACAGCTCCTGCTCATAGGTGCTTCCCAAACAGCACTTCTCCACACTGAGCACGTTTCCATCAGAGTCACATATGATCTGACTGACCACTGATGTGAACCCCCAAGAGTTGACAAAAGACCTGAAGGTGTCCTCATAGGGGGAGGCTCTGATCCTGAAGTGCGCAGCAGCCAGGACGCCCAGCA
This sequence comes from Thalassoma bifasciatum, assembly GCA_008086565.1. Lineage (NCBI taxonomy): Eukaryota > Metazoa > Chordata > Actinopteri > Labriformes > Labridae > Thalassoma > Thalassoma bifasciatum. The sequence continues at coordinate 354,590 of RPOG01000021.1, forward strand.
CGTTGGGAATCCCACAAAACTCCTCTGTCTTTGACGCCACCTTGTTTTTAGCCTCCTGAACCAGCGGGAATGAGATGAACTGATCCGACATCCCTGCGATGACACCGGACACCACACTGATGATCGCGAGGCAGTCCGACTGGGTCTGTCCGACCCTCTGCAGGATGCAGATGGAGGAGGCTCCGTGTGCGTAATAGTTCAGTGAAACCATGAGCATCTCGTCCACAGTCAGCGAGCATTTCTTCATAGATATCTTACTCATGCGGATGCGGGCAGCATCCAGGATGAAAGCGATGCAGGCTCTGTTGAGGTGGAAAACCCTGAACAAAGCTTCATCGTCAAACTCTTCGAAACAGCTCGAAGCCCCAGAATCCGCTTCGCAATCCTCGAGGAGTTGCTCCTGGACCGCCAGCCACACCGGGAGGGCGAAGGCCATTTACGAGATCTTAGTTGATGTAAATATCCAGATGACTGTAAACAGTAAGGAGTTGCAGGGAAGAAGGGACCCACAGTCTTCTTCAATGTTGGAGCTGTACGCAAAGCTGTGCGTCATCTCCACCCAGTGGGAAGGAATGTAAACTACAAGCCAGTGCTCACAGCTCAACTGAAGAATAGGATTCAGTTTTTTTGTAGGTAATTTCAGAAAGTTTATATATCAAATAAAGACACATGATTGTAATCAAGCAGCACAAAAAATTCAACAGAGGAGGTCAAGATTGAAGATACAAATTTGTGTTATGAGGCAAAACATCTCTACGCCAACTTAAAAAGGACTGTGAGCAAGTGATCTTCAAAATGTCTGAAATCTAGATATGTACCTGATCATAATCCCCAATTTGAAATGAGTTTATCTGCACTAAAATAGGTTAATTGTAAATGATAATTCCCTACTTCTATATTGGGTTGGAGAGGACCAGATTGATTTACAGAAAGTCAAATTCTCTGTGACAACGCCATGCCCGCTGACAAAATTTAGCAGTGAGAGGAGAGATGTGTTTTCCCCTGCTGAAAATGATCTCTGTGATTTATTTTGTGGTAAAAAAAAGAGCTAGACTGTCCAACAGAAAAGGGACAGAAGAGCAGAAAAAAACTAAACAGGAGAAAGATAAAGCTCAAGGCTAATATACAGAATATACAGGGTAAGCTGTGAGTGATAATGTTCATTCCAACCCACATGCAGCAGTTTTTACTGCAGTGATCTATTCAAACCTGAGAGTCAATTAGAAAACTGAGTAGCCAGGCTAAGTTTACTCTGCTTGGTAGATGAGCACTGGTAGGACATGAACAGGATTCACTGACGTGACACCATATCGATACGTCTCAGAGCACCAGCTGTGCCTTGTGCTAAATGTAACTGGCTACTGAGCTACGATACAAGCTCACAAAGTTTGCTTGTTGTCATGTTACAATCAATAGCTCTACGTCACTGTTGATAAATACATAACCCAGTTGTGTTGTGTCCAGTGAAAAATGATCTTGAACAAAGAAAAGTCGTGTTAAAAAAAATCCGATGTCCTTTTACTTTCAAAACAAATACAGCATGACATTTTGCGTGAGTCCATTGGCCATTAGAGTTGCTGAATTCCCTGTCATGCGGATTTTCCTCACAGTCACTTTAATACCATTACCGTGATTGTAGATCTAAGCAGATTTAACAGACCTCATAAATATCACAACCTGGCTCATAGATTGTGGCACTAAAAGGGTGCAAACACAAGTTGGCAAAGCAAATGAATAATTTACTTACGAAAAGATAAGTAAACTAATGATTCACACGGTAGCATTGAATATGGAGAATGTGTCAGAGCATGTGAGGAATAAAACAGGAGGAGTTATTTGTCAGACTGTGTGCTATGTCAGGGAAAATCAAATCTTCAGATCATTTAAATTCAAACATTGTTTAGTTCACAGTGGCTGTGGTACAAGAATTATTATTGCACAAAATATAAATCTTTATTTACAAAAACTTTATTTGTCGTAATATACGCATACAATAGCTTATTTCAGACAAAAGCCAATTTATCCAGTACATCTTTGACCCATGTTGCTTGTTTAAATAAATTAATCTGACATTTATATGAACAAAAGGTGTAAAGTGACACCACAATATATCCTCACAAGCTCAAATCACTTTGTGTTTGTTAAAGCTTTGGTGACAAATAAAACATCTGGTTGACTTCACTGATGGAAACATCTTTCAGCCTTGGTATACCCCCTTTGCGGTAGTCCTCTGTCTTCTGACCTTGAGCATACACATCTGCAATAAAAGAGACATCCACAGATGAAGGGGTCGGTGAAAAAAAAAATAAATAAAAGAAGTTGCATCACATTAAATGTATGGACACATGAGTTGACACATAAACAGTATCCTGAATGTTGAGGCGATATCATACTGCAACAGTAGAGGGCATCTGAAGTTATTTCTACCCTTAGTCCACTCAAAACATTTCAAATAATCCAAACTTGTACAACCGTCAGTTGTGTTCAAAAAAGCTATGTATTGAGACGTGAAAGTAAAGAATGTAAACAGATTATGCAAATATGATGTTTCCACAAAGGTGTACTATCACCTATCCTGTTGTGATGTTAACATCTAACACTGTCCTCACCTGTGACATTGTCCACAGAGTCTAGAGGAGCTGTGTTGTTCATGTTCACTCCAAATAGCACCACAAGAGAGATCATCAGCGCAACCAGCAGGTAGATCGGCACAGCAAGGGCCCAGTACCTTAACCACAGAGTTCAGTTAGCACATCACAAACTTTAAAGATCCTTCCTTCAGATCTTAACAGTTTTATATCTGACACCGTTTGATCCTCATTTTCTCCTTACTTTTGAGGCCAGTAAGTGAGTCCTATTGAATGCAGCCACTCCTCTGGAACAAACGCCCACAGACAATACAGAACTGTGGAGAAAACAGAGTCATTTAACACATTAACTTAACCTGAATATCATTTCACAGGGTTTAGTTACATGAAACAGCAAATAAACTTCACACAGGCTCACATTAGTGCCTTTGTATAAACAATGGAGCCTCTGTGGCTACACTAAGACTTTCTGCTATTGCTAATAACAGTTGATAATGTATCAAAATTGATTCAAAAACATTTCAGAGCCCCTAGTGAAAAAAACTAACAAAATTGAACAACTGAAATTGACCAAGAATGGCTTTCAATTTATTGAAACAAGTTACTAGTATGTGAGTTAAACATCAAAGAATTACTTACAGAAGCCAAATCGTGAGCCGAGATAAAGAACAAACCCATAAATGGCTCTTTCAGGCAGAGGAGAGGGAGAGTTTTCCACCATGATGTGAATTAACTGCAACAGCAGCAACAGACATAAAGTTTCAGGTCAGAGGCAACAGGACAATATTCAAACAACATTGAACTGTGTAATAAACCCTTTAATATGTATCAGGTAAATTCATGAAGCAACAAAAACAAGACTTCAATCTCCTGAAACTCGCTACATATTATTTACCTGTCGACGCAGCAAAGTGTCACTTTTTACCAGGATGTACTAAACTCAGGCAACATGGATTAAAATGTAGTTTTTACATAATAAATTATCAAAATCCAAAAGAGGGAGTCCAAATTAACGATTTTATCCAGTAAATCTCAAGAAAAACACTGAACACTTCCGGCCGTAGCAGCGCGGTGCAGTCTGCGATTATGTTCCGTCCCATTTTAAATTTCTACTTAACAAACGGTTCCGCGTTGAGATTCATTTAAGGTACATTAAGCAAAATTTGTCTTGAAAATTATAAAAGTTTTAATTATAAAAATTAGAAATAAAAAATAAACACAAAAAACTGCAAATTACCCCACAGGTGTCCAAATCTATTAACTTTAACCCGCATACGCAACGGATGTTTTGGACTTGTGAGTTGCCCGGACACATTTAGCCGATGCACATTTCGGAAATACAAATTGCAGCATGGTTTTGGAGCACCTGGCCGAGGAATGAGGCATGTCAGTCAGAATTACAGAAGATATTGGATAATTTAAGCCCCTGTGTGATTCATTTTTCCCCGTAAAGCTTTTTTAATGGAGAAACATGATCAACTGTTCCGTTTTTGACGTTTTCTTGTAGTCCTTATCCTGACGGAGCTCAGAGGAACCAGCGTGGCTCAGGAAGCTTCACAGACTTTTATTTAGTTTGACTGTTTATGGCAGTGGTCAAAATGTCCAAGGTAAAGGAAAAGAAAGCAGACCTTCCTGCTAAAACTAAACAAGCCACATCCACAGAGAAGAACAACACAGCAAAAATGAAGAGGAAAAACTGGATGAAGCAGAAGTTTAAAAAGAAAAAGCCCCCACCAAAGAAAGAAGAAGAAAAGTCTAAACCTCAGCATATGTTACCCCCGCAGGATGCACAACAGTTTTCTGCAAACTGGAAAGCATTGCAAGAGGTTTGTCACCAACTGTTTTGTTTTATCTCATTTACATTACTTTTGCAGAATGTCTCCTTACAATCTTTTAAAACTGTGCTCAACTTTCTTCAGATCCTGAAGGTTTCTCAACCAGAAAAGAAGCAGACTGCAACACCAAATCAGAACGGCACTGTGCAAAAAAAGGGGGCTAAGGACAATTCCTCAGAAAACACACCAGAGAACAGTTTCTTGAAAAACACACCCAAGAACAATTCCTTGAAAAATACACCCAAGAATAATTCCTTAAAAAATACATCTAAGAACAATGGCCTTCCTACAGAGAAAGACAAAGGGAAAGAAGGGAACGAAGGAAAGCACAAACCTGTTCCTGGAAACTCTGTCTCCAAGGATCCTGTTGTGACCTCAAAGGTCCCTGCTTCCTCAGAGAAAGGACAGTCAGCTGCTCCTAAAAGGAAAACAGACAGTGGGGAATTAAACAGCCAGCTGGCATCAAAGAAGAAGAAGGAGAAAGCTGTGGCTTTAGTCGAAAATACCAAACCAACAGAGTGAGTATTCTGTTTCTGTCTATATTAAGGACACAAAGAACCATGGATGCTGACTGAATTTTGCATTTGTTGCCATAGGGATGATCTCTGGTTTGATGATGTGGATCCGGACGACATTGAGGCAACAGTGGGAGCAGAGGCAGCGGATATTATGAGGAAGAAACAAGGAATCCATAAGAGCAATGAAACAGAGAGCGCTCTTGTCAAAGAGAGAGCCTTTGAGGGGTGAGTGTTGACAAGGTAGTTGTTTACCACAAATCTGCTTCAAGTGAGCTCTTATGGATTAAAATGTAATGACACATTTTATTTGTAACAGTTAATTCTGCAATTTTATCAATTTACAATGAAGGATTCGGTCATTGAAATTATGATGCAGACTGGGGTTGTCAAAATTATTCAACAATATTAGTCACCTGACTCTCTGGTGTTAGGAAGATCTGTGTGTCAACACCTCTCAATCTTAAAAACACTGACCCAAGGAGGCCCCTGCCTGTGGTCAGACAAACTCACTCCAGCCTCCACTCAGGCTGCATATCACTGAACTGCAACACTATGTCCCTTATACTGCAGGCATAAGAATGAAAAATGATCTTTTTCAGAACTTGGAGACTGTTAACATTCCAGGATACAATGACCTTTACCTCTCAGACATGATGATCTTATTTACATCATTGTGCAATTCTGACGGGCTATGCAGCGTCTGAATACAAATCCTCATGAGCAGCCGCTTTGGATTTATCCAAGATATCAAGTACAACCCCCATTTCAATGAAGTTGGGATATTGCGTAGATCAAAATTTAAATGGATACCAATGATGTGCAAATCCTGGTAACTTTTATTCAGTTGAATACACTACAAAGATATTCACTCATTTGAATCAGATGCCTGCAACATGTTCCCAAATAGCTGTGACACTGTCATGTTTGCCTTGGTGTCAATGTCTGGCTGAAATAAGCAGGGACGTCCCTGAAAAAGACGTGACGTGGATGGCAGCATATTGCTCTGCAACCTGTATGTACCATCCAGCATTAATGCTGCCTTCACACACATGCAAGTTGCCCGTGGTGCCATGTGCATTAGCACACCTATACCATCGCAGATGCTGGTTTTTGAACTTTGTGCTGAGAGCAATCCGTATTATCCTTTCCCTCTTTGGCCTGGAGGACACGGCGTCCAGGATTAACAAAAACAATTTGAAATGTGGACTTTTCAGACCACAGCACACTTTTCTACTTTGTGTCAGTCTATCTCAGATAAGCTTGGGCCCAGAGAAGGCAGCGTTTCTGGATGTTGTTGATGCATTGCTTTGTCTTTGCATGGCAGAGTTTGAGCTTGCTTTTGTAGATGTAGTGATGAACTGTGTGAACTGACTTTACATTAAGAAACATTATTATTAAACTGTTAGGCTATTTGCTCACGTAGTTGTTCACAGAGTGGTGAATCTCGCCCCATCCTTACTTGTGAAGGACTGAATCTTTCAGGGATGCTCCTTTTATACTCAGTCATGACACTCACCTGTTTCCATTGAACCTGTTCACCTGTGGTGTGTTCCAAACAGGCGTTTATGAGCATTCCTCAACTTCCCAGTCTTGTTCCCCCTGTCCAAGCTTTTTGGGAAAGTGTTACAGGCATGAAATTCAAAATGAGTGAATATTTGTTAAAAAGAAAAATGACATTTATCAGTTTGAACAGTAAATATTTTGTCTTTGTGGTGTATACAATTGAGTATATGCTTAACAGGATTTGTAAATCATTGTATTCTGTTTTTATTTACATTTGACACTATGTTCCACCTTCTTCTGAATTGGGCTTGTATAACAGCCAGCAACCTAACTGCAACTGTTATCATCACATGAATGAATGAATGGCTTTTTTTTATCAGAGATTGAAAAATAAACTCCTTTATTCTAAAAGATGTTAATAAATCTACTCAAAGTAGAAGACATGAATGGAAGTGTAGGCGTCAGCTCTTCCCTACCCTTAGCCCTCTGGCAGCTCTACGTGGTAGTTGACAGTTTTCTTTATCGCCCTTTCTGCCACTCGCCAATCGTCAGCCTCACCAGAGCCGTGGCCATTGATTGCGAGATGGTGGGAGTTGGTCCTGATGGAGAGGACAGCATCTTGGCACGTGTGTCCCTGGTGAATCAGTTTGGGAAATGCATCTATGACAAATTTGTGAAACCCACGGAGAAAGTGACAGACTACAGAACAGCTGTCAGTGGCATCAGACCGGAGGATATCCGTAAGGGTGAGTCATGCATGTGCTGTAATGAGGGAAGAATTGAAGAACTGAAACAAGTTGCATGTGCTTATTTTTTTTTGCGGACAGTCTCCATGTGCTGTAAGACCATCATTCTACCTCATTACAGGTGAGGATGTACGGACTGTGCAGAGGGAGGTTGCAGAGATCCTGCAGGGTAGAATCGTTGTCGGACATGCCATCCACAACGATTTAAAGGTAAGCTGGATTTCATATCCCTGGGAGGGAATTTAAATTGCTTTTCCAAACAAATATCCACACATGTAACTCAATGTTAAATTCCTGTTTCAGATTTTGCTCTTGGATCATCCAAAAAAGAAAATCCGGGACACTCAGAAGTACAAACCTTTTAGGAAAACTGTAAAGGTACTTTAACTGCTAAGAAGTATGTGTATTTGGACTTCACATAAGTACTCTAATAAATGATTATAACAAATGTGTTTTAAATGATTATTTTTAGAGCAATCGACCGTCCCTCAAAGTCCTCTGTAAGGAAATACTCCAGGTTAAAGTCCAACAGGGGGAACATTCATCTGTAAGTGATGGACTCACAAAATTCTTTCTCAGTTTTTTCAGACTGTGATGTATCTGCTGTTGAACACTTAAACCAATCATCTATCTTTCTTTTATGTTTTTCTACTAGGTCCAGGATGCACAGGCCACCATGAGGCTCTACACTCTTGTGAAGAAAAAATGGGAGGCTGAAATAAAATCCAGTCATAACAATAAAGACTCAGACAAGAAGAGTGAGAGGAAGCCTAAGTTATCGAGGAACAAGATCAAGAATCGCAAAAAGTTTTGAAAGTTAAAGGAGCTGGACAGTGGAGACTGAAACAAGTTTGTGCTGGTTTTTAAGAAGCACAGACAGGACTGGCATTCCAGGGTGTTTGTTCGCACTGAAACCTGAATCACCTGGAGGCTGGTGTTTGGTATGAATTTGCAGATAGGGTCAGATAGATTTCACTCGTCCAACTAAAGTCAGACCAATGAGACAGCAAATATTCATCAGGTTGGCACAGTTTTGTTGTTAACTGTGTCTAGTGTCAGTGTAAAGCAGATGATCAGGATGAAGGAGGGTTTACTAACTTGTTTAAGCTTTGTTTGATTCCGATATTAACAAACTTGGTGAGAAATAAAGTTAATTAGAGTTTGACTTGTGTCCCATCCATCTAAAGTTGAAGTTTCTAATGCTTTGGCCTCACTTTTTTCTAGCAGTCTTGTCATCCATCTCTTTATACCATTTTTTGTTGAATTAGAACCCATGGATGTTGGATCTTGAACTTATCTTGCTAGCTTAGCTGCCAACCACAATTCACGTCTCTAATACTGTCTAATTGTCCATTCACATTCATTTTGCTGCTTTGGGATCAAAACTTATAAACACTCTTAATTAATCCTCATGAGTCTGACAAAGATTAACATAAGCCCAGATGTGTTTTCCTCGGCAGCTCAGACTGACTCATGCTGAAATAATGACGTGGGAACGCACTCTGATCCTTTCAGATGTTTCCCGTTTTGATATCTCCAGCCATCTTATCCAAATATTTCATCTTTAGCAGTCAGAAGCAGATGTTCAAATCATGTGATATCCGATTTCCTCCAGGGAGTGTTCCTCAAATCTCAAGATCGTTGCCCACCTGTGCTCACAGTATTGTTTCTCTCCCTACGGATCCTAAGTTATGTCAGCTGTTCCCTCAGATGTTTGGTTTCCCGTCACTCAGTTTGTAATGAATGTTTCCTGGTTGCCTTAAAATTTGTATGTCTGAAGAAAGTATGAATAAAACAACAGAGATATTATTTTCCTTTAGCTGTTCTGTTGCAGTTATTGTTGATAAAAACTCCTCCACATTGTTTTTGTTATAGAAGTGAAAACTTTGAATAGCCTGACCCTGACTGGAGTGGTGAGATTTGGTTTCCTGAGCAATGCTGGAACCATTTTTTAAACCAAAGATGTTTTTTACTCAAGGCTGCAATGAACAAGATCACAGTTTGGTGAGAAATTTTACTTCCGTTCTTTCAGAAACTGGACAGTCTTCAACAAATGTTTCCTCTTCCTCCTCCAAAACCAGAAAGAGAAATCGTCATCTTTTTCACACTTTCTGTTTCAAACACCGGTGTCATTTAGAAAAATGTAGTCATAAATGAAAAAGCATCCTGCAGAGTTGTTTGATTATACTTTTTAAAACCATGACTTTACAAAGGCCGTATTTAATAACCGTTGTCTATTGTTGCATGTAGCAGTGTGTAACAGAAGCTCACTGTTAGTGTTTATTTGTTGTTTTGTTTCAGCCATGGTGCTGAAGTAAGTGATTTAGACTCCCTGTGCGCCTGCAGTGTGTCAGTGTGATTTGCTGCTGAGAAGCAGATGCCCTATGTGTCGTACATTGCAGGAATGTATCCTCTGCCCTTGGTCTGCAGCCTCAGAGCACTAAATTAGTCTCTACATAGAGCTCAGGCAGATGTTGTGAAGGCCTCTGGCAAATGAAAGCAGCTCAGGACACAGTGGCGTGACTTTGAACTCCAGCTCTGGCTTATTTACTTAATACTATTAGACTTTTGGCTTAGAATTTGTTTTCATGAAACACCTGGTGTTATGTCACAAACCCGGGAGTCCTTTTCAGTGTAATGAACTCTATTAACTGTAAACTTCACCTGTGAGACACTAAGAAATGATATTCACATGCACTAATAAGGCCTGTTGGAGCAACTTGATGCGTCTTTGTCTTGTGTTGTATTAAAGCTGTTTTCTGGATCTTAACTTGGAGCAACAACTTAGACAGAGCAGGGGCCTTGTACTGATGAATAATGAAAGCTAAAAGCAGTCTTTTAAGGAGGGAGGCTCGGGAAAGGACTCACTAAACATCCAACTCATTACTGGTTCACATGGAGAAAGAGAACTGGTCTGAACTCGATTGTTGAATACAAGTTTTGTGCTTTTTTTCTGTCAGCTATTAGAGTTTGTTGAACCTCAATAGCCTTTATGAAATGAAATATACGTGAGATGTTTATGTTTTGGGGCCAAGTTAATCCTTTTTATTATCTATGTGAGGTACAGAACAAACAACTGCAAACACTTCAGAATAAAGAGTCATTGCACAGAGAACTTAAACATGATTTTATTGGAAATTCTGTACAAAATGAGTATTGCCCCACAGTGTTACAGTCATGAATCATCCACTTACAGGGTTAATGCTGTAAAATGACTGTGCTCAGTGAAAATGCTCTAATTTTGGTGGATTAAACTCATGTGAGTGTAGGAGTCTCTTGGTTTCTAAACTTGTGGCTTGAACTATTATGAATTCAGATGTGGTTAGCTGATCTGAGCAGGTCAGTTCATGAACATTTGAAAGTTTTTTTGATGGAGTTAAATGAATGAATCAGAAGAATTCCCCTCAGGCTTCAGTCTCAAACGGTTTTTGAAAGGTGTAGCTATTTGTATACAGAATATAATTCATGTTTCTGATACAATCACTTTATTTGACATGTGAAAACACCTCTTCCACAACATCTTTTATGCAGCTGGCGATTTAACTGCATGTTTGGGTGCTAAGGTTGGGACTTTGAGCCAAGTATTAAGCCAACAGCTTGTTGGAAGAGATGTGTTTCAAAGTTTTTAAATCTGCTGATGTTTTCTTTCATTTAGTTGGGATTGACTTGGCTTTTAAACTTAAACGAATTGTGAGGACCATCCAAGTGATCTTGAAAAAGTCTCATATCTCAAGATACTCCTGATCATAATTCCAAATTTAGCTGGACTGTCTGACAGAAAAGGGACAAAAGAGCAGAAGAAGGCTAAACAGGATAGTGATAGAACATGGGCTGAAGGCTAAAACACAAGGCAAAAGCTAAAATGAAGGGCCAGGTTCAGTTTGCTATGTTTGGTAGATGAGCACTGGTAAGACATAACCAGTATTCATTGATGTTATGCGTTACAGATGTGTCTCAGAGCACTGGGCTGTGCGTAGCAATAATGTGGCTGCTAATAAACTATGATACAAACTTACAAAGTCTGCTTGTTGTCAACTTTCAAACAACAGTGCCGTGTAATTTTTGATGAATAAATTCGTCATCATGGTCGTATCCAGGATAAATTTGTCTTGAAAAAAAAAGTGGGGTTAAAAGGAAAAGCTGATCTCTGTTTGTCCTCCAAAACGAATACACAAGTCATGTCAACAACAGTTTGCATGAGTCCTTTGGCCGAAGGAGTTGCTGCAATCCATCTCATATAGCTTATCATCACAGTCATTTAAATATCTGCGTATGGCTTATGTGAATTCTAATTGGAGCATTGGAGGCTGTACTGTTCAAAAGAATAATGTATTTAATGTATAATGTATTTAGGTGTAGCCAAAAGAAAAACAAATCCTGAATTAAAATTTAAAGTAATGGCCTGTGAGCTTGAATCCATTTATTTTACTCCCTGTGAACTGAACTCTGAGCTAGCACAACCTCCCTCACTTCCTGTGTTGCTGTATAAAAACACCTTGCAAATATGATTCCGATGAGAATTCCCTTGGTTGAAATGAAACGGGAAACTTATCCCCATCTTATTTCACAAATCCATCCTGTGTTTCTGGGAATATTTTTATTTTTTCAGGTTTGTGTAATCATTGGCTGAGATATCAGCCGGAATCTGGAAGAACACTTAGCTCAGTCAATGCCAGAGCTATAAACCCATCCAAAATAAATAACTCCAACGCTACGATTATGACAAGCTGGGGTGCCGGTAAGCCTTCCCCCAGATTCTTGTGCAATAACAGATGTTTTGTCTTTAAATTCAAGAATCAGACACTGCTTATTAGTGTTCAGCAGTGACTTGCAGAAAATAGTCTCTGAATCACAACAAAGCAGAAGCACACAGCTCTGTGGTATCTCTGCAGAGCTGCTTGCTGGAATCTTCCTCCTCATAGCTGCAGTACTGGAAATAACATGTTCATAGGACTGTGTTCACACATTAACAAATCTCAGGATGACATTCAAGACATTACTGCGCTCACTAACATGCCACTGAGTTCATAATCCAATAAAATGTGGCGTACACTCATACGTACTGCCACTGCCTCTGAGGTGGTTAGAGTCAATATTGACATCCTCTGTGTGGTCTGAGGCTCTGCAAAGTTTGATTTGTGCATCTTGTTTTAGTTCGTAAACCAAAACTAAGTCTACATCCCTGAGCAGCTGTCTTCTACTAAACATGAAATATGTTACAGACCTGAAGATCACTCAAAGTTTCATCTCTGAACAGACATTTTTCACCGTTTAGAGTCAGCGGAGGATTATTTTTGATAAGTGATGGACAACATCAATACAGATTATTGACCCAGCTGTTCCTCTTTGTCAATCAGTGTTTACACTCTCAAGGCCGCTGATCCTTTCTGCGTACAGTCCCTACAGTGTAAGTAGACAGACAGAGGTAGACGTGGAGCACCTATAGTACGAAGCTTTCCTATGTCTATTGTCTCAGATCTGCTTTTTCTGCTCCCGTGACCAACCATCATCCCCTCAGTCTCTGCTTCCTTATGCATGAGCTGCATGACGCTGCCGCCAACCGCCTGAGCGTGGATGTGTCTGTAGAGGCTAATGCTCGCTCTCAGAACATGCTAAGTTGGACATTCAGTATTTATGGAGGGTTGATGAAGAAGCAGTGTAAGCTCTTTTCTGCAGACGGCTTCCTGCAGGTCTGGTGAGGCTGAAGTCACTTTAGTTTACTGCAGAGTGAAACTGTATACGCTGGATATGGAGTCCATTCTAAGTTACAGAACATGTAATTGAATTGGGATGTGAAGTTATTACCAGATGAATTTACAGCTCTTATATTTTAAGTTGTGCTTTGAGCTACTCTTGGAGTTGAGGGGTCTTTTGTCTGGAGTTCCAAAGAAATACTGAGGAATTATTGAGGGTGATATCTATAGCATCTGCAATGAAGATGATTTCCAGTAGTTTCTGGAAGATTGTGACATGTTCCAGAGAGGATAAATCTTTCCAGGGATCATCGACTTTTCCTCTTGCACCTGTTACACATTAACTTTTTTGTTGGAGTGATCTGACATGTCAGCTGGACAGTTCAATTAAGGTTGAGCCTCAAGTTCTTTGCTCTCAATTTCAAGTTCACTTCATGACTTTGACTTGGCTGTGAGACCTTTTGGACGTATAAACCAATATCTCAACCTACCAAATGTCTTGTATCCTTTTTTTGACAGTTTATGAGGCTGATGGGTTCAATTTTAAGACAAAACATCTGTTATTGAGCAAGAATTTTCAGCACATCCTTCTTATTTTGAAGGGTTTGAGGCTAAGACATTGAACTGAAGTTGATAGTCCAAATTCTTCAGCCAGTTTGTCGCCAAAACAACACTTCAAAAGAGATTGAATTGAATGAATTCTGTCTCATTTCAACCAAAACATCTGGTGTTCCCGAAATAATATCAATGGATGTCTTTGTGGAGAAAAACAGGAAGAAGCGGACAGTGCTGTTCAATCTCAAAGTTCAGATCCCACAGATAAAAACGATCTGTTCATGTTCATTGTTTATTGTTCATTAATCTACATGTTGAACCGGGTTCAACGATTTACATGTTGGTCGGGTCATGAACTGTGTTAATGATCTGACCATGCCTGCATCCCTATCCATGAGTTTTAAATGGAGCCATTCAGTTAAGCATTGAATGAACAGATATCTGTTCATGTTTTCATGTTTTCGTGTTTTCTGTCTTTCTCTGAGTGGTTCTTTTATGTTTCACAGCTCACGCTACATTTCCCGTAAAATTTGAAATTCCCGAAACTCATGGGAAAAAAACTCATCTTCTAAATGATCAGGGCCTGAACTGTGAAAAACAATAAACAGTCTGCAGACCTTTTCTCCATTCTCTGACTCTTAATGCAGTCACTCCTCAAATTTGAGTTGAACTAAGGGTCGAGTCTTGAGACCTGAAAACCAGACTTTAGTTTGGCTCCTGGACTCCTGTGCCATTATACAACTACCAGGTAGACTGCCATACATTTTAAGAATTTGCTGATATATTAAGCTGATTTTTGCTTGTATCAGTCGTGGTCAATACCCAGGTGGGTTATTATATTTTTCTGCGGCATGATTTACAACCAAGAATCCACAGGCAGATCTGTGTTGCTAGAATACACTACAGTCCACCTCTCTTCTTTATTCCACCTTGTTTTAGCATCAACTATACTTAATTAAATTTTTCTCATTTAAAAATTGAGAAATTTATTTAGGGTGATGGAAAAAAAAAAATTGGTATCAGCATCAACCCTAACAATTCCATTTTGATCTAACCCTAATACCGTTAACTACTTATGATAGGAAACGAATGATAACCTGCAGAACTTACACTCATACCGTACATTTATGTTCAGTATTAAACATAAACCCTTTGAAAACTGAATGCAAAGATAAATGAGTAAATGATTAGACAATCAATTTCTGGTTTTCAATCTCTGAGTTACAAACTAACACTGCATGATACAGCTAAGGCTTCAGATGAAGTAATAAAGCTAAGATTTGAAAATGAACTTAAGCCTGGTTTCTACTTCTGCACTGACTCTATGTTGGTGATGTGATTTCTGGGCTCACCATATCAGCAGTTTCTGGTTACTCTTAAGTCCCTGTTTGGTGTGCACAAAAAAACATAATCTGAGTGTAGTATGTTGGAGCTGGAGGCGATGGATCCTGAACAATAGTTGATCATACTGCAGAGAAGAAAAGAGAAGAAACATAAGAGGAGATTAAGTTTTAAGACTGATAAATCAGAAAGCTGCTTGTTTTGACATAAGGTTACATTATTGATCAGAAGTATGTCATGTTTCTAAACAGTTAAAGGCCTATGCAAACCTACGGTGTGCCATAGTGTAGATTTACCAGCTTGGGTTAGCATGCTTATATGAAATGCTATCGATGCTGAGTAAAGACTCTAACAATTTTTGCTCAGACAGCTCCACTTTCTCCACATCTTGACTTATTTCCAAATACACCCGCTGTATAAATCTTCTCTGACCCTAGATGCTGCCACAGGGATGTGTGAGGCGCTTTAAATGAGCAGGCAGCGATGTGGTGCGGAATAGAGTTATGCACTGTTTCCTGAGGGTGCAAAAAACAGTGTTAAACCTCACACATATTATACAGGTATTGGGAGGAAGCCATGCATAAATATTTGATGGGAAAATAAAAATGTAATCCACAGAAAGAGAGAGAGAGAGAGATCTGCTGCAAAGGAAGAAGTTTCATACACATGGATGTGGCTCAAAGTGACATCAAATCTACATGGAGATGTGCTGAGGTTGATGCTGCTGCAGTCTTGCAGGCATGTAAAACAGTGTGAAGTGGCTGACAGAGTAATAAAGGAACCACATGCGGCTGATGTTGAGTGTTTGAGCACCCTGTATAAAGCAGTTTTGTGCTTTTGTTGTTTAAGCATATTGTCATATGTCAATATGAAAAAAGATTACCGAAGTTGTTGTAATAACAATTAATTATGCATTGGCATCGTTTCAACAACAAGATTTATTACAGCTTGAAAGTCTATGTCCACATAAATCAGTAATGCATGTTGACTTGACAATCACTGCAGCCCCTCCTAGCTGTTAAGTAAAGCTACAGCTTATAGTTATACCCACATTATACCCATGACTTTGTGAATTGTAACCTAACAGTTACACCATGAGCAAGTGACGTGGGAACAAAGTAGGTATAAGACCCTGCTGTATATCAAAAATGAATAGACTGTCTCAGTTTCATGGCATAGACCAGCTAGCTGAAATCCACAATTTACAAAACGGAAAACTTTCAGATGAAACAGACAGATTAATCCACCCACCCCAACTTTTTTTTCCCTAAGATAAATTCTTAAGGCAGCCCTTTACATATTTGTATTTTTGTGCTGAAATAACATGTTACATTTAAAAGTTCACATGCTGAACTTTTTGCATCAGTAGATCACCTCTTTTCACCTCTTTGTTCTGCAGAAACACAGAGGAGAAGAGATGAACTCTGACCTTTGCCTTGTTAGAATCTTGCTGACTTTTATTCTTACTTTTGGAATAATGTCCGACATTTTTGTATGTCGATAACAAACTTCTTTCCAGCTTTAAGAAAATGATTATAATGTAACAATTTCTACATTCTTTGAATTATGACAGGCTTTAGAAGAAAACAATCCATCATCCTTCTGTACTCATCCTCTTTCTGTCCACTCTCTGCTCTTAGGAGAGCATTTGTGGTCAGAGGGAAATGCTATGGGCAGCTAGGCAATAACCCTTTGCCCTTTTACTACTGTTGTAATTTTTATGAGGCAATGTTTGATGAGTTCCCTGCCGAGAAGTGCATCAGCAACACAGGGAATCATTCAACTTCTGCTTCTAATATGAATCAAAACTAACAACTGCTCTGCTCCAAATTGAGAATTTCTGGCTCGTGTATAAACAGAACCAAATAAAAGTCATTTTTTGAAACAGATTATCTGATAAATCTGTTCCTGCAGCCTGTCTCATAGACAGAGCAGAGATAACTCCATCAAAACAGTGTCTGTTCCTCCTCTCCTTCCTCTTGTTATCACTGTTATTGTAATTGAACATATTACTCCACACTGTGTCATATCACCCACCTGCTCCTCTGCTGTACCACATGACTGCTGATGTCAGCCAAGGCTGGAAACCTGTAGACAAAATGGTGTTTGTGCGTCCGCCCAGCAGAGTGAGCATGTGTGGGCAATGTAGGGGAAAAGAGAGAAAGAGAGAGAGAGAGAGAGAGGATGAAACACATGGCGTTAAATCAACAGATTTTTCCACGTCTGGATTTTATATTTGTGTTTATTTTCCTAGCATATGTATTTCTGAAGTTCAGCAGCCTTGAGAGAAATTAGCCTCTGTATTCACCGGGGTCCTCCCACCCCTCTGTCTTCTTCTCTAATCCGCCCACATGTATCGTCTGAGGGAAAAAAAAAAACAGTGCAGAAGGTGACGCTCCTCCAAAGGAACAGAGAGAGGCTCAGAGAGGGAAAACAGGCACAGAGAGAAAGAGAGAGAGGGAGGGAAAAGAGAGAGGGAGGTATCTCCATTGAAACATTTTTGGATAAAAAGGGGAAGAAGCTGAATGGTAGCTACACCCTGCGCCTGGAAGCGTAGAGACACTGTAACAAAGGCTGGCAATTATTTTTTGGCAATAACAAAGAGGTGGGAGAGGGGCTCAGAGAGAAAAAGAGACAGTTTTCAGGGGGACTTCTGCTTCATTTCATCCGAAAGACTCATCCCTTTTCCATCATCAGCATGACCATAAGCTATAAGTAACAATCGGCAATAACGAGATTTTTTTTCCTAAGCAACAGCCGCGCGTAATGCTGTTTTGATTTGTTGTTATTTGCGTTTTCTGGGAGAATAGCTCATCTGAAAGCCTGCGAGAAAAACTGGATACTCTGTGAAACCTAAAGCAAAGAGCGATCTAACAAAGAAAAACTACATTCTGATTGATCTGTAGGCTTGATGTGCGTGTCTCTGCACACGCTCCAAACGAACCTGAACCAAAAGCAAGTGAGTATGAAACCGTGTCTGTGTATCTATATGTCTGTATTTTTGGTGGCTTTATGCGTTTATGCGTCCGGTGAGGGAGCAGGGATTTATTGGGCAGCTCTAAAAAATACAGCGTCTAGCCTGCATTCAACAAGTATCGTTAAATCCACATTAGCTGCGATTTATAGTCTCCTTGTCGCTTGTTTGTGCTTTGGTAAATATTTACAGAGTCGAAACGTGCAGAAATTGATCAAAGTAGAATTAAAAAACATCTCTTTTTTGTATCTTTTTGCTTAATTTTTAAAGAAACTGCACTTTTACGCAGGCAGATTTTTTTTTCTCTAACAAACTAATTTACAAATTAAAATATAGTCCTATAAATCCTGACATTTCATTGCATAAATGGTGGGTGTTTCCCCATCTACACCACTAGATCAGAGCAGCTCCATGCCTCTGAGGGGAATGTGTGTGTGTGAGTGTGAGTGTGTGTGCACTCCTCTTGGCATCTGTCTGCATGCATCCATGTGTGTGTTCCTTTGTCAGCATGCTTTGTTTGACTTGCATGTACCTTTGCACTAATGTGTGTTTGTGTTTGTGTGTGTGTGTTTGCAGCAGTGGGTTAGTGTGAAGGCCTTAGGAGAAAAAATGGAGGTTTGATAAAGGAGCATATAGGAGGAGGAAGAGGGGTATATACAAACACATGAGTGAGAAATGAGAGGAAGAGGAGGAGAAGGTGTGAGGAAGAGATGGAGATGGTGGGGGGGTTAGTGGAGCGTAACAACAGGAAGGACATCGTGTCACTGAGATCTCTCTTCCAGGAAGTCTTTGGGGGCATTTAAAGACCAGTCTAGACGTGGTTCTTCTTCTACTCCACCTTTTTTCCCCCCCCTTAACCTCATCGCTCCATCCCTCCTGCATCAGCCTCACTCTTCAGTTTCATAACCCTTCTTCTTCTTCTTCTATCACTTCCAAACACGTGCCTCGCTTTAACTCCAGCATGTTCTTCCTCTCCCTCCATTGGCACCCTCCTCCACCACCTCCTCTTCAAATCCTGCATTATAAATCTACAGCTGAGGCTATTTTTAGATTGAGGGTAACCCAGAAAACACCCCTTCGATTTTAGCAGAAAAAAAAAAAAAAAACGTTCCTCACCAGAGACGGACAGTGGCATGCTGTCAGAGGATGGGGAGAGTTGTGATGGGGTTAGAAAAAGAGGGCGCTGCTGTTGAAGCAACCAGGGGAATAAAATCTATTTTGAGGCCGTGATTTGATTACAGATCTGTCGTGCCCTGGGTTTTTTTCCCTCTGACCCTTTACTCTCTCCTCAGTTGTCATGTTTGCACTCTGTCCTGCAGAGAAGGAACTGTAATCTTGACTCTGACCCTCAGCTTTCTTCCTCCTTTTCTTTAATTTTGATTCATCAGTGTAAAAACTGGCAGCGCAGAGTCTAATCTGACGGGTTTTACCTCTCAGCTTCATCTAAACTCATGCTTTTTTAAAAGTCAGAGGCAGTGATACGCTTCTGCTCTTGTGTTCTGAATCATCACATCATAACTTCAGTCGACAGGTTTAAATGACCGAAGAGGGCGAGAGGTGAAAGCTATTTTCTCCTGATGATTCTCCACAAGCTGGATTGAAAAAGTTGAGCACCAAAGGCTCACATTTAAACACAGCTCCAAAAATAGAGCCCCTCTTCCTGACATGACACTCTATCCCTTTGCTTTCCCTCCTGCGCTCAGTCCTGTTTCAGGTTTTTCTGACCTTTTGCACCAGTCATCCCTCCATCTCTTTCCATCCTTTCCCTCCTCTCCTTGTGTCACTCGTAAAACCGTCCCCCTGTGGGTTTTATCTACCCGGCAAAAAAATCTATCCTCCATTCTCTAGTGGAGCTTTCTGAGCTTCATTCCTGCTCTTCTATTCCTGAAAATGGCCTAATGTATTAATCATCCTCTGCCTGCTATAAGGATCCAACCAGGAGTGTGTGATTCTTCTTCTCCTCTCATGGAGAAAAACTACACTGGAGTGAGAATCTTTAAGCAGGGGGGGATTAGGGGTTGACCAATATGCACAAGCGGCTTGAGTGTGTCTCTGCTGCAGTGTGTTTGGATTGGTCCAACCCCTGGAGAATCTCCCCGCTGGTGTTGCTGAGTAGAGGAGCTGCCCCTTGTAGATTGTCCGTTTCCTTTTCCTGCTTGCTTAATTGATTGGCTCACTAATGCCTGTTTTGGGAATTGAGCCTTTTTATAATGACGAATGCTTGAGTTGTTTCCTGATCCATGTGTGGTCTTGTTATCCTGCAGATTCTTCCTTCATTTCTGCTCCTGCTCTGCATCCATTCATGACATTTTTTTTTTTACCATTTCATCATTTCATTCTTCAAATTTAAACGCCACCTACTCCCCACCACCACTACCCTCGCACTCCTTTCTAATCTGGCTGCTCCTGGTCTCGTGGAGTTACACATGAGGAGCAATGATAATTTTAGTGTAGGTAGGGGAGGAAGGGGAGGGCAGTGTGTGTTGTGACACCGCACTAAAAGGGGGAGGTGACCGCAGTGCACGCTGCTGCAGTGCCACCTTTTCTCCTGTTGGGGTCTCCTCAGCACAGGGAGTGAGAGGAGAGAAGGTAGAGATGAGGGGGAGAGGAATGAAAGGAGGGAGGGAGGGAGGCAATATGGATGGAACAGCGTGAAGCCTTGTGGTAACATCCTTTGATGAGGTAGCGGGTGGGAAAAAAAATGGCTCCACACCAGAAACACATACGTAATTTGTGCTATCTCTCCCCCACTCTCTTTCTCGCATACTCATTCCACTCACACGCGTTCCTTCACTTCTTTCCCCCTCGTTTAGTCCTCTCTCTCCACCACTGCACTGTTTTTATTCATCTTTTTTTCTGCTGCACACCATTTTCAACCCTCCTCCTCTCTTACTCCTTTGCAACCATTCAGGTGTTATCCTGAGTCTCTTTTCTCTCACCTCCCTCTCCTCCCCCACATTTTCCTCACCTGTCTCTACCTTCCTTTTCTCTACATCCGTCTCTTTCATCCCTCTCTGATTGGTAAAGCTTTTTCTGTTTTCCTGCCAACTGCTTTCTGTTCCGCATAGTCAGCACTCCCCTAAATTCCTCTCTCTCTTCTTCTCTCCCTCCTCTTCTCTCTCTATCTCTAGTGTGCACACTCCTCCCCTCCCCCCGGTTACTGCTGCTAGTACCTCACAGTCAATGCATCCCATAATCCTGCACTCCCTCCCCCTTCTTGCTGCAGTGTTTCTGCTAATATATATTAGCGTCAGTGCAGGTTTTGTGCACGGTGTGTGTGCACTTTTCTCCCTCTGTCATCCCGTTCTTTTTCTCTTTATCCATCCACAGCAGGAATGATCTGCCTCATAACAATTAAGCCTCATTTCACCCTCAGAATGGTTTTTCTGAGCTTGTTTGTTGCAGCCAGGTGAGTGTGTGAGTGTTTCATCCTCCCCTCCCTCCCTCCCTCCCTCCTCCTTTCACTCTCTCTCTCTCCTGTGTGAGTGCAGTAGTAGCAGGGTGGCGCAGGACATGGTGGCCAAGGCAGGAAATGCTGCAGGAGAGAGAGAGAGAAAGAGAGAGAGAGGGAGAGAGAAAAGAGGTGGTGAGGAGATTGCTTCTCCTCTCCCCACCTCCTCCTCCTGCCTTCTCACTCAGTTTTTCTTCTCCCTCCTTCACATCTCATCCCTTTTCTACAATCTCCACTTTCTTTCCTCCATTTTCCACCCAGCGCTCACCTTGTGTAGCTTCTCACCCTCCTCCCTCAATCCCTCCATCCCTCTCCACCTCCTGCTCCTCCTCTCTCCTCTCTGGTGTTTTTTTCTTCTCAAGTGATCGCAGTGCTGTCAGTGAAGGTGCTGGCCCTTTAAGAGATTCTGTTACCCCCCCACCCCCTACTTTTTGAGCACAAACCCCCAAACTGCGGATATTCTCCTGAACTGCATCTAGAAAGCTTAGATCTCATTCACTCCAAAATCAGTGAGATTCTTTAATGTCAATTTTTCGTTTTAGACCTAAGGGTATGAAAACATCCTAGAACCCGACAGCACCGTCCTAAATTAAACTTTAATACCCCTCAGTGAGTAAAAGAACACTTAAGTATATTTTTAAAATCAATACACACACCCCACATGACTCAGGGGGAACAAAAAGGCTCTTAACCACAGTTACAGACTTGCGGCTGTCCGTGTATAAAATATTCAGCAGTCCACCAATCAGATACAGCGGCTGAGGAAGTAGAAACCAAAGCAAAACAGAGGAAAAGTTAAGCCAAAAAATCATCCAAGGGATAAAAGTTTGAGATCACAGAAAGACTTTTGGAAAAGTTCAGTGTCCTGTAAGAGAGAGTGTGTGTGTCGCTGTCCATGGTGCTGAAATCTAATCCCTCTCAACAAAGTGGTCCTGCTGCTGCTGACTGTGGACAGGAGCTGTGACCTCACTTCAACTCTTTCTTCAAGACAATTAATCCCTTACCTAATAAATCTTGTCCTGAATTATCCCCCTTTAAGACTTTTAGCTGCAGAAAAGCATATCAGTTCAACTTTCCTGATTTTGTTGTTTAGAAAAACTTCAAAGCTGAAGGCATCAAACCCATTTATGCACTTCTCTGAAACCTGACATGAAACCAGCTCTGGTTTTAGTTACTAACCCAAAGGCTGAACTACTTTGGCAGGACAATGTGGAAAGCCACTTAAAGATCCAGGTCAAAAGCTGAAAATGTTCCATTTTCAGATTCTTGCATCTGTTTTCATTTCTAGTTTTAGTTTAAATGTTTCTGAAGATTCTGAAAGATTGTCTGTCTCGCTGATAGAGACTTTTACTGTGCCTGTGATGACGCAGTGCATCTTGGCACATGAAAGGAGTAGGGTTTGGGTTTTGGCAGCCAATCAGAGACTTTTTTTCTGAGAAAAAGTACAAATTTAGGTTTACCGCTTTCTTTTCCATAGCCTTTCTCAGTTATGGTGAAAACGTCTTGTTGTATTCACATTCAATGATTTTGAAGTTGCATACATGCACCTTGAACTACTTTCTTCCAGCGTGGTGCAGTAAAACTCAAAACCCCAGACTAAGCAGGTTTGATGCTCCTGCAGCAAATCTTGCAGAGTAGAATCAGACATCCAAACCTATAAAGCTCTTTTTGTGCTCTTTTTCTTGCTGAATTCAGTCAAGTTTTCACTCATTGTCAGGTGCAAAAATACAGACTAAACTACTCTGGCATAATGATGCAGTGCTGTCCCAACATTGAGGAGTGCAGGCTCTTTTTGGCAAGCTTTCAAATCTGATGCTCCTGCTGCAGCGCTGCAAAAACTTCAGGAAAAAGTGCATTTTGTAGACACAGAGCGCTGCAGTATCCTTTTGTCACATCCTCATTTTTAAACCCCAACATGCTTTTGAATATTTTCTTATTTTTAGTTCAGAAAAAATAGTTTGACACCTTTCAGAACAAGGCAGACGAGCAAGCAAGGTTTGATGCTCTTGTAGAAAAGACTGCAAAGACTGTTGAGGATCGGAGAAAAAGTAAAAATTCAAGGCATCTCATGTTGCACTGTTTTGATTTTCTTCTCTTTGCACATGAGAAATGTTTGATGTATTTTGTAAAGTGCCAAATATTTCTACCCCAGTGTTTCCAAACTCATGCAAAAGCCTTGATTTTGGAATATCTTACCTGAGTGTCGTAAAGTCTGTTTCCAGGATCTCCAAAATGAAAAATAAAACCTCACACCAAAAAGATTCAAAACAAGTGCAAAAAAAAAACCCTGAAACAAAACCCAATGTCAAAGTAAAATCTCTACAGAAAAAGTGAAAGCAAAACTTTCCCATCAACAAAAAGTTGTCTCCTCAAAGAAAATCTGAAGTGAAATGATCAAACCAAGAGAGTTTAAAGCTAAGACAAGCAGGAAAAAGAAAGACTGCAGTGTCCTACATGACAAAGAGGAAAAGTATGACGATGGAGAGGAGGAGGGGGAGAGAGAGTTGACCCAAAGTGCTGAAAGCTTACTTTCTGAAAAGAACGGGACAGGAGTGAAGCAGAGAGAGGAGAAATGGAGGGAAAATGCAGCAGAGTGAAATACTGCGAGAGAGAGGAGAGGAAAGGGGATAGAAAGACAAGAAGTGAAGGAGAATAATGGAGGAGAAGAGGGGCACTGGAGAGAGAGAGGACGGAGTTGTGTGAGGAGGAAGTGTTGAGAGGAATGAAGCCTCGATTCTCCCTCCTTCAATGAAATGTGTTTCCTTTATGCGGAATATGAGTGAGAGAGAGAGAGAGAGAGAGAGAGAGAGAGAGAGAAAGTGAAGAGAGAGAGAGAGAAGTAGGAGTGAGAGGGGGGAGGGCCGGTGAGAGCTCACAGCAGAGGAGAGATGAGGAAGGGGGGGGGGAGTGGTGCATTTCTTTGAATAGAGAAAAAGGTTAACAACATAGATACAGAGCATGTATGGATGCGTGTCTTCAGGGAGAGAGAGGAAGAAAGAGAGAGAGAGAGAGAGTGTAACAGCTTTTACTGCAGCAGAATTCATTCAGTTTTATAGTGCACTCTCCTTTTCCATGCCTCCCCCTTCTACACTCTTCATCCCCCCTTTTTCCTACACCAGTGCAGAGAGCACATCACTCTTTTACCGATCCACCTCACAGGCTCTCGTGCTGCATTCACTGACCGTCCTTGTCTTTTTCATTTTGTCTTTGTTTGCCTCTTTGTCCCGTCCTCCATCCCTCTTTTAAATATCTGATTTATGGTCTCCCTCCTCCTGTCTTCTCCCCCCTTCAACCTCTATATTTCCTTTTTCCTCCTCTCTAACCTTGCACACACTCTTCACACACACATTTTTAAATTGGAGAAGTGGCAGAGAGAGGGAGGGAGAGAGAGAGAGAGAGCACTGGCATAATAGTGCATCACATGAAGCTCGGTGCAGTCGGAGGGGGCTGCAGCAGTGTGTGAAGCAACACACGCAGGCTGATTGAGGAGATCTAACATTAGTGCGGACATGGCACTCTCGGGAGGCAATTAACACACACACTCACACACACACACACACACACACACACACACAAACACACACACACACATGAACACACACACACAAGATGCTGCAGGTCACACCAGAAAAGCATAAGAATCTCTGCTTTTGCACAATTTCTCCCCTCATTCTGCTTCTCTTTCACCCCTTCACACACTGTTGGGTACTGGATGGAGGGAAAGGAAGGTAGAGGAGGAAAGAGGGGGAGGAGGATGCATACTCCAGCCTCACAGTGGCCTAATTAGAGGGAGGATTTAGAATGAACACCGATCAGAGCTTGGAGCAGATCAATTCAGAGATGGTTGTTGCAGGAGAAGCATGATGATGTTTGGAATCAGAGTTCAAAAATGTATGAGTGTGTGTGTGTGTGTGTGTGTGTGTGTGTGTGGGGGGGGGGGGGGGGGGGGGGGGGGGGGGGAATATCAAACATCACACAGATGCAGTGTGGGGGTCTGTCTGTGTCACTTTGACGATGCTCAAATCTAACTGCTGTCATGTGCAGCTGTGATAAGTTGCATGGATGTTTTGCACCAGGATGCTGTGTTAAAAAAACAACTTTCCTCCCCCCTCCTCCCCTCACCCTCTGCACCTGCACAAGGTCATTTAGTGCCCTTCCTAAACTCACCTGACATGTTGCACATACATGAAGCAAAAGAGTGGACTTCTTAATTTGTATTGCAGTGTTGATAATCCAGATCTATTTCTCCCTTCTGCTAAAATTTCTGCCCTTTTTCTCTCCCCGCAGACTCCTCAGACTCCTCCCTCCTCCTCCCTTCGGTTTCTCTCATCCTCTCCCTCCCCCCCCGGTCCTCTATGCTCAGTTCGGTGTGTGTATCCTCTTTCAAAGGGCGCAAGGGTGGGAACAAGTCGTCCAACAAAGCATGTTACAGCGCAGACATGACTTGTCCGTCGGAAAGCGAGAAAATCGTGATAAACTGCGGGGGGGTGCGGCATGAGACTTACCGGAGCACCCTCAAAACGCTGCCCGGTACCCGCTTATCGTGGCTCACTGAGCCGGACGCCTTCAGCAACTTCGACTACGACCCAAAATTAGATGAGTTCTTCTTCGACCGCCACCCGTCAGTCTTCTCCTTCATCCTCAACTACTACCGCACCGGGAAGTTGCACTGTCCCAACGATGTGTGCGGCCCCCTGTTCGAGGAGGAGCTGGCCTTCTGGGGCATCGACGAGACGGACGTGGAGGCGTGTTGCTGGATGAATTACCGGCAGCACAGGGATGCGGAGGAGGCGCTGGACAGCTTCGAAAATGCAGAGCCGGACGCGCCGGACGACGACCCGGCGCTGGGGGGTGCGGACGGGGACTTGAAAAGACTGTGCATGCAGGAGGACGCGAGGAAAGCGGGCTGGTGGAAAACCTGGCAGCCAAGGATCTGGGCGCTGTTTGAAGATCCTTATTCATCCAAATATGCCCGGGTGAGTCTACAACATCTTCACTTGTTTCTATACTGTTGCATGCTCTCCCTTATGACACCTTCAATCACTCCTGAACTCATTTTAAGTTCTAAAAAAAGTTTGATTGAAATGATCCTCTCCTGTCACCTCTGCTTCTTCAGAGCAGATAATTACCTGACTGCTGGAATGTGACAGTATCTCTAATTATCAGATATAGCGGGGTATATACTTACTGATGCTGAATAATTAATGCTGATAGCATAGGAAAAATGGAAAATGGTATCTCAGTATTCCAGCTATATCTGTTGATAAATGGGCACCACTTCATACAACAAAACCTGAACACATCCTTTCATGTCTCATACTTGATATATGACATGTTCCACACGCGCTGTATTCACACTGAATGCAGTTTTTATTGCTATCATAATTCCTATCGCTGTATTCTGCTCCTTGAGCAGGTTTAATACATATCAGTCTCCAAACGCGCCATCCACTGCGCTCCCTGCATCCAAACGCCTTCATTAGGTCGTATTTGTCCGTTTATGATGCACATCAGTGCGCCGTATTTCATCACAGTCTTATTTATCGTAGCAGCTCACGGAGGAGACTCAGAAATATCAGTGTTTAAGTGCTCGTCTTCTCCCACATTTGCCCTTGGTGGAGCTTCACTCTACAGGGCTGTTTTGCCTCTCCTCGTGTCCCAGTTGAATCGTACGTGGCTTTTACGCACGAGTTTTACTGCTTTTACGCATAACTTGTCTCTGTGCTGAAGCTGCTTCTCCTGTTTCCATGTTGATTCTTCCTGCTTTAGCCTTAAAAACAAACACATAATCATACAGGTGTATGAGTAACAAGTCTCCCTGACTGTTTTTGACATGTGCCACATGAAAACACTTACAGGGGGCTTCTTTTCCAAGAGACCCTCCAGCTGCTTGATCACAGCTGCTTTGATTTTAGGTGTTCTGTGATGGATTTTGATCATCACTGTCAGTGCCTCTGCTATTTTCATGTATTCTTCTGTTCTAGTAATGTTTGAGGACCTGTGAAAGCATGCATCCTGTAGATGCACATGTAAAACCAGACAGCCAGCAGACACCTGCAGTGGCCAATTCATGCAATCACACTGAAAATAGCAGAGAGAAAAAAACTAAATCACTGCACACTCAGCAATACTGTATCTACAAAAAGAATAAAGACAAAAGCTACACACCCACACACAAAAACACACTCCTCTTCCAACACCAGGTATAGATCCTGGATTCAGTTCCCTCAAGAGGTAAGGGAATGTGACGGACAGATAGTCTGATCCAGGCCACCTGATCCGCCTCCCTGGATTCAGGATCAGACAGGAAGTGCTTCTTTAAGTGTCACTCTTGTCTCCATCAAATTGATTTCTTACCATCCTACCCCTCTTCACCTGTGCTTCAACCAAACATCACACACTGGGGTAGATTGGTTGTATAATAATAAAAAAGTAGTCATGACAGGAGCGAGGCTGCAACGTGGTAAAAATTTAAAGAGATTTGGTTTCGTATTCAGATCACAAAGCAAGGAGGCAGTGTTTGCAGCAACCTTTCACTACTGTACCTGCTGCAAGAATGCTGTTTATTATGTAATGTACAGTTTTCAGCACAGATCTCATGAATCATACTGAATCTAACACTCATTGGGGGCAATTTCTGCAGATGGTGTGTGTGTGACACCATGCTGGAGTTATGCAGAGTGCAGAGCAGGCATAGTTGGTGGAATTCATTTCAGTGGCTCTATTTGTAGGGTGAACACAGCCCCATTATTCCCTGTAGGACTAATATGCCAGAGCTATACGTCAAACAGCGTTCTGACCCAGATCACTCGCTTTTCTTTGTCCGATGTAGAGGAACCTTTCTGTATGTGGAGAAAAAAAACTGGGAGACAGACGGTGAGAGGCTGGGATGGAAAAATGAGATGCTGATGTGGAAATACAATGAGACAGATGAGAGGGAGACGAAGGGAGGAAGAGGGAGGCAAGAGGAAATAAAGGGAGACAGGATGGAGAGACGTTCCTGTAATGATTTCAGGGGGTTTTGTTTTGCATGGCTGTGATGTAACGCGTCAGCAATCAATGTTGTGATCGGAGCGATCGACACGCGCAGGGGTTCTTTTTTTCTGTTTTTCAAAAAGAAAAAACAGAAAAAAATCCCACCTCCCTCTCTGCTCCTGATCGTGTAAGGCTCGCTCGTGGATCTACCGTAGTGACACACACTCACACTCACACACACATGTAGAAACACACACATGCTGGTGTCTGTGCTGGATTTTCTGCTGCAGTAGACACGGGAGAAAGAGAGAGAGGAGGAGGAGGAGGAGGAGGGGAGAACTGGAGGAGGAGAAAAGAGGTGGATGCTGGCGGGTGGGAGTTGAGTGAGAAGGAGAGATGGAGTGATGGGAATGGCAGGAGAGATGAGGAGAGAAAAAGGGGAGTGAAGGGGAGCCGGAGAGGGAGTCGAAGGGGTTTGAGATAAACACGGAGGAGGTGACAGCCACACAGAGAGGGAGACGTTGCATGATGGGGGTGGGGACCCTTGTCTTTGCATCTTCGATTATCTGTGCAGGCTGGAGCCACTCAATGCTTCGGACCCCCACCCCACCCCCCTACCCTCCACCCTCTTCTTCTGCATACCGATTGATTGATAATCAATTGATTATCCTCTCTTTATGTCTTCTGTTAAAGCCACACTCTGTTTCACTTGGTTCCTCTTTTTTAACACACAGCAGCTTGTTTTGCTCTGTAGACGGACAGGGACACAGATTCTTGCACATGAGCAAAATTTATGGATGTGAATGTTTCTGTTTGATGAGGTGTAGTGCGAAACCATTTGCATCTAATTTCTTTATTGATCAGGGCCTGGGTCTCACGGATGAGGTGACGCGGAGCTGGTAGATCATGTGTGACAGGTTGTGGTCTTTGCATTTTGTTCTGATTTAAAAACACAAGAAATCTTGTGTTACAAGGTCTGATGTGTTAGAATTACAATGACCCTAATTAAAGAAGAGACGATCAATTAAGTGTGTGCAATCTGAGGTTAGTGCTGTGCTCTTGAGCATGAGTAGTCTTTTTAAATGTAAACGCTGTCACTTAGCAGAAACTGCAACAGAAAGTACAAGTCTAAACCTCTGAATGTGTCAGATGAACTTAATGTTCAAATGTAAAAGAAAAAAAGCTGCAGTGGATATAAAAAGGCTTGATAAGGGAGTTTCAACAAATAAATGTGACAAACTGTTTATTGAAGGGATCCACTGAAACAGAGTGGTCATCCATGTTGTCCCACAGGTTCTGCTGTGTTTTGGTCACTTCCACGTTTGCACCAGAAGGGCACAGTAGTCTTTGTCAGCACTCTCCTGACAAAGCACCATTTGTAGCTCAGCATGTACAAGATGCCCCTTTGCCCTCTCCAAATCAGACTTCGTGTGCTTGTATTTGATTCGTTTCAGAGCTGCATCCAAAGCCCCCCTCCCCAACACTCCCCTCCCTGAAGGTCACATCTTTTGGTTCATTGTTTGTGGTTGCTCTCCACGGTGTTTAGCGTTGGAGTGCTGTCATAAACATGAATGTGACCCGCTGTCGTGCCGGGCGGCCTCAGAACAGGTTGTCTCCGGGTAGAAAATCACTGTGGTGGACAGAAAATGGAAAGAGAGATGTAATGATAGGCGTATATATAGATATGGTGTTGGGTGGAGGGGAACATCACCCTAGGCAGGGTTTGGTTGACATTACCATTTCAGTGGAGGACGTTGCATCACATTTTAGGGAAGGTGACTGCATGCTCATGACGTTTTGAAAGACAAAAATGATTTTATGGAAATTTTTAACCAATTGAACTACTTTTTTCTGGTGCAACATTTCAACTTTGATGGAGAATGTTATCCTTGTTAGATGTAACTAGTATCAGACCTTCATTTTGACTATGTATTAGGTCATTTCTAATTATAAACAGTCTGGTGAGATTTTGCACTAGTTTTGCTTGCCCCAGAGCAACACACATAAAGCACCTCCCCATTCCAAAAAGGAACCAAAGGTGACGTGGATCTTTTTAGTCTTTCATTTCTGCTCCATTTGGAATAAACACCCGGGATAGTTTTATTTCCCTTTAGCCTGTAACTGAAACAAAAACATCCCCATTCTGAGATTTTAGTACAACCATAAACTGTAGCTGTGTCCCAGTATCAGCGCTGATGTGAAATCAGGACGATTCCATGAAACTTTAATGACTTTTTTTTCAAGTCTTAAATCTGCTTTGTGAAAGGTTTCATATTCATTCCACCAAGTTGCCTCCATTCAAACCCAGACCCTGCTGTAGTCCCATTTCCCACTACCTCTCTCGCTCGTCTCCCTGTGGGCTGCATCTGAAAATAGCAAAGTGAGGAAAAGGAGGCCTTAATTTCATTCGCTGGTGGCAAATCTATTCCTCCATCACTGGTGAGGAGGTGAGACTCTGCACTTGCAGGATCACTCAAGTCTGTAGCAGTATTCAGGAAACAATGAGAATCAAATCCTTCTAAAGACAGACAAAGAGGATGGAGGTAATAATTATTTGCTGCTCTTTGGGTTTAAAAGCAAATCATTGCCAAGAATGTGACACATGGTCAACCAGCTCTTGATAAACGTCTCGTCTTCTGTTTCACTTTTCCCTGACAACGTTTTGTACCGCAGGCCATCTCGTGTTTTGTTTGCATCCTCGGAAGTCCCAGTCCCTCTGTGAGTCCTGTAACTTGAGCGCTATATGTTGGCAATACTTTATAGGACAGATGCCTGCTGTCTCCTAACAAGGGCATGGACAAGAGCTTTGTGTTGAATAAGCGAGAAAACACTTCAAGGAGGTGAAAACAGGAAAACATGTTTGGTTTTTATCTCTCAGCATTATCCCTACGTTACTGTTTTTAGTGGTTAAAATGTTTTCTATCTCTGTAAAAACATTAGTCAGAGTTTTCTGAGTAATAGTGTCATCCTACTCAGCTTATGTTAATTGTTTTAAGGTAAACCTCAAATTGAACTTGGAGAGCTGTTTTTGTATTCATACATATTAATTTAACTCTTTGTCGGTCGGGAAGACTGACCAAATTGATGACTGGACAGAGCAGTAGCAATAGCTTTAACATGAGAAAGATACAAGAGCATCCGAGCATTTTTTTCTTTTGTAAGCCAAAGTGCTGCAGTCGTAAGAGACAATAAAACCCCTGTGCTTCACATCCTGGTACATTCTTTTACAAACAGTACCTGATAGCTGGGTTTGCAAGGCGAAAGAATCATGCAATTTGTGTCAAAAATATGTGAGCTAAGCATACAAGTGCAGCAAATCAGACTGATGAAAACAGGAAGCTTTTCTCCAAAACTGCCCTGGCACTACTTTCTTGGAAGTGTACAAATGAGGAATGTTTCATACTGATCATGTGATCAAAAATAGGGCTTGATTACATGGTACTGATTTGGAATTGGACGTTACACTCCAATCGGAGAGGTCAGGGTCAAAAACTGAAATCTAAGCAAGAAAAATTTGCTTGTCAAGTAAGAAAAATGTTTAGATATGACATTTATGGGACTTGTCAGTTGAATGTGGCTCATGTCAGGAATAAGACAATTTTTCACTGAAAATAAGACATGTTTGGATTTCATCTTTTGCAACAATTATTATATATATATATATATCATTACATTTAATCATTTATATAATGTTTCAAAACAAATGGAAAAAAAAAACTGCTTATTTCTGCGGTTATTTGGTGGTACAGAGTGAGCCCGTCTCAATTACACACAGAAACAACACACATGACATTACTGTGCTGCACAGGCCCACGTAAGGGACATCCTGGATCTGTTTCTTTATTCTTCTTCACGGCAGTTATTCAGAATCAAATGACTTGGACTTGGACTCAGGGGCAAACAGACCTGATTGGGACATCCCTAGTACAAATAGCTACAGATTTATGGAGTTTAAAGCAGTTTGAGCTTTTTCCCACCTTCCCAACAAAGTCTCAGTACTACACTGGTGCAGCCATACACAATTTGAATAACAAATGTAAAAGTTAGGATCATAAAGTATACATCATTGCATTGATTTGATTCCAGAGGCAAGATGATTGTTTTACATCATTACAATGGAGTTTATTGTTTGAAATGTAGAATAGTTTACTGAGTATTTATGAATCAAAGGTTAATGAAAATTTCTTGAGGAGATTCTCAATAGATATTATGCTAAAGCAAACAGTTAGCTTCACATAGCATGTATTAAAACCAGGACCAAAGGCCAAGATTGAAATGTGTTCAGAGCTAAGAGGTGCTGCTGAGCTGGTTTTCATTTTTTCAAAAGCGCTAAGCTAATGTTTTTCCAGCTCAAGCGAACCCGCCGCTGGCTCCTGCCACATATTTTCCATACACACATTCACGCGCTCACACACACGCACGCACAAGTGGTATTGATCTCGTAATTTAACTCTTGGCAAGAAAGGAAATAAGCATATTTTCAATAATGTCATCCTTCAGGCATTCCATTAACCTTTCAGACAGAAACATTAAACATGTTGTGTAATTATGATGCAAAATCTGCTCCCCCATCACTCCATGTACTCTTCTTCCTCTCTTTATGTTCTCCTCAGCCATATTCCTCCTCCACCTTGTTTTCCACGGCCCATTTAGCGGTGCTGGTTAAGTGCTGAATCAGGGCTCCAGACCACCGTGCAGACAGTCAATTAGTTGGACCGTGTGGTAAACCCGGGACATTTTGCTGCTCTGCTCTGTGATTGGATGGATTCAGGATGCTGGCGTGGTTCTGGGTTCACACGGTGCCAGAGAAGATTACAATGCTGGGAGTCTGAATTCTCTAAATGGGGCAAATCTTGTCAAATCACATGAGAGCGAGCCGAGTATTGTTCTATATTCTCCCACTCACATTAGAAGATATAAAAGCAAACAAACAGCGTAGTGTGCAAATACCAACAGAGAAGAAATAATTGTAATCGCGTGCTGGTTTAAAAGCTATTCACTGCATCAAGATCGTCAATTATTCATGAACGATATCTAGCACGTACTGTAACTAAAGGCAAACCTAATGTGGTACAGCAGCACATTTACCCGCCACCATTACATCATGCTTCTTACATTTGACCCCCCACACACCTGGTGGCACATAAATCACTCCCAGCACACTCACCTTTACACACTAGCCCATACTCTGTAAGTGTAGCTGCCCATAAACCATTCTGCTGAGCGCTCATGCTCACACCACAAAGATAAATCACTGTGTGACACGCCTCCACATGTAACCCCGCAGACCACTCTCACACATGTCAATGTCCCGAATATCTGCAACTAACTGAGACGTCGACCCATAAAATGTACGTTTGAAGGCTGACAGATGAGACCATGACAAGTTTTCAATCTGTCATAAATTTAAGGATGAAAATCAGATTCATACTTTTGTTTTTTTATATCTGTGGGTTTGTTTGATCATTTTTAGGACAAGCAGGAATATACTTTGGCCTCGACTGATTTTGTTTTTCATTGTGTGAATTTAATTGGGAGAAATAGACCCGGGTTACTCTTGAAAATGTGTTAATTTGCGTTGTTTTGGTTCAGTACTCACTGAAGAAATGAAGGAGTTTTGTGCCTGGGTATGTTTTACAAAGGGTAGACTAGGTATGGTTATCAAGAACTGGTTCCTGTTAAGAATTGATAAGAATTGGTTCAATCCATCAATATTGCTAGCCTTTTTGCTTAACAATTCCCTTATCAATTCTTTTCCAAGGCTGGAGATATTAAATCAGCCCTGAAAAATCAAGGATCCTTCTAAAGAAAGCAGATGTACTTTTCTTTTCAAACAAGCATTATTGAGTTTGTACTACTGACACATGTTCAGAGATCTAAGATCCAGTGACTTTCATATTCATTCACTTAAAACTCAATCAATTGTGGAAAAAACCTGTAAAGCTACCTTTTGTGAACAGAAAAGTCACAGGAGGAATCTATCGGAGGATTGATAAAGAATTGGATTGATAAGCTGGGTCAATAATGGTATTGGTCTTAACAAAATCTTATCAATACCCTTCCCTAGGCTGGACACAGTTGAACAAATCTCAGGTAAATTTATTAACTGTAAAACAGGCAAAAACAATTCGACCGTCAAAAAGCTTTGAAACCAACTCATATGTAAATCAGTTAAGGTCAAACCAACCACCTCTTGGCATATTTCCTGCAGGATGAATCAAGAGTTTGCTTCAACCAAACTAATCATACATAAAACATAAAATGAGTGACTGGATGGTGTGTCTGTTGTCAGCACATCTGTGCTAACACAACACTTTGGTGATATTTATGCATGGCTGCCCACGTGTCGATAGCTTGTGGCATTTACAAACAGCATCCTGCTCATTCCTTTGGAAAATGACATCGGAGGGTGTCACTTGGACTATTCCTGTGTGGCCATCTGTTTCCTCGTGATTGTCCCTCCTGTCCAAGCGGCAGTGGAGCGCAGGCAGAGCCAATAAGTGCTTTAAATGGTGAAGTGATCTAAAGAAGTGTGGATTAGTCAGATCCAAGAGACACAGTTTGGATGAAGCTGTATCAAAATGTCCTCTGGAGATTGTTGAGATGCTGACATTTTTTCAACACTCGGCTGTTTAAGAGCTTTGATTTTTTTTCTTGTGTTGACCAAAATTATCCCATGACATTTCACTCTCTCTTTATGAGCAGCTATGAGGTAGGAAGTTACTGAAGCACAAAAGGACAGAGGGATAAAGGACGGCAGGGGTTTAGGAAAAAAAGACGGGCGGACATCACAGCTTTTAGGACAGGGACAGCTTTGCTGTACTTGCTTTACGTGTCTGAAAATACAAGCAGGACGGCCGAGGTTGGACAGAGATGGAGGGGAGGAAGGGAAGAATGGCTGAGAGTGAGAGGGGCTGTCGCAAGGACAAATGCACATAGCATGCTGCAGTAATCTGGACAGAATACAAAGCAGATGTGAGGGAATGGACACATGTGAACCTCCATCCAGGCTGTGTTTGCTTGTCTTGAGTCAGGTGTGAAAGGACTGCAGAGGGAATCAAAGCCAGGGAACCTGAACACTGCAGAGCTCACTGTGACGTGTCAACTCACCAGGCCCTGTGTGAAAAGATTACCAGTTTAAACATAATCGTGTCAGGGAGTGGAGTCATTCAGGGGATGTCTGAAAGAAAACTCAGCTTTATGATTGAAATTTTACCAGGATCACTTCCAAGAGCGCTGACCTCAGAGAGTCAGTGTATCCAGCGCTTCGAAAGTAAAATATACGCAAGGATTACCCCAAGCAGAAGCTAATTATATCTCCAAGTTCAGTGCTACCTCTCCCCAACCTCCAGGAGTGCTCCGCCTCCTGCATCTCTGGCTTCTTTCAGGTGTTTAATGAGATAGAACTGATGCATACATGTGAGTCTTGCACGTTTTGCAGATATGCGATCATGCAAAGACATGCAACCACCCTGTCAGGTCCCTCCTCTGCCTCCTGACCGTCCCACCCTCCTCCCTGCCTCACCTCTCCTGCCCTTCATTATCCCGCAGTGTCCCGTGTTGGGTGCTGCGTGACCCCTATCAGGGGGTTGCTTTTGCTCCTGGCTCGGACATGGGCAGCTTCCATGTTGATTGCATTTCCTCTGAAGTGAGGCTGCAGTTCCCCTGAGACTGACGGACTGATACGGGCTGTGTGTGTATGGGGGTGTGTAGGGGGAGTGTGGGTTGAGGGGTCACAAGAACTTGACACCTCCTTTGATATTGTTGTCTTTTATGAACAGCTTTCATAGATCCCTCTATTAAAGAAGCTGGAAGGACACAAGGTCACTTAAAAACATTAACCATCTTTAGAACTGTAAGATTTGCAGCAACAGCAACATTCATTTAATTTGGTGTCCAGCTAGGATAAAACCTAAATTTTAAGTTTTTTCACTTTCTTTTTTCTGCTATGTCAAAGAAAAGCTGCAATAACAGGGATTTATTTGTCTTCTTACAAATTAAATTCCCAGATTGTGTGAAAAAAGATAAAGAATCTCTCCGATGCACAAAAACACATCAGGATGTCAAGTGATGCTTCGTAGTGATTGGAGGGATATACATCCTTGATCTCTGATTGGGAAACAAGTGTTTGTGTTTTTCTTCAGATAATATACTGTGTTAAAACACACTGAATAAATCTGAATAGACTGGGTCTACCTTGTAAGAGTCAGTCCAATATTTTGCCTCTTTTCCTCTGCTTTTGGTCTCCACCAATCCCAGAGGGATAAATGACAAGTTTTTGGGCCTGAACTGATTCATCTTGTTAAACAGTAAATCAAAAACTCACAGCTGGTTTATAAGATTTGTTTAATACTCTAATAAAGCTGCATATGCATCTTTAAAAGTTGTTTAACAGAGCCGTAATCTGAACAGAAAAAGCTGAAGAAGTTTAAATGCAGATTTTAGGTGAGGGACTGCATTTCTAAATAAATATTCATGTGAGGTAGAGTACCAGTTTTCTGTCTCAATAATTTATGATGGACATTTGTTTGCATTTCCTAAGCTTTTGACCAACCAGGGATGAATATGAATAAAAGCAATTAACAACTGTAGACTGAGATGCAATTTGAAAGTGATATAAAGAGTCCTGAGCAGACCTGACATTAAACGACAGTAGATTACTGTAACTGTGGCTAACGTTGTCAGACACGTTTTATAGACCATGCCAGCACAGCTTAAACTCACACGAGGCAGCCCTGAGGTTGAGGGTCATAAACGGCTAAAAGCCACTAAAGTGATTCATAATTCAACTCGAAGAAAACGGTGAAAAAAAAATGAAAAGCATTTTTCTGCTCTCTCTCTCTCTGCCCTCCGTTTTCCTGCCTGTCCGTTTCACACGCCATGCGCCTGAAGGGAACTCTTCCCCTGTTGACATTTGAGTCATTCTCTTTGTCTCGTTGGAGACGCTTTGACTGTTGGATTGATTATTTCCTCCAGCCTCAGTCTTACGCAGCAGCAGCAGCTTCAATTACTTCAGAATTTCTCAGGGTATAAAGACAAGAATGAAAACAACGATGATGATGATGATGATGATGTTGATGTTGGTGATGATAATGGCACAAGCGAAGGCCACTCCTGGATGCCCCACAAGGTTAAACCCACGCTGCACACTAAGTGGCTGCATTGAAAGTCTCTGAGTGATGGCGGCAGTCATTCACCTAAGATAATAGATTAATCACCCCATTCTGGACTGAAGCGTTCGCTCGGCTCGTCCTTCTGGAGAACGTTCTGTATTTCACATCATTTAAACCTTCATTTTTCATGCCTCATTCATGTGCACATTTCACACCATCCTTCACTGTCTTCTTATCATTGCTGACTCTGCAGCCGCAGTCGCCCATTTGCTTTGCCCTCTGGGAGAGAGACTCCACGTTCTCCGTTTCAACCGGGCATTGCTCGTCATACTAATGCTGATCAAACAGCCCCATCAGGGAACAAAAGCACTGTTAATAAGAGGCCAAATCCCTTATTTGTTTTTGTCAAGGTCACTCAGCTTTCACCTCACAATCTTTCATTGAGCAATCAGCGTCGAAGCCAACGATCACAATCTCCTCTCCTCTACATTCAGCCCTGTATGCCAGCTGTAGGAGCAGTATTTGGCTCAGTCCTGTCCTTGGTGTCTGAAAGCAGAGGCTAACGCAGTGGTTGTCATGGTGACAGAGAGCCAGAGCAGGGCTGTGGTAATACTGTAATGATAAAGCTCTTCTGGATGGTGCCGCAGTAAACACAGCGCCACTAGGGTCCCGTTAAGGAAGAGCGCGGCACACCGCCGTGCATGCAAAACGCCTGTAGGGCTAATATCACCTCTGACGATCTCTCCTCGGTTATATCACTTACATTCAAGCTCCCCCAGCACCTCCTCTTTCTCCTCTCCTCTATCTCCTTTTTATTGCACTCTCACTCTCTCTGCTCCCCACACGTCAACCCTCCCCCTTTTCCTTCATTCCTTTGCTCTCTCTTCTTCATTCATCCATCGAAACACAATCAACGCTCTCCATCACCAACTTCTCTCTCCTCTCTCTCTCATTCGCTCTCCTTCTCTGAGTCCCGCTCTTTTAAATTTATGTTGATGATCTTACCAAATCTAATTTCAGAGTCTAGAGCGCATAGAGACTCTATTGGGCCTTGAAGGTCAGTGGGGCTGCAGGTGTCACACATGGTAGCTCTCCTTTGGGGAATTCAGTGCCTATAACTCGCCGTCAGTGATACAGTGAGCTCCATGATCGTAAATTTGCAGCATTAACACACACGTACATACCTTCACGCTGCAGAAAGAGGAGGGACAGAGGGAAAGAACAGAGACAAGTGCCTGAGGAGATAAATAAGTGTGAAGTGACAGATTGCTTCTCCTCCTTTTTATCATCTTCCTCCACCTCTTTTCTTTCTCTCCGTCACCTCAATGCAGCTCATGTAGCTACCACTCACTATCTGCAATCACACACCTCCTGTGCCTATAAGCTGTTTGTCTCTCTCACATTGTGACTCATGTCTACACACACACACACACACACACACACACACACACACACACACACACACACTCACACCAACACACGCATACAGTATAAACACCGTCTCACCCACACCTGTGAGCTACATACAGATCGCTTTAAGTGCGTTTCATGACCACTCTCACCGTGGGGTTGCTTTTCCTTTCTCTTTACTCTCACAACAGATCTCTGCTGACATGCTGCTGCATATTTAACCAGCTGCTGTGATGGATTGATCAATATTGATTAGATGATCAGATCTACAGTGTAATCCACTGCGCTCTGCCATCTTGAAGCACTGCATCATTAAATTACAGACACCGTGAATGAACTTTGGTTTCATCTGCCGAGTATGGCAGCTATACTTTGCTTAAGATAATCTCAACGTTGAATGAATTGAAACGAAATGCAAGATACATTTGCTGCATTTAACAATATATGTATGAGGTGTATTGCACCAGTAAAATAGTCATATTGCACTGCAGCTTATGTATCTTGCAATTTAGAAAACTTAGTTTTTTCAGTGAATAATACTTATAGTGCTGAACCCAGTTTACATTGCATAGTAGAGAGTGATTGTAGCACATTAGATAATCTATCGTGCCTGTCAGAATATGCTGCACAAGTTGAATAATAAATATCAGTGGGGTGTCAGAGAACATGTTGGTTCAATGGGGTCAACGCTCTTTGCCCGTTGCTTTGATGCCGTCACAGTTTGGCCAAAAGTATGGACTCCTACAAGGACACCTGTTTTGGAATCTGTAATGACTTATAAATGTGTAACTAAAGCTAGAAAAAAGTATTTTTACACACTAATGTGTTTCTCTCAATAACATGGGTAAAACAGAAGTCCTCCCTCTGTATCGGCCAGTTTTCCTGTCTAATCTTGCTAACAGGAAGGACACAATGACATCAGAACATCTCTATCCCTCCCTGCAGATTGCTTCCTCTCTTTTGTTCAGGAACAGGCTTTATGTTTCAGTTTCAGGTTGTCAGATTAAAATACCGATGTGTTATTTCCTGTGTGTATAAGATTTCCCAGCTGAGTTCCCACCTGACACCAAAGTTTAATTTGAGGAGAGAGAGAGAGAGAGAGAGAGAGAGAGAGAGGGGGTGAGTCTGCAAATCAAGAGAGGCTTTACAGTTGTATCACAAGTCTCGGGTGTTTTTTTCTCTCTTTTTTTTTTTTTTGCTGTATTCATACTTTTCAAGCCAGACGGGAGAGATGGGATGTCTTGAGAAGATTGTTCCTGTGTGGGAGTATGTTAATTCAGCAGTGTCTGAGTGAAAAGTGAGATAATGGCCTGGAGCAAAACTGATCAACACTGGAGTGTTTATTGATTTTCAAAGCAGCAGTCAGCAGATTTTTGATTCCACTTTTTAAAAAAACTGCTTTGTATGCACATGAAATAATATATGAGAACATTTCTTTGCAAATACATTTATAATGCTAAGTTGTAGTTGACCAAAACAGAAAAAAATGAAACAGAATTGAGTTTTTCTAAAGTGTGTTAAATATTTATTTAGTCTACTTTCAAGTCTCTGACATTTTCAAACATGCAGGAAAAACACTGAGTCCCCAGTCCTTCCCTGTGGTTTGCAAAAGTCACTTTTACAGCTAAGACCTGTCATTCAATGTTAGCCTCTGACCACAAGATCGCTTCACTTCTTTTTCTTTTCTCCTCATTCCTGCTTTTTTTTCTTTCTTACCCCCTCCTTGTCTTCCTGAAGGACCTTTTGGCATTGACACAGTCACATCCCTTCACGATCAACAGAACAACAAGCCACCTCAGCTTGTTTTAGCAAAACTCTGAGTTTGTATTTACCCTCTATTTTGGCATTTTCTCCTCACCTCCTCTCACTCTTCCTGCGGTCTGTCCTTTCTTTTAGATTCCTCCAACTTTTTCGTCTTTGTGCTTCTCTACGCATGGATCCACATCGTCTGGTCTCCCTCCTACATGTCCGCCCCCTCCTGTGTCTCCACATGTGTAGCCAGCAGATATGATGTTACCACACTTTGCAGCTTTTACATTCACGAATGTGTGTTTTTATACACCTAACAGCATCTCTGCATCATTAAAAACTCACTTCGAGGACAAATCAAACTCTGATTTGTTTTAATGTATCAGAATCAGAGC
The DNA here is from genome assembly GCA_008086565.1 of Thalassoma bifasciatum. Taxonomy (NCBI): domain Eukaryota; kingdom Metazoa; phylum Chordata; class Actinopteri; order Labriformes; family Labridae; genus Thalassoma; species Thalassoma bifasciatum. The sequence goes on from RPOG01000021.1 coordinate 395,436, forward strand.
TTCTTACCCCCTCAGTCTTATTATTTCTTACATCATTAAAGCCACCATCAGGAATAACAGCAGCAGTAACAAAAAAAAAGAAGTGTGTAACACTTCAGGGCACGTCTCTCCTTGTTGGCCTGATTGTACATGTGAAGGTTTTCATGCTGTTCATCCAATAAGGGAGCATCCTGAGCAGGTCCCGCTGGTGCTATCCTGCTTCCCCGGGACAGAGAGGGAGCTGGAATGGGGGGTAGTTGAGGTAGGAGGGTGATTGAGAACCTCAGCGTGTGTGTGTTTTCATGATACAGAGGGAGAGAGCACTGCAGCAATCTGAGAAAGTAGGTCAGACATCGACTCGTGAGAGAAACATAGCGGAGAAGAAAAGAGGTATGAAAAGGAGATGGCTCTGGCAAGGGAAAAAGGCTGGAGAGGATGAAGGGTTGGGGGTGAAAGGAGAGAAAAACCCAGAACAAACCTGATGAACACTTTGGGTTCACGGCCATTCTTCATGATTTACTTGAAGAGGCGAAAATGCCTTTCTGGCCTGCTCTTTAAGGAATTTTCTTTTAAACAAATCAGCATGAATTACTGACACTATCATCGCTAATTCAACAGCTAATGAGCGCCAAAGTAAAAATTAGTCCTACGAATTAGATATTGACTCTTACTGCAATCCTGACTTTCCTGGAAGGTCACTTCTTTGGCTAAATCCTCATCAGCTAATCTCCTCGATAAATACAGCGGCTCAGCGTCTTAAGTCTGCTTTCTGTCATAGAGGCACTTAGAGAAAAAATGTGTAGGCACTCATCCAAAATCCCAATTCAAAGAAAATCTGGAAGAGAGAAGTGAGGCCTTTGAAAGAAAAACTGCTCAAAATGTTTCCCTCTTTTTCCTTCATTACCAAGCGACCTCTCATAAGCATGTAGCTCTGGATATTACATAAGTGCATAACGTTGAAAATGCACGACACGCGTGGTATACTGAGGGCACTCAGGCTTCTTATATATACGTGCTCCATTCAAGTATGAACTACCTTTCTCTCTGGCTCTTCAGGCCATGTCCGTGTTTTATTATTTATTTGATAAAGCACAAAGTATACTGCATCTATAAATACACTGCAGGGCCTGTAGGAATGGACCGCAGCAGGGAAAGATTGTGCAGAAGCCACACACACACACACACACACTGCTATCATGCTACTGTAATTGATTCAGTGACAATTGCATTGGTTACAGTGAAATAAAACCGTGGGTAAATATAGACGGTAAGCTGGCTGATCGTACAGATGGCCAGTGCTAATAAAATTGCCTTTGAGTGATGATAAAAAAAGAGGAAAACCAGAAAACAAACTCATTGAGAAAACAACAGAGATCTCTATGGTGATACTTAAATTATTTTGCTTTTTTCTGCCAAGGAAAAGCACCCCGAGGATAAAGTCTTGGAAGTGAACAAACAAACATGGCGCTGGGAGACACTGTAGTGTAGAGAGGGTGCTGTTTGCACATAGGGGCTCTGATACAACACTCACAGATGATGTGGAAGGTAATTGAGTTAAATAACAATTAAGACGTTCATATTTTGGACTTGGCATTATACTTTTTATTGTGCTGTCTTAAGCCTCAACCATTCAAATATGTTTCTTATAAACTTAAACTAAGAACACCCAAAAATTGCTATATCCCTCTTCTACACACAAGTTTGATTAGACTGAGTGTGTGCATTTTAAGAGTAGCCTCGCCTTGCAGAAATAGGTGGAAGATGCATTTTTGTTTTCATTCAATATGCAGCCTTAAGACCTTAAAAGCATTGAGCATGCCAGTGCTTTCTTTTCAGTGTTAGCAATACCAGAAAACAGGACTGACAACACAAAAAAGAGGAAAACTCAGAACTGGTTTTTAAATTTCAGTCTAAATCCAACAAATAATGCACATCAAATAATGTATTACCCGGTTAATGAGCTCTGCAAATACTTTTATCCCTCTAGCTCCAGTTAGTGATCTACTACATGGATTTTAACAAACAAAGATGAGTGATTGTTTGTTGTATTGGTAGTATTTGATATTGAGATTGGAGTTATAGTGTGACAGTAGGCTGTCTGGTTGACCTGGCACCGAACCACTTAACTGGCACAGACCTGTGGAGGTAAACCTGCAATGAATAAAGGGGCTGTTTACACAACAATGGTCTAAGGGTGAGAAGCAAAGGTTTTGTTGTGTTTCAGCCTCTGATTTATGCGGAAAAGGCATTTTAGCAGATCTCATTGGTAACTTTTGCATTTGCGTATTACACTTTCATTGTGGCATGGCCATGCACAACCTCAGAAAACAACAACAGCATCAATAGCAAACTACTGTGATGTGTTGATGATTCTGCTGACTGCCTTTCAACAAAATGTGCATCCATGGTGCCATTTCTGCTCAAGAAGCATTTAATGTGTATGCCAGATTATCAACTCACTTCTACTTTGACTTCTTAACAGTTGTCATATATGCAGCTCATACAGTTATATCCCCAACTACAGGCCTGACATACATACTACAGTGGTTTCACTATCCCAGCGTTTTCATGTAAATACAGATTTTTTTTCATTGCATTTTTTGCGTTTTCAAGTGAAATGTTTCGTAAACGCGCCACAGGCTGGTGGTGCTGGCTCTACTAAAGTTAATTATACTGGATACTTTGATTGATACTGCTCCTTTTTTTTCCTTTATTTCCTCAATTTAGAGTGTTTTTTTTCCATAGTCTGGCCAGCAAGTGAGAATCCACCTTTTTATCTAATTTGCCAAGAAGTCATCTTATTTAGAAAATCCCAATTCAGTCAACTTGCAGGTGTGGCATCCTCTTCCTCATCTCTTCATGTTGACTGTCTGGAAAACTGCAGCTTCTTTAACATTTGCACAGAACTCCTGTTCAAGGCTTTCACACAGACTTCTGAGTGAGCTCTGTAACAACGAGCAGAGGGAATGAAGTGCGTGTTTTCTGGACTATTGCATGCCGATTATCAGTTAATTATTGATCTTATCGTTACGGCTTAGCTTTAGTAATCAGCTCTGGCAGATTACCACAAAGAAGTTAGTATCATTTCTGACTGATCTTTCCTTTTACGTTCTGGATTTAGACTCAAATGAACACATGATGATTTCTGCCCCTTTTCATTTCAGCATTTCTTAGTTTGTTTTGTAGATCAGAGACTCTAAACGGTCAGACTGAAACAAAAACCCCTGTTAAAACACCAAGGGTTTGGGTTATGGTGATTTCTTGTCTTCATTATATGTATGTTTGGAAAACACCAAATAGTGTAATATCATTATTAGTGAACTGTTCCTTCATGAATTAAACACCTGGTACAATTAATAATCCGATGAACTTCTGAATGCTGTGTGTCACCATTTGCTGATGGGACATGTGACAAGATCCTGACAGCACATCTATTTTTATGCCTTCATCTTTCATTACTATCACTTCTGACTGTCACATATCATTTGATCAGCCCTAATGAGTCTGATTATCCTTGGACTTTACGAACAATGGTCAGACTGTGCCAAGGTCCTTTTCAGGGCACATCCATGTTACTCCTTAGTCAGCAACAAAAACACTTTCAATTTGGTTAGACATCCAAGGATGTAAGAAGTAGTTGTGCTTTTACTCTTGTGTTCCTTTTCAGTATTTCTTTGTGGGAGTTTTTCTTGACTGATCTTCTTTCTCTTGCTTTCTTTGTTTTTTCCTCCAGTATGTGGCATTTGGCTCCCTCTTCTTCATCCTCATCTCCATCTCCACTTTCTGCATGGAGACGCATGAGGCCTTCAACACCATCACCAACAAGACAGAGACGGTCTTAGTGGGCAACATGACACATGAAGAGATCGTATACGAAGTGGTGACCGACAGCTGGTTGACGTATGTGGAGGGAGTGTGCGTCATCTGGTTCACCATTGAGGTCCTCCTTCGAGTCACCTTCTGCCCCGACAAGTTGGAGTTCTTCAAAAGCACGCTCAACATCATCGACTTCGTGGCCATCCTGCCCTTCTACCTGGAGGTGGGCCTGAGTGGTCTGTCCTCCAAAGCTGCCAAGGATGTCCTGGGGTTCCTACGTGTTGTCCGATTCGTGCGTATTCTCCGAATCTTCAAGCTCACTCGCCACTTTGTGGGTCTCCGTGTCCTTGGCCATACCCTTCGTGCCAGCACCAATGAGTTCCTCCTGCTTATCATCTTCTTAGCCCTTGGTGTGCTCATCTTCGCCACTATGATCTACTATGCTGAAAGAATTGGCGCAGACCCAGATGACCCCACTGCCAGCGCCCACACTAACTTCAAGAACATTCCCATAGGATTTTGGTGGGCTGTGGTGACCATGACCACGTTGGGCTATGGAGATATGTACCCAGAAACGTGGTCGGGGATGCTAGTGGGTGCCCTGTGTGCCTTGGCTGGTGTGCTGACCATTGCTATGCCTGTTCCTGTAATCGTCAACAACTTCGGCATGTACTACTCTCTGGCCATGGCCAAACAAAAGCTCCCTAAAAAGAAGAACAAACATATCCCACGAGCACCGCAACCAGGGTCCCCCAACTACTGCAAGCCAGATGCTCTGGCTATGGCAACTGCATCACCGCAAAGGCTCTTGGGAAATGTCCTTGGTGGAGTGATGGGGTCTGGAGGCATTGGAGGTGACTGCCCTCTGGCCCAAGAAGAAATTATAGAGATTAACAGAGGTGAGGGATTCCGTTAGGGAATTTATTTGGAGAGAGATGTTCAAGTTTGTTGAATTTTCAGTCAGATTTCATCAGTTAAATTCGAAGGCATGCTTCTTGAAATTATGCCAGTTAGCTTATGGGCCTTATGGGCCGACATAGCATTGATTTTAGAGGTCATGCTAAAGATTAAAATGTCAAGAGGAAGGACGTGGTTGTTCCAAGAAGTGATGCATAGTTGACTGGTTCCACCCTGCAGAAATCACAGGCCCATCAGAACTCATGTGTAATTTATGATCAACTGGTAGGTCTGCAGTCGCCTTAAGGGCACCCATCTGTCTGTGCAAAAACAAACACCGCGGAAGGAAAATGAGCTCAATTATCTGTTAAACCACCTAATGCTTCTCGTTTTGGGCTGACTTCACATTATTTCTCACTGACATGAGCATTAAAATCAGGAACCTGTGCATACTTTTGCTCTTTGTGTAGCCTCAACATGCATCGGCATCAGACACATGTAGCAGTAATGCACCGTTAATGCATTACTTTACTGCTTTAGTCATCAGTGAGCCAGAAAATATTGGTTTCATGAGTGCTTTTACTACATCCCATCTGCTTGGCTCTCTTCCAGGCTAAAGAGGCTTCTTCTAGGTTGTGTCAAGGGATTTTTTTAAACAGGAATTTGTATTCATCAATTTATTTGACAACTGGCTCCAAGTCTGCTCTACGTTGTGGTCACCACATGCTTCGGCACAACGCAGAACAACACACTCGCTTGGTAACATATTTGAGCATAATGCTTAATCGTACGTGTGGGTGAATACAACAGTCATTCCAAATCATTCATGGAAATCTGCTGCCAATAGATATTTTTTAAACCAGAGACTGATATAAATGAGAGTGGAGATTTTTAAACTGATTACAAATAGAAACATCCAAAAAGAAGATTTTAGGTCAGATTAGTCCTGTGAATTACAAGGAAGAGAGGTCATCGACAACAATTAGATGTAAGTTTTGAGATCTATACATTGAGCCTGTGGTGTTTGTTACAAAATCTAAAAATATATATTACTGTTTTAATGAGGGCTGGGTATTGAGAACCAGTTCCTGTGAAGAAATGGTTCGATCCATCAACAGCTTTAGCCTTTATTCTTGGTGATTCTCATATCAATTCTTTACATTGCACCAGAGCAGTTAGACTGCGGTTTAAAACAGATTTTCAACAGTATACCAACAGATAAATGTTTTACAAACAGGAAGTGCAGGCACGTGGCTGACTTCAGCATAACTACGGCAAGCTCAAGGTTCCAAACGACTCAATGTATTGCTTGGTGGCCTACTTCAGTCAATAAAACATCACAAAACAATACTCCAAGGTCACTTGATGTGCCATTTTTACCTATTTCTATTGATTTACATTCAGAGATTTCTAAATCCATTGACCAGTTTCATATTTATTTACTAATAAACTCAATAGGATGTTATTGGTGCAAAAAACCTGTAAAGCTACTTATTTTACAAGAAAAATTCACAGGAGGAATCACTATAGGAATTGATGGAGAATCAGATTGATAAGCGCATTGATATTGATTAAATCTTATAAACTGATAAAATCAATACAGATGAAATCTCATCAATATTCATCCCTAGTTTTAAACTTGAATTGTTTTTGTTGTCTGGAAAACTTTCAATTACCCATCAAAGGACACATGAGATAAGAGGTTGAGCCTTTCTCCTCCATGATTTTGTCATAACCCTCCTCTCTGTGTTACCCCCCTCCCTCCAGATTCCAAGCAGAACGGTGACGCAGCCTCGGCAGCCCTGGCGAACGAGGACTGCCCCACTATCGACCAGGTGCTGAGCCCGGACGAGAGGAGCCCGATTGGTCGAGGTCCTACCCGGGAACGCTACCAGCAGGACCGCGCCTGCTTCCTGCTCAACACCAGGGAATTCCGTGCCACAGATGGGAATGTGCGGAAAGGTACGTTTCACACCGGGAGATGGATACATAAACATGAACATCTTATGTAAACACAGCAAGATGCCAGGAAAAGCACATTGTTCACATAGGTATTATGTATGTCCAGATCAGCACACATTGGTTACTTTATTTCAACCAGGATGAGATCCAAACATTTAGAAAAGGTAGGTTGGAAAAACCAGAAGCCTCGTCTACAGATGGAAGGCTCCTATCTTGCAGACACACATACAGTTTCCATTCACACAGTTAAAACAAACACATATACACGTAGCTCTTCTGCTCTGCTCTATTTGTTTCCACCTTTCCACACTCATATTGTCTCTGTTTCCATCACCGCTTGGTATCATATTTTGTTTCCTGTCTACAAGATTTTCTGTCCCTCTTCTTCTCTCCTGGCTTCCATCTCTCCACATTGTCTCTGAATTAAGTTGTGTGTCCCATAATGTCTCAATCATTCATGCTCATAAACGATCTGTCTTTCTCTGTCTCTGGACTCAGACAGTTGACCATGCATTAATTTACTTCTCGTCGCTTCTGTTTCTCCCTCTCTGTTTCTCTCTCTCCTGCCTCACAATGACCTTTTTTTGCCCTTACCCTCCCCTTGTGATGTCTCCCCCCCTCCTTAACCTCCCACACATTCCCCCTCCTTGCCCTCCTCCCCCTCTAACCCATCTTTATACCCATGCCAACATTTGCCCGCTCCTTTTCCTTTTGTGCTTCACCATACCCCGCCCCGTTCCCCTCTTTTTTAAACCTAATGTGCATTATCACTGTGCTCATCAAATCCTAACACCTTTTATTCATTTACTACTGCAAATCCAACCACCACCACTGCCGCCAACCTGCACTGAAACACTCCCTTACACTCCCTCCAAACTTTCAACACCCCCCTTGTTGACAACAAACTAGAGGCAGCAGCCCTGGCACCCAGCCCAGACTCCCCTCTGACTGAGGATTGGTATAAGATGGAAGGGTCTCTGTTACAGCAGGACCTCAATGCAAACTCCACCTCTTCCTGGATCAAACCATAGACCAGAGGTAACACTGACAGAAGTTTAAAACAAAGGAGACCGTAACCTAACCTAGCTAACATGCAGACATTTTGATCTGGCTCTCTATGATGACAGCATGTTTTGCACCAATTACAGAACACCAGTACAGCACCTACTCTAGCGGAGACGCATGCATTACAGATCACAGATACACTGTCATTTCCACAGTGTTGTGTCGACATGTTCAATGGAAAAGTCACCTGTGAAAAGTTTTCTCCGTGCCTCAAAGTATCTTAATCTTCTTGAGCACTATAGAGGTTTATGTAGCACTTTAGGACTTACTGTTTCGATTTGTGAAATGAAACTTAACCTCAACATAAAATCCTACCAGCATATTCATTTTTATTCAAAGTGTTTTGGGAATGGGTTTGGTATTTTTCTATCTCAATGATCACAGTGTGCACAAATCTGTGTATACTTGTGTTCATGTGTCTGTGAAAGTTTAAAACTTGCATTCATCCACAAGGGTGCGAGCGTGTGCAAATACATCCAGCAGCTCCTGTGAGAATAACCCAGTTGTCGTGTCCTGTGTCAATATCTAATAAAACGTAAACTGAAGAAGATTGAATGGGAACAGCGGGTCACGTTGTTGTCTGATGTGCCTCTGTGTTGTTGTTGTCTCTCTCTTCAGGTTGTGTCATATCACGCGTGTGTATGTGGGCTTTTTCATTCTTACGTGTTATACACTGTGTCTCTGTCCTCTCAATGCCGTCTGAGTGTTGTGTTTGTGCTGTCGTGTGTGGCTTAATTTGGTTTCTCCCTTCTACTGTGTTTATTTGTGCGGCTCCCTGCCCCATGGACCGCCACCTTGGCAAACAAAAGCACACACTGCAATTCAGAGAGTTGTGTACATACTCATACAGAATGTGTATGAACTTGTGCACAGCGTCGACTGCTCGGGGATTAACTGAGCTTTCAGTGGCACTTAAATCTCTCTCTGCTAGAACACAATTCAGGCTCAAAGATCTGTACATTTGGATGAATGTGCAATTTTAGTGAAATTGATTTCCAGCCTTTAAGGCATAACATATGAGTAAAAAAGTGCAGTGTTGTAATTTGTACATCTTTCCAAGGTCAAAGGTTGCTTGGGTCAGTGGTGCCATCTGGGTCAAGGGATAGTACCTCTCGAAACATGCCACGCTAAAAACAAGCAAACATTTCCAACTGTTATTCTTCAACTTCTTACTCTATCTTAAAAAAGACAACAACTTGTGCTTTCAAAATTATAAGTTGTGAGCGTGTAATGGATCTGAAATACTACTCCCTGGACCACGCATCTGTGCTTTCAGTGCCAAGTGTAGTCCAAAGTTCAGGACCTGTTGTGTTTGTACGGTGGAGACCTGGATAGATATCAAAAAGGATTACAGGCTGCACTCGGTGACTGAAACACTTCCTGAGCTGACAGATAAATGTAATGACAGATTTGATTGAAAAGAGGCTACATGATGTCTCAGGTAAGCAAGCCTCAAGCTTTCCAAGCCACTTCGAGGTACCGACATCGCTTCAGTTCTAATGGTTTTTGTGATTAACCGCAGTTTTACAAAAAATATCCCTCTTTAAAGCAAATCAGGAGTCCACTTAAGAGATCTGTGCCGATGCTGTCAAGTTTAAGCATTAAGTTGTACGCAGATGACTGATTTTTTTATTTAGCCAAAGGATCAATACAAACAAATGTAGATGAACATTATCTAATGATCAACAAAGAGAAAGGAATCTTTTTTTTAAAAGTGAGCCACAAACTTCCTTCTTGTTTTTAAAGAGGGATTCTCCTCATTCTTGTGTGCTTCATTTGTGATTATTCCGTAAATGCGAGCATCGAGATGTCTTTGCTGACTTTTCATTTCAAGCTTATTAGTATATTCTATGATTGTGGGCCCATTAACTTCCGAAGTACCAAACGTTAAATGCATGAGGTGAAATGGTCAATCATTCTTTGATTGACTTGTACCAATCACTACTCCAGACCTCCTTCCAGGGTCTCTTCTTTCCATCTCTCTCTCTCTTATTTTTTCTCCCCTGTGTTTGCAGAAGTAGTTTTTCTTTCTTTTATGTGTTTTTGTGGTAAATGTTTCTTGTGATTCTAACTCTTTCTCTCTATCTGTAAGTATTTTTGTGGTGTTTTGAGTTGTGATTTTGTTTCCATGTGACGTCGTGTGATTTTTTTAAAATTCTTCATACTATTTGTAGGATTGAGTTGTCCCTTTGTTTCTGTAAACATATTGCTGTTGTTTGTGGTAATATAACGTTTTTGTTTTGATTTTATTTTTTTGTACAGCTGTGTTGTGTTGTTCGATGTTCGGACTTCCTCTGTGTTCTTCCTGTGTTTTACCATTAAATGATGTATGTCCTTTATTAATTGGAATGAAAAAGGAAATTCACAGCAAAATAGTCAGTTTGATTTACGTGAAAATGTCACAAAACTAACTGGTTCAATTTCTCATCACTCAATTGGACCAAACTCAGAGGGATAATGCTTTTGAACCCAAATGCAGTTTTTATCCCTGACAGATAAAATTTACCACAGTTTCAAGGTTCAACTTGACTAAAGGAGCTTATTCATGTTTTAAGTTTATCTCTTTGGGAAAACAGGCAATAAACAACAAAATTACTACTTTGTGTACAATGTGTTTCAAGTGGTTAAACTTGTGGTCATTATCAGTAGGCCCACATCACCATGCATGTTCTTACATGTGTACTATAACCACTGTGTCTCTTTCTGTATTGGGTCATCACAATACACTGCAAATGTTCTTTCCTCTGAGCCAGATTTTTACCTTAGTAAAGGAGCAATACGTAATACATATTTATTCAAAATAGCATCACGTGTTTGCACATTTGATACATAGGTCTGAATATTTATGAGAGGTTTATATCTGTATATAAAATATTTAATGGATGATGACAGCAGATGCATACCCGTCTGTGTGACCCATATAGAGCTAAGAGGAGGATGCAGGATGCAGCCACATGTCATCAAGTTTCCCCAAAAGACATCTAAAGTACTGTATGTTCAGTGTGGACGCATTCAGGCTTCAATAATGCTCATGAAGGGATCAATAAATTTAATTATGGGTAACTGGATATCAAACCATCTTTAAGGAGGCCATTGATCCCATGTAAGAATGATACAGTATGTGGCCACGCCAGGAATAGCTCCTGAACAGTCAGCACATCGTGTGTATGCACCGCAGGCAAACATACACTTGTGAAAAAAGAGAACATATGTGAATTAAGTGGCTGTACGTTCTCTTTCTAGCCTATACTTGCGCTTCAACCTGCTCGATTTAGCACGATTATTTCCACATATGGTCAGAAAATTTGCAGTTTCCTCTGTGTGTGTGTGTGTGTGTCTTCCCTCTCCACAACCTCCCCCTCCTGTGATTAACACTCATTCTCCATCCCATTCCCAGGCCACCACTGCAGTGCAAGTGTACCTAAAGTCTGACTGTAGGTAGGTACTTACTCCCTCCATAGTGTAAATTAAGTGTGACTTTGGACAGGAATTATGTCATCACTGAATACACTGACAGCCAGACTCACCGGTTCCCCTGATAGACCGTCCCAGAGCACCAAACCCCTGTTGATGTTGTAAATACAGTACTTAGCAGAGAGAGGAGCCAGCTAGCAGAGCGTGACAGACTGCAGTGGCTGAGACATGATTAGCTTTATCAGCAGTTTTATTGTAATTTCTGAGACCTTTCCCTGTTGGTAATACTAATGTAATGAGAGCTAATTTACTGAGTTTATATTATATTTCATCAATTTCATTATCATCTACACCACAGATGTTACTATTATCCATGTACTCATATCACACATGACGAGTGTTTGAAATCCTTTGATTTCAGGCTAAAACAGTCATATTGTCTGTCTTTAAATAACACTGTAAGGATGCTTCATAAATAAGATTTAACCACAAATCAAAACCTGTATTATTCACAGCTGTCTTTGTATCATCAGTGCAGCCTTCCTCCCTTTCTTTCTCCCCTCTCCCTGTTTGCTGCATGATGATTTATGCTGGGCACTAAGAATACATCCAAAAGACTCTCTACCAAAAGAATCAAAAGCTTTTGTTGTAGCTTCAAACACACTCCTTCCAAACACTCTTCTCCCTGAATGCTGACTTTAAATTTAATCAAAGATAGCAGCCATGCTAAGTCATTGCTTAATATTTAATTATGCTAACACAACTGAAGACAGAAATACTGTTATAAGACAGCTCTGATTTAAACAGCCTGAATATCACTGTAACAAGTAAATCATTACAAAACAATTCTATAAATATATATCATAGTCAATAATGTTGCTGTCAATGCTCTAAACAGTGTCTCAATGTAGTGGTCAGTATGAGTTAAACACAGAAATCAAACTTGAAAGCTGTCAGATTTATATAAAGATGATTGTTAAACATACATTTAATGAGTTCAGGTGGTTGTTTTCACAAATATCATCATCAAAGGTGAAAAATAATCTCTTGTTTACTCTTAGAGGTTTATTTTTTATAGTCAAAGTGGCAGGCATCTGTTTCAGCTCTGCAAATAAACACAGGTTAGGTTTTTTTGAATCTACTTTGTACTTGTTCCTTCTGTTGTTGACCTCTTACCTCTGATTCAGCAAGAATCAAAAATACCGCTGAAATTGAATGCGACCTGACAGTTTGTCCTGATACATTTGGGTGGCAAGAACAAAAACACTTTTGGGAGCTGAACTTGAGAATGAGCAGCTCCACAGATTGGCCAGACAGCTTCTCAGAAATCTTTGTGTGACACGTAGCCTGAGAAAACCAGCAGAACTGCATCGTCAATATTTTAGCGACCTGACTAATGTGCCTGAGCGAGTCAGAATAAAAATAAAGGACTTTTATTCATGGCTGGCTCAAATGGTGCGTTAACACAGAAAGAGCGAGTATTGGCGTGTTTTCTCCATTTTAGCAGGAAGGCACAAAGGGCGTCATAGTGCACCAGTGGGTGTTTTTGTTGTCTGACTGTGGCCTTGCGATGGTTGGAGTTTGACAAAAGTTTTTTCTGGGATAAGTCAGCATTTATTCAAAAACTGAGAGCAGAGCAGTTTGGTGCTGAGTCCTTAAATGAAAAGCCATCTAAGGGGAAGTTTTAAACAAAACAGTTAAACTCCACCCATTTGGGGTCAGTTAGCCATTGTTAGGGCAGATTAAAAACTACCTACCAATGGTGTTAACCAATCACTTGATGCAACAACACTCTGTCAGAACAGCACTAAACTCTACCTGGCTGCTTCGGGGGAATTCGATGTTTGCATGCTGTTTTTCACTAAAGTACAGCAGGAAAGGACACAAAGGTGCTGAGTTTTATTACTGGAAATGTTTTTTTTTAAGGGAACAACATCTGCACAGTAGAAGAACTTTGTTTTTATCTCATAGTCACTTGCAGAGGTTGACTTCTTATTCTGCTTTCAAGCCGTGTGTCATTTCCTGCTGTCGATTAATATGATCTACACTACAGGATGCGATTACCGGGGGTTAGGAAGTGCTTATAAATGTTGTAGGAAGGACATATTTGTGTTGGCCATTTGAAGTTTACAGGAACCAAAACCAGATAATAAAAGATTTTTTATTAACCAGTCTCATAATAACACAACGTGACTCCTCTGATGGTTCATCACCTGAAACTTCATGTGGTCATCACCTGCAGTGTAACAGTGATATCTGACTATTTGTGCTTCTGTTAAACTGTAAAGTTTTGGCTGTGTAGTTGTCTAAAGCACCTAAAAAGCACTCATTGTGTCTAATTAGATGCTTAATTCAACAGACCTTTCTTGAATACTACACTTTGATATCAAAAATTCTTTTCTTTTATGAAAAAAAAAACATATCATAACTCTCATTTTCCTGTTTTGTCTTGTCTGTTTGTCCTTGTCTATGTCTGTCCTTGTCTGTCCTGTTTATGTCTTTATGATTTAACAAAATTTTCAACTTCTTACTCTTGTTTTTGCTTCACTTATGTGCCTTTTTTTCTTTTTCTTTTCTGCTTTTGACATCTTGAAACCATGTTCATGTTTTATAACGATGCAATTTCATGACTGTGGAAAATTTGTGCTCACATGCCTCAACAATTTCACCTTTGGTTTCTTTTTGTTTTATTTGCATATGATAACCAAAAATATAATAAAAAATAATCTAATGATTTAAAATCAAAATGACTTAAAGCTACAGGCTATGAGAAATCTCGCAGTCTCAATAACATATCAGGAATGGCAGGGTCCTCACTGCGGCTTGCTCCCATCACTAGCCCACCCTATGAAAACTATGAGACCCCTGGACAACTCCGCCGATGTCGGTCCCCAATTCCCTCCATTTTGTAGCAGAGAGGATGTCAATGATTGGATGACAGGAAATGCAGAGGATTAAATAAACAGACTGATGGCACTGAAGCCACAATTTGGATCATACAACATGCAAAAAAAAAAAAAAGCAATAAGATAAAAATGAACTTGAATGTAGAAAGAATGACCACTTGTCTTGTGATTGTGGTTGTTATGGTTTGAGATGCATGCATCAGATTAGCTGATGGGGTCAACAAAGCTCACTTTGAAGGAACATTTTTGATTTATGTAATAGAAGAAATGTTATTTGGATTGTGAGTACATAAACTAGTGTCAGATGTTTGAAAAAAAAAACAAAAGGAAAACAAGAATCCTTTCTTTTCAGTGTGTAGATCCATTTTGAGGTGTTCTGGACCAAATGAACACAGCTCAAATTGTCCGGAGAAACAAACTACTTCCGTTCATTTAGCCAAAGACAAAAATACATTTATAGATTATATTGATGTTGAATAGGTTTCTATTTTCTGTCCTTTGCGGATATTGATGTGTGTAAAGTGTAGACCTCAGTTCGGTATCTCTGTCTCCAAAAAAAAAAAGAAAAATAGAAAGAAAAAAAAAAGGCTGAGCTTCTTTAAGTCTCAATGATAACATCTGATTTTGTATTTTAAAACTGTGACTCATTAGGTTTATGGTTTATAATTCAAAGCTAATTGATGTCAAAAGTAAAGAAAAAAGACTTGAGCTTCAATTAAAGAGAAAAGAGGATCATGCCATGAGAGCCAGCCATTAAAACATTACATTTATTTGATTTCATTACCATGAAAATCCCAATTATGCAATTGTTGGTGTATAGGGAACGGTTACAAACAAGCAGATTCAGACTTACTGTATCTTATATGCTCACAATCCAAAACTAATATTTGTCTCATTTTATGCCTCAAAAATTGAAAGGGAAATTTTTTATAAGACACTTTTCACTTAAGAAACATGTGGGAGACTTGATATGGGATATCTGACGAAAGAAGGTGGAATTTGCTCCAAGTTGGCCACTTCCTGCTCGCCTTTACTAATCATTAAAGTGGCTGTTTATGTATTTATGACCTTGAATCAAAGTGTAATCTAAACGAGTTGTAAAAACGAACTGAGAAATCTTATCGACAGCATCCACTTCTATTTTTCATTTGCTGGTCATGAGCCACATGTAAAGAATGGTTGTTCATATTTAACGGCAGCTGAGGAACTCACAGGTAGACTTGGCTGGAGAGCTACATGCTACCTGCACAATTTGGCTGTTACAACTTAGATTGTCGATTTAACAAGTAAACAACACCTTTGAAAACAGAAATGTTGAACAAAATAGGTGTTGTGTGACATACATGCTTCTATGCTTCCAATTTTTGAAAGAAACCTAAATGCAATGTATTTATAAAGTTAAAAAAATTATTGTACTTACACAGTCATATATGGATGAGGCCATTAACAACTGTATAGATTCAACAAATAAAAGCACTTTACTAATAGTCATTGTAAATTTACTAACCTTGAAAGTTTGCATGTTGGTATAAAACTCCAATCACTCAAAGAAACTGATGAAACAAATGTGAGACCAAACATATTTTTAACAAAATGATACTTCACTTTTCTAAATATCTGCTTCGCTTCTTGTACACCTTGATTTTTCTTCCATTCTTTCAATGTTTGTTTGGTTGATCACACTTTACAATCCATGAGTGAGGGTTTGAAAATGTATGGTAGTGTTAGCAATCCAGCCAAACATTTTCTTTCATTACAAAAACAATGTGACGGTACTTTTGGAACGTCAAATAGTTTCATGTCACTGAAATTTTTCATATCAAATGATGGGTAAAAAAAACATTCACAAATGCAATAAACGTGCAGTATCATTTCAGTGCTGGGTAAAAGGATGTGTTCATACATGTAAATATGCAGAGCTATTTTTTAATCTTTAAAACGCACAGAAATGGTAAGTTTACCTTTTGAGGTTTATTTTACTGTTCCAGAGTACAGAAGTATAAACATGACATGACTAATTAGTCTTGTTTATTTCAAGTCAGTGTGGTCTAACTGGTTGTTCAAAGTAATTTTAAAATAAGGCTGTGATATCTTTATTTTTTGTAATCAGATTTTTTTAAAATTTCTTTCCACACTTATATTGTCAAAGTGTTCATTATTGTAAGGACTCTTTTTTTCTGTAGCACTGATTGTCTAAAATAAGGTTTGTCAGATAGAAACAGTGTTGTTGTATTTGACTGTCTTTGAGTTTGTTGACAAAAACAAAAATGTATCTCAAGAAAAACAGTCAAGTGCTTTGGAACAAAATCTTTTGCAGGTGAAAGAAGAAAGGGTATTTCCGTGCTTGTTGAGAGATGTGGGGCCCTGATCTTGATTATGGTCCTTGTTTCTTTTTGTCCAAGAGAATCGATGTGCTTCCAGACCCCTCGACTCTGAGAACTTAGATATGCAGTATTAAGACGAAAGCTATGGTATTATTTGAATGTTTGCTTGAATATTATGTCAACAGAGGTTTTAAAACGTCTCATTTAGAAAGAGACTGATCCATACAATCACTGCAAGAAGTTATGCTTGCAAGGCTTCATTTAGTGCTGTTTTTGTAAGGCTACCACACATTTTCAAAAAGGATTTGTCAGTAGTTGTGTTTGTATTCAAATTTTCTTACATTTCACCATCCTGATATAAAACGTACAATAAGTTGATGTTGTCTGAAAATATTGGAAACAGCATGCTGAGCTTTGTTTCTTCAGTAACTTCAAAAAATTTTAAGAGCAGTGTTTTAATGTGTCTGAGGGAAAAGAAATAGGGGGGTAACAGTTCATAGATAGATATAACTTGCAGAACAATGTTTCATAAACATAATGGAAGCCATGCATACATAGGCCCTGATTGGCTGATGTTAAATCCTCAGAGCTAATCTTCACTGACATCAACAAACCTCAAATTTTGTTTGTAAATTATGCGAGCATCACTTCTCTCAGTGCACAAAACCTCTTTAACTTTTGAAGCGCACATTCATACTGTATAATCTTAAATTAACTCCACAATGTGGACGTTAATTTGCTCGTACTTGAATTATACTGGTATGCCACTTTATATAGAATGTACATTTTCTTTTTCGGTCATGACATCGGTCACATTTGTACTAATTTGCAGTTGAATGTTTCTTTTAATGTTACAACTGAATGATGATGATGAATGAGAAGAATGATATACTCCCACGTCACCACTTGAATTTTCACATTGATTGTTCTTAACGTTTGTTTTTTTAGATTTGCATCGTGTATTACCAAAATTTTTCTGAAGAATGTCATAACTGTATTTCTGAGTTGTAATGATGTAGCTAATTGAACTCACCCAGGACATTCAGATGTAAACATTGTCAAGTAAACAAACAGGCAGATGTTGTTAGTGCCTCTATGAGGCCCCTCTAGGCTCTGATGTCAGTTTAGGAGATCATGCAAACTAGCTAGATTTAACTAGCTAAACCTTTCAAGCAATGCTTAATAGGACAGTGAGTATTATTGAACATGTACATAACTGTATCTACACATGTGAATACATTAAAGTCATATGAAATTAAAACATCCATGCATACTTACTGTGTGTGGGGCAGGGTCCAGAAGAACTAAAGGCTAAGAGGTTATATGTAAGCAGAAAGATGTACACTTTTACTGTAAAATAACAAATGAAACCACCCAGAAACTGGCTTTGAATACAGTCATTTTACATTCAAACTTCACAATCACCACTTTTTAATGTTATTTTTATCCAACCCAGCTGTGATGATCTGACTGGAGTCAGATGAAAGAGTGAGACGGAAAAGTCTTCTGTGTGCATCTATTTGATGGAACTAAAATGTAACAACAGATTATGATTTACAAATCTGGAACTGAGAGTAAGACTTATGAACTTATTTAAGATTTAGAGAATTTTACAGATTTAAGCGTCTGACACCAGGAGGCAATCCTCTTAGTATTTGCTAGAGTGACATAATTAGACATTTCCCTGCATTTTTTTAACTTCTTCAACTGGATATTTAATCAACACATTATTTTATGTCACGGTTCACAGATGTTTGTGGTTCATAATGCTTTTTTAAATACTAACAGTTACAAAGTGTGAATTGTATCTTGTTTTTCTCCGGACAAACCAACTACTTTAAGGTGAATGGAGAGCAAATGAAGAGAACAAATGTGGCTGCGATGAGGAATAATGTTTTTACTGGATTGATGTGTCCAGTGTTTAGTTTATTCACTTAACAAAAAATTGTTTTGAATGTGAAAATGTCCACACTTAGCATTGAGTATGTCTTCATGTGTCCATCTGTCAAGATGTTTTTCCATGACTGTTTCCTCACACACATACATGTACATAAACTTACATAAGAGAATAACAGAGCATCATCTGCATATTGCCTAAGCCTTCACTTTTACATGCACTGTACATGCTTCATCTCTGTAAAGATGGTTACTGTATGTGTTCAGATCCAGCAGAAATGAGGTCAGACTGCTGGTCAATAAGTCTATCCTGTGTTTTGTTTGCCTTCAGGACTATTGGTCTTGGTTTTTATTCAAGAAAATAACACATGTGCTTATTTGCTGTCTTATGTACAAGATATGTGTTTGTAGTTGAACTTAAGGTGTCATTACATTTTAAATTTGTGCACTTTATTCTGACATGCACAGTTAACCAGCAGTCAACAGGTAATGGTAATCCATGATTACTTCCCCATTGTACACAATTATACCAACACCATAAGCTATTTTATGAAAACCAATGCTATTAGCTAATTCTAAAAAAAAAAAAAAAAGTTAAAAATGGTTTATATTTTAGGTTGAAGTGATCACTCATAGTGTTTTGAATAACTTGTGTTTCTTACAAATATACGTATTTCACCATCTTAACTTAGCATTAATGGCTCTCTCTTTTTGTCTTCACAGTGTTAAGTTTCTAGCATTCGCCTTCTCTCTAATGAGGAGTCTGTAAGCGGTAAACACAAATTTGCAGCAGGAGCCACCTAAAGTGACCAGTGTGACATGGATGGACGGTTTAAAGGAAATCTTTGGGGTGACAGGAGAGAGACCAGAGGTTAATCATGAATTTAAAAAATCATACCGTCTGCTCCTCACGTTGTTACCAAAGCAGCCTCTTGGAACTCCGACCACATTTTTGACAACTGTCCGACAGACCATTTTTCCTTTTTTTTCGGCAAACTGACTGAGCATTGCACTGACACACTTTTGGAGAGAGGACTCCTGTTTACACATTCCAGATGACATATCTCTGACAACATTATAGTCGCCATCATGTACGATGACCTACTCAGTATCATCCACAGTGCTAAACAACTGAGCAACTTCACCAGTTTCCGAAAAAGAAAACAAAACAAAACAAAGAAACACTTGTCTTCACTGGAGGACTGAATGAACAATGTAGCATCTCTGCTAACATATTGTAGCATTTGTTGGCTGGGAAATAACTTGACTCAATCCATCAACAGTTCAACGAGAGGGGAATTTATGCATTCAAGGATATTTTAGATGTCATCTCTCTCTTGGGTTCCTTATGAAGTAAAGAAAAAAATACCTTTGAGTACATGAGAGACAAAGGGTTGGTCTAACTCCGACATTCCGAAAAAAAAGATGCACAAAATTCAGACAGTTCTACTAAAACCAATCCCAACGGCACAGAACTTAACAGACATCCTACAGTCCCTCATTCAAGTTGAGCTCTTACGATGCATGTTTGCCACTGAACTTATGTCTTCCATTAGCTTCTATAAGTCTGAAACACTGCCCTCCTCACATATAGAAATAATCAGCACTAACTATAAAGAACAAATAAAGCACATGTAGCATCAGCTCTACAACTTATGTATAGCATTAAGCATACATTTAGACTCACCTGAAATAATCACCATTGGTGGAAAACGGTGGGAAAAGACCAATCTTTATCTCTTATGTACTAGCCCGGGCTCGTCCTGAAATCCATGTTGGATACCAAAGGTCTTGTAGCAAACAGTTGCTAAAAGACCTTGTGTAATGTATAATAGACTAGGGAAACTATTCCTTTTAGGATGAGGTATATATATTCACCCTTGTGCTAACCATTGCCTTTGTTCAGTATAGTCATTCCTATTATAGTCTTTTCACTGCCACTAACATTCCTTTATGCACATTTTATGAATCTTCCCCTTGTCTTAGTGTCGCAGTGCTCAGACAAAGGAAGTAAAAGACTGACCAAGGAGACAAAATAAAAGCCCGACTTATTGTCAGCCTTTCTTCAGTATCAGTGGATATTGGCCTGCCTAAATCACAACAAAACAACATTCCAACTACCCAACATTTTTTATGTTGCACAAAACTGCCCATCAGCTGGAAGTTCTGTTATTTTGAAAGGGACCAATCAAGTAAACCTGCCCCCCTTACACAAGGCCAACACTGCCAAATCGGCACAAGAGTTCCCAGACACATACTGCCCCTTCCCTCTCTTGTCCCTGTTGCTGCCAACGACTGCTTGACATGCAAGTCGATGCTGGGATAAAGATGGCCCATCAGGGGAGCCTTCAGGCAAAGGGGAGAGCGAGAAGAAACGGACCACGAGAAGAGCAAGCGTGGAAATGTACAAAGAGAACAAATCTATATTTTGATAAACAAATCAACTATTCACAGCTTTGGAGAAAAGTTTCTAAGCTGAATGAAAGAAAGGAAGGAAGGTCCAGAATGAAAAGAGGAAAGAAAAAAAATCAGATGCAAATGTTAAAAGAAAATTTGGCATCATCAAATGGAGTCAAAGTCCTGGAAAAAAAAAGATGGGAAGTAAATATTTTGTCATGGAGGGTGGGCAAAGTTGTTTTCCCCACAAGCACCAGGAAAACGGATTTTGAAAGACACTGAGCAATGACAGACTCTTGCTTACGAGGACGCTGGACAAAGGAGGGACGCTGAGATAAACAAATGAAAAAAAGATAATGCATTTTTGTAACTTTGTTTACCAGCATGACTACTTTGCATGACTGTCTTTTCTGCAAGCCCTTAGTTGAAGACAAGGGTGCTAGAGATACAAAAAAGTATATATAAAATGAATTAAAAAAATGTTATATGCAATTAATGTTTTAAAAAAGATTATAATGAAGAGAAGAGCTATATTTTGTTTTGAAAAGTAAAAAAAAATGTGAATATTGAAACATGTATGTTTGCAAAGTACACCCTGAACTATGTTTTGTTCGATGAAATCTCTCTGCTACTACTGCCCTACATCTCTCATTCAAGTGTTTTCAGCCGCTGCCATAGTTTTCTTTCATTTATCCAAAGTATGATTTATAGCTATTCAATCGACAGCAAACACGCAAGACTTTGCCAAACTATAGGATCTGTGCAAAGTTACTAACTGTTGTTAACCACAAAGTCTGTGTTTTACTCTTCAAATCATTTGCACAACTACCGTAGCAGCAGCAGCAACAAGCAGCAGCAGATCCAACACAACAGCTCTCCATACCCCAACTTTGACTGCTTGATTTGTACTCATAGTTTGCTTTTTTCTTTGGCAATAATACAAAAATTGTCACATGATTGTAGCAGGGCAAACAGAGAACCTCGAGAGTATCTTCAACGCCTCAGTATTAAAAGAATCGTGAAAGCCTTGGATGTCCCATGGCAGGATTTTGCTGGGATAGGCAGTTCTGTTCCACTTGTCCTAAGTAGAAAAAAATTGAAAACAAGTGCAGGTTGACCTCTAGCGATCAATAACAGACTATGAAATATACTCCAATGGCGAACAATCAAGAGAGATTTCAGGTTTGCATGGAACCAACTGCCATTCCAAAGTTTATGTGTGGTTTAAAGGACTCAGGTGTGTCAATGGTGAGTGTGGATGTAGGTGTTTGCTATTTCCTTTCTAACATAATAAATTTTAGTATATATTAGACGAAGATAATGTGAACACCTCACAGTGATGTGTAAAAACGCATGCATTATGACTTGATAATCTCTCGAGGGGGGAGCAGAGTCTTGACATATCCCCTTAGCCTCCTGTCATTGTTCGTCATGAATCCAGTCTTGATAACTATGAACACTGTGCCGTGTCGTAGAGCAGAAACGTCTTCCTCCGGAGGCAACTGAAAACTACTCACACTCACGGTGTCAGCATGAGTGTGTAGAGGTAGCTCATCTTCATCTTCTTGTTTTCTTTCTTTGTGATGGTCAGGTCTTTGCACCTGTCATTACCCATGGAAATAACACGTCATCCAGCTGGCTTGTTGGCAGCTCATTACCGCACAAGACACAGTCATGTGAGCACCAAACAAAGAGACCCAGAGCTTCCAAAATGATGTCAGTGAAGTACTTTAAGTGTTGCGTAAAAGAGAGGATGAGAGATACCAGTGTCCACCGAGAGGAGATTGATGTAAAAAATGAAAAATGTTGCTAAAAAAAGCATCTCAGTGTTGAGTGCTCTCCAAGCGCTTCAGCCTTGGTGCAGTATTCAAAGTGAGTTTCAGGCCCTGCTGGTCCAGGGTTTAGCTCAGGCAGCTGAATGGTCCTCTATCCATTCCTAGTGCATCACAAATGGTTGTTCAGCAGAATAATAGTGACTCAGTGGTGTTACGTAGACTATTCAAGGTTTTACAGCTTATAAAACTTCTATTACTGAAAATAGTCCATGGGATTTTGTTATGGTCCATTGTCTTTTAACAGCTCCCTATTTCAGTTCCCATTTTGGAAGGCATTAAGCAAATATGGCTTCGATGGTCGCAAAGATGTTTATGAATATTTCAGAAGTAAACTTCTAGCAACGGTGTGCACACTTGCAAAATCTTTGTGCTTCGACCAGCTGTTTGTTTTTTCATGGCTAAGTGCAGTTTTTCTTTTCTTGTTTTTTCACTGTTCAGCGTGCCATTTTCTTCATTCTCTACATTGTGACTGCTCTGCCAAAACCAGGCTGAAAAAGATGTCTTTCCTTTTTCTATTGCATAATACTGCCATTTGATTTAGTCATGTTGAACAGAATGAGTTACAATGTCGAGAGTGCTAAGTCTGTTTTATTTTGCAATCTGTTCCAAAATGTTAAAAGTTTCACACACATTAACCAAAAGAACAAAACGCTTTATTTACGGTAGGCGGGTGCCACTGTTGAACTGCTATTTTGTGTTGTGACAAAATAAGGACAAGTCCTCTCCTGGTGAAGGTACAGTGTGGACCTTGGATGACGTCTTGTAAGACATTTTTTTTCTGTATGTGTCTGTTGAATGTTTTTTTTTTTTTTCTACATTGAGGACACTGTATGCAATCTGCACCATGAATGCCACTGATCGACACTTACTGTATTCTCCCTGAGACACAGATGTTCTGTCATCAGTTCAGATGATTGCGACACACACACACACACACGTGTGGTCACTTTATGGCTTTCCATAAAGCAACTCGGCAATCACACTAAGCTTAAAATATTTTGTTTTACAAAGTTATAAGACCAGAGTTAATTCAGAGGAAATGTTATCATACTGAATAGGTTTTGTAATATATTTAAGGTTATTTTAATTAGAGATAATGTGACAGACCACACAGAGGTCACATCGACACACAGAGATCTACTATAACAGGCTAACAACATGCATTCATGTAAGCATTCCAAAGAGAAAAGATGTATGTTCATTTTACATGCCATCAACAGTATAAAACAGACTTAGGTACTGGTCCATTGTACTACAGTCTCAGAAGGAGAGTGAATGGGGAGAGGAGGTGGTCACTGGAATATCTGCCGGATTTTATTTTTTGAAATGTTGGAACACAAAGAACAACTCATCAAGAACTGTATAAAGTATATTTCAATGGAATGTTCATGATCTATCTTTTTATATTTTGAAGAAAAAATAGAAACATATCAATAAAGTGTCATAATTGAACATATTTCTACTATTGAGACTTAAAATGTATGAATGTCAATGCGACCTAATGTGAACAAATCTCCATAGCAGCTTGAATGAATAACTGATTAACAGTCATGAGATGCTTTTTCAGAGACGTTAAAACTGCTTCAAATCATTGAAATGAACTTCAAATAAACGAAAAAGTGACATCAGTGATGTGTCCATTTGTTTAACATCCTCCGCATACAGACTGAGCTCATAACACTTTGTGCCGACTGTCACATTTAACAGCATTCATCAGCCCGCCAGGAACACGACGCCACCACACAGTGATTGATTTAATCTGACCTGAAATAGGGACACAATGGAAAGTCTGGAAGTTTTGAAACAAACTGAAGGATGACAAATTCAGTTTGTACAAGTTGAGGGAGAAGGTGCCAAGCTTTTTCTTTGACCCCGTGACTTTTGCCAGACAACAATTTGAGCTGTGTCATTTACAGTAAGGGTAATCCATATTTTTGAGGTCAGTTGTAACAGAATCATGATGTGTGAGAATGAGATCATGGAGGAACATGCTGATATCAGATTACTGTAACTATATCTCATAATTTCTTTGAAACTGAACACCAACATGTGTTAAGAATGGTTATATTTCTTAGAATGTCTGCTCTTGAACACAATGATGGATATTGTAATATATCCACCAATTAGCCATAACATTACGGTGCATAATCTATAGGAAAAAACAGTCTCATGAGACAAAGGATCCTCTTGACCTCTGAAAACGGTATCTAGAAACAAGACATGAGCAGCAGATATTTCAGGTCCTGAAAGTTGTGAGATGGGGCTTTAATTGGTGGATTTGGTCATCCAGAAATGACACAAAACAGATTGCATTGAGGAAAATTAAGCCAAATCTCAGTCGTGTTTCTCCAAGTCAGTGAACTTTTGTTTGCCTTGACTCTGCTGCTGGTTCCCCTCCATGAGCCACCTTTGCCCGGTGCTGCAGACCATCAACAATCTGCAAGAACTTCCTCTTCTCAGTCATTTTCTGCCCTTTACTTGCCTATTTTTTCCACTTCTATCTTCCAGGACAAATATTCACCCACTGCCTAACATAACCTATGAACAGATACCACTGAAAAGATATGTTCAGTGTTATTCTCCTCACCAGTCAGTAGTCACTCTGGTAAGACTAATAAATCAATCAATCTATCAATCAATCAATAAATCTTTATTTTTATGGCCCTAAATAACAACAAATGTTATTTCAAAACTCTTTATAAAACATTCACCATACACTGGCACATAGGAGAACAAACATTCATAACCTTAATTTTGAAGACAGCTGCAGTTTTATTTAATTACTTTATAAGATGAAAACTGACTGAAGGGCCTCTAAACTCTCTGATGAAAAAGCTGGTTTCCCTTATGAAGGCACACACTCATAAACTGGTGAAAGGACTGCATGGTGAGGAACAGTAATGTGGTCTGATGAGTCACCGATTTTCTACTTATGGATACCTGCTGTCTGTTTCATACTGTTCTACCTGGTAATGGATATCTGTTGGTATGTGAGCCATCTCATAGGAGTCACGATATCTTGTGATTGCACTGCAAAGCGGCATTAAAGCAAAATAATTTAGAGTCATTTTACACAGCAGACAGAAGTAGCTGCTTTGTCATAGCCGCCCTTTGTGCAAGTTTATGATGCAGACATCATCATCACGAGTTGTCAAAATCCACTCCAAGAGTTACCTTTGAAATGAACAAAAGCTTAATATTCCTGTACTCATTTATCAAATCAACATCTTGCATATGCTCATGTATATCCTTAAGCTTTCTGCCCTGTGGGCACACTTGCATAAAGGCTCATCATATGGTTGTAAGCAGTTTGAGTTGCAGCATTTGATGACATGATGTGTGTTGAGATGGAAGTGTAGAGCAGCAGCCCTGTGAGCGGTATATTTATCCTGAGTGAAAACAGCTCTAAAAAATGTCTGCAGAGGCCTGGTTCAGTTTTTTTCTCCTTTGTGCCAAAACTTCATCTCCCTCTGGTGGTGAAACACAGTAGTATGTGCTCCATTGTACTCAGCTGGATGAAAATCATCTAGATTTATTTGTTGATTTATTCTTTACATATACATTTTGAGTTAACTTTATTATTGGATCAAAAATGAATGGAAATGAACAAAAACTGGGACAAACAGAAATTTCCTCCATCCCAGATGCTTTGTAATTCTTAGTATGAAAAAGATATATTTAACATGACATTTATTAATTTTAACAGTAATTCTATTTCCTTTAAAACTTTTTTCAGGGCAGAATAACCATTTGAGGAACACAGTTTATTGCTTATTAGGGACAACTGTTACTCATTGGGGCTTAAGTTTGTACAGTCCTGTAACTAAAGCCATGGTCAACAGGTTTACTGTTAGAGAACAGTGACATAGAGATAATTAGTTTTGTTCTAATATTTTATTATATTTTCATATTTGCTGCTGTGTGACTCAAAATCTAGCAGCTGACCAGCTGATTTATTTTCTTATTTACAATATCCAACATAAGCCCCACAAGCTATTAGCCTTATTTGGAATTTTCTGCTTAGTTATATCCAAAAAACAATATGCTGTTGTCACAGCTTGCCTTTACTTGATTTACTTGTGCTAAAAGAAGACTCTAGTTTTTCTTGAAATATGAAACCTGCACAGTGCTGGCAGTTTGCTGTTACCAAGTAAAAAACAAACTTTTAGTCATAACCTTACAAAACATGAGAATAATCACCAGTCAAAGATGTGTAAAGCAACTACAATGTCCAAAAGTTTGTTACTCTCTTTCAAAGTTGTTGAAGTGCTTCTTAATTTGTGACATACATGTTTTCTTTTATGCCATAGTTATTGAATTGAAGTTGTATTTATAATTTTGGTGAGAATTCCAAAGTCATGTTTGGGGAACATTGTAGTTCTGTTGAACTACAATGTTGAATCTGTTGAAGACTGTAGTCTTAGTTTGAAAAGCATTGGTTGATCGATGATCGGCTCAATAAAAAATAAAAAAAAACATCATTTAAACACAAATGCTGTAAAATTTATGGAGCTTTAATTCTGTTGATTAAGAATAGTTGGTCAGGATTGTTTGTCAGCATGGTAGTCTGATTAAAAATGTGAAGCACTGTTGGTTGATGCATACCAACTGCTAAGCAATAAATTAAACACAACTGACATTTGGATACCTACTAAATTCTGGTAAAATAATTCATTAACATTAACATTGTTGATTGTGCCTGTTAAGTACATGTGGAAGGAAAAAACAGTTTTGAGCTCATGGAGAGTGAGGGCCTCTGTCAGTCAGAGCACCACACTTGTTGGAGATGGTTACACCGTGCATGAGGTGCCAGGCAGAGGTGACATTTGATAGGAAGGTTGAAGGTTGTCTTGCCCCATAGCTGAAATGGAGGGAAAGGACAGGGAGGGGTTGGAGGGCTCTGACAGAGATTAAATTTCAACAGGACAGCATTCCCAAAAAATGTTGAAGACAGACAACGTGAGGCAGCAAGGGAACTGGACAAGATCGAGGATGTTCCCTGAGCAAACAACTGGAAGTGTGCGACCTGCTCAGAGAGTTTAGCTGGACTGGAAGTAGACTGAAGGTGGAAAAAACAGGCTAAACGGGAACTTTATGAATGTGACAGACAGATATGATGACAGAGAGGATGACAGACAGCATGTTGGGACACAGGAGACGAACAATGTGACTTCTCATCTGGCCATTAGCCTCTGTCAGCAGCTGTTTTACGCATAGTGAGTAAATGCTGTCAGCTAACAAGCTCTGTTTTAACATGATCCATACTACAAACACACTTCACTTTTCACAATTGATTTTAAAAAAGCAGCTCTGAGCTAATTTTGTACATTGCACTGTAAAGGTTTGCCATACAAACAGACACTGCTAATGTATCTGACAGCCTCCAATTTTACCTGATGCAAATCAGTTGAGAACCTGAACTGTCTTTGGCTTCAGACAGGTTTCTTTGGGTCCAATTGCTCTACAAATCCCCAGAAGAGTGGTTCATTGCCTGTTTTGACCTGGCTGATAAGCAGGGATGGACAGCAGTGACCCCCAGGACGATGAGAGAGGAGAGAAAAGGAAAGAAAGTGATGGAGAGAAAGACAAACAGCTGAAGAACCAGCTGAACAACGAGGAGAAAGGAGTGAAGGAGATCAAGGAGAAGAAAAAAGAGAGTCGGCGTTCTGGCTCTCTGTGGAGGAGTGGATGGGCACTGAGCGAAAGACTGGCCATCAATGTCTCTGGGATGCGGTATGAAACTCAGCTTCGCACTTTGGCTCAATTCCCCGACTCTTTGCTGGGTGACCCCAGGAGGAGATCACGGTACTTTGACCCGCTCCGAAACGAGCTCTTCCTGGACCGCAACCGGGCCTGCTTTGATGCCATTCTGTACTTCTACCAATCAGGGGGGAGGCTTCGAAGGCCAGCCAACATCCCTCTGGACATCTTCATGGAGGAGCTTCTTTTTTACGAGCTGGGAGAGGAAATCATGAACCGTTTCAAAGAGGATGAAGGGTTTCCTAAAGAGGAGGAGAGACCATTGCCGACCAATGAAATCCAGAAGAGACTGTGGATGCTGTTTGAGCATCCAGAGTCATCGTCTGGTGCACGCATCATCGCCATCATCAGTGTGATGGTCATTGTGGTGTCTATCCTCATCTTCTGCCTGGAGACGCTGCCTGACTTCAGACATGAGAAGGAAGCACGAGAGGTATGACATGTCTGAGTTTTAGAAGTGCAAACAGCTTGAAATAGTTACACTGTCACTATCACTGGGCATATTTCATGCAATATGAAATACCTAATGAAAAGTATTTCTCACTGAAATATGTTGAACAATACATGCTAAAGTAAAGTATTCTTCTTCTACTTTTACATATTCAAAGTCCCATAAAATGAAACAAAAGTGTCGTTGCCAGACCCAAAAGTAAGACTTTATTGAAAGTGAAAAGTCAAAAATGAAAAATTTATTTAAAAAAAAAAAAAAAAAATGGTTTACCCATTCCATGGGCGTGT
Source organism: Thalassoma bifasciatum (assembly GCA_008086565.1). NCBI lineage: Eukaryota > Metazoa > Chordata > Actinopteri > Labriformes > Labridae > Thalassoma > Thalassoma bifasciatum. The sequence goes on from RPOG01000021.1 coordinate 424,425, forward strand.
GAGCCCTGTCCAGTGATGGTTATAAGATTTTTTTTTCCAATGATTAACTTTGGTAAAAATATTTCTGCCCTTAAACACTCACATGGGGTGAAAACTACCCGAACACATGCCTGTTGAAAAAAACCTGAGACTGGAGCAGTAAGATATTTCTACCTTTGATGGTGTCAGTGAGCAGAATGAAGGTGCCCAGGGATCTATGACACTCAGACAAATGCAACATAATGAATATCAGTTATTTCAGTGAAAATCATCTGGCTTTTGTGTTCTAGGGTTAAAGATTATTTCACTGTTTGCATGCATCCAGAAGCTAGTGGGATGGTACCGTAGAGACTAAAGTTGGCATACATCTGCTGCTTACACCAAAAATAAATAATTAAATGAATTAAAAAAATTAAACTTTGCTTGGGTAGTATTAAAGTACATAGCACATGTAAAATAACCCATGAATATAACTTTTTCTTGTGTTTTTTGTTCACTCTTATACCAATTGATTAAACATATGCTACAGATTGATCAGAATCAGAGTCAAGGGCTTTGGCTTTGTAATTTTGGTGCTAGAAATCTAACATAAAACTGAAAATAAGTTTCTGTAAATTAATGTCATTATAACACAAAAATACATTCACATGCAAAATACCTCTTCGATACTGCAGTATCGAATGTACAAGGTGTTGCCAACATTTAGCCATCTCCTTAACCTTAAAATGAGCAATAATCTCAAAAGAAATTTCTGTCTGGACTTGATAAAAAGTATGAAAAATTGTAAGACAATCCAAAAGACAACAATAAACTCGCCAACAGTATGGCACATATTGTCAACCACCACATGTGAGACACAAACAGGTGTGAAGTGAAATGAGGTAACAACAGCATGAAGCCATTGCACAACCTCTTAGATACATAAAACAAATGTAATTTAAGATTCTGACAGATAAGAGCACAAAGGAGATTTGGATCAAGTTGAGTTTGATTTTAAAGCCTATTATTTGGTTTAGAATTTAAGCTGCAAAACGCTAACTTTTTTTCATATATCTGGGTTCCAGCATTTCAATGGGCTGTTTTCTTCTGCCTTTGTCAAACAGAAACGTGATCTCACGAGAAGCAGGTGTTTAGGTAAACATACACTTGTGAGTACTACAGTGTGTTACAAGGAAAAACACTGACATGGGTACAGGTATTTGCCAATGTGTCTGGAAGCAGACCAGAGCGAGAGTGAGAGAGGCTCAGGGAAGCTTATGCTGTGATTATTTTAGTCGGCTGTTAAATTTGATACACTCAGATTCAGGAAGCGCTAAAGGGTACAGAGAGAAGAGGGTTGGGCTTTGAATACAAATACAAGGAGAGGAAGGAGAGGCAGGGTACGGGGACTATAAGGTGTGTAATTAGAAGGTCACAGAAGTGACCAAACACAAACACAAAGGTGAGCCTAAGCCTTGAGGTGGCTGAGAACCAGAGACTAAAAGTTCTCACAGGATGAGGGGTGTACGTTGGGTCATGTTAACACATTCTTCCAGGACTGCTTTGCTCAGTCTGGTAGCACATGGTAAGGGGAAAGGAGGGGAGGGGGGACTGCCAGGAAAACTACTGTAACTCACTCTGGTCCAAGTCTGCCGCAGACCCACTGAACCGCATTGGCAATGTTACACGGCTGCAGAGGCCACAGGGAGAGATGGGATAGCGACGAAGGTGGAGATGGATGAGGAGCAGTGCAGCTAGACGCTCTCATGTTTCTCTTCAGAGATCTCACGGGGTTATATTTAGTCTAAGGAGAGCCCTTGGAGCGGATCAACACATAGATGTCTACCTTTAGTAATAAACACTGTCACTGACCTGCTACTGAAAGTCAAAAGAAACACTCCAGGTTTATTTAAACTTCCATGAAACTTTATATACTTCACACACCAGCCATTACAGCATACTTCAGGGATCCTTTTAAAGCAGTGTCATGAGTTTTTAAATAACTTCATGTTATTTGTCAGATACCTTGAACAGCCAGTATCCGGTGTGTGAGTGTTGAATGTAACACTAACTGACACGGAAGATGGAGAGACAGGTGGGCTGAAAAAGAGACATGGGCAGCTATGATTGAAACGTAAAACCACAGATGTCAAATGCTTTTATGATGTTGTTTAATGTGGGAGCCAGCGAGGTGGTGGACAACATACTGAGACTTTATAGAGTTTATGGGAACACATGCAAGAGTTTTCAAAAACACTGTAGTCCATCATACCTCGGGATGGGTATTGATAACATTTTATTGATACCATTGCTTTTATCAATTCTGCTAATCAATCTGATTCTTTATCAGCTCTCTTGTCCATTCCTCCTGTAAATTTTCTGTGTACAAAAGTAGTCTCACAGATTTTCTGTGTCAACATTTTATTGAGTTTATAAATAAATAAATAGGAATTTATGAGTGGACAATCAATGGATTTCTGGACTTCGATAGTTAAATTAAAATAAGTTAAATTGCTGTACTGGTTTGTTGCATGTTATGAACTGAAGTTAGCCTACCAATGCTCTGAGCTGTTTGGAACCTTGATCTTGCTGTAGTTAAGCTCAACTTGCTGAAGTCAGCCTTGTGCCAGCACTTCCTGTTTGGAAAACACTTACCTGTCAGTATTCTGACAATTTTTAGTTTTAAGTTTTGTTCAAAAAAACCTATCGTAAAATGTTTCTCTGATGAAATTTGAAATTCTGTCTTCGAACGGAAGTTGTATCGATGTATGCTAACTGCTAGCATATCAATGCAATTTCCTGTATAGTTAGCATCCATCTAGTGCATTGCTTTGTACACCGTTATTGGAACACTCTTAGATGTATAACATGTTGAATGTGTTGAATATGAATATCTTGTCAGAGAGAAATGTACATTTCTTTGTGTGTCCAGTTTTACAGCATTTTAAGCTGAGCCAAGCTAAGACAGTTAGGACAGAAAAGTTGGCGTAAGGTCTTGGTGCTCCGACGCAATGTATGGAATTGATAAGGGAATCGCTGAAACATTTCTTAGCAATTCTTAACTAGAACTGATTCTTGATTTCCATCACTGATCAAACCAAACCAAAAGGTTTTACTTCTCTGTCTTTTCCATCTCTTTTACTTCAGGAATACTTCTACAAGTACCATGCCCATCCCAAGAACGTATCTGAGACCATGCCTCTTCCACAGAGTGTCTTCCATGATCCCTTCTTCTTGGTGGAGACCATGTGCATCTGCTGGTTTTCCTTTGAGCTCATAATGCGCTTCTTCTGTTGTCCCAGTAAGACTCACTTCTTCAAAGACGTCATGAACATCATTGACTTCAGCGCCATCCTGCCTTATTTTGTCACTTTGGGAACAGAGTTGGCCAAGGACAACGACGCCTCACCGGCCACATCTTTAGCCATCATTAGAGTCATCAGACTGGTGAGGGTGTTCAGGATCTTCAAACTGTCCCGTCACTCCAAGGGTCTCCAGATCCTCGGTCAGACTCTAAGGGCTAGCATGCGCGAGCTCGGCCTGCTGATCTTCTTCCTGTTTATTGGTGTCATACTCTTCTCTAGCGCCATTTACTTCGCAGAGGCTGACCACACCAACACAGCCTTTATTAGCATACCACACGCCTTTTGGTGGGCTGTTGTCACCATGACCACAGTGGGTTATGGCGACATGTACCCAGAGACAGTGTGGGGTAAGCTAGTGGGCTCAATGTGTGCCATTGCTGGTGTGCTAACCATCTCACTGCCAGTTCCTGTCATTGTGTCCAACTTTAGCTACTTCTACCACCGTGAGACAGAGTGTGTGGATCAAACAGAGTACACACACATTGGTGATTGTGGGGAAGAGGAGGCTGAGGGGGAGGAGGGGGATGAAGGGGAGAAGGATCCTGAGGGAGATTATTATGCAATTGAGGGCATCTGCAACCCTTTGAACGGGACTCTGCTGAGTGGACTGTGTGCAGGGCAGAGCCCGGAGTTCAGAGAAGGAAACATGTATTTGAGGGAGCCGCTGGTTACACAGGTGTAGGTTAAAACATCTGACAAAAGAGTCAGATGACAAAGTGAATAGGAAGCAGGTTGAGGAGAAAGTTTAAGAAGAGAGCAAAGTCACATACATGGTACCACAAGAACTTAGTCATTTCAATACCTTCATTTCTGGATATTTATTACAGAAAAGCCACTCACGTGTTGCTACAAGGTGATTTTGTACGATATAGTTTTTAAAAAGAGAAAAAAGATGCAGTTTTATATTCTCAGGGTCATGATTAAATATGAGCTGTTATTTATTAAAGCTATCAGTTTGTGTTTGAGATGATGTTTTCATGTCTTTTCTGTGCCTCAAAACTATGATGTCTTAGTACTGTCACATTGTGACCTTGTGTTTGAAGTGGAAGCTGATAGATTATTGCCAGTATAGATGTCAGGCTCATCAGAACCAAACCAAACACCAGCAGTAGCAGAAGTAGCGCCGTCCCTTTGGGTGGACTCAGATCTCTCGTAAACCGACTCCTCATTCTTTACATTCTTGTGAAACTTGTGTACAAAGTTCACATTTGTGTAGTTTTGGCTTATGTGACCTAGAGCGACTGACACGACCTTTATCATGCTGTAATACAACTCTGTTAGCTGATGGAGTGTTACAGAGAAAAGCTTGGATTGCTAACACAACAGACCTGTATTTACCGTCATAACTCTGCACTCAGTGTTTTTAATAAAGATTATATTTTATTAATTTTTTTAGAGGGATGTTTTTATTCATACCTGTTTTTGAGAGAGAGAGAGAGAGAGAGAGAGAGAGAGAGAGTGTGTCACCAAAATAAAAAAAAGACAGAAAAGCACAATAATACTGAGACTCTCTGCGCTCTTGGCTTTTGTGTGTCATAGCAAAACATTTAGTCCCTGAAGTTAGCCAGGTCTAATCTGTGTGTCACGTTTGCATGGCCATGTCTGACCTTCTCCTCAGCTACTAAGCTGTTATAAGCTTCCTATAACATTGCTCTCGATTTCACTGGAGGACATAAGACTTTCCACTGCATCACAGTGATGACCAATGGAAGGTATGTGCTCTGCAGCAGCTCTGTCAGTGTAAACTGATTCAGGGATGTGTGTTTTTGATGTCAGTAAAGGCAAAGCAAATGTTTGTGGGATAGAAAACATGATCTCTCAGCAGTGGGATAGAGTGTCAGTCAGTGGAGCTGATAGAGGAAAATACACAGAAAATATCAGAGGGATTTTCAACATGAACAGCAACTGTATATGATCCTGGATGTTTGGATATTTATATTTCTAAATGCACAGGCTAGTGCTGTATGTCCCCTTTACATAATATCCCAAACCTTCTGATACATGCATGTGTGTTATAAGTTACCGAAGGAGAAAACATGCCAAAGGGTTTTGGATCAGAACTAATGATGTGCAGGATTAATCAACTTAACTAATGAGTGACGTGTGTAAATTTGCCCTAGAATTCTATTTGGTCAGAGAAAATTACAGATGTAAGTCTATGTCAAACTGAGGTGAAAATAATGTGCTAAATTCGGACTGTTTTTTGTTTCTTTTTCAACTGCAATCAAGCACTGTCAGTGAGCCGCTCTATTCAGGGCACAATCAGGTTGATTTCTATCCTTCTATTGAGATTTTCAAGGAGATCAACCATGAGCAATTTCCCACAAGGTCAATCTCTTGATGAGGGCCTGAAACTAATAAGTGGAGTCTGAAAGTGCAGCTCCTTTAACAAAAACAAAGATAGCAACACAAACTGGAAAGCACTGACTTCGAATTAGCAATGAAATATAATATAGGGCAGCTTTCCAGGATGGTGAAATCTACAGAATATATTACGCACCGTATGAAAATCATATTTGTTAAATATATATACATCATTTAATGGATTTAAAGACCCCAAACCAAACTGTGATGATAGTTAGGGTCCATAAATAGTGGTGCAGGAGCCTGGAACACTTTGGTTATCACTCCTGTGTCCACTAGAGGTTGCTCCTGCTTCCATAAACAGGTTTCAAAAAGGGAATCTTAACCTATAATTATTGGTTTGTGAAGAAGAGAAAAAACAGAAGTGAAAAAAACCCCAACAGAACAGAAGTGACAGTTCCAGCACATTTGCTTTATTTCAAAGTGGAACAATTCACATTTACACAACATAAAATTTTAGAAATTTAAAACTTAGAGAAAATGCAAGAGTCATAAATATTTAAAGATAAAAAAATTCTCAGATCATCAAATAATTTGGTCATTAAATAAAATTTAAATAAAATTGCACAATTAATAAATAGACAATATTTAAAGTGCTGTTGTAGAAACATGTTGGGGATTGAGATAATAACGAGTCTGCAGGTTGAATCAGGTCAGTGAAAATATATTAATAGAAGCCACATCCATGGCTCGGATCTGTTCTTTAGTTTTCCAGGGAGAACTGAGGACTGCCTACAGTGTTTAGACCCATTCCAAGGAGATCATCAGAGTCCACGTTAAAATATCCCTCATTGTTTGGTGGTTGTTCAGTCACACTCTGGCCTGCCAAAGAATTCCTGAGTGGTAGGAACCGAGTGAAGGGGACGGCGTGTTGGCCTGTGGAGTGTTTGGATGCCAGAGACACCGGGACTCCATGGTGTGAGGAGAGGAAACGAGTGTAACCGTCTGCCAGGAGCAGCTCTGTGAAAGAGCAGTCAACCTCCATGAAGTGCCTCTGAAAGTGACAACATATGTAAGTGCTCAGTGAGGAGCTTTAAGGACAGTGCTTTAGGATGTTTCAGTATTTTTAGCTCTCTGTACCTGCCCCCATAAACGGCCTTCAGCGTCTATACACAGAAACAGAGATGATGCTCGGCCCTTGATGACTATACTTCCTGGTTTGACTGATTTAAGCTCCATCACACCTGCAGACAGAAACATTAATGGATGAGTCTTCTTTACATTTAGTCTTGATAACAATGAGCCCTATATGTGTTAGTTATTTGTAAATCAAACTCTTACTGTTCAGGCTCTGAGCTTCATTTCCTGACACTCTCCCATCTGAAGTCATCTGCAGATACCTCCCACTTCTGTGATTATCTGCAGCAATGAGAACGACATCTGCACGTTTAGGGAAACATTCTACGTTTCCATCAAATACATGCAATTATTAAAATAACGGTGTTATAATTACCTGTGTAAAGGTGAACTTCTCTGACTTGATTACTCAAGTCTAAAAGTGGGTCCGAGTCAGGGAGATAAAATGACAGAGAGAAAGGAAGCAAGACAACGAAGATGACCGCAGACAGGGGAGAGGAATACAGAACCACAAACATCTCCAAAAACGATATAAAAAGGAATAAATAGAGAATAAATATTTTTATAATATTACAAAATAAATAGTTTCCAGCTTTGGCTTCCTCTGTTGGATTGATTCTAAACAGGAGCATGTTTTGGGTCCTTTTAAAGGACTCTGGAGAAGGAGGTCCCTCTCCATGAGTGAAACATGTGAGTCAGACATTTCTACATATCTAAACTGTGATTTAATGTAGAGAGGAAGACCTCTGTTTACACTCTATGTATGGGCTTCTTCCGGGTACGTTACTGTAAGAGCCACTTGTGAAAGTTCAAAAATGTCAGGTGGGATCAAACCCAGCTGAGCCGATGAGCACTTAAAAGGACGGGTAAATACTGATGTGATGTTTCCCACAGTTTCTATTTTTTACACCAACAAAGTTTGTTTTGGAGAGAACTGAAGATCTTCCCTCCCAGTAGTGTCAAAATCATACCCCTGTAAAAAGATCTGTAAAAACAAGTTACTTTAAAGACACTATAAGGAATATTAATGTTTTGTCAACCCTGGTGACTCCTTTGCAAGAACACAGTGTTTGGTAAAATGAAGACTGCATCTCCCATGAGCACATAACTTGCCAACATGTACACTTATTGGGAAGCAAATTTTAAAAACTTTTTTTTTGGGTTGCAGCGACCACTTCGGCCGGAGGGCTCAAGCAAACTGTCATGACAGTCCAATTCCAGTTACTAATACTACTTAATAAATTAAAGAAATTGTTTTTAGCAGAGAAAAACACAGATCTCTCTTCTCACAGCCAAACTTCACTAGCCAGCATTGCTTTGACATAGAGACCTCCACTTGCAGTACATCAATCTGGTCCAGTCTAACCCTATTGGGTAGCTAAGGGTAAACATTTAGAAATAACCTATGTTGGCGCTGATACTCTAACTTTAAATTTTGGATTATTATCAGGCATTTATCTTGGTATCAGACTTTCAAGATCACTTGGAAAGTCCTCACAGGTCCTATGAGGAAGCTGTCACAGTATGTGCTCTTTTTTGGTATCAATGTCTTGATTCACTCTCACTGTGCTTTTTAAGCTATAAATTTTACATCAGATACTCTTTTTTGTGTATTATGATGAAGATTATGCTACTTTTTAAATTTACCCAACTGCATCACCAGCTACCTTGTTCTGTTCTTTTTCAAGGACTACAGCACAATTAAATACTGATCTTTGACTCACACTAAACAGTGACTTTGATCATGCTTTGTCACGCATGTCATGTTATTTTCCGTCCAGACCCCCACTTTAAAAATACACACATTTCACCACAGCAAAAGAATTCATCACCAACACATCTCTCCACGTCATCCACTGAATAATTTATAACAAACAAATGTGAGTGAAGGTTTATGGTGTTTATCTTACTGAAGTGTGAGTATCTGTAAGGAGACGGAGAGAAAGAGGGAAGGAGTGGGTGAAACTGATTTCCAAGCAGAAGACAAGTGTTTATGTGACTACAGCTGTGTGGTCACAAGATGCTCTACGTCAGCTTGTAAACACACATGGTAAGAAATGGAGAAGGTGAATGGGATACTTCCTCTTTAGAGTGCATTAACACTTCTTTCATGTCATTGTGAGGCCTCTGAAGTGGGAACATTAAAGTTTCTCAGTTATTCTGCTGTCAATTAAAACAGAGTCATACAGGCACAGTAAGTGGTCATGACGTGTTTTGACCTTTAACAAGTCTTTTAGGTATCTGGGAAAACAACATTGATGATATCATCAGGAGAGTTTTGATTTTAAAAAAAAACATAAAATCAATTTATTTGCCTCTACGGTCTTTGAATTTTTTCCAGAAGTGAGGTGAAGTGAATAGATGTTTCTTGGACATTTACCTTCAAAAGTAAACGAAACACACTGCATGTCATCAATGAATTTACATTTTGGTTTTAAAGATAGACTCAACCAGGAGAGGGCACCATAGTGTTCAGGAATTTTCACTGTCACGGTGGTGATGAGTGATGGAGTCTTATAGGGCTCCTTGAGTTTCATTTTGGCCTGATATGTAAAAGAAAGTGAGACTGATGCCTCTTGATGTACCTCACAGAATCATACAGGACTATTGGTGACAAGACTTAATATTTCTGAAGGGAGGCTGTGCGGTTTTTCATGCTTGTTTTCATTGTTTCAGGGTCCATGTGTTAGATAGGGTGGCTACAACTCTCAGACTAGAATTATCTGTTTGAATTTGCCACAGCAAAAACCAGAGAGTAACAGCTTAAACACTCTAATGAACCACAAGAGGATTTTAGAGACACCACTTATACATTTAGGAAAAGATAGTAAAGAGAAAAGACTCACCACTTAATCCACAGAGGTTTCAAAAATTGTCCAAAAGCTGCAGGTTTTCTCAGTGTAAGTGAGGCCCCATACTTGGCTCCATCAGTCGTAGAAATCTGACTCCATGGCTCCACATGGCACTGTAAAAATCCATCTGATTTAAAAGTCAATAACACATTATTTTTCCATAAATCTTTTTAAATATTTAATTTTAGACTGGATATATAATTTTGAAGTTGAAAAATCGAACTGTTTCCAGTGCAGAAACCTTGAGTTGGCCCTTCATGCCTGTTTTCAATGTAGAATTATGTTTTTTGTATTGGCAACCATGGCAGTATCAAAATGACCTTTGTGCTCATTTGCTTGATCAGGAACATATCAAACATGATTTGATATGGTTGTCATTCACTTTATAAATACATATCTGTGTCCCAAAAAGTAAAAAAAAAAAGTTATTTTCAATTTTGCATAATCTGTTTTATCTTCTTTATGCAAAAAAATTGTGAAATATTTTCAGGTTTTGTGTGGGAATTTTGTGTTTCATTTATTAATTGTGCGTTTTATAACATCTCTGTTTTGGTATTCTGTCATATATTTTGTGTTGTGAAAGGTTGACTTGACCTTCAGGGCCACCGTAGTCACTCACCTGACATCTTGTTTCACTTCTGTGGTTAAACTGTAAAGAACTCGTTCAGCAGCCTGTTACAGGTATGTTTTTTAATTACAGCTTTTACAATCAGTATCATCATCATCATCATCATCATTGTTATCATATTATATTCAATTATCATCACTACTCTCCAGTAATATGAATTTAAATCATAACACAATTTGATTTTTTTTTCTCAAAATGTACACATACAAGTAGCATATCTTAAATGTCCATAATTTAAAACATATTTCCTTTTTCAACCTGAAAATGAAATTACAGTCAGTCTTAAAACTAAGTATGAAATGAACATACAGTTTAATACACACACATACATACTGTACATACATACATACATACAATAGCAGTTATCATAAAAAATGATAAAGTACACACATTTTACAAAGTCCCCAGGCTTCCACATCATTGGATGATTGATATCATGACGTTCACTCTAAAATGGTTGATTTGGCATGCATATTAACACAAATGCTTAACTCTTTTTTTAATCCAGTTTGAACAGGATTTTTTCATAAAAGCACTTTGCTAATTGTCTCATTGTCCGTCCTATTCACATTTGTGCATCTCATGTCTGTTATGGCTTAGGAACATACGTTTCTTTTCCTTTGAGTTCACTTTCACTCTCTTTTCAAGCTCCCTCTCCCCAAACCCAAATGGTTTTTTTTGTTTTTCTTTTTTGTAGCTGTTGTAATTAGGCAGAGTATGTTCTCTCGTTGGTCTAAATTGCCTGCAGGGATGCGTGTCGGGAGTGGTGTTCTCTTGATCTGAACAGGAATGCATTCTCCATTTTTAAAAAACTATAAATTCATTGTGTCAATAGTGCCATCTCACACTGAAAGAACAGAAGATGTATTCACGATGGTCACTTTCTACAGGCCACTTTCTACAGAGTCAAACAGCATCATGCCACAACTATGGATGAAGAATGGAGTGAGAGAGAGAGAGAGAAAGAGGGAGGGAGGGAGGGAGAGAGAGAGAGAGAGAGAGAGAGAGAGAGAGAGAGAGAGATGGATAAACAGACATTCACTCATTATTTTAACATCTTTTCAGAAAGCATTCACTCAGTGTCTTTGATTCCTCGAGGCATCTGCCCCGAACGTTGTTGGTCATCTTCTAGTGTCCGTTTTTGATTTTTATCACCAGTTTTGTTTGTTTTTTTGTCTTCAAAAATGTGTTGTTTTTTATTTACCCTTGGATTAGGATGAAAGAAGAGGGTTTCTATAAAGAAGAACAGAAACATATAAAGAATAATAGCAACTTGGAGTTGACTTCACTCAGATTATTTTTAGTGTCGGATCACAACCATCGGTGAGGGGCTTTCTCACCTGGTGTGCTTGTCTTTTAGCAGGAATATGTCCTCACAGACGCCGACTCCCCTCTTGGACCAGAGTTTACTGAAGGTAAGTAAAAAGGGAAAGAGCCATCACTTTAATATTTGGGAAAAAACAGGTCAGATAGTGGTTCAAAAGAGCCACAAAGAACCTACGATGCTTCTTTCTTCTTCTAAGAAGCATACACAGCATATACATTTCACAGTAAATAAGAGACTTTTGAACAAAGGCTGTGAGCTACATCTTCTCACCTTCACTCTGGACTTTTCTCAGGGTGACTGAGGGGGTTGCGATGGCGGAGGCACGGAAGTTGGCAGGTAACGTTTCTGAGGAGTCAGCAGTCATCCCGCGCAGATCCTTCTCCCTGAACATCTTCCTCCATGACGGAGACCGTGTAAATGTTTTGGTACCGTCCTGAAGAGGCAATAAAAGAACCCGTAGTTAAAAATAACAACTAGGGACGTAAAAACTATTGGTGTTAGCAGTATTTTTGACCAAACAGGATCTGTTTTCTTATTTACACCCCAAATAGTGTCCAGTCTGAAATGACGTATGTGACATTTAACTTTACCTCTACAAAAGGAAAAAAAGGTACTCCTGCCAATTATGATAGGAAGAGAGACAGAAAGAAAGAGAGAAATACACAAAAAGAGACCTCAAGAGTCAAAACAGACAGGAATAAGGAAAGCTAAAGACAGAGGGAAAACCAGTAAAAGACAAAGAAAGACAGACAGAAAGAAAGAATAACACAAAAGAGACATAAAGAATAACAAATCATGACAGACAGAAGGTTAGATAGCAGCTAGATGTAAAGAAAGAAAATGAAAAGATTAAAAAGAAAAGAAAAAAAATTATTATGTTTGTACTATTACATGTTTCTATAATGGTTAATCCAAAAGCATGTGCAAGATTTTTGATAAAAATATCATCTTTAATGCTAAAATACAATAATTGTTGTTATCCGTGAATATTCAAATGTACTGTTTTACAACAAGGCAGAAAAAATTAAAGCACGTGATTATTTTCTGATCGAAAATTTGTAATTAACTTTCAGTCATGAATTGTAACATTTGTTTCAATAGTTGTGAGTTATTCTTCAAAAATTTTGACAAGTTGCTTTTCTATGTAGAAACCATCGATATCAGTATCCATTTTGACGATACCGGCCCTGTATTTTTCCTTGGCACTGGATCAATAACAAATTTAGCAGGATCGCACACCACTAGTTAAATCTGCCCTGAAGGTTTTAAACAATTGAATTACTTCAGTCTTTAATCATCTTTTATGTTTGTTGAAAGTTTGCTATACTGCACCTCATCTGGCCTCCTCTCTGTTCCCATGGAGATGAGAGCATTGTACTCCTTCTCTAGGACTTGCCTCGCCTGAAATAAACAACACAATCATGAATACCACAACATTGAGTTAAGTTAATGATTGCAAACATTGGATGATAAAGAAAACAGAAAAAGGGAAGCAACACAGCTGCACAGAAAGTGATCATCGAGCACTTTGCTGAATGCAATAAAATCATTTCAAGTGTTGCAAAGTTTGTTACCTGTGTGTTTTGATTGGGTATCTGGAGCAGAAGAGCTAAGTCGGTGTAGTCAAAGGTGTCGTCTAGCGCCAGCAAGGACCCGTGAACTCCGCTTTCTAATAGGTTATCTGCAAACTCTTTCAGACCTATAGACTGTACCCAGCACATCACACGCTCGTTGGACCAAACCATCACATCTGAGGGGAGGAACATGAAGAGCCAGTTCAGTTTAGAGTGTAAAAGAAAAAGAAAAAGTGAAATCTGATGTCATGAAGAGGCCTCACCTTGGTTTTGGTGTTGACTTTCATCCCTTCTCCTCTCCAGCTCCTTCCTGTCGTAGTTTAAGCGCTTTAAGCACATGATGCCGTAGTGAAGACTCACCCTGTAGGCAAGATAGTGTACATCATGTTTTTAAAACACTATGAGGTCACTCAGTCTGCATTTGAGACCTAAAACTGATCACATCAAGAAGAATGTGAATTTCAGTCTAAACGAAGTGATTAATCGTCGTGTCTGACCTATGGAAACTGTCCACCATCTTCAGCTGGCCTCTCAGTTCTTTCTTGGTCAGGTGGTCCAGCATGCGGGCGTCCACCAGAGACTCCATGAAGTAGGAGCGGTACTGAGGCAGACCTAGACTGGGCAGCCACTCATTTCCCACCCACTCATGATTCATGTCTCCATAGGCCAGGATCTGGAGGGCAGAGGACATATTTCATTTAATATATCGAAATAAAAAATAAAAAATAACTACAGAATTCTGATCTCAGGGTTTTCTAGCAATTAAAACAGAAATGCATTGTCTACTTCAGTTAACTAAGACTTCGTCGTTCAATAAGTATTTGGAGGTGATTCATAAGCCCAACAGTTAATCACTTGTACAGCACATCTCTCCAGTACAAGCGTCTCTTCACTAGCTACCAATAAAATCTAGAGTAGAATTTAAAATTCTTCCTCTGGCTTATACTGCTCTTAATGGCATCGGGCTGTCTTATCTTTAATAGCTCATCTTCCTGTATTATCTATTTACATCACCGTGCTTTCGACACACAGGCCTGCTTATTATGCCTCTGGTCTGTAAAAGTAGCATGGGAGGTGAGCCTTTAGTAATCAGGCTCCTCTTCTTTGGAATCATTTATCAGTCGAGGTCCATGGGGCAGACACCCTCTCTATTTTCAGGAGTAGACTAAAAACTTTCCTTTTTGATCAAGCTCATAGTTAAGGTTGAGTCAGGTCTGAACTAGCTCCTAGTTATGCTGCTATAGGTTTAAATTGTTATGGGAAAACTGACAGACTAGGCTCCTATTTCCCTTTTTCTCTTTCTGCCAGTATAACTTTTGTCTTATTGAAGCATTATTTTTAAGGTCCCACCAGTTTTTTGTCTGTATCTCTCTATGTCTGAATCCCTCTGTGTCTGTATTTTTCTGTCTGTGTTTGTCTCTCTCTCTCTCTCTTTCCCCCGTGTATAACATCAGTCTGGTTCTGTCCGAGGTTTCTGCCTTTCAACAGGGACGTTTTTCCTAGACATTATAACTTGCTTAATGCACTGTAGTCATGGTGGGTTAAGATGGTGTGAGGCTTGTAAGACACGCAGGTCATATTTAAGATCAGGTCAACATGAGTTTAATTCAGCTTGAGGTTTCTTCCTGATAAAAAAGAAGTTAAGATATGGGAAGCAAAATTCAAAGACTAAAATTATGAATAGAATGGGATTAGATACTGTTTTTCTTTGTGAATCATACAAACAAAGAGCACCATTTGGACCTTCCAGTAAAGCCTCTGGAGAGTGTATTTGTTTTGCATTGGCATGATGTAACCACAGACACTGCACATTATGCTGAATAATAAACCCATTTTCCTCTTGACCTCACCTGGTCCCAGCTGAACTCCTTCTGCTCCTTTGGTCGAGAGAGGAAGAGCAGTCAGAGAGAGAAAAAAGGGGCAGATAGTGGCGAGGAGGAGGACAGATCACCAAGAGGAGTGTGTGTTTGCGTGTGTGTTACGGAGAATCAGGACCAAAATGTGAAGAAGAAAGGGAGGGCAGAAGGAGGAAAAGTTTTGTTAGTGAGTGAGAATTAGTTGGAAAAAGCACTACATCAAAACAGATTCTAAGGGAAGAGTCAGGGCAAGGAGAAGCCAAACACGCCTAATCAGAGACAGAGACAAAAAAAGAGGCTTATCAACACAAGACAGAAAAACAATATGAAGCTATAAACAAAAAAAACAAACAAATATCCTTCATTGTGTTTACATCAGGGTAAATGTGATGCTCTTACTGGTTTGGTTGCTGCAGTGAGAGACTCCATCTCTGCGTGTGTCATCCAAATATTACTGGTAGACTGTGAAGAGAGCAAACACAAGCTGAGTCCTTTCCTTGATCTAAATGAACTGCTGTTTGAATATCTCATCCTGTGCTTGTGTTTGGAGTTCAATTATGTTTTTTTTATAAATGATCCTTACAGAGCGAGTGCTTGCAGGTGCAGACGGACTAGTGAGGGAGACCATTTCCTGAATAGCCAGGCGTAGTTTGAGCCTGTGAAGAGGGTTACTGATGCCGATCTCTCTCTGGATCTCTGTGTCTGACAGGTTAGCCATGATAGCACCACTTTTCACGTTGGCACGACACGCTGCAACGTACCACGCTGGCATCCCAACCCACAGCTGGATAAACAGAGAGAGGATGGGAGTGTCATGATGATACTTCACAAACTATCAAGTGCGGATCAATTTCAGCTTCAGGATCCTAGTATGACCCTGGTTCTAAAATTAACCCCAGCTGTTTGAATTAATCCTGGCGAGGATGTGATGTAAACACATAAGTGACACATTATACCTGAACCCTGACCTGACCCGAGTCTCTGATTTAAAAGGCCGTACCTCAAGCCATGTGACAACAGTCGGGCCGTCCCATGAAGCGAAAGGCAGACCCTGACGACAGGCTTCCTCTAACAGGTCGTGCCTGGCAGGAAGAGAAGAGAAAGACAAGTTTGACAGATTCAATTATTGAGATGATGCCCAACCGCAACCTTTAAAGCAATGTTTGAGAAACCAGGGTGTTTCTGCTATTATTGAGGGTGATCTTCCTTTTTTCTCCACCCCCTTTACCATGACACAGATTATAACCTGAACAGGCACATATAACACGGTGTCATCAGCATAACGTCCCATTAGGAGCATGTATTTGGTGACTGATCTCACTTCTTTTTGCTGCGTCGGTCTTTCTCCACCGTCCCTGTACCAAGTTTAGTCAGGCCTAAAGGATCAGCTGAACCAAGGTCATCAGATGGGGTGGATGCTGTATGAGTCAACGATAAAACAAAAGTTAGAGTACATAAAAATGTCCAAAAAAATTGTGTCTTTGACTCTATTAGCCTAATCTCCGAATCCCAAACCTGCCAGTGGGAGCGGAAAAACGTTTATCCTTACATGGCTGGCATTTACAAACAGTTGGTTCAATCCAAAAAACTGATTAAACTGGTGTAATTGCCAGATTCTCAAGTTTCCGATGGTACCTGAATGCATTACCAGAGATATTAGCAACATGTCTAAAATAGCTGGAAAGGACAGGAGAGTTTAATGGACAAAGCTTTGATTTCTTCTTTGAAAATTGACAGAAAGTAAATAATTTTTATATAGATAAATTCAGTTAAAAAGAAGCTCTACACTACTTACTGCTTCCAGCAAGCCCTGAATGATGGACACACTGTAATTGTGCTTCAAAATTCTCATAAATTTTTCTTCCCATGGTTTTGTCTTGCAGGTGTGAATTTTCTGCTCAGAGCTGCTCAGCACTCTGTATCATCATTGACAGAAACTGCTTCATATTGGCACGATGCCTCTGCAATGTCGACTGTGAACTGTGTAAATACTTGTGATAGTACTGACTGAGAATAGTTTACAAAGAGTAAATAGCTTTAATCATAATTTAATAGTTCCGCAATATATTTATATGATGCTGCTCAATAGACATTGTTGAGTTACATCTGGCTTTAGCAATGGTTGTACTGAACCCATAGAAGTGTACAACTTCATATTGCAGTGATAAATGAGACCACAGTGAGTAAGAAAAATGTGAAACATCAAATTTAGAGTTTGTTGGAATGCAGCGTCACCAACAATATTCTTCCTATGTTCCTCAAGTTTTAAAATGTGTTTGATGCACTCATTTCTTATTTTCTAAACTTTTAAAAGGATACAATTAGTTTCTCTTTTTCTTGTAATCTAGTGATTAATGACATTTAAATTTTGTTGCAGTGCACAAAGACGTCATTTAGTTCCATCAGCTGAAAGTTTCCTGGATCTACAGAGGTGCCAGAGTTCTCTTTGCAGAGAAAAATGAGACTACAGTGAGTCAAAATGTGACAGAAACAAGAAAAGACCAGAAACTGCTTGGGATTTTGAAGCTTAAAGATATTACAGGTGATCAACTGACCCAGTGATGCAGATTCACGCCCAGGCGCTCCAATCCGCCCTTTTTCCTTTTTGCCAAAGAGACGACCGATTGACGACTTGATACTTTTCTTTTTGCTGGCTTTGTGAAGAGAATCCTGGCTAGCAGTGGTTGCACCATCCGCAGAGAGACTGCAGCCACAGAAAGGAGACGAAAAAAAGAAGTGAGGTAAAAACCAAACAAATGCAAAGCTTTGAATGTAAGTATACCATCTTGAACCTACCTGCGAAATTCACGGTGGTCATCCAGGCCTGCTCCTGGGTGAGTGTGTGTCATCCGGTCCAGACGCAGTGCTCGAGGAACAGGAGGGTTGGAGTCAATCAGCGCCAGGGCTCTGCATTCCTCACCCTCTTTGCTGTTCTGCAGGGCGGAAAGAAAAGGGTTAGTTTTCAAGAGTAGGCCTTATCAAAATTGTACATCTGCTGGTTGACATGTTACCTGTCTGTCAGTTTCCCTGGCAGGGGAATGAGGCAGGCGGGGCGTGGAATGTCCAGAGCTTGGTGGAGAAGGAGACGCCAACGTGGAGGAGGTGATGGAGGGAGTCATGTAACCCCTACCAACGCTGTCCCGACCTCCCAGTGAGGAGGGTGGAAGAGGAGAGGCATCGAGGGCCACGCTGCTGACCCTGCTCTCTATCTCTTCTGCCCTCATCTCTGTGCTCTCCTTTTCCTCCTGAATGAGTCTGAAAGAAGATGAGAGAGACACTTTCACACTTTGATCTCCACTTTAAAGGCACTGTGACGAGAATATGTACAAAGTGGATTGCAGTGACTCCTTCGGCAAAAGGACTTGAACAATTTGTCACGATGAAATAACTTGGGTATTTGCTTTGGATGTGAAAGGAGAGCAGACCTTTTTAACATTTCATTAATCGAGACAATTTTTTACCACATACAACACAACAAGGTCATGTATTTATCAACGGTAACGTAGCACTGTTATTTAAAACTACAAGCTACATCTACAAGCAAACTTTGCAAATTTGTACTGTAAGTTTGTAGTTCAGCAGCTGGCTACATTTAGTGCTACTCAGCCTAGTGCAATGAGACGTGTCAGTTCCGTGTAAAACTAGTGAATCCTGGTTATGTCCTACCAGTGCTCATCTGCCAAACAGAGCTAATCATCATGTTATTAATGGACTCTCAGGTTTGAACAGACCACTGCAGTATAACAGCAGTGTGTGGGTTGAAATGAACATTTTCACAAATAGCTTGAAGCACATTTTAGCCTCTAGCTCGTGTTTTAGCCTTTAGCCCATGCTCATTCACTCTCCTGTTCAGCTTTCTTGTGCTTCTCTGTACTTTCTCCATCCAGTAATCCAGCTCCAGGGTCAACCATTAGATGCCAAAAAACAAATCAAGAGCATTGTTTTCAGCAAAGATAAACACAGATCTTCTTCTTGTTCTTGGTGCTGATGATCTCATCTTAAGTTGCGGACCATGATCAGGCATATATCTAGATATGAGACTTTCCCAAGCTCACTTAGAAAGTCCTCACAGCCCCATTAAACACAGGATAAACTAATCAGAAATGTTTTGATATGCTTTGCTTCAAGTATTTTTTGGCCAGGAACTGCTTGAACTACAATTTGACTCCAAACAGAATTCCTTATCAGAATCTGTAAACAGAAAAGATCATCATTCAGCTCACTTTATCTCCTTGTTGATTGCCTCCAGCTGCTCCTGAAGCATGATGGCCAAAGTCTGTACATCTGTCTGTCCACTTGGTGAAAGCAGCTCTGACCCAAACAGAGTCTCCCTGTCATCCTCGTCGTCAGAACAGCCTCCCTCCACACCGCCCTCGTACCCAGGACCCATCATCGAGCCGCTATCCCACTCGCCATACTTGGGAGAAGGAAAGATGAAGTTAGCTGTCACCTCAAGAAAATTGGAACTTCATATCCTGATGTTTGCTTGAGATCAACACCTTGCCACTGTCATCTCTACCACCCCACCGGCCGCGGTGTGTCCTCCTGACCACCACCCCACCAGAAGAGTTGCCATATCCAGCCGGGAGGGAGCCTCCACCCTGAGGGTACCGCAGCTCCGAGGCGCTCCCTGGAAGAGATCTTCGAAAAAGTGTGGAGGGGAGTGAGCTCACGCTGCCCGCCCTACGGTCAGATTAAGAATTAAATCGTTACGTCGTGTCACATGAAATCACAATGCTTCCATTTTCTGGGTATAAAATGACAACAAGCGAAACAAATGAAATGCATTCATAAATTTACATATTTTTTTCAGCTGGAGCAAAACACTCTTTGTACAGTATGAATAATTTATGGGCAAAACGGTGAAGTACAATACACCCTAACAGGGTAGTAAACAAATATTTGTTCTAAAAAGAGACATTCTACATATATTACCCCTGGAGAGACTCTGTTTTTTTTAAATTTCTTTTGGATATTCCCCAAAAGCAGGACAAAAACAGTCCTGTAAAGCTTCAGTGCATCTAACCTGGAGTAAGAAGAGCCAGGTCTGCCTCTCAGCTGATCCAGCTCTAGTTGGATTCGCTCCAGCTCAGCGAGAAGCTGCTCCTGAAGCACAGGAGAGAAAAGTACACAAGATGTTATTTTCTGAGGGAAGCTTGCTTTTCTTTGGTAATCATGACGCGTATTGTTTGTACAAAAAAGTTAAATTCTCTGGAACTGGGAGAAGTTTGATGGTCAATAATTAAAGGTCCTGAGTGAAAAGTGGAGACAGGAATATTTATTTCTTTTCCAACAAGCTGAAGTCAGTGTATAAAAGCTTTAGTAGACACTCAAAGTTGTGTAGAAATAGCGTGGGAATACCTTATTAGCAATAAGATCATCCTGTATTTTCTTCATGTTGGAGAGTTCCTCTGAGAGAGCATTCTAGCAGAAGCAGAAGGCGTATTAAAACCACTCTTTCCATAACATTGTAAAACATACTGCAGCAGTAATTACTGTCCTTGATACCTTCTCCTCCAGTGCTGCCATCCTCTCTTTGAGGTGGAGCTGCAGCCTCTCATTAGACTCAGACAGCAGCTTGTCCACCGTATCAGAGAGGCGTTTGTTGTGTTCGTCATTCATCTTTTCCCTCTGCCTCGCCTGGAATTAAGACCCCCACAGGAGAGGCTCTTAAGATTAGACTTTTTTTTTCCTTTACATTTTATACAAAACACAGCCAAGAAGAGAGAAGTTAATGAAGTACCCTCTGCAGCTCTTGGTTCTTCTCCTCTAGCTGAGCTTCCATTTGCCGTAGTCGCTCCTCAAAGTTCCCATGACGCTCCTCTGCCTGAATTAGAGGATGAAAACACATTTTTATATTTTAGAATAACATAACAATTAGTGCTAAATTGAACGACAGTTTATAGAGGCTGGTTTTGCAGTCAAGATGAGGGCATAAAGCACCTTGTTGAGAGCAGCAACTCTTTGGGCCAGCTGGGCCTCGATCTCAGGCAGCGTCTCTGCCCTCTGTAGAGTCTGCTGGAGCTTCTGCTTGGCCTCATCCAGACGCTCCTGGAGCTGTCTGTTCTTCTCTTCACTCTGGATGCAGACAATGGCACAAATGTGAGGAATGAGTAGACTTCAAGCAGACAGCAGACAGAAAGCAGTCTCTCAGGACTTTTAATCTCTGAGATGTTTCTTACTTGTCTGTGAAGTGATTCTTTGCTGGCCAGCTCGTTCTCAAGCTTGTCTTTGATATCATGGAGAGAAGTCGCCTCCCTCTGGGCACTGAGATACCTGCAACCACCAACCAGACACCATTACCTTATCTGAACAACAGCTCTCAGCCTACATGTGTTATTTGTAAAAACAATAGACAAATATTTCTCATTTCTGGTGTCAGTACTTCCGTTAAACATTCAGCATACTGAATATCAACCCCTTTAGGTAACTGGCTGTAATTTAAATTCAATGAGGAGAGGCAGTCAGCAAATTGTATTCAACCTTTTTAGAAAAGAAACACATTTATGTGCTTTTCACAGCGCTGCATTCTTAGTGACAATTATGTAAAACAACTTTAGACTGTGTAAAGAGGTGTCAGGACACCTTTGCAAGGCTGTAAGCAAACAGGTGAAGTATATGATATTTTTACTGAGGTAATGATGCTGCATGTATGAAAATATATTTGATTGAAAATAGTGTTAAGTATGACTCTTCATGAAAGCTTAGAATAGGTTAATCAAAACAGGGAAGTGTACCTGCGTTCTAGTGTTGTTATTCTCTCCTCCATGTCCTCCCTTTGGCACAGGGCCTGGCCAGAGCAAACATATATCATGAAATGTGATGCAAAGCAAAAAGTACCACAACATAAAAACTGTTGTCATGAAACACTCAAACATTGATGGTCAGCCTGCTTATGCTGGACATTTTCAAAACGTGGCATGAATCATGTAACTTGCCATATCTACAGTGAGAAAAAAGCTGCATCATAATACTTTTACATCTCTTAATTTCCCCTTTCATCTCCAGGCCTAAAAGTGGTTTAATTCTTTCCTAACATCATGTGCCCACTGTGGTCAAATATACACTTGGATCCCTGGGATTCAAGCGAGCTCAGGGCCTCGGCCAGGAAGAGACAGACTGGCCCTACAGACCTCTTTCACTTCCCTTTGGAGCTTCTGATTGGCCTCCTCCGACTTCGTCACCTCCCTCCTGGCGGCCGCAAGCTGTTCCTCTATTTCCCCAACCTGATGTGACACAACCAAGAGACACAAGATGACACAGTCTGAACCTACGTGACTCAGTGTTAACTGCTACAGCACCAAGTGTAAAAAGACATGCAACTGATTCATCAGGAGTATCTGCCTGGTCAGTGTTTGACTCTCAGGGAGCATCTCTGACACAAGTGTAACATGTAGAGAGTCTGACACATCCAGCTCACAGTGATCTGAATACGTCTTTTCAAGCTTTGACTAGAAAGTCAGAGAGTTAGGGAGTGTATTTAGACTCATTATCTTCCTCTAAATACTGTTTTCTCCTTACATAACACTTTTTCCGACAATGCTATGAACAAAACTCTGAAAGTAAATTCTAATTATGTCTGATTATGCACAAAACAGTTTACTTCTGGCTTTTCAGAGCAGCTGCAATACTGTTACTGGCCACAAGAGGGAAGAGGGAGACCAGCAGATGCTCTGATCTGAGCGCCCCTCCTTCGTGGGATGTGCTGTCAGAAATACTTGAGGAAAAGCTCCATTTAATGGGGTACTTTAAAGTTATTTATTAAAATAGTCAGTGTTCATTATAACGACTATAACAGAGTCCAACAGCGAAACATACTATCAGTTGCACTGTAAAAACACACACTCGCATGCTTGTTTTTCTATACTTATGAAGACTGTTACATTTCCCAGGAGTAAACAGTCACAATCTCAGACTGATCGTTTGGTTTGAGACAGACCTTGGTCCTTTTTGGGCTTCAAATGTCATCAACACAAATGTCCCCGCACTGGAGCAAGGACCCTTTATCCAGTCCCCACAATGACACATAGACAAAAGCACACACTCACCTGTCGGCACATGAGGGCCAGCCTCTCCCTGAGCTGGGAGAGTTCAGCTCTCTGCCGCTCTATCTCTCCCTCTCGTTGTCTTTCAAGCTCGCTATCCTCCACGCCTGTGGAGGGACCATTTGGTAGTCGCTGCAATGATGACATTGTAGAAATAATGATAGCGATAAAGAAAATAAGTTAGAATCTGCTCAGGGTGTAAATCAAGTATATATGGCATGTGGGTATGGTAAGATGTGGAACTATATCACAATGACACACCATGGTACCCATACATCTACTTTTCTACTGGCTTTCTTGTCGCTATCACAAACACAAAACTACTGGAACCAACATGCATAAAACCCTCCCTTACATCTTTCCCGCCGTCCACCCCTTGTTGACGTCTTTTAATTTGGTCTTTTAAAGAGATTACCTGGAAAGAGGGAGACATAAAGAGAATACACACAATGAAATTAATGTTTTGTCTTCTCATTAAGCTTAATCTTATTTAAAAAATGGAAAATACTCCAAATTAAATTTTACCTCTTGAGAAGACGCAGCAAGTTGATCCTCTAACATGGACACCCTCTCAAGGGCCACACGGAGCCTCTCTCGAACCTGTGAGGTAGAGGTGATGTCAGTCTGGTTACCATTA
The DNA here is from genome assembly GCA_008086565.1 of Thalassoma bifasciatum. Lineage (NCBI taxonomy): Eukaryota > Metazoa > Chordata > Actinopteri > Labriformes > Labridae > Thalassoma > Thalassoma bifasciatum. Next base: position 448,108 of record RPOG01000021.1, read on the forward strand.
TGGGGTTGGGAGCTGCATTTGTACCCCTGTACTAGGTTATCCTTGTACTTAGCTAAGAAAAGGAAGTCTTCCTTACATGCAAAGATACAAGTACATAAAATTCCAGAGTCCAATGGTCACACACAGCATCTGGTATAACATTGAAGAGCATCGACACTGGTCCTTCTGCAAGTCGCCTGCATTTTTGATTTGATGATCCTTACGCGTGTCCTCAGGCTCTTCAGTGTAATGTAAAATAATTAACTGAGGGACGGATTCTTACTACCACAAATTGTGGAATAAAACTTTAAGAAAAGTTCACTTTGTGTAATACATTTTGAGACAGATAGCCAATGAGACTCGGGGTAAGAACAATTGGAGGAAAGAGAATAGGGGGTTGTAGCTCATTGTTTTCTGTTGTCAGTGGCAAGTAATTCTGATTGTAAGAAATTTGAGGATTCAACAACAAACCTTGTCAAATGCTAGTTATCCTGTATTTTCTGTCTGTTAATGTTAATGTAGATAAATGGTTTATAAATGTTTTTTTGTGTTGTTTTTTTCTTTGTTATATATGTTTTAATCATTGTGCTGTTTTACATGATGTTTTTATCCTCTGTGAAAATGTATCATTATTTTGATTATTATTATCATTGTGCTGTACACTTGTAGTGACACTTGTGCTGTACCTTGTGAGTTATTATGGCATGCAAACTGTTAAATTTGTTTAAGTATGGAGTAGATTATGAGGAATATTAGTGGAAAAAAAGGTAGTACCGTTTACTATCATTGGTTAAACCAAATTCAATATTAACTTTTTGTTAGCTCTGTTTGAAAACAGCATCATGAGGAAAGGTTTGTTGTAGTGACCCCTAATGTGACCACTTCACAAGAAGAAATGAGCAAAGTGAACGAGTCACTGTCTTAAAAATGAACAGGTTGTGATCTAAATTGCACAGGCTAAGAGGCTGACCCACCTTCTCATCTAGGGCCTTGTGGTGCTCAAACAGAGATTTTAGGGCCTTTAGGACTTCCACTTCACTGGAGACCCCTGCTGGGGACTGGGCCTGTCTTTTCACCACCGTCATCCTCAGACTGCGCTCATGGCGAGACACCAGACACTCCAGGTGCTCCAGCAACAACTACAGAAGGGAGTTGGTTGAATGTGAGGGTGGGGATGTGACAGGAGGATGCAAAGAAGTGAACAGAAAAGAGATTTGAAGGATGGGGGAACAGAGGATGTGATGGAAGGGAAGGATGCAGAGGAGTAAAGAGTTGTAAGAGATAGCCAGGAAAGCAGCAGGCAGCATTTAGGGACAAGGAGTGAGAGGGGGAGATAAGGGAGGCAGATATGGACAAAAAGAGTCACGAGGAGGAAAAACAGAATGTGGAGGGGAGAAAGCAAGAAAATGAAACAGTGTCACACCCACACAAGCACAATGGGTGAGAGAGATAACACTGAGGCTGTTACAGTGCTAATAGGCAAAATGGCCGCTAAACATCTTACACGTGTGTTGTTTCTCTCTGCCTTGAGCTCAGCAATCTCCTCCTCCCTCTCCAGAAGCTGCTCCCGGCAAACGTTCAGCTCTTTAGTCAACACAGCAAACTCCTGTGGAACACACAAGCTGCATTCAGGGGCAAGGAAAACAAACTGTTTAAATGTGCCGTTTTAATAGTTTAAGTGGTGTCTGTTCAGCTGCTTGAGCTGCAATGAGAGTTTAAAGGAATAAATAATCATTTAAGCCAAACGAAGCTAAATCTAGTGATGCTGAAAATTAACAGAATTAGCTGCTCTCTTCAAACACACATAAAGATTGATATATAACATTAATAAAACACATAACTGAGGCCCTCCAGAGACACTCTCTGTGACACACCTGAGACCAGGCATGTATGAAGGCGTTCATGATGTAAACCTACATAATAATCATGCAAATCACTGACACAGTTTCCAACACCACTCTCTCTTGCTCATCCTCCTCTGTGAACTCGCATTCACGGATGGATTACATCACACTGTTACACAATGGCTCTGCACTGGAATGCACAGGAGAGGCCCCAAAAACACAGCATCGATATGTCATTTACAACACCGCTGGGAATACATTTTCAAACTCCTGCATCGTGCAAGAAACAGAGTGCAAACAGGAGAGCGTGTCTTACATTTTCTTAAACAAAAGGGAAAAGTGGCAGGATTCATTGTACGCCGATTTCCGTCTTTATGTCTCCATAAAACAGCATCAAAGCCCTCAGCTCAGAGGCAATCGCAGGTTAGGAGAATGACGATGGGGAAGTTTAGAGTCAGGATTACCTGCTTTATGATTCAGAAACAGTTGAAGTAGACACATTACACTGCTCTGTGTTTGCATGGAAAAGGAAACAGAGAGCGGGATGTATACAGATGGTGACACAGTGGGTTCATTGGCTCTTGGCCTTATGGGATCCTTTTTTTGTTTGGATAGGGGTCAGCTTCTCTGCTGGCTACTCTTGTCCCTTTTTAGTTTCTATTCTGTTTTGTCTCAATCTCCCTCTATTAGTTCTGCCTAACATCCGTTTTAACAATTTGCAGCCTGGTTCTGTGTGTACAAGAAAAATGAGTTTTACCAAAGCATGCTGCATGATTTTATCAAGTTCTACAGATAATTATCACAGGGTGCTCTAAAATGTTACACACTTGTAAATTTAAGTCAGTTGACTAACAAACACCAACATTACTTGAAAAGAGTTGATAAATTGTCAGTGTTGCAGTATGTATACTTAACAATTGGTCAATGACATGTCCCCCTTGATTGGTCACTCTTGGTGCAGTCTCCAAATGCTGAACCGTGATTGGCCACTTTCCTTGAGCGCTTGTGTTAAAACCTATATCTAAGGCTTTGTTCCAAAAAGCTATTTTTTACATCTGTACTTCTTACTTTGGCATTTGAACCTGCACTGTGGCCTTTCAGTCGGTGCGGTTTCTGTTTTTAAGTGTAATTTAATGCCTTTGTTTTGAGAAAACATAAGTGGGTAGAGTCAGAAACTAGAGAAAAAGAGCTGGGAATGACATGCTCGTAAAGGGACTGTGATGACTATCTGAGTGATCTTGCAAAAAATTTGATATCCAGTTATATGTTTGATCATAATCCCCGAATTAAAATGAAATCATCAGCACTAAAATAAGTTATTTATAAATGCTAAATTCTCACTCCCTGATCAAGTCGAACTGAACCAGATTGATTTACAGGAAGCTGATGTCTCTACGACAACGCCACGCCTGCTGATGAAGTTTAGCTGTGAGAAGAGAGATCTGTGTTATTCACGGCTTAAAAAGATTTATTGGATTCATTTAGAAGTAATAGTGGAAACAGTAGCTGAATTGTCTGACAAAAGAAGGACAGAAGAGCAGGAGAAAGCTAAATGGTAGAGTGATAGAGCATGAGCTCAGGCTAAAACACAGGCTAACCTGCTTGTATTAATGTTCATTCCAACCCACATGCAGCAGTTAAACTGCAGTGATCTGTTCAAATCTAAGAGTCAACAAATAAAATGAAGAGCCAGGTTAAGTTTGCTATGCTTGGTAGTTGAGCACTGGCAGGACATAACCAGGATCCGCTGACGTTACCTGTTACAGATATGTCCCAGAGTACCAGGCTGTGAGTAGTGCTGAATGTAGTCTGCTTCTAAACTATGGTACAAACTTAAAAAGTTTACTTGTTATCATGTTTCAAACAGCGCTGAGTAAGTGTTGATAAATACATTACCTCCTCAAATTGTATCTGGTAAAAAGTTATCTTGACATAGAAAAGTAGTGTCGAAAGGAAGATCCAATCTCCATTCATCTTTCAAAATAAACACACGACAGTTTGTGTGAGTCAAGCCAGAGGAGTTGCTGGAACACAGATCGAATGGATTCTCCTCACAGTCACTTTAAGGGTTGTGGGTGAGAATCTAATCTGTTCAAGGACTACAGTCCATGTGCAAGGGGGCACATGACTTAACCAATGCACACAAAACACTAATTTGAGTAAAAAACTGTATACACATTAATCTGCATAACACACTAATTGTAGTAGTTAAAGTAGACATGATTAGTGGGTACAGGAAGGGTTAATAAATACAATTTACTCTTAGGCGTCATGCCAACCCTGCAAACTGCTCCAGCTCGGCCACTGCAAATAAGCCCAGACATGCATTCGCTTTCAGTTAAGAAAGAAAATATGTTTTCAACTTACAAACTGACAGAAAATAAAACAAAGACACACTTTGTAATTCTTTAAATTCAAAGGTCAAGTGAACCTAGTGTCCAAAACAAAAATAAGACCCACTTTGCTATCAAACAAGAGAGAGGCTGTGTCTGCAATGACCCAGTAGTCACCATGTAGAGCCCTTTGCACTGAATGCATTATTTTGTAGCGCTCTGTGACTTTTAAGTGAGGATTATTATGCAGTTGACTCATTGTTTCCCATGAGGGATTGTGAAAATATGTACAACCAATTGAAGAACAGAGCAAAATATTCCATGATCGTACACAGCAGTGAAAAGAAATCAAAAGTAAAAAGTACACGGCATTGAGCTCACTATGTAGGAAGCAAAAGGGACGGAATGAGTTTGAGATTTCAGACACAAGCAAAGAAACGTAGCTCTGCCACATTACAGAGGAACTAGAACATAGAGATGTGTGGTGTTCTGCTTGAAAAATGACCAACAGTGAATCAATTATCATAATATTTTCTAGATGATTCTCTGTCAGCCTTTTAAATATTAACAATAATTTTAGCTTGGGTGCTTTAAAGTAAGTTTACATTATGTTTTTCATTATTTTTGATGTACTTAAGAGTATAAAATAAATATTTTGGGTTAATATTTTATTAGTTTAAGTAGTAAATATTTTAGGAGACATGGCAGGGCAAGAGACTAAGCTGTATCATCCCAGAGTCCATATGTTCCTGTGGAGTTGTATTTACTTCTTGTGAATTTAAATGCTGTTAGAACTAAAGAACATGAACTGCAACCAAACAGCACTTGAAAATCTTGTGCAATAATTCTCCTTCTCTCTCTCTCCCTTTCTGAAAGTGGAATCATTTCATTGACTTTATCTCTGCATATTGGCTTATTAATAACGGATCAGCCCCGTCAGAGCTGTTATTTATCACAAATCACAAGGAATTTATTTTGGATCACTTGTGTGAACAATGTTTAAAGCTGGTTAAAGTAAAAAGTATCCAACAAATAGTATTGAAAAGACACTGAAGTGTTGAAGAAAAGAACTGAATGCTGAAACAACAATAACAGCAAACAGTTCCTGTTATTAGTGTTAGATAAAATCTCCAAATTACATTTATAATTAATTAGCTACTTCACCAGCAAACAAAAGAGTATTCCAAGAAAATCAAAACTATAAAGAAATATTAGCTTCCAGCATCATTAATCATCCACTAAGCACACGGTCAACAAACCTAATAAAACACAATTAAACAATAAGAGGAAAACTGCGGATGTATCTTATACCAAACAGTCTGATGATAATAGTAACATAAACTCTGTGAAACTGTTCGAAAAGTTATTACAGAGAACAACTCTAAACATGCAGACTGTGGAGTATTTAACTTCCACTTTGTAGCTGCGTCTCCCTGCGTGAACTGACACTGCAAAGGCTTACTGTCTCAGGAGCTCACAATGACACACTTAGAGAACACACTCATACATAACTAGGTACTGATAGAACAGGGGATAAACACCAGGCCTTATTCATCAACTGTTCTTGGACAGCAATTTTTTTCAACACTACCATGGTTCTCAAAAAGATTCTGATACTATAAAAGAAATAATTTCATTTGGGTTTATTGTATCAGATATATTTGCGTTACTTAAATCTTGAATTTTTTATTTCAGTTATGTAATGTTGGAGATTTTGACTAAAGACTCACATCAGTCTTGATTTTCCAGACCAAGGACACAATTTAGTTTTAGAAACTGAAAATTTGGACTTTGACCGCTATGATTTATTCAGACTAAAGGCTCATTTACACTCCCTTTTTGTACAAAATTGTATACATTCTTTTTAATTGGTGTTACATCACTGTTCACATACTTCATTACAACCTTTGCATTGGCATTGCTGTTGACTAATAAATTAACCAGGGGAAGAAGCCTAGGGTCAAAGGTTTCTGACAACAACAAACTCACAAACAAATATGGTTGAAGTGGAGGGTGTGAAGGTCTTGCTGTAATGTACCACCGTCAGTGTACCGGTGCCCGGTCGAAGAAATTATACAAATGTTCGAAGTTCCTTACAAACTTGCGAAGATTTCTTCCAAAAAATTCCACCATTGTTATTTCTTCTTCGTGTCTTACTGGAGCTACGTATCAGAAAGTAACAGCAACACTGCCCCCATGGCTTCCTGTGACACTGCTCCATGTGGCCTGTATATGTAAAGTTTTTGGAAACATGTTCAGAAATACAAATGGAATGAGAGCAGAGCCCGGACAGAAGGCTCCGTCCATATCTGTACCCGCATTAAACATCTGGCTCAACTAAAACTCAATTGTTATCTTCTTTTGTGACACTTGGGCCTTGAGACTCAACCAGGATTTGAAGTTTCCTGACCTCATCACAAGAGTCATGAATCTGTTGAGGGGGTTCCTTAAACCTTCATGAGAACAAATGCAACTAAAAAATGAGGATGTTGATTAATAAAGCCCAAAGTCTCCACCTAAGAGAACAATTAAACTTCAGTAGATTCAACTTCAACTACACCTCAAAACGAGACTGTTACTATGCATGGTTTGTGAGTATACACTCATACACATATGCACTGTCGTACCTGTGGCAGAGCGATGGAAAGCTGCCTCTGAAGTGACTCCTTCTCGTGTCCGAGCTCACGCAGGCGGAGCTGAGCCGTCCCCAGGCTCTCCTGCGTCTCCCTAAGGTTCTCCAGCAGCCGTTCCCTCTCCGTCAGCATGTTCACCATTAATGACTCCAGGTTCCCCGTGCTGCCTCCTTCATCCCCTCCACCTCTGGGCTCCCCTCCTCTGAAGCCCCCTCCTCCCATCGCACCACCGGGGCCTCCGACTCCTGCCCCGGCAGGTGAGGAGGGGCCTCCACCGGTCCCGCTCCGCCCATCCTCAGATATGGTGGGCATCACTTCGCACATCATCATGAGACCGTGGCGTGTGTGTGTGTTGAGTCAGTGAAGAAAGCTAAAGAGCAGATTGTGTGTGCAAAATGTCTGGTTGTCGTGGCTTGAGTTGTTTATGAGCTGGTTCTAAAAGTTTAATGTACAAAATATAAATCTTTACATCTTCAAAAATATCATTCCTTTGGTCTGCATCTCTTCCTCTGCTTATTGCCTTTTTAAAAATCTCTCCCTCTCTTATTTATTTATGCCTTTGCTCACTTGTCTTCCTTCACAAAGTCCCAACCTGCATGGTAAGTGATCAGAATGCTAACGTGTTCCTGTTATGCAAGAGGCAGAAGCATCTACGGGGAAGCCGTTGTGTGGGTGGCAAGGATTGGCGGAGGGTAAGGAAAGGAAGGAAAGGGGCTACGGGAAAGGAAAGGAGAGAGAAGAAGGGCTGATGCTCCTAAATTGTGTCCACGAGGCAGAACTCCTCACAGCATTGGGGTTAAGAGCTGAAAAAGAGAACAGGCCAAGGATTAGATCCTCCTCAATAAACTTCAGTGTGCATTAAGCAAATTAAAAAGACACGAGAAGCAAGAGGGAGCGAGTACTTAAGACAACATGGACCAGTGTGGGTCTGAGAGAAAATGAGACATTCTGACATCAAGAACATGTCAACAAAACAAGATAATGTGACTGCAACACTGATAATTTAACTTGTATCAGCCCATATATATGCACTTTTCTCAGGTTACCTTGAATGAAATGAAGAATGTATCTGTGTAGGTTACAAACTTCAGGACACAACACTGCAATAGTTTAGTTTTACGATAGAAAATACTGATTCCAGGAAACTTCTCTGCATTGAGGAAACGTATTGGAACACTGAAATGTGCCTGTATTCACAAAACCTTTTTTCTTGAATCACTCCCATTTCTGTGCATCAAATTTAAGAGTACAGCTAGATAGCTAGCTTAGCTTAGTTTAGTATAGAACATGACCCAAAGAAGTCAAACACAGAAGCCTTGCTCTGTATCATTGCCACTTTACTAAATGTAACCAGTGTTATTTGATGTTCAGGTATACACCACAGGCTGTAAAAACAAAGCTGCAACCTCTGGTCTGAAAAAAAAATGAGGTTATAGTTTGGAAGACAGTAAGAATGTGAGTTGGCCCAATTAAGTCACCCTCTGACTGTTAGTAAGGAGGCTCAAAGCATGGTGAGGTGAAGTCAGGCACAAAGGTGGCTCAAAGTTTTTTGGTCACGTGGCCACTTTTGGATGCCATATTGTGTGCTTCTGATGTGTCTGTTTCCTCATCTAAGATGTGACCTCTGGTAAGAGCTGAACGAGAAAATGCAAATAGTTTTAGAGTTTCCAAGTGTGCATCCTTAAAAGCTCTAGTCTGAGATGGAACGAGGGAGATTGTTTGGACCGGGTGAATAAAATGCGTCGTCTGGAAAGCAACTTTTCCTGTCACCTGTAGGTCATCTCTGTTACAGTACTCAGGTTGTTCTCTGCACTTGCAATGCATTCACTTTATGACATTAATTTAGGCTCAACAGTTGTAAGATAAATTCTCAAGGGTGCAGGGTCTGTAAGAACAGACAACTTTTGGACGGGACAAAGTGAGCTTTATAAATATCCCCATTTGTCATGGTTAGCAGTGGTCTTGTGGTCTGAGGACAGATATGAGTGCAGGTAAGTGAAAAGAAGTAAATTCTTTGGATTACAAAACAGTTCCCTTAAGGTCACAGTTAAAATGAGATTTCAGTAATTTAGCAAGCGAAATTTGCCCTTACTGCCATTTCTTTGGTAAAAAAATGACTATCTAGTCATTCTAATATTTGATCAATGAAAAAAACTCCCTGTAATCACTTTTGTTGTAAATTATCTGCATACTTTCATTTACTTTCTTAACAGCATAAAGGCTCTGGCTCACGCTGCAAACAGTGGGCCAAAATGCTATGGATTCAGGCAGTCAGCATTATTACAGTGCCTTGTGTCGCTCTCTTCTTCCCTCCATATTCTTCACTGTCTAGTCCATAATACTCAGGGGTTTGCACTGGCCTTTATACTTTCAAGTGGTTTGGACTGATTTGGTGCCCCATGCAGGCTTCCGTACGTCACTGAGACTGGGCAGCACAATACAGGATGTCTTTTTTCAACCAAAATCATCCATTTTGTGAATCAAACCTATTTAGAACACAGGCCTGAGCACCAGTGAAAACAAGTTGTGCCAGTTTTCTCATTATTATTATCATTATCATATGGACGTCCAGTACCAAAGATGGGGACTGCTAGCTGGTAATTGGAGGCCTGATGCAGACACTGAATTAGCTCCTCATGCTGGTGAGCTGGCTAGAGCTCTTGGCAACGTCACCGTGTGTCCCACTAAAAAAAAACACAACTCACTTCCTTTCTGGCTCAGCTGATGGATTATCACTGATGCAGGACAGAGTATTGACTACATTTCCTTAAAATACAGTGTTGGAGTTTGAAGTAAAAGCTAGATTAAAGAAATGTCTCAGAGTTTCTGTATGGCTGCGGAAGTGAAAGATGTCATTGTAACAACATTGGGGCAATCAGCTAAACAATGAGGATTCTAAGACAAGAAGAGAATACACTTTTAATTGAACAGCTAAGTTTTTTGTAATATTACTCCACCTTAAAAAGCATGCATTGCTTTGAAAAGTAAAAGGTAAAGCATGTTAGGGCATATCAGGCGATTGCACCAACACTCTGTACAGATGACTCAGGTCTCAATGTATCTCTTATTTGACTTTTTCCTCATCAGACTAAACTGAGTGTCTCTGATGTTTGTTTAGACCGTTCCCTAAAAGATTCTTAGAGACCAAAGACTACAACAGCGTCTGATTGCTTCTTTGAAATCCAAGCTACCAGAAATATCCTTTTGGTTTTCACATGAGTTGGCACAGGACCTTGAAACACCTGAATTACTTCTTCAGTAATGCCCTGTAAAAAAAAAAAAAAAAAAAAAAAGCAATAGGCAATCCTGGAGTCATTCATCGTCATTTCTAGCAGCTCTCCACAACAGGGGCAGCATAATGTAACTGCTGCAGATTATTGTATGTATTGCAACATTCACTGCCAATCCCACAGTCATAGTTCACTGCACTTGAGTCATGTGATGAGGCTGTGCAGGGGAGAAACAAAGCATTCATCGCTGGAGTCCTGATTCAGTACAGGCCAAACATAACTGTGCAGCCTGCAGTTTTGACTGAAGCGTCAGCTGTGAGGTCACTGAGCTTTAGGACCTGTGTGTTTATGAATGTGTGTGCAAGAGAGAGAGAGAGAGAGATGGAGATGGACAGGCAGACAGAGCTAGAAATCTAATAGAGGTCTAGTGCATCAAAATGAAATGATAGATTATTGGCAAACCTTTGGGTTTGTTAGGTGAAACTCATGCAGAGGCACTTTAAATCTGCAGTTCCTTGAGTGTCCACTTGAGGCCTGTTCTAAATCACTGGAAGCAACACACACACCCACTTAAAATCCACACCTTTACGGCCAAAAATAAATAACTGAAATTGAGATAGCTCAGTTCTCTGCCCCCACACTGCCTTTTTAGATTTTTTTATAAGATAATGAGAATTAGAGCCACAGCTGACTTGACTGACAGGAAAGCTAATTGCAGCTGTAAGCGAGTAGGCTAAACTGTATCCTTTTCCTTCCGTCAGGATGAGAGGAGCTTTTCTAGAATGGCATCAGCTGAGAATGGCTCTCAAAATTTGACTCCAGAAACCACTGATAATGTAACTAAAATTCCGCACATGTTTTACACACTCTGGGTAGTCAAGTCTCTCTACACTAAGACAAAGTTTCAGCTGAGACGTGCAACACCCAGACTTAGAAGGCATTAGACCTGGTCAAAAACAAGCCCAAGAGTGGAACCTCATATGTCTGATCGTCTCCAATTGTAATTTGCTGGCTGAAATGCTGTTATCGTAACCTACGGCTTTTACACCAAACATTAATATCATTTTACTGCTCTTAATTAGCAAGGTAGGTTGTGTTGTGGTGCAACAGTTGGTGCTGCTGCCTAGAAGAAGGTCATCAATTCCAGTTCTAGATCTGAAATTGTTGGCCTATTTGTGTGGAGTGTGAATGTTCTCCCTCACAGGTGTGGGTTCTCTCTGTGAACTCCAACTTCCTCCCACAGTCCAAAAACATGGTCATCTGGTTAAGAAGTGACTCTAAATTTCCTGTAGGTATGAGTTTGTGTGTGTGTGAAAGATTGTCTCTATGTCAGCCCTGTGATTGACTGGCAACCAGTTCTGGGTGTACCCCACCTCTCGCCATAAGACAGCTGAGAAAGGCTCCAGCCACCTGCAAATCTGAACAGGATAAGCAGAACAAGATGATTGGGTGAATGAATGTATAGTTCAGAAACAGAAAGACCCTGGACTGTAAAGCAAGGTTTCTATCATTTTGGACCCCTAAAGCTTTTTATTCCTCTTAGCCAGCATCTAACTTCACCATACAAACTCTTCCAAGCTAATATGCTTTCACTATTTTTCCACTTGATGACTATCAAAAGCAGAGGCACTACACCATTTTCTGAATCCTGTTTGATTTGTGAACCTCATTGAAAACAGTTCAATTACATAATGAGAGAATTAGAACTTCCCACTCTGATTTAAAGGGGACTTGTCGTGTTAATGTGGTGGATAAATGAGTTGACTCTGACTATTCTTCAACAAAACCATGCATCTTCAGGTCTAAAGCTAAAGTAAGACTTGCTCAATCAGTGCTTTTCTAATTTAATACCTCAAATATGGGAGCAGAGCTAAAGCTGAGATGCATCTGAAGCTGCTGATAATGTAAAAGAATGAAACAGCGCTGGATTCATCTCAGCTGAAGGGGAAATGGTGCTGTAGTGTCACCACACAAAATCGATCAAGTATTTGTCCTTATGTGCACATGTAGGTGTCTATATATTACAATTGTCCACATTAACATTACCATTATCATTACGTGGATGATGATCACACTGAAACCTGGATACCCAGAAGTGGACGGGCCTGGCTTCAGAGGATCTGGTTCCTGGATGATCAGTTAGAAGAATAATGCCCCCAATTAGGCTCATATTACTAAAAGTGTCAGAAAAACTGGGCGAAGGGAGGTGGCATGGCCTTGTGTTTGCTCTGTGAGTGTGTGCGTGTGTGATAGAGAGAGAGAGAGAGAGAGAGAGAGAGAGAGAGAGAGCAGCAGCAATAACAGCTCCCCAACACCAGACACTGGGGCGGGGAGTGGGGTGTGCAGGCTCCCTCAGCCGCCGACAATTAGAACTGAAGAAAGAGGGTCTCTCGGTTTTGACATCCGGTTTCATGTTTTATCGCCTGCAAAGCGAAAACAACGCATGCATGTCGGATGCATTCTTGACATTTCAATAAAAGCACACCGTATGTACATGTAGCGACTAATAACGAGCACCCTTCCTCCCCCACTTCCCCCTCCTCCTCTTCCTCTTCCTCCACCTAGTATCATGAAACAGTACCCCCTGGCCAAGAAACGCATCATTGGAATCGATAAGTGATTGTCGGCTGCTGGGCAGATCGAGGGAATGGGAGCACCGGGATCTGGACTGGGATAACACGCTTTTATTTGCGCTGGCATTTTCGCACCGGGCTGATGGTAAAATGACGAGGCTCTCCAGATGACAGCTCGATGACTAGTCTGTGTGTTGTGTGTGTGTGTGTGTGTGTGTGGCTACCTCCATTTCTGGTTTGTATGTATGGAGGAAAGACCATTCCATGAGAGAGACACACGAGCGCGCACATACACACGCACACACACGCGCACGTCTACATTCTCATAGTAGGAAGCTTTGTGCATTGAATGTGTTAAAAACGAGCACTTGCGCGTAAAGATGGAGAAAAATACACTTTCTAAAAATATGCTCTGCTGGTTGGACAAAGAGGAGCTTGGCTTCAAAACGCACATCGCAAATTGTCAGTAATAGGCCAGACATTATGGAATTATAATCAACTCCATATAGGCCCAGTGACAGCAGGGAGGCGAACTGGGAGGTTTGACTACAAAGCTCCCAGCGGCGCACGGCTTAGCTCCAGCCATGATTAATTGCAAGCAATACAGAAAAAGCAACACATAGTAAGCATCTTTTGGTCTTATTAGGACCCCCCTCTCTCTTCAAGTAGATCCCACCTCACTTAACTGTATATGCAAACGGGAGCGAGCAATACGCGCGCCCCGGATAATTCGTGCTGTGTGCTGCCAACACACCTGTCAAAGGCTGACACTGACATGGGCACCAGGCGTTGCATTGTCTTTCTAATATAAGCCTATTTGTTTCTATTCAAATAGTAAACCCCCCTCCCTCTCCTTTCACACACGCGCGCACACGCACACCACCACCCCTCTCAATCCTTCACAACACAATGTTAAGTAGCCTACTCTTAACGCGCGCGCACATGCATTTATTGTTACATTTGCAAGAATTTCCTCCTCTGTGTGGAAAATTGGGTTGCAAATGGGGCGGTGTGAAGTTGCATCCTTACCACAGTCATCGCGGGGAGCCTGTAGTGTCCATGTTTGATGTTAAATATCCCTTAGCTCCATCTCCGCGGATCGTGCCTCGGTGTCTGCCGCCCCTCATCCGAAACCAGAGTAAAGCTCATTAAATGTGGTACAGCCAATTTTTTTCTCTGTCTCTCTTTTCCACATGTAAACGGCAAAGAAGAGGAGAGGAGAGGAGAGGAGGAGAGGGGGGGGACGCGGAGAGAGACGATACGCCACCTTACCACAGACTCCCCCTCTGTCGAATTGGAAGGTAATGGGTCTTAAAGAAACATTCTCTCAGCATTCTCCGCATCTCTGTGATTTACGCGCGCGCCACGCACTCACGCGCGCTGCCAAGCCAATCAAACACCTGATTAATTATTACACAGAGGAGACAAGTGCACAGTATATGACATGGATAATACCTGTTCCATGGTCACATAACATTAAATCTGCAGCTAAAACAAAACAAAATCCTTGTGCAAATAAAGAACTATATCTGCATCTGGACAAATCTGTGGGCCCAACTTTGGATCTGAAAGAAAAAAACATTTTATTCTTTTCTTCTTAAAGATGCAGAAATAGAGAATCCATCAGCCTGTATTTGCCACAACTTAAGAAGTTTTTTTTTTCCTTTCAAGTAACAAGGCTTTGTCTACAATGCACACGACTGGAAATTCTGTTTGCAATAAAAACATAAATTCTGAAAATATATCTAAGAATGTTTTTAAAATGGCATCAAAATCTGGTTGCATTTAATTCCAGAGTTGTACTTTGTAGTATATGTGCAGAGAGGGCCATATGGAAGCTGTCCCTGGATGTAACAACACCCACACATCACAAATCCTCCAGCCCATGCTTAAAATGTAATCTCATCATGACTGTTATTAATATGCATGTTGATATTGGTATCACATTTGTAAACAGATAAGCAGGTCTCCCTCAGTGTGTATGTCCGCATATGTGTGTGTGAGTGTGTGTGTGCAGCTCAGTAAACATAAGGTGGTGCTGTCTTTAAGAGAGAGAGCCTGGGAAGGGGTGATGTAATGTGTTCTCAGACAATGATGTCATCGGCTGAGACACGGCAAGGATTTAAAGTGACAAAGGCATTTTCAGTGGCTCCATGTAATTCTGCATCAGGGCTTGTCAGGAAGCAGCACCGGAGCAAGCACCCGTGAGACCTTCATTGAGGAAAAAAAGGATTGTATGAAGAGAAAGCGAGATGTGAAATATGATTCCTCATAAATAAAGATCAAACCAGTGTTTTTCAGACACACAGCATTTTTATTAATCAGGCAACTGGAGATACAAAACACATGATGTTACAGAGACAATGACAGGGTTATGTTGCCATTCACATGCAGCCATTATGATCATGATTATATGTTATGTGAGTACGTATGGATGTAATCTGAGGAATGAAAGTGTTAACCTTTGACTGCGACTCTGCAGAAGGTAAAAGGAGTTCACCAACAACTGCAAGAACAAATTTGCATACTCTGTTTCAGACTTCATGACATATTTTAAGACTTTCTACATGACACGCATCCAAATCAGGGGTAATGGAAATGTTCAAGTGTAGAAAACAATCATGATTATTTCTGATATATGTTCCCATTTCACGGTCCAATGAAAGGTCCATCTCCTCTCAATCACTCAAAACCCTTCCTCTCTGCATCATTTTCCTTTTCTTTAAATCACTTCACTATGTTCGCGTCCTTCCCAAGTTTGTTCGTTTAAGCTTCTTAAGCCATCACCGCTCTTTCCTCTACAAACTCGTCCTTAATACTGTAACTCGTGCTTTCCCAAAAGAGGCACTCCTAATCATTTCCCCGCCCTCGAACACAGGGCCGGATGGAGTGATGGAGTGGTTGTTGCTTGTCTCTTTGTTCTCTTCAGTTGAACATTTCTTCTCCTCTTCAGCTCTCTCTTGGTCCGGCTTCCTGTCTTCGGTCTCTTTCATCTCGCTCTGTTCTTCTCTTGACATTTCACTTTCAGCCTGATCAGGATCAGTGTCCTGAACTGGAGCCCCTTCAATAGTTTCTCTAACTTGAGTTTCTTGCCTTGAGGTGTCTTCACATTCTATTTGAGGGCTCTCTTCATCTCCTCTAGCTTCTTTCACTGGACTGGCTGAGATCTTTGATGCTTCTTTGTCCTGGCTTTCCTGTTCTGAATCTCGGAAACTGTTGTCAGCCACTTTGTTTTGATCTGCATCTGATGTTAAATGTGAGCTTGAATCCTGGTTCTCTTGGTTAGTTGATCCCCCAAGATCATCAATCTTTACATCTGCTGTGGATTCAGTGATAAGCAGTTCTTCCTCGGGCTTAGCTGACGTTTGGGTGATTGAATTCCCATCATTCTTTGTGATATCCGAGTCTGAAATACTAATATCACAAGCAATCTTGTAGAAGAGTGAATGGTTTTCTTTCATTTTTTCCAAGCTTTCACTAACTGCAGCTGACATTTCATTAGAATCAGTTGTATCCTCTGTGTTTGTTGGTTGGTTCTCTACATCTGATATCTCCTCGCAGCACAATGAGTCAATCCCAGGAATCTGCAAAGGTATGAACCCTTGCCACTGGTTGGTGGAGAGGAACCACTTTGCTCTCACATCAGAGGATGGGAGTTCATTTTCCTCAGCATTCAGCTCCTCAGGTTTTTGCTCCTCTCCATCCCTGTGGTTTGAAAACCCATCACCATCATCTCCCTGGTAGACAGTCATACACGAGATATGATAGGGTGAATCTGGACGTTTAAGCTTGGCAAACCCTGCCCGCCCACTAGGATCTTTATGTTGTGTTTTGTTCCCAAATCTGACTTGACTTCTAGATTTTTTGACATGCCTACTCCTTTCATCCCCAGTTTGAGCTGCTCCAGAAAGCTGAACCTCTAAAGGACTTTTGTTGTTGCCGTCCCCACAGCTCCCATAGCCTTCACAGGAGTCATGGTCTGAAAACAAGAAACAAAAATTTGCCACTAAATGAAATCAATTTAAGAAAAAGGACCACCTGCGTTGTGTTGTTTGTTCACTTGTGCCAATTCTGTCACTTTTATTCACCTGTCTTACACGATCCTCCTGATTGTCTTTACTCCCATAATCCTCTTCCCCTAAAACTCCAGTCTCTTCGCATTTCTGTCTCTCTCGATACAGGGGCCCTTTACAAATGCTGAACCAGATGATCCACCCATATGTGCCCCACCCTAAGTCTCTACCCCAGAGATACCGATGGATTAAGCTTAACCACAACCCCATCTAATCCTGTATCATCCAATTCTGCCATGAAACCCTTGATCCCAAACTATCACACCCAATCGTACTCTCCCCTGATCCTGGCATCATGCTCTCGTGTCTCCTCATTCAATGCTTCTTCAAACTCCACCATCCCTTCCTGACCCACTTCATTCTGCCCCATTTCAACCCCTTTCAACCTCGCCTACCTTGAGCAGTGGTACCAAAATCAGCATAGACCCTCCTCTTGAAATCTTCACTTGTTCCATCATCCTAGGCTGCCTTGACCCCTTTCACCTTCACCTATTTTATCCTTTTTCACTCTACTTAAACTCATTTCACCCCACCATACCTCGAAACCTTGACTTCTTTCATCTGATTCCATCAAACCTTGGCTCCTTCTTTCAAACAAAACATAACCAACCTGCTCTTTCTCCTACTATTATTCAACTACAAACTACAAAATGGCCACCAGAATAGAAGTTACATCACAAGATAGACATAGTTTCTCAGAATTACTTTGTGATCATTTGGTTTGGTTTTTCCCCCTTTGGAGACCATAGGACAAAACCACAATGACAAGGTATCAGATCACCTTATAGCAGTTGTGTCTTTAGTTAGCCACGTGTCCCTTTTGCTATGAGAGACAGACTTGTTCATAATAACAATCTTTGACTTAAAAAAAAGAACACATACCTGTTTTCATCCTTTGTTTTCTACAAGTGTCAGGGGGCATGCGATGAACTTCCTCCCCCCTGATTGGATGTTGACTCTGCATTGTTGCACTCTCTCTGACTGCGCTGATAGATAGATTGATAGATAGATGGATAGATTGATATATAGATGATAAATAGACAAAATTACAGTACTATACATTTGAATATTTGAGCATCATGGGCCAGTTGTTCTATGGTATTTGATCAGATTTTGGTCATTGGATTGAGTCAAATTTTGAGAATGGGTTGTTCCAAGGGGAAAGAAGGATTCTGAAATCTATTTAATTCTGAATTCAATTTTTTCACAGTGTTGTTTAGCACTAAATTCATTTAAGGAATGAATCATCTGAGATGAATGTCCAGGCAGTCCCTCATTCTGACATTTAGTCTTTTTTTAAAAGAAAAATTTCAGATATGCAAAATATGCACAATGTTTTTGATACTACTTGTGTTTTGTTTGTTGCGGCTTAGATGAGGGGTCATAAATTATAAATGAGAGTAGATGTTAATGTTATTTTTTGGTTTGTCTCAAAATCAGAAACACTCAAAGTGACCCTATGTTGGCATTTCTACTTGTTGTTTGTTCCACAGGTGCTTGTCAACACTGTGGTATGTCGTCCCATTTAGAACACTGGTAACCTGGAAGTGATGATCTTTAAAAGTGAGCATCTGGACCAGGTTGATTTAGCAGTGCTTTGACATGAAACTGAGACAGATTACCTGATACTGGAAAGCAAAAAAATGGGATTTCCGAAACTGGATCACTTTAATCCAGATTGAATTTTTTGAACAACTGGCCCCTAAAGATCAAACCCCACCTTCTAATGACTCTCTCGCGTATACGCTCCACACGTCGCAGTTTGGCTTCACGCTGCTCGGGGGTCAGACAGACATCAGGCTCCATGTCTGAGGTCAGGAGGGCAGCTGGATGTGCCTCTGTCTGTTCAAACAGGAGAGAAAGCAGATCTAACTGAAAACCTTGACAGGATAACTATGACAGAGTACAAACTTATTTTCAATGCAAGAGGTATATCTAGAGAGTGATATAAAGGTGGAACTGAAGCAGAGACAGATAGTCCTTATGTTGTGTTGAGGGGTTGCATAGCCCTGAAATTATAGTTTAATTATTACAATAACTTTTCTCTTCCAAACTTTTGAAAATTGCTGATTAACATGATTCAGACTTGATGACGTTTCAGTTTTTGACAGTGATTTTTTTCTATGCAGCACATGTAAGTAATGCAATGTATAATCTCAATAAAGTTTGTTCAAATCTTTTTTATGGACTTATGTGCAAGTGGCAAGTTCTGGTATTAAACAAAGAAACCAATGCACAATAAAGGTTACAACTTGAAGTGAGGTGAAACAGATAACCTGCCCCAAAACTGGTTTTGGTGTCTTCATCATCCCTTCTCACCCTGTGATCCATGCTGATGTTTCCATTTCCTAATTCTGCCTGGTCTTGACTCTGACTCCTTGAAGCCTCAGTATTTATAGCTCTGATCACATCTGACCGCAGGTCTTTCTTGGAGGTCTTCAGAACTCCCTGGTGCTGCTGCCTGCTTGTCTTTTTTACTTGCTGATCACTGTACATCTCTGCTGAGGGCTGGTTTTGATCAGGACTGTCCAACAGCAGATGTCTTGGTGACTTGTTTGATATTTTTCTGCTCTGCTCAGCCGTTCTCTCCTGTTTCTCTGGTGGGATCTGCTCGGGCAGGGGGTTGTCGAGCTCAGGTGGAGGGTCCTCAACAGAAACCCGTCTGGCCACGAGAGAAGAGGGCAGGACAGCTGTGACAACTCTTGTCACCCTGAGAGGAAAAGGGGCCTGAGAAAACACCAAATCAGGTTAGTAAATGTAAACTGATATATGATTTATTAAAGATGGAGCTAGAGTTGGCAGACCTCTTCTCTGGTCCCTGAACTCTCAGTTTGGACACCTGGTGAAGGTATAGGAGGTTTCTTCCTATTTGACAACCTCTCCTTATTCTTCTTCATCCTCTCAATCTGCTCCTCTTCACTCATCTTCATCTTCTAGACAAGATGTAGTGAGTATGAGTCATTTATGACCTCCTGCACCTCGACAATATGCATGCAATCCACAATCTGCACATCAAAAACACGGCTGAATATATACAAATATATGATTATTACGCCTGTGTTTGCCTCTCTTCCTGCAGAGCTCTGTGTGTGCGGGGCTGCACTCACAGCTGCTCTCCTCTGTATGTTGGTATATACTGAATCTATGTGTGTGAGCATGTGAGAAAAGGGGGGTTGGGTGGTAAAAGTGAGAGGAGCGAGCTGCTGTCCTAACACAAGCCTCTGCCTCCCCCTGTCGCTTACAACAGGAACTGCAACATGCCCTAATTGCAGGGAAGATGAGAGAATCAAAGAATTGGAATTTGGCTGTGATTGCAGAGAGGAAAAATCAGCTTTGACTGCATCTATATTTAGAGCACTTTGGCTCACATAGCATACATCCAGATATAGTTAACCAGCAAACAGGAAATTACAGTGAGAAGAATCAAACCTTGGTAGATTGGTGTCCTGTATCTGGTGGGATCCACTTGGAGCCAGAGTCTAAGTATGAAATGAAAATAGAGGAAAGAGGAGGAGAAGGATGGAGGATGGGTGGGAGGAGAGGGTGAGAAGGAAGAGGAGAAAAAGGAAAGATGAGGGTGGAGGACAAACAAAGCCAGTGTGAGGAAAATGATTTACCCTTTTGCATAAAACACCTATTAAAGCTGTTTTGTTTCAGATGAGTCACACAGTATGAATCTGCAGGCTATTGTATTAATATCACTCCTTCTGTGGGCTCTCTTATTTTAAGCATCTGTGCCAACCGAATGAGTCTTTCTGTGCTTTCACATTAAGGAGGTCAGGCTGGCTGTTTCCTCTTCTATGGACAGGATCAACAGCGTGACTGTAGATTCCCTGGAAAGACATGCAGACAAACATTAAAAAAGTAAAAACAAGTTCTTATAACTGATAATGAAATTAATTCACACCTCATAGGGAGACTCAGTCCAACCATGGCCCTGATCTCTTCTGAGATGCATTTCCTGGAGCTCCTGAGGTAACGGTGGGCGGAGAGGTGGCTCCTGCTCCATTCCCTTAGAAGAATGTGGGAATGAAATGTAACATTATGGTTAAATTTTAGTTCCCAGATGAACGTCATAACAGGTCATGCACATGGAAAAAAATCACCATTTCCACACAGGACATATTTTTCCGTGATGATACACTCAATGGACCTCATTCACTATACCAATGTTTGAAGCATAATTTTGGGCTTTATTATATTCTTACCTGAATCCCTTCTTAAATAACAAACATCCCCCCCACAGTACCATGAATTAGAGTTGTTGAAACCAGTTGATTAATCAGAGTTTATTTAAGAGCATACACTGAACAAAACTGATAACAGTTTATGTCAAAAAAAGTAAATAATAGTAGACCTATCCCTGCCTGAAGGCATCGCAGCCTGTGTAATAAGAAGAGAGCTCATCTTAAGCGATTGTCAGGTTGGTCAGAAAGAAATGGACTGATACGCCCGTGTCATGAATCCAATGATGGTTTTGTACGTTAAAATGTCTCATTGCTAATTTCAGGATAAAACTGGAGTTAGCATTTGGACACTTCCAAATGAATATTGACATCCAATTACTTTACAGGATATGACAAAAAGTGTATAATCCTTTCTAGCAGACTCTTGTGTTGTTATTGCTGTAATGACTTACTCTTAGGAACAAAAAGTTCAATAAGCCTAAAATATGGCTCACTGTACCTGGTACTGCGCTAGTTCTTTATTATGTTGCTGGTTGGTTTGGGAGCATTGATATAATCATGATTTGCTTGATTTTGTTTTCTTTAGTTACCACTCTACCTGCAGGGGGCACCAACAATAATAAAAAACCATAGTTCCTTAAAGCAGTTTTAACATGACAGCCAAAATGATAAGTTTGCAACTAGATCTATTATATATTTTATGGATTTAACCTTTGACATTAATGGACAATAATTGTCACATTTTTCAGAGACAGAGAGCAAACACCAGAGGTCACTGACAACAACAGGAGTCATACCATCATTGGCAGTCCGCTGTGCAGTCTCTCTGTGGGAGAGCCAGGGGATCCAGGATGTGGAGATGTCGGCTGGAACACTGAGGGGGAGACGGAAAAGGTCACAGCGGTGAGACTGTTCATCTATTGTTTAACAAACAACATCCACTGTGTGAATGTACTTCTTGAATGAGAGACATGAGAGTCATTGGAATTTTATTTGTGCGGAAGACTACCAAGACAACAGTAGATATGCCTGATTGAGCTTGAATGAATTTCTAACTTCAACTTTATTTTGTCTCAAATAGGAAGGATCGATCCATCCATGGACATATATGGGTTGATGATACTCAGATGATGATATATAAGACTGCTTCGCTGATCACACTGAATGCATGAATTTTTGACACCATGTTTTCAGCGAAGTGTTATGTTCTGTGGTTTCAGTTTTTAACGTCTCATGCTTTAAGAATCCAAAGTTCTGCTTTTGAACGATGAAAAAAATTGTAAGTAACAACCCTCAAAAATGTATAAAAAGTCGACAGCAATAATCAACCAAACCATTAATATTTAATTCCTTGCGGCCCTAATGGGTCAGTAAATGTACTAGATTTTACTTCATATAAGTAAGAGTGGATAAACAGATGTGCATGAGTCAAAGACAGAGTAAAGTTTTAGTCTTACTGTGGTGCCTCTGTAGACCCAAAAGGAAGCGGAAGTTATCCCTGTTAATCTTTAGTCCAGCCAGAATGTCCTCCATCATCCACAGCTCCCTCTGGGCCTGAGACTGATCCTGATCAACGTACAAAGAAAATATTTTACACCCCCAGGTGAGAGCAGCTGTTTTTTTCAAAACATTATAAGTACAATAGTAGGAAAGTTACAAATAAATAACAAATTCACAGGCTCATAATAAAATGTCTCTCAGAAAAGCTGCACTGAAGGTGAGGTCTACCTGTGGCATCCCAAAATTACAGATATGTTGAAGGTGTGAGCGGATTACAGACAGCTCACTCTCCATTCTCTCGTACTGACTCCACACCCGCTCCATTTCCTGGGTGAGAAGATTAATACAGAGAAATGAGCAACAGAAGAGCCCACTGTGGATGCAAAAATATGCAAATTATCGCTGCAAAAAAATGTAAAAGTTTCTCACACACCTGCGAAACATCACACATCCTGGCTCGAATTGTGACCAGATCTTCTTGGAGCAAAGCCTTCTGGGTCAGTGCTTCTTCGTGAGCTCTTGGACCCAGACTCTTCCAGTCTTCCAGCTGCAGTCTGGACACCTCTAATGCACAGTGGACACTATCCTACAATACAACATTTTTACAACAATATTCATTAATATGTGCTCTTTCTCTTGAACGATTGGAAAATGAAAAGTTAAATAAATTCTAGTGTCAAGACTTTTCTGATTAGCCTTCCAATTTTTGGTTTAGGGCCTTTCCCACCTTATCCATCTGTAGCTGAGCCAGCTCCACAGACAGAGACTGCAGCAGCTTGTCACACCCACACAGCCGCGTCAACACAGCCTGAAGAGGGAAAATCAAACTGATGTTTACACAGAAAGAAACATCTGACAGGATGATAGAAAGCTGCATCATGCACTAAGAATTACTTATGAGTACTCACATCTGCATCGCTTTCAAGAGGTCGCAGAGGTGGCGTTTCTCTGAGATCTGGTTTTGGGGTCTGAAAGCATCAAGGTTAACGTAAAATGACTAACTCAAAACATTTTCTTTCGAATTTCTGTCCACCAAAACTAAAAGAATGAATCCGTTGTCCCATTTTTCCAGACCTAGAGTGTTTCATGATGGTTCACTGTTAATGTTTGAGTAATGAGACTTTGCTTCACAGACAAAACAGAGGTAACTGCCATGAGTTTGGCTATGAAAATTCAATTTTTTCCACTAGATATGAGACAAATTTGGAAAGCAGTGTTGTGAATGTAACACTCGTTTTCATGAAGCATAACCATGGCAGAACTCATCATTTGAGACACAACAGATAACAACAACAACAAAAGACAATAATAATTAGAGTAGAACATCATTTATTAGTCACAAACAAAATCTCAGACATAAGAATTAGTAACACATACACTGAGGTAACGTACCCTCCACACAGATAAAAACTGATCACATTCTTCAAGCACAGTAAAAGACGACACCAGAACACAGAAACACAAACAACAACAGAGACGCTGTGAGAGGACAGAGAGCAGCAGGGCTGGCTGTACCATAGCTGGCGGTAGCACGCAAACAGATAAATTGCTGCGGTGATGGTGATGATGGTGGTGGTGGTGGTGGTGTGGTGGGTGGGGAGCATGTGCTGCCCGCGATGATGGGGGCAAAGGGGGCAGTAAGTCTGCGTTAGCCCCTGTGGAGTAGCTCTGAGGCGAGAGACAGCGTGTGTATGGGAAAAACAGAGAACACATGGCGTTATAAGAAACATACTGAGCTGGGCTGAGGTAAAGTATAAGCTGTACCAGAAGTGGTTTCAACAATCAGGAGTTTCAACTTTCTCACTTCTGTTCATAATCACCTTTCCTACCACTGGTCTCCGCCCACTCGGGATGTGATGGACAGAACCGTACGTAGGTGTAGGCTGTGAACAAAAGAAGAAGAAGGTGTGAGGAAAATGTTTATGATACATTTTTAAAAAGCTGCTCCAGAAAAAGAGGTTTCACAGTTAAAGTCACATTTACACCTGGATATGCCCACTCAGTGGGTAAAAACCCTGCAAATTACAAACTGGATCCTACATATTTATCTACCAGTTAAATGTGTTCTCAGGGGAAAACAGCATATTCTAGGTGTTTCAGTCTATGTTTAAAACCCATCACAGCACTGAGTCAGCTCTGCTGAAGGATTTTAGAATTTTCTTTTAGCCACAAACTCAGATCGCTTTGTTGTTTTGGTTCTGATGGACCTAACAGCTGCCTTCGACTAGATCCTTGTTTCTCGTCTTGACAACTGGGTGGGTGTTCAGGGGTGTGCCCTTGCTTGGTTCAGACCCTATCCAACAGGTCGTGGTTTTTCTGTTTGCATTGAAACTAATGAGTTCAATGTATAACCTCTCACGTTGCCCTCCCATTTTCACACAAATGACAGTAAGATCTACATGCCCCTTAAAAGAAAAATACATACTCCTGGAGCCTGCAGAAATCAAGGCATGGATGTCGCTAAATCTACTGCATGTACAGGGACGAGGTCGTGTTGTTAGGGCCTAGTGATGCTTCCAACATCCATTTTGATCAAGGTTTTTTAACTCCACATCTGTCACAGACCACAACTAACCAGAGTGTTTGACTGCTCACTGATTTTAACTTAAAATAATCCAATAAAATCTTTGTTCAAGTCAGCTCTTTATTTCATTTGAGGCATGTTTCAAAAGTTAAGCTTTTCCTTTCTCAATGTCAATTTGAGATTTTAATCCATTTTGTCACAACTTTACTGGACCACTGTAATGCACTGTGCATCGGTCTAAGATGAAAATTTTTGTTGCATCTTCAACTTGTACAAAATGTTGCTTATTGGTTTTTTGCAGGTACCAAGAAACAAGAGCACATCACCTGTATTTCAGACTTTGTTAACTGTTTACCAGTTTGTTTTTGGATTGATTATAAAATCCTTGTTTGCTTTTAAATATCTTCATGGCCACAGTATCTCCTCTGACCCGCTTCAGCCTTACATTCTCCTCAAATCAGCAGATTAAATTATTTTAACTGTCCCAAAGACAAAGATAGTGCTGAGGGGTAACTGTGGAACAATTTACCTTTGAACTTCAAGCAGGCCAACTCATTCCCTTTTTTTAAATCCTCCCTCAAAACATATTTTTCTGCCTTGCTTTTAACTATAATTGAGGTGTTGGCTTTTACTGTTTTTTTTTTTGTTTTATTGTTTCTTGGTGTTTCTTAATTACAGTTATTGTTACTGTTCAAAACTTATAGTTTAGAATTGTGTATAGCACTTTTGCCAAAATTCACACATTTTCAAGTGCTTTTTAATAAAATGCTGTTGAATTGGGTTGAGTGCCATTTTTTGATTTCAAGATGTTTGTGTTAGTTTCTGACCTTGCTCAGGTTTTGCCACCTTTCTGAGACCGGGGTGGTTGGAGTAGATTTGAACTCCAGGTTAGGTGAGGCAGGTGCATAGAACAGAGTCTGTGGCACCATGTTTGGGTCATCGCTGGGTCGAATGTCAACCCTTCCCACTGGTGTGTGAGGTCGTGAACCCAGCTGACCTCTAGAGGTCAGAGAACCTGTTCCCATGAGCTCGGCCTGAGTGGGTGGCGTGTGCTGGCCTAGAAGTGAATCCTCCTCTTGGTTTGGACCACGAGCTCTTCTCCTGCTAAACTCAGGCGGGCTGGGTGTTCTGTTTGAAGGGCTGCATGAAAAACACACACATCAAAGATTGACAAAGCTGGGGCCTCTTTTGGATGATTTTCTCTTTCAAGTAAGGCACAGGGATTTAAATATGCGCCTTTCACACACAGGCATGACTTGACAACCTGCTGTTTCTGTGACGCACACTCCGCCTCCCCCTCGGCTCAGAGCAAGACGTCCCCATCCTCCCACCGCTCAGCTGACTCGGTTCGCTCAGAGCACGGCTGACGTGCCTGTGCTTCTGGGAGGGACCCTCTCCATCAGAGGGGGGTTTTGGGAAGTCCACTGATTCACTGCTGCCACCTATCTGTGTGAAATCCTGATAACTTGAACAGCGCCTGAAGGGGACACAGACATGTAAATTGTTAGCTTCACAGGGTGTTGATTCCACTGCGTGTCCACGCTGAGCAGCAGCGTACCTGTTCAGAGAGCCCTCCTGCTCCATGGTGGCAGACTGACTGAGGGCTCGGACCCAGCCCAACATGTCCTCCTGGGTGTCAGCGCTGAAGAAATATGAGCGCATCCCCTGGTGCACCACCTAATTTCACATAAATGAATCAAAACTACACTTTTATCCACCCACCCAGAAAAGACCATAAGCAGTACAGTGATTTGTGACTCGTTCTCCTCATCAACAAAACTTGGGATTAAAAATCAAAGAGGTTCAGTTTAGTGTTATACTGATTTCAAATGTTAAACAACTCATTGCTTCAGTGCATTCAGATCAGATGAAAAGAAATCAAATATTTATTTCAATGATGTTAAACCAAACTTGTTACCAGAAGACTTTTACCTTGAAGGTGAACTTCCTGTTTTTGCATTCTCGCGGTGTGCAGAAGAGGATTTTATAGCTTGGGAGTGGGATGCTGCCCAGCACAGATTCTTCTCTGCTGTCTGGTGGGAAACAGAAAAGAAGTGAACAAAAGCAGAGAGGCATTGTTGTACAGATCAATCCACATGGCAAGGTTTCATCCTGACAGAGAGCTAGGCTACAGGCTGAGTACCTTTATAGTAAAACAGACAGTAGTCGGAGAGGACAAACCAGCGCCTCTTCCACAGCTTCAAACCAGAGCTGTCCTGCAGAGGGGAGATTATCAGCAGCTGTTTGCTGTCTTAAGGTGAGACTAAAGAAACAAACACTTGATTCAGACATGTTTGTACAATACCTTTTTGTTGAGCCATCCTCTGATGACCACAGGACAGTTGGGGTCTCTCTTGGCTGCCTGGCATCTTTTTCCAAATGTTTGCACTTTCCCCTCACTCTCCTGTATTTTAAAGATTTAAACTAGAATGTAAAATTACATAGAAGTCTGCATAACATTAGAAAATTTATGAAAATTAAAGCAAACCTTTGAAACAGGAAAAAAGGAAACCGTGGCCACGCTGGATGCTTGGCTCACTCTGTCCTGGTCATCCATTCTGCAGTGGAAAGAAATATTTATATGAACATTACAGTTAATCAACGACAACAGGAGAGATTTTTTTGATGGAAATTAGAGATGAAAAAAATTAAATGGATCTTAAGTTATGTTTCCACTCTAATTTTGTCAATTTTGCACAGTTCTTTCTTGTTTCATTGCTTCTAAAAATGCTACACAACGTTTTTATAGCTACGGGCAAATTCATCTGTATGTGTGATAACACATACAGATGAATAAATGTATAAATTAAGACATATAAAGATATGGGTATTTAGATATGACCATTCAAGATATTAAAGGGACTGGCAGGACTTTCTAAGTGATCTCAAAAAAGTCTGATATGTAGCTATATTTGCCTGATCATAATCTGATTTCTCTGATTTACTGAGTACTAATAGTGGACACTGGAGCTTGACTGTCTGACAGAGAAGGAACAGAAAAGTAGAAGAAAGCTAAATGGGAGCGCGATAAAGCACAACCTGGAGGCTAAAACAAGGGCTAAGCTGTTGGTGTCTGTGGAGTGTCTATCAATTAAATAAACTGAAGAGCCAGGGTAAGTTAGCTCTACTTGGTAGATGAGCACTGGTAGGACATAACCGGGATTCACGAATGTTACATGTTACCGATACGTTTCAGAGCACCAGGCTGTGAGGAGTGACAAATGTAGCCTGCTTCCAAACTATTCAACAAACTTACAAGGTTTGCTTGTTGTCCCATTTCAAAGAACAAGGCTATGTGACTGTTAATAAATATATGATGTTGAAAAGATGTCTTGAACAAGGAGAGTAGTATTAGAAGGAAGATATGGGCTACTTTCACTTTCACTTTCACAGTAAATACATGAGTCACAACAGTTTGTACGAGTCCTTCGGCTGAAGGGAGTCACTGCAAACCCACTTTAATATCGCAAAATCAACAATATCGATATTCTCCGCTCACCCTGCATGTACAGCTCAGGCAATCACCCAGTTACTGGTGACTTTCTATCAATGTTGATGACTGACAGTGAGTTCTAATCCAAGAACTGCACTTTCCACATCCTGTTGTATTAAGATGCTTTTATTTTTCTGAAAAGTGCTTAGTTTTCACTGAACAAGTTGTATTGTATTGTTATCAAAATATGTAATTTCATCCATATGGTTCAACCCTAGTTTACACACTTCAACACTGGAATAACTGAATAACATTAATATTATGCAAATTGAAAGGCAATTCTTAAACATGCTTTCCAAGAAGACACGCTAAAAGATGAGTGGCATCCAAACTTAAGCCTCACATGATCTTAAACTGGCCGTCACAACAGATATGACATTCATTCTGGATTAAAATTCATGACAAACAACACAAAATGCTAATTCAGTTAAAAAAAAAATCACGCCAAATAAGTGAAGCATGTAGACAGTCACAGTTCTCCTGAAGCTTTGTGTCCTGAGTTGAAACCCTGCTCACATGTTTGAATGAGCTGGTTACAGCTGGTCACTCCTGTGGATCTAACTCATGAAGCCTTACCAACACAGTCTCAGAGTGTCCCCCTGAAGAAGCCCTCAGTCACTCCCTCAACAGACACATTTGCCACATTCCCATATAGCTGAGATTTTTTCCTACAGTCAACTGTTCATCCTCCCGCTCACTCCGTGTTGTGTGTGTCATGCTCTTTCCCACTTCCAGCGAAACTCTCCCACACGTCTATTCTGAGCCATAACAGGCCGGTGTGCATCCCCACCATGAAATTGACAGGTGACAGCTGCGTCGCCGTGGTAGCAGGGAGGGGCCTGGGACTGTGTGAAAACCAATCTGGCAGCAGGGCCGGGCTGCCGGGGCTGGTATTATGAGACTAAGAGGGATCTGGAATGTGTCCCAAAGTACGACAGAACTGCAGCGGGAACGCCTAAATAAAAGGAAGTTAAGTGGCACGTAGAAGACAAATGTGTAGGGAGGGGAAGAGTCACAGGGTTGTGCTGTTTTTTTTCTGTAGAGTCATGCCGTCTCTTTGGACACGTGACCTACAGGTTTAGCAGCATGAGGTCATATGGCAGCATGTCAGCAGCACCTGCACCTACAAGCCTGAGCCTAAAAATAAACACTTATAATGCTGAATAATTACATGTTTAATATTTCTGCTTCTTATGCTATATTTCACATTCAGTCACTTGTAGAATACTTTTCTTTTAAGAGGAACTTCTTTTTTAACCATTTTTCACAGGGTTTTTTGTTACAAGATGAAGGCTATCAGTGTTTAAATGTTAATGGGTTATAAGGTCTGAGAGTAACACCCCTTTTAAAAGGTTTTCTATTTTATTCCTTTCAGTAGCCATAGTTGAGTTTCTACAGTGTCTCCCTACTCCCCGATGGTACAGAAAATGAACACTAAAATGCTATTGAGTGGCACTTAAAATTTTTTAACCAGGTTTAAAAATTTGTTCAATCACAAACACTAAGTTTTACTGTTAAAAAACAGTTGTATCCACAAATACACAACTGTCACTCCATGAAAAGCTCACTTTATTTCTGCAACATCTTAGACTGGTTCTCCTTTGTACACAGAGTTAATCTTGGTGTAACTGTCGAAGAAAACACAATTTAACAGTTTTTCTTTGCAGCTCACTTATCGTTGACCTCTCATAAAACAGTAGTACAGATCTACTCGAAAGATAAAAGCTCATGAGAAACATCTCACACTAAGCCTCCACAAGCACTCGTGGGTGACCCAGAGGTTGGATTCTGTTCAGCTTCACCAATCTCTGTCAGAATCAACCACAACTCTCCACTAGTGAGCACAGAGTAAATAAGAAAAATACAATCATGTCTTTGTGAGCAATGAAAGCAGAGACTAACAACTTTACAGCCGCTGGGGGTTCTGTGGGTGTTGTGAAGTATTTGGAAAATCTCCTCCTTTATCAGCTGGGGTCACTTGCTCGGGGAGGAGAAGACTTAAAATGCGCAAGAGAAGATGGAGATGGAGGACAAACGGTGGGTTTGTGTACCACACAGAGTGCGCTTTGTGGCTCCCGGGGGACTCTCAGGCATCATGTGAAGCTGGACATTGAGCATGTTTAATACATCGGAACGTAAAATATCCTCCCTCGCCGTCAACCAAAACATTTGCATGTCTCCGGCATTCCTGATCGTTTGAATGTCAACAAAAACATCACAGGGCATTTAACTAAGATTAGGAAATCAGTGACGTAAGACTAAAACAAAATATCGCCTCAGAAGATGACCATATTCAGTATTATCTCACCATCCATTTTTTATTTGTATGTATATGTAATTAGTAAAGTTGAGCTATGGTGGAGCAAAATATAAGCTTTACAAACAAAGCTTTAATAAAACACATTCAGAAAGGTGGGAAAAGTCACCTGGAGTGCCTGTTACTGATGAGTCACCATTAAAACGTCACTGATCTGCTTTAAAATGACATTTATGTTTATTGCACATCTTTTCTTCTTAATAAACAGCAAAATGTTTTAAATGAATAATACCAGGATAAATTAAGCAATATTGAAATTAACTAAAACAAAATTCTGTAATAATGTTTTTCATTCTTAAAGTAAATTTTTTTCAATGTTTATTTCTACATCGAATGTCCAGTATGTTGCATGTAAACTGGTTACACAGTTCAGCATCTACACCCTTAACTGGTATAGCATACCTGTCCCTATTTGGGCCTTAAAATACATTAAGAAAAAACCAACAATAATGTCACTTCAATACCAACAGAAGGGCTTTAAAAGACATATATAGATATAGGTGTCATATTGTTGTACCTGACTAATTGTGCCCGCCTGCCGACTCCTTCACCCTCCATCACTTGGCACTCTTCCTCACAGCATCACCTCCCGCTCAAATGCCCTCTTCCTGACCGACACTGGCTTCTGTTGCCCAAATGAGTCCCTCCTGCGATACTCCTCTTCTCTCCTCGTACGTGTGAATCTCCCTCTCTGTTTCTCACTTCTTCAGCCGGCCCGGCAGCAGCAGCAGCAGTCTTTGTCCGGTAATGTGTCTACCTACACTGGCTCTTCAATACTCCCCTGCTCCACTGTCCTCTGACAGTGCCCTCACTGTGAGCCCCTTCTTTCTTCCTCCCCCCTTCTCTGCTTCTCCCTCTTCTTCTCCAGTGTCCCTCCCTCTCACCCGGCCTTCCACAGCCTCTCTGTCTGTGCCTGAGTGTGGGTTTGTGACTTTGGAATCTACAGAAAAACAGCTGGTCCCTCATGCTTTGTGTCTGCCCTTTGCATTAATCAAAGCTTTTTGGATCTGGCTTGATAAGTTCTACAGATGGATCTGAAATATTACGAATGATGGAGGCCAATGAGGCAGACAAGTTTCCTGTCACACCTGGTTGCTAGAAAGTGTATTTGACACACAAACTCCTGAATTTAACTTGTTGAATGCAGAATTAAACCCAGTTTTAGTGCTAGAATCAGGTAACATGATACAAATTATGCAATAGGAAGCACTAGGTATTCTTGTTTTATGCATTTGTTTCTTTCAAGTTGGCTGTTTTAGTGTGTGACACATGACAGTGCATATTGAGGGTCCTAAGGCTCACTTCTTTTTGTCCCAGAGCTAACAGCACTGTCAGTTCAAAATAATTCAATTTAATAGGATCACAGCTCCAGTCCATGTTGTCCCTCCATCCGTCCTTTTTCTAGCTGGGCTAAAACTCCATTAGATGAAGCCTTATCAAATACTCTTGGGGTGTCATCGTCGGGTCCCTCAGGCCGTCCCAAGTTTGTTTCTCAAAAAAAAAAAAAAAAACAAGATAAGGGTTTTTTTCAGCAGGGCAAAATTTGCTGAAAAAATTGTCTTTTTTTCTGTTTTTCTAACTGGTCCAAAACTCTAAAACACGTTGCCTGAGGCCTTGAAGACTCATTGGTTGTCACTGTCAGGTCCTTAAGTGTCCCTACATTTGAAGACATTGAAGTTCTATTTTTGATTGTGGAGTGATTTTTCCACTTCATTATTGCAAGGATTCTAGTGGAACTGGATTAAATTATTGTAAAATTATGACCTAAATATGGTGATGAATTATGCATGTACTGCTGTAGAGATGTATACATCTAAAGAATTTAACGATAAGTCATAATCAAAATGTTCTATACTTGGAAAGTCAAGAAGTTGAGACCTTTCTAAAACCACCCAAAAAGCATCTGCAAAATGTGGGTTAATTGTTCTGCTGCACTGAGCCAGCATCTTCTAAAGTTCTTCTTAAGAAACTTGAATCCATGCAGGGATTTGCCTGCAGTACCAAAAAAAAAAAAAAAAAAAAAGGCAAACCTATGTGAATCGAGATTTAAGAAATTAGGTGGAAAATGTTTTAAGGTAATAAAACCAAGAGCCTGTCTGGTCATGAAAATTATTTGAAAAACCAGACAAAAAGAGGAGCGCTCAAAGAAAAAGTTGGAGCTGGAGCTCAGCAGCAGGACATGGACGCCTCAGGAGAGCTGGCATTAATGCTGCGCAAGAGGAAGATATCAAAGGCATTTTAAGAGCTATGATAAGAACAAGAGGATAGGGGAAAAGTCAAGTCTAAAATTACTCTCAGAGGAAAGCAGCCTGAAGGCCTGGCTGCTTGGTGGCACCATTTTTACTCTCATGAATAAAGCAGAGATAAATACCCAAGAGCTGTGTCTAGAAATGCTGTTGTTAAAATCCTGCAGCCCCAACACTTTGCTGCAACACAAAACATGCATGCAAGTGCTCAATTCTCACATAGTAATTGTACCATCATGGTATTATTAGTGCTCACATGTCCAGACATTTGGTTTTGACCAATGGGTCGTGACCTCAGATACCCAGGATGTCCAGTTCCCACAGGGAGACGAATCAGTCTGCTTCCAGATATTTACGACCCCTCCCTTTTAGCATAGGCCACAATGAGCTGTGGTGACTGACAGCTGCACAGATACTTATCAGCTCCTGTTACACACCAAACAACCAGCAAACAACCTGTGGGGGCCCAACAAACAGGAAGTGGGGACACTGATTTCAAGGGATTGTAGGAAATGTAGTTCTCAACGCAACAGAGCCCTGAATACAGGCCTCAACTAGACATCCATGCAATTTGTTTACTATTTTACGATTTGAGTTAATCAGTTTGTTTCCTCAGAATCTTAACTTTACATCAGGGGATCCTCAGAGTTACAAAAGCACAAAGCAAAGAAGAAAATAAGAATCTTGTCTTACCTCATGAGTGTGAGCAAACAATTGAGTGTGTTGGTCCGACCAATCATATCTGACTGTTAAGTTTTCCAAACCCCAAGAAAACTGTCCTGTAATGAGACCAAAAAGTAAGAACCCTGGGATAAATTCATTCATAAATCAAGGGAAGAACAACACCGTTCTAACAAAGGTCAGAGCAAACTGTCAAAATGAGGCTTACTGACTGGCTGCATTGTAACATTTGACTGAAATGGAGGAAAAGGACCTTTGGGAGAAGAAGAAAGCTGCTATACACGGTAAATCAACGCAGTGAATTTGACGTTAGCTTCCTTTGAAGTGTGTGTTTCGGGGTTTTTCATGCTAAAGTTAATGAAACGTGTGGTGTAAGCACGTGCTAAGTGTTGTTTCATCGAATATTCGGTTGGAGAAGCAGAACCCGCCGTTTGCTTCTGTTGTTTCTGCCGTAAATCATGGTGTACATTGCCCTATCGTACTTACTTTAGACCAGCTGCCATGATGTGATATTAAACGTCATATTTGATATTTTTTTCTCCTCAAACTTTTGCAACGGACGAAGTCTCTTAAAAGGCTCAGCGATATCAACCTATTTAATTTGATTTGGTGACATTAAATTCAAGCTCCATGGACTCAAAAATGCAACACACGCAGAAGTCTTAAGTCAAAATCGTGAAATAAAAGTTCATACATGTTTGAAAAGTCAAAATATTGAGGACAAAAACAAAACAAAACCATGAAATAAAAAAGAAAAAAATCGAGATTTTGAGAAATTTTCATAGAAAAAGTCAATACTTTGAGATATAAAAAAAGTCATAACTTTGAGATTAAGTAAAAAAAAAAAAAAAAAGAGGAACAAAAGAATTCAGATAAACGGTCGAGATTTGAGATAAGAAATAATTATTTTATAGAAAACCCATATTTTTAGATGACGAAAGCCAAAAGTCAAACGCAAAAACTAGAAGTTTGAGATTGAGTTAAATTTTGAGATAATGACGTCAGAATATGATTTTTAAAAAAGTCAAATTTTTGACTTTTTATCTCATAGTTTTGACCCTTTCCTAAAATTTTGACCAAATGAAATAAAATCTCAACAAAGCCAGATTTCAATATATATCTTTTGTAAGTTGCAGAAATGGGCTTCTATAAGTTGTAATATAGGAATGTTAACAGAAATGAGACTCAATTCTGACAAGACATTTCAACAAAGAAAAGACAATGTATTGATCCAGATTTTAATCCAACAACTTTTCCTGACATAAAATGAAATAAAAAAACTGAGGAAAGAGTGTTTAAAAATAGAAAAGTCTTCTTTTGATATTTTTAATATCTCATTCAGGTAAAACTGGTGGTTCATTTGTGGTGCACAAATGTCAAAAACCCAGCAGATGGTGCTGCAGATCAGTCATCTGCTTCACAGTCAGTTTCACTAGTTTGTTGCTGTATTAATGCTGTATTAATAAGGTGTGTTTCAGTGGAAATTAAATTAATCACAAACATGACATTGTTTGACTGTGTGATCACAGGACAACATCATTACCTCAGAGTACGATGGAAGCTCAAGTGCAAACATGTTTGTCTTGTAATGTAACTGTTTCTCCAGCAGAGGGAAGTGTTGTCTTTAACTATGATGTACAGCAGGATAATTCATTCAATTCAAATAAAAAAAAAACTTTGTATATTTGTTATAGTTTGTTATTGTTTTTTTTTATTTGTTTTAACTTTAATTTGCCTTTAACTTTGATTGACTCTCCCAGGGCCCACTTATAAAAAAAAAATCTGGCAATGAGGTGGACATTCACATAACACTTGCAGAAAATGAATGAAAAGAAATAAGAATTGGAACTTATGCCACTGCTGGATATTTTATTTTTAGCCTTTAGTCAGAAGTTTAACTGAAGAGCCACCTAATTAAAGATATGTAATAAATACATATTATGTATTTAGGAGCAAATACAGTTATGATGAGATTTGAAATCTTAGTTTATTTTAGCATAACAGATTACAGGCCCAATGACCAAATTCAGACAGACCAGCTGGTAAAATTCAATCAAGTTCCCCTTTGAAAGGGTCCTGTCAGCTCTTAGAGTAAATATAGTCCCCTTCTTCCAGAGCAACCAGGTTTGTGGTGTACAGATGGAGTCAAAACAAGAAAACAAAGACATCATGAGACCATAAAAAGACCTCGACCCTGATCCAAATGTCATGTACTGTATGCACCACGTGTTATAGACCAGAATCTATATGTTAGGAGCTGACACATCAAGGGTGAATGATGCTTGTGGTATATCTTTATACATACATGTGTTCGTATGTGTGAGTTATACATACAGACAGAGAAGAGAGCAACATGTAATTGATGCTCACTGCAGGCTGCGTCCTGCTGTGGGCAGTTTGAATGAGAGCCAGCAGCTACATGACAGCAGACCTGTGGGGACCAATAAAGTCTGAATGAATTAGAGTGCATATCATTGATATGATGGTGTTGGACCAGATGGGAATAAAATTATGGAGTAGATGTAATTTAGAACCAGCTGAATTCAATTCATCAAGCTGCTGCACAAGTGTTTACACTGTGTGAATAAATTCCTGGAGGAATAAGAATAGTGACAGACAGACAGCAGATAAAAGCAGATTCATTATTTTTGTAGTACATGAACAATCAGGTTTTGGCAGCTTATTTATTTCACCAACACCAGAAACTAATATTTTATCTTTAAAAAAACTCAAATTGATATCTTTCTCCTGGTTTCTTCATAATGTGAGCAATGCAGCGTACACAACATGAAATATGTGACACTCTCCCTGCAGTCTATATGTCATGCTATATGTGCCACCTATATAACATATACTACTTTGCTCATGACACCAGCTTAGAGTTACTGGCGCTCGCTCACATGCCCAGCATCCAGATTCAAAAGTGTAGGGTGCTGCTGCTCAGTACAGGAGCTTATTCCGGGCCCTGCTTGTGTTTTCTTTGGTGCGAATGTGTGTTTGTGCTTGTCAGATAGGTTTAACTGCTGAGATCACTGACTGTAAATCATCACTTAAACCCTGCTCATCACAAGCACCACAGCATAAATCATACTTACGTGTACTCCAGCAGTTAAATATACATTGAGTTATGCAACTGTATCTTTGTTTTTCCTGACAGTAGTGGAGCTAATATTCAAAAGCATTATCCCTAAAACCCTTCTGTACACACACTTCACCTGTTAACGAGGTGCTAACGTCTGTTTCTATTGGATGCATACATTTCTGAAGTATCCAGTACAGAAGGATTTAGATAAGGCTCAAACTTGCTATGACTGTTCTCTGATTAATATGATTTATTCAGAGGAAAAAAGACCGCCGTTTGGATTTATTTATTTTTCAGGACATTTTTCAAAAGTATTGCAAGGCATTTCATACAGTGGGCAGTTATTTGAGCTATAGCAGGGGCTAAAATGCACTGTTTTCCATCTGTTTTTAATATCACACTATTGAAGAATTTCATGGCAGTATGCATACATCTTTTATATGCAGGCCTAGTGTTGCAGTTACTGGCAGAATCTTGTACCAAATTCAATGAAAGTAGGTTTGAAATTTTGCTTTCCGAGAGACAATTAAAATTTCACAACACATTTAAGAACATTTTCTGATATTATTAAATGTTGTTTTTCCATCTCAACATATTTTGGAGACAAACAGCACACAAAATGCATATTTTTTTTAATTTGATGATGCCTTGCAATCAGTTCAAACACAGAATAAAAAGTCATTGGCCTGTGTACCCTTTAAAGGGAGGGTCTGTAGGAATTTCATCACTGTTTGTAAACACATCCAAACTTGGCTTCTCCCCCCGCAGCAGCAGCACATGCCCACTGCCTCCAACCATAGCCAACAATAACAATTACAAGAGCCATACACTTGACTTCCTGCAGGTAAATGAAGTGTCCTACAAATATGATATCATTCCTTCTCTTTGTTACAGCAGCTGTTGTATCTGCTTAAGGGTAGCTTCTCCCACAATCCCACTATCATTACCACGCTAAGTCACTTGCACATTGAGTGCTGTGTGATTGGCTGGAGTCACTGGCCTCTCCGCCAAGAGACGTCCTGAGTCAACCAAAACATCAACAAGCAGGCAGGGGAGGGGGTGAGGCAGACACTGACACACATGTAGCCTGTTGAGGCCCACAGATGAGGATTGGGCAGGATGATTCCCATTAAAGTTGACATTTGTAATTTCTCAGGATCCTGCAGACCTTACCTTTTAATAAATCTGAATTCAACTGAAAAACCTGAATTTTTCCAAAGTAAATGATGCAAAACTGTTTCCTTGGTGTAGAAACCACCTTTACTTTTCTGTGTAATTAATCATCACAATGTATAACCTACAGCACTAATCTTTTCATTGAGGTTTTGTGCTGTTTCTGTCAGGATGTTATTAATCATAAGAGAGGAATCAGGCCCGAATAAGCCCAATTACCTTGTAGTCAGAACCTAACTTTAGTAATGACTGACAGACAGAATGAAGATGTGCTGTGTATTATTTGCTTCTGAACTGCATTTTACAGAGATAATGGAATTAAAATTCATAGATTTTTCATTGTAATGCCAGCAGCAATTCCATACCTCCAAGCTTTATCCTTAGTAACAACTGTGGCAAGCTTCTCCTCTGTTCTGTTGCTGGAAACAGCAAACTGCAGAGGTTTTACGAGAGAAACAGGCACCACCAGCTGAGAAATCAGACAGCTATACAATGGGCTCACACTCACTATAAAAGTTATAAAGAGAAGCTGCAAATCCAGGCGATAAGTCTCTGCACTGTGGGTTCAACACCATAGGTTACCCATCCCTGATTGTCACATTGTTTACATATATTACATTGCTTAATATGATATTGTTTTTGTTAGACTCTTTCCGTTAATAAATCAAAGAAAAAATACAAAATGAAGCAAAAATTGTTAATAGACATATTGAAAATGAATGACACTCATCTAAAGCAATTCAAAACCAATATTCATGTATAAGCGAGTGCACTTTACACTTAAATTGTACATGAAATTCAAAATTCATGCTTTGTTATTGTAAAAGAATCACTGTGAGTAATGTTAGCCATCATGAAAAACAGCACAGACTGCTTTTCACTTTCTTGTGTACTTTTAGAAAACAGTCCTGTAAATTAAAAGTACTATTGAATTTGATGAGTGTTTTTTCCCTCTTCACTGGAAAACCTGGGAGATCTGGAAGTCATCAAACTAACTGTCAGGTGTAGTTTGTCAATTTAGATTTCTTACTTTTAGCGTCTCTTAACTCTGACAGACATGTTTAGAATTGCTTGGGGCTCCTCTTGGTGCTCACTTTAATGAGGTTGTGTCATACGTTGGAAGTGTGAAACTCTGTTTGTCTGCGCACCCTGCTTTTAGTTTCCTTAAAGCTCATATTTTAGGTGTGAAGGCGGCAGAAGTTGAGGCCCGCCTGTCGAAGCAGGAAAGTGATCTTCATGCTGGAGCCGCTCACATTTCAAAGTGAGCCCCTCTGACTCTGTGGGGGGTGATTCTCACTCCATCTGCTTCTCAGCCAAAAAGAATGTAGCCAGGGGATTGATGCTGTCCGTGACCGTTCTAACCTGTGTGTGCAACTGTATCCCAGGAACACCTTGGCCTTCACCTTTTAGGGAATGTTCAAAACAGACCCAGCAAAAACTAGGTCAGACATTTGGGACGTAGAAGTGAACACATGATCAAATATCTACAATCATTAATTATGAAATTTGGTTAATTATAGGTATAAGTGTCAATTTGTTTTAATATGGTCTTTATTTCATGTTTTATAAAGTCACAAATATCACAACAGTTCATTATCATTCAATCTGATGCTGCAGGAAAACACACAATAGGAGAAAGTCATACAGGGTCATAAAATACACGGAAGTGAAAAAAAATAGTCTGCAAAATCTGAAACAGAATTAATGGATTCATGTGTAAATGAGCCATCAACTAATCACAGTTATACAACATCCACCACATTGAAAAAAAACTTTCAGTCATCTCTAAAGCCTCTCCAAAAAGGTTTTTCTAAAGCTATTCACTCAGGTTTTTTCAGTATTGTGCATGAGGATTGAATTCCCACCCAGACTCCGGGCAGAATCTTTTTATCAGTGGCGATTTTAACTTTCTGCAGCAGAATAGCTTCTCTCTCTGTTCCCTCCCCTCCCTCGGTTATGATATAAAAGTTCATGATCCCTGCAGGCTGGTCGATGTAAACTCCCAAAGTGGAGCTGTAAGGGAAGTCGAGGATGTCTTTGGGGAG
The DNA here is from genome assembly GCA_008086565.1 of Thalassoma bifasciatum. Classification (NCBI taxonomy): domain Eukaryota; kingdom Metazoa; phylum Chordata; class Actinopteri; order Labriformes; family Labridae; genus Thalassoma; species Thalassoma bifasciatum. Next base: position 488,021 of record RPOG01000021.1, read on the forward strand.
GCCGTTGAACCACAGCTGATACCGTGTACCAGCCCAACACAGACCCCATGAGTCTTCGTTGTCTCCCAGACCGCTTGGTCCAGCGCTCACTTTGCGCCCTGTTCCTTCAAATGTGGCTCCGATTACCATCCAGCCTGTATACTCCACCTCCCAGTAAGCCCTCATGTTCCAGATCACCTCCTTGCACACGACCTAAAATAGAAAGATAAGTCACATAAGTCATCCTCTGTTCGCAGTCAGCTCTCATCATTAGCAGTCTCACACCCCCATGAGAGTGTTTTCTGACCTACCTGTGGGCATTGCTCATATCTCTCTGGTCTCTCCAGGACGGGACAAACCTCCTGAGTCCTGCGGCACAGCTTAGACCCACCATCAGATATCCACAACAAATTGTTGGCAGTTTTATCATCCAAAGTCAGATTCATCCAATCTGCAGGAGGAAAATCAAAGTTTTAAGTTGATGAGAAGAATCTTAAACCTTAATGATGTACAGAGAAGAAAATCTGCTCGTACGTTTGAGGAGCTCTGCTCTGCATGTTGGCTCTGGCAGGTTTGGTTCGTAAACTGGTGGTTCTGCAAGGAAAAAATATTGGCTTTAACAAAAACCCATAAAGCTTAGTAAAGAGTTCAAAAGTACAGTGCAAGTATTTTACCTGGAATTTTCTTCTCTTTCTTGCCGGACTTCTTTCCTTAAAAAAAATCCCATAATGGTCAGAAGTTATTGAGCATATATTTGACTGGAGTCTTTTCATGTTGCATAGAAATTCATCATACAACGCATGAAATAGCCCAAATGCTGGCTTTAAACTGGAAAGAAAAGGTAAACACAGTAAAACCTAAGTGCTGAACTTTTATAAGATCTGACGTGTTTGAAGACACTTTTTAACCACTTTTCTTTTCTTTTCACTTAGTAAGAGATTCTGAGTCCTTAAATGCCTCTCATGCTAAGCTTCAATGACTAAGTCTAAGTTAAGTTTTAAAAAAGAAAGCTACGGCCACTTGAGTGAGAAGTTCAAAGGTAGTTTTTGAATTTTATATCATTTTATTTGACAGTTTTGCACAACATGTCTGTTAAAATAGTGATGAGGCTTTCAAACAAGCTTTGTCATACCTGGTTTGGTGGTCTCCATGACGATGACAGCAGAATTGGGTCTAGCTGGCATCTTGAGGCTGTGATCTATAGATTCTTCTGAATACTCAGATCTTTCCAGAGTAAAGGTGCGTAGTCTCCCACTCGACTTTTATATCCCCCTTCGAGAAGAGCTGAGGGGGGGCATCTGGAGGAGGTGTAGAGGTCAGTGGAACAGGAGCTCAGCAGGGGGTCAGGGGAGTGTACGCATTTGACTTTGACTTATGGATGTAAGTGAGGTGAGGGCGGGAATCTGACACCTCGGAAACTTTAGGAGTGTGATCAGAAAAGCAACGAGATGGCCACAGGCATGACTGGAAGTAAGATTGAGAAACTAGTTTCGTCAGTGTTGTCAGCAAACGCCTCAGACAGAAACAAAACGGCTTAATGACTAAGACTTTTCAGAGAGGCCAGACAAACTATGTCAAAACTGGCGCCTCTAGGTGTATCCTGTAGGTCAAAGATCATCTGTGCCTCAATTTATTCTTAACGTAATTAGTTTATCGAGTCTAAATTACCTCTGACCTGAAAACATGGCAGAAAGGTGTGTCCAGTAACCCACTGGGAGATAAAGCTACTGTGAGGAGCTATTGGCTGGTTACGAAACAGACTGATATTAATGTCTCCTCTTGACCTACAAACCCAAAGATGTTATGATTAATCCTGCGACAGCTGAAGGTGTCAAATGAGGAGATTATCTGTGCGCTACCGAAACAAAATTTAAAACATGTTTTCCACTGCCCAGGAGCTTTCTGTGGTGATGCATTTGACCATTTATAGAAAGGAGTAAAATTTGTTGCCTACATATGTACACGACAAAACCAGCAGATTGGAAGTGACACTATGTCCACAGGAGGCGCCAGAGGCGACACATGCCAAGTTGTTCAATGGAGCTTGAACCTGAGAGGGTATGCAAGGGGGACAGTTAGGATGATCTTTGGCTGGAGTTTTTGTGGAATAAAGCCAAATGGAAGGGCAGCCAGTGATTTGATCATGTCCTCTGATATCACCATGGTAGCCTCACGACCACAAAAGAAGTACAATGATGCCAGGAGATGCACTATTAGATATCATAGGCTGCAAAATCATGCAAAAAAACAAACTGCAACAGAAATCTGATTGAGGTTTTATTCAGCAAAAAAATGGAGTAAAACAAACACACAAATATAAATTACTAAAGCCTTGAGTGGTCCTGTGGGTTCTGGAAATGTCTAAAAGAATGAAGGGTCAAAGGTGAACTCCAGCCTATCTCATACAGGGCCGTACTTTGTACCTCAAACTGAAATCTACAAACTTTAAAGTGGTGAAGTGTGCAACCCTTATTAGGTTGGTGAACACTTCAGTGATGTGTAGCTGATGTTCAGTCATCATATGTTCAAAGCTGCCTAAAAGATAACAAAGAAAGAAATGGTTTCACCTTTTGTTTTGTTTTTTGCAATATTTCAGCACAGAGTCAGACTTTATTCCTCTGGCTTTACAATCAAACAGTGTGACTGATTCCCCACCCAGAACCCTGGTAACATCTTCTCTGTAAAGGTGCTTGTAATCCGCTGCAAAAGTTTCACTTCCCTTCCCCCATTGCTCTCCTTTCCATTCTTCTCTGCCTTCTCTTCCTTCTCCTCTTCCTCTTCTTTCTCCTCTTTCTCCTCTTCCACAGCGTAGAAGTTGAGGACACCAGCCGGCTGGTCGAGGTAAACACCAATTCTGGAGCATTTAGGGATCTCTGTGAGCTCTATGTTATCGCCATTGTGCCATGAGTGATAGCTTGACCCGCTCCAGCCGAGACCCCAGGACTCCTCGTTTTCTCCCAGGCCACACGGTCCTTGATTATTCCTCCTCCCTGCTCGCTCGTACGCAACCCCGATCACTACCCATCCAGAGAAGTCCACCTCCCAGTAGGCTCTGAAGCCCAGAATGCCTTCTCTGCAGAGAACCTTTTGGGATTAGGATGAAATGAACAGCATGAATCAAGTAATCGTACCGTAAACTGTGATTTACTGTCTCAGCCACAGCAAAAAAATCCAGAGCAGCTTAGCTCTCTCTGCCTTGCAATGCAAACCAGCTACCTCAGGATTTAAATAAACACCGGGGAGGGCCCTCAGGTCTATGAAACAGTTGCTTGGGTGTCAAAATCATGTAAGAGTACACCTGCTGTGGCACGGTGATGACAAGCTCTGGGCTTATTAGAGACATTCTTTAGAAACACTGTTATGCCATCTAAGTAGATCATTTACGTCTTTATCTTTTACCTGTGGAGCATATTCATATCGCTCAGGTCTGTCCAGAACGGGGCAGGTGACTCCATCAGTCATTCTGGCCACCTTAGCTCCGCCCTCTGTGATCCAGAGCACCTTATTGGCTGTTTTGTCATCCAGGGAAATATTGAACCAGTCTAGACCAAAAGAAAAAAAATAAGAAATAATAATCTAGATTTTCTTTATGATCTTTAGAATTTTGCAACAAAATATCCTTAAAAAAGATTATTCCATCCAAGTCTGCAATTCCAGAAAGTATGTTCTTTTATTTATTGCAACAATTAAAGTTATCAAGTGTGTCATGGGCCTTTTATGAAGTTGATTGCAGCCACTCTATCGGCTGGAGGACTCTCGCTACTCTTTGTCCAAGTCATCCTTTTACTGGATACAATGTGACGCAGTAACGTATTTATCAACAGTTACGTAACACTGTTGTTTAAAATGTCACAACAAACAAACTTTTGTTTAGTAGTTTAGTAGCCTGCTACTCACACCCTGGTGCTCTGAAAACATGTCTGTTACATGTAATGTTCATAAGTCCTTGTTATGGCTTATCAGTGCTTATCTACTAAGCAGGGCAAACATAACTTGACTGCTCATTTTATTGACAGACTCACAAGTTTGAACAGACCACTGCAGTCTAACTGCTGCATGTTGGCTTGAATTAACATTTTCACAAACAGGACAACCCATATTTTAGCCTTTAGCTTGTTTTTAGCCTTTAGCCAGTTTTTAGCCAATAGCCCGTGCTCTATCATTTTCCTGTTTAGCTTCCATCTGCTTTTCGGTTCCTTTTATATCAAGAAAGTCAAGCTCTATTGTTCACCATTTGCTACGACTAAACAGATCTAAGAAATCATTTTCAGCAGCAAAAAGCACAGATCTCTCTTCTCACTTCTAAACTTCATTAGCTGATGAGGTGTTGTCATAGAGACTTTGATTTGTTCTAAATCAATCTGATCCTGCCTGACCTGAAATCAGGAATTAGCATTTGGAAATAACTTATGTTAGCACTGACTTGTGGACTACGATCAGGCATTTATCTAGATATCAGACTTTCCCAAGATCACTTAAACGTCCTGACAGTCCCTTTAAACTTGTTTGAAGAACACTTAAGCCTTACGTTTGATGAGCTCAGCTCTGCATGTGGGCTCAGGGATGTTTGGATCGTATGCTGGGATCTTCTCTGGGGAGTGACAGATCAACATCAGTTACGTGTCAGACAAGGTCGGGGGAACTCTAGATGGATGGCATTTCCAGCCACACCTATGGACAGTTTATAACACCTGTAAAAAGTTCTCATCTTACCTGTGTTTTCAGCTTTTGATTTCTTTCCTGCAAAAAAAAAGATTGAAACTGATTTTTTTTGTGTGTGTTTTTAGAAAACATACCTATATATAGGGTGTCATACTTGGCTGTTATATATCCAACTGTATGAGCTGCGGTATGTGGTGAGACACTTAAAAGAAATATCAGCTTATACTTAGAAAACCATCTGCCTCCGTCAGATCATCGCATAAACCAGTGCGTGCTTTTATGGAGTTAACGTTTGATTCATGTCAGGCTGTTAGGATCATACAGACACCTCTCATGCTGCAGGGGTTAGTTGTGGTCACGCCCAGGCAGTGTGTAAAGCTTAAGGCAGTCATCAGATAAGAAGAGGGAGAGGATCTGCTTTCTAAGGTTGGATAAGTTCAGATCAGTTCAGCATTTGTTGCTCGTAGTACGTAACAACGTGTAGGGTGAAGAAAGGTGATCAAAGTCATGCCTGTAAGTGCCAGAAAAATCTGCCACACATGCAACAAAATAAAAAGTAGGTAATGTAAGGGATCCTCTTCACTTAAATCAGGCTCAGAGTAGCCTTTATTCGCCAAGAATGCAAAAAAACTGTAAAAAACTGTACTCTCTCTGTAAAAACCTGTATGAATAAATATTAAGTTATATAGTACAATTAATAAAGACGTCAAAAAATTGAAATGTAAAAGAGAGATTAAAGGGAGATTAAAGTAAGAAAAGAGATTACAAGAGACAATTTGACGATTGACTCTATTTATTTTACAGTTGGGAGCACTCTCTGGAAAAAACTAGCTTTAGCACTAGGGATAAGGACTTCACTTCCCATAAGCCTTTGTTCTCCACTGTCATAATGAACCAATTTTGTTTTAGTTTTGGTTTGTTTTGATGAAAATGAATGGAGAGCAGATCTTCTTTTAGGGAATCCTGGTTATGTCCTACCAGTGCACCAAGCGTACCGAGCAGAGTAAAGTAACCTGGCTCTTCATTTTATTGATGGATTCTCTGGCTTGAACAGATCACTGCAGTATAACTGCTCCATGTGGGTTATAATGAACATTATCACAATCAGCTCAGCTGCACTTCGTCGGCCAGCCAGTCTCTGTTGTCATAGAGACTTCGACTTGCCGTAAATCAATTTGGTTTCCGCTGGACTTGACCAGAGAGCTGAGAAATAACATTTAGAAACAACCAATTTTAGTGCTGATAATCTTATTTTATGATTAGGCATGTATCTATAATTGGGACTTGTTCAAAATCACTTAAAAAGTCATAGTCTCTTTAAGTTTTCTCTCAGGTGCTGTTCTGTGTCACTCATTCCTTGAAACAATGCATGATTAACCATTCTCACATCACATTCTTCAGCCTGTATGCCAACTTTGTAACTTAATCTTTGCTCTCAAGTGTTAGCATGCAGTCTTGAGAGGGAGATCGGAAAGAGGAGACACTTTATCCTTTCAGCATTGACATGTCAACATCGACTACCACAACGATACATGTTATTTATATGCACCATCACCTAAAAATAAGCAACCTGGTTTGTTCACACATCAGCATCTTCTCAGATTGTGTGACTCTTGGCAGGCGTATGAAAGAACTTTTGAAGGAAGTAATGAAAGTAAAAGAGAACATTTTACTAGAACATGTCACAATTTCCCCCATTTTTTTACCCTAATAGTTATTTCTGCACCTCTAAGTATGTGTTCCGCTTCCAGAGGAGCCGCTATTTATCTCTCTGTTGACTGAAGGCTGACAGACATCATGTAGGAATTTTAAACCACCTGTCTGGATTTAGCACAAGGTGATGAAAATAGAAGCTTTGTCTTGTCTCATTACAACCTGACACCCTACTAAACATTTAAGCTTTAAAGCGGCCCCAAACCCCTACGGGCCATTGTGCGCGGTACTCATTAGTCAAGTTTAAAAGATTAGAAAAATATTTTGATAACAGTTTGGACCTTCTTGCTACATTTATTCCACTGAAAATGAAAGTAAATTAAAATCAAATTGTGGCACTTTTAATGCAAATCATGTAACAGCTCCACATAAATCCATTTTATTGTCCATAAAGCCTAACCAAAGTGACCCCACTCTTTTTATTTGGATGATATCAGCCACATCTTCTCCTAATGATTGATATTTCTTTGTACATGCAGTGTCAGTGTGTCCCAGACAAAGACCGTTCTAAATCTCTTTAAATGTAGATAATGTTGACACCAGCAGACCCTTGCTCCCAGGCAGTAAAACCATTATGTGCCCCTCACTAAGACAAGCATGAAATCATCCGGTGAAATACTGCGCTTTTTCACACACACATAAACCCTTATGACCCATGCACTTGGAGATTAAACCCCAGAGGGTAATAAGAAAAGCACCCACTGCTGCAAAAACATGCTGCGGTTATTGAATCAGAACATTCAAAGCTTTAGAAATCTGAATTTAGCATTAGAGAAATAAAATTGGCAATGTTGCAGTTTAATTTGTAAGATATTGATATGGCAGAAAAGAGGAAAGAGGATTATTACTCAAAAGTTAACACTATTGAACTGCTGCATTGAAACGAACAGGTCTGAAATGTAAATATTGAAGAAAATGTCACCTCTATCGGCTTTCCTTGTGTCAGATATGATTCTGTTGGTGGTGGGCATCTTGACTCAGTCTTGTCCGGCCCCGATCTGTCTCGGTATGTTCTCAGTATGAGGTGTGTGGAGTCTCCACTGAGAGGCCCCTGAGAGCCGCTCATTTATACCTTTGATGCATGACAGACATGAAGGATGGAGGGCCGGTGGCGTGGACATGAACGTGAGATATAAGATAGAGGGGGGGTGTAACTGGACCGGTGTATGTATGTTTTTCCTAAAAAAGGTTTCATGGATGCTTCAATGTCTGTGGGAGACGCCCTGTTACTACGAAAACCCCGCCCACTCACTCCTTACATCATGATCACTGATCCTCTGACATTTCTCTGTGACAGCATTGATGCACCGAAGGTGGACAGGGTGATAAGTGTTTGCAAGCAGGCCCTCTCTCTCACACACACAGACTAGGAATGCAGCTGCAAACATCTAAATCTTCATCCTGGAGTTCCTGCTGTCAGACTCTGAGCTGTGTGTGGTTTAACATGTGCAAAATGTCAGAGAACACTTATGTAATATAAGCTGTCAGTGAACACATTTAATCATCAGGTTTGTAAAGGTGGACTTAAAGTGTTTAACAAAAATATTATTGGTGCTGCTTTTCTTTTTACTGATTCATAACATTTAACATTAGAAGTTTCAAAAAGCAAAAAGTTTGGTGTCTATTTCTCATTAATGTGTAAGAATCAGTGAAGTCATCCCATAAAGCACCGATTTCACACGTTCCACATGTCGTCTCATTGCCTTTGTATTGTCTATTAAGAAAAAAAAATCAACCCCAGATGAAATCTGATCCAATCCAGGAAGAAGAAAACATTTTCTTCAACAGACAGAAACTTCAGGCAAAACCAGACTTGTGCTTGACAAACATCTGTGGAGAGTTTGTTGGAACTAAACAGGGGGACAGAGGGAGATACAGAAACAGTACAAACAGTAGCATAAGTCGTGCAGACATGGTTAGCTATGTACTGCTTACAAAAGCAACAAATTCAATTGAGTTTAATTCAATTTAATGCAGAAGACCCTATCTAGCCAGAGAGGCAATTAAAGGCACAGAGAGCATTAAACAATGTAAACAACCGTCAACGAAGATAAGAAAACAAAAAGCACAAAGTGCAATGTTGCACATTGAATTTAGTCTACTGGTTAAAATGCTAAAATACTAAATCCAGAAAAATAGAAATAGAAAACTAATTGCTTGGATACTAACATACTGGTAGTTGTAAAATACTTAATACCAAAATGCTAACTAAATACTACAAAAAAAAACTTGAGTATTGGAGATCAACATGTTGGGTGCAAATTCACATGAAGTAAAGTGCATTAAGAATAAGTAAATGCAGATAGACAGAGGTAGGCATACAACAGGTGCAAATGGCATGCAGTGATGAGTAGCGGGTGAGGAGTACAGTATGGATGTTTTAGATTGAGGAGCAGCACAGCTTTGGGCATCAAGGTGACCTTTCTTCTTTGAGTTCTGCCGGCAGCCTGATGAGAGACACTCAATCTTTGTGAGTGTGTGAGGGGTCATGTACAATGTAGCCAGCTAACCTGCACGTGAGGTGTTCAAAGACAGTAAACAGAGATCTGAGAGGAGACACAGTTATCTTTTTTTTTAATTTCTGAAAAAAGACTGATCTTAAAGGTGCAATGTGGACTATCTGTCCAGCAGTAGCAACATCTGTGGCCAGAATGGGTGGGGTGTTTTCAGGATGAGGACTCAGTTTCCCACGAGCACCATGTCAAAAATCCTCTGAGAGCTCACAGACAAAGTGAAATCTAATGGATTGTGTCTGCTGTAGTGACTTTGTCACAATGACAGATGCACGTGTAGAAACAAACTTACATCTGGCTCTGACTTTATGATAACATAAATAAGTATTCATACAGCACATCCTCTAACCTAAATGCTGACCTAATCACTTTAAGTCACTCGCTACCTTGCCAGTGGGCCCTCTCATTCAAACAGGCATAGCTCTGCCCCTCACCAGCGTTATCACATCACTCATCCTCAATCACAAGTAGAGGCAGAGGTTAAAAGAGAGAATATTGCTGATCGTAAACCCTTTCTTCTGATTTGCTCTCCACCAGCCGAGGTGTTAACTACTCCGGCCTTGTGCCAAACTTTAAGTCAAGGCTGTCTTGTCCTTCTTCTGTTTCTGCCTGCAGGAGGAGTCGATCACTGGTGTGCTGGTTATAGGGAGCACTAAACAGCACATAGCCAGAGACTGTGGGGTCTGAATCGTCCCGGGCTGACCACAGGGATTAAAGAGGGGATGTAGAGTAAAAGCGTGTCAGTCTTCTACTCGTAAAGTGAACAGAAAGCCGACGCAGCAGGCGTTCAAACACTGCTGACAGATGAGTAATCTCCACAAAGGGCCGGAGCTGTGACCCTTTTCACTGACTGCTCTGGGCGGTCGAGGTCACGAATACACCTTTTAATCTCCAGGCTGCTGTTATCCATTTGTAATTAGGAATGAGTGAGGTTCATGGAAAACACTCTTGGTTTAAAATCAATGCCACACTTTCAACCATCAGTAAAAACTGTTCAATTTCTCTTATTAATCTATTATACATCCTTCATTTTACTTATGTTTTCTGTCCAAATTAAGGTAGAGATGCATTATTTTAATTTTTTGAAAAGAAATATGTCTTTTAATTTTTTTTACCGTCATTCCTCTTTAAAATGCTTAGAAAGAACATAGAGATTAACCTCTGTCAGGGGGAAGCATCAGTCGTCTTCGTTCCTGTCTTTAAAAGCCTCCATAATCCCATCAAACTCCAGCCTTACACTCTTACATAACCCTGTTTTTTTGAATAAGATCAACACATTTCTGAACTCGTAACACTTTCCTGTGACTTCGCACTGATTACAGGAGCATTGCTGAAGTAAACCTGGGAGATTACAAAAAGTCCTCTTGGATGAATTCGGGTTAGTGGGTCATGTGTTGGCGCTACCCAGCACATCCTGGATTGACGAGCTTCATGGCACGCCCATCCCTGAGCTCATTATCTCTGGATATCTCACCAAAATCTAACAGGCCCCCGCTGAAACCCTTTAAGACCCTATGTCCCGGTGGTATATAAAGATGCTGTTTGCATCACTGCAGCAGAACGCCACTGACAGACGCCTACATTCAGGAAACCCAGACACAGGAATAAGCGATAAAGATGCCAACCAGCGCTTCCAGTGAGAGAATCTTGCCTGCTGCTGGTGGACCTGGTGAGTAAAGTCCATTTCTGATCTTCAGCAGATAAAACATGACAGTTTGATTCATGTTGCAGGATGTTTTGATGAAAGGTTTTGAATAGTTCAGATCAGCTCTTAATCATGTGCTTGTTAAACTTTTGCAGGGGATAAATCTAAAGATGGGGCCCCATCAAAAGGTAAGACTGTAAAGAAAACTATTTGAAATTAAAGTTAAATTCTTTAACAACAATGCCACAACTTTTCTTTCTCACTGCACACTTCAATCTAACTTTTCTTTTTTAGAAACTGTTCCAGTGTACGAGCCCAACATCCCTGAGCCCAAGTGCAGGGATGATCTCCTGAAATGTAAAAAAAAGTTGTTTAACTTCACAAACATTTTTCGTTTTGCTCATGAGCTGCTGTCATAAATGTCCTTTAAATGTCTTTTAATACACATCCAACAGACTGGATCGATCTCTCCTTCGATGACAGGACAGCCAATAAGACGCTTTGGATCACAGAAGGTGCAACCAAAGTGTCCCGAAAGACTGATGATGTCACTTGCCCTGTCCTGGAGACACCAGAGAGATATGAGCACAATCCTCAGGTAGGTTTGAAGTCCTGTTGATCAGACTGTAAACTCTTTTTCAAGCCTCCAGATTGACTCGATCTTCTTCTCTGTCAGGTTCTCTCCAAAGAAGGCATCCTGGGCTTCAGGGCATACTGGGAGGTGAAGTACTCAGGATGGGTGGTGGTCGGGGTCGCCTTTGAGGGTGCAGGAAGAAGAGCCAGCGATGGACCCTGTGGACTGGGAGAAAATGAGCAGTCCTGGGGTCTCGGCTGGGGCGGGTCCCACTACCAGGTGTGGTCTGATGGCAACAACACAGAGATCTGGGATATCCCTCAGTGCAGCACCATCGGAGTGTACCTCGACCAGCCGGCTGGGGTCATAAAGTTTTATGCGGTTGATGATGTGACAGAGGGAGAGGAGAGCGAGGACAGACGGGAGAGCCGACTGCTGCAGCACATTAAGAGCTCTTTCAAAGGGAGGATGATGGCGGGTTTCTGGGTGGGACAGAATTCATCGTGTACGCTAGTGAAGCGTGAGGAGTAACATGAAAAGAGTGTTTTCCTCATCATATATTCCTTACATTTCCATTTTTCTCTTTTATGTGAAATCTGTTGCTTGAAAAGGAAGCTGCTATTGATTTCACTCACTGTGTTTTATTTTCACCCCATTTTGCCCAAAGTCTTTGCAAGTCACATTTAGCACTCTTGTATTTCCTCTAGCATTGTATGATCTATTTCCTTTCTTTTCTGTGTGACTTCATTTAAATAAAGTTTATTGTGAATTTACAGAAAACTTGTGACAATCTCAATGTACTTTTTTGTGTCTGACCACTTCATGACTTTGATTTGTTAAGCTTTGTAATAACACATATGGAAGCCTTGTCGGCATGCAACTACTCATTTGAACTGCTTCATTCATCGCCTGTTAAATACTGATTCAAATCTCATCTTTTCCTATATCTATATCAACAAACAAAACATCAACATATAGGCAGAAGAGGGGGCTGTGGCAGCCCATAAATGACTATTTAACTGGATTATTCCTATAAAAGATGACAGTTTAATTTTCAAGGAAAGTCCTGCAGACCCTACCTTAAACAGGAAGTCACTAATTTCTAACTTATGAGAAAGTAAGGGTAACTATCGTAAACCAATAGTAAGCAAACAATGAACTGGGCATCCTATAATTAAGCACTTATATCTCAAACTCCTACATCGTTTAGCACCATTTAGAAAGATACTCTTATACGTATCTCCTTCATCCGTCATAATGAAGAGTATTTGTACTATTGTATTAAAAAAAAGTTTGTTTATTTCTATCTGGGAACCTGGGGAAATATCTTCCTGAAAGAACACTAAAGACTGAATTTCTAAATGCAGCATTGTTTTGTTTTGTTTTGTCTCTGGCGATAAGTCAAGATTTATAAATACAAGCTTACAACATCCCTGCGTGAATCCATCAATGTCATGTGAAGCATTCGAACTGTACTTTACCTTCAGCTGCTGTGGATCTTTCATTCTTCACCCTCCCCTGTTAACACTGAGCCAGTGAGCCACAGGATCAGTCCACTGACATTAGAGCAAATCCTGAAAGGCAGTAAACAAGATCCACTGTAAGCTCATGTACAGGGTAAACAGGGGATAGCTGATGATGTCAATGATGAAGGAATTCAGTTGAAATGAAGAAAACCAGTGATCACTGTTTTTCACAGCCTGGGGACATAAACGAACATGTAGCACACCAAACAGATAAGAGTCAAAGAAGAGTTAGTTTTAATCATTTTAACTATGACTGAGTGAGTGCAGGCGGAAACTCCAGATGTAGGAGATAGACCAAAATCTCTGTAACAATTTGAAGTGAAGGAAAGTTTGCGGAAAGCTACTTGTTGTCAGTGACATACAAAATATAAGCAAGGAAAAACCTAGAAGACACAGTTGCTGTAAATATAAATGATCAATAAAATGATAAATTAAGTTTTTCAGAGTATGCATGTAAAAGCAAAGAAACTTATGAAAAAAAAAACCCTCAGCAAAGTTTTTGTTTTGGAGATTAAACAGTCAAACTAATCTAGAAAAAATAGTTAATATTTTAAATATTCTACAGAGCAGGCCACATCCAGAATTGACATTTCATGTCAGATACAACAGATCTTTCTCTAACCACAGTCTTTATAAAGAGGGTTTGTAAATTTGAACTCTGATTTTCTTTCCCATCTTTCTTTCCCCCTCATATTCCACCCATTCCCAAAACTCTCTAAGAGGATGTTATTTCCTGATTTGATAGATTTATATTTCCAGCAAGACTAAATTTGAAGACCAAGAAACACACATCAGACTTTTCTTTCCTTTGAGCTTTGACACTTGTTCTCTCTGTTAGGAAAACATTGTCTTTGTCTCCCTCCACAGACTCTCCTCAGTATAACAAATAGTGCCAAAAGCTTAGATTACCCTGCAACAAACAACAGCAGTGGTCCCCAACCCCATAAATATGGAGGCTATATGATGCGTTCTTGGAGAGCTTTTTTTTAAGTTGAGAACTGAACATGAAGGACTGTGGTTATTACATGAGAAACTTCCTTTTTACTTTGATATTTCTTGAGCTTGTTCTAAAAAAATTTAGTGGTTTGATCACATACTGTTCATGTGATCATGTCTGTCAACAGTACAGTTAACATGACTTCAAGGCTTCATTTGACAATGTCTCAGAGCACACGATGCACAGTAGTAACCATTCAGCTCCTGTCCGTCCAAAAAAAATCTCAAGTACCCAGCACTGTGCGACCTCTTCTTTTTCTTTTTTTCACATCAGGAAGGTCGCCTGTTGATTCACCATCAGTCTCTTGTCTGTTCATCTTTGAACTCTAGTTTCAGCATCTATCATAAACAAATTAAGTGTAATGCAGTTGATATCAGAATTTTCTGATTTACTTCAAATTTTACATTTTGTTTTTCAGCCATGTGTCTTCATTTTTGAGGCAAAAGATCTGAGTTTGTCTGTTAAGTCTTCTTTTATCCTCTAACTCAGACTGTTTTCTTTTTTTTTCTTTTTTTTCTTTTTTACCCATTCAGTTTTATCACATTAAGGCCAAATGACTCTCACAACTCTGTTTACCTAAACATGTTGTATTCAGTGATTGGTTAAATGTTAATCCGACTGCATCTGGATGAATTTGCGTTGTGAACATAGGCACTGGATGGCTACTTTACAGGGACGGGATACGATCTGGTCAAAAGGCAGCAGCACACATCACATTAAACAAAAAAGACAGCTTACAATAACACAAACACAGAAATATAAAATACAAGCAATTTGATGATTTAAATAAAGTGCAAGAGTTATTTTTCTACTAAAAATTCAAGAACACAGGCCCTGTGTGATGGATTTCCGTTGACAGTTTCTTAGGAAAGAGCAGAGAGTTTCCAGTGAAACAAATTCTGACTAATTTCAGCTCAGGGGGCATTCCAAGCAGAGGGGGCAGAGTAACAAAATGTATTTTTCTCCTGTTTCAGTTTGGATACAAGTAGCAGAGAAATAAAAAAATTAAATTGATTGTAAGGCATAACGGCTTACAGTTCTCTAAAGAAAAGTGCATAAATAAATAGGGCCCAAGCCAAGAAGAGCCTTACAAACCAGAGTCATCCAGTGTGAATACCACCTTACATTAAAGAAGAAATGCCAGCTTTGGCATTCAGGGGTGGGTGAAGTGGCTACAGCCAGTGATAAACCTCAGAGCACAGTGGTAGACTGGAGTCAAGGACTGTAAGCAGCTGGTTTAAGCACACATATACAACATCACCAAAATCAACTACAGGGAGAAAAGAAACTGGCATCAGAAGCTACCGGGCTCTAAAAGAAAAATACAACTTGCTTTTACAGTAGAAACTAAGCTTCACCCTTAATTTGGAGACTGTGAGGTCCTCATCAATACTTATTCCCACGTACTTGTAACTAGTGACAAGCTCATGAGTTTTACTTGGAGCTTTGGACACTCCAGCCATTGATCAAGACCACTTTCATAACTCTTAGGTTAAATAGAGATCAGTGACATTATCTCCTGTTTTGCATCAAAGCTTGTATCAGAAATGAAACATAGATTTTTGAGAGATGTCGAAAAGATGTTTAAATGTAAAAAAAAACTAACAAATACTCAAATACTGTAAACCTGTCATCTGTGTTCTGTCCAACAGGATGGGTCCAACTGAGGTTTTACTTCAAAGGAATGACAGATGACAAACATGCTCATGTCAGGTGGCAGTGTTCGCATCAACATGACTTCTTTTCAGTGGGGACCAAAAGGTCAAAGGAGCTGTGAGGACACAGTGAATTTATGAAACTTTCCCTCTTCTTCAAGAAGAAACCTGCAAAACATGTACCTCTCTTTGAACCTGGTAAGTGAATATGTGTCTGATTTAGATTATACCTGATTAATCTCATGCAACCAGATGTAAAATTAATCATTGATTTGACTTTAGATGTAAAATTTTGGCACTTTTTGTCTTTCTTTGTAGCAAACACTTCAATTAAGACTTTTAAAGAAAGTAATGGGTTAAAATGAATAGACACTTCTTTTTACAGCCACAAGATGGCACCATAATACTGCAGATATATCAAGGCCAAGTGTTCAGAGGGCCTCAGCCACCAGTAACTATTTTTTTTTTTTTTTGAAACGTTTTATTGGTAAAACTTTATTAACGGTTATGTAAACCCACTTCAAACTTTGTTAAACGTTCACCTGTCTTAAATCCAGAACTGTCTTTAAAGATAATACATTAAAGAAATAGAAAGTATTAATATTGGTAAGGCAGAGCATGAACAATGCAAATATTACTGATAAGCAATGACATAGTAAACTTAATATGATATCATAGTTTTTCCACGTATTAACATTTACATGTATTGCCCAGCAGACAGTGCAGTAATTGGTCAGTCTTTAGTGTAAATTACCAGGCTGTTGCAATATTCAGGGAAGCACTGAAGCTGAATTTCATGTTTAAATCAAGTCTTCTGCTTGCAGATGGAAGAAAAAAACCCTGTGCTCTGAAGTTTATGCGAAAGAGCAGCCAGAAAGTATCGTTTCCTCCGTAAGTCAAAAAAGATGTTCGTCTTGCAGCACGACGCTCACAGATTTCAGCTGTTTGTGTGTAGCTCAGAGCAGAAACCAAACTGGGGCTGCTCGCAAAGCCCACGTCAACAACTGCCGTCTGCACAGTTGAGGCAGTGCAATCTGGAAAAACAAGGTCATAGTTTTGGTGCTTTACTCTCCACAGGGGAAAAAAATGACTGTACTTACCCCCAAACAATATCTGCAGCTTTCTATGAAGTTTGCTTGAAGTAAAAGTCTCCTGATATTAAAGCTGTACTCAGCCACAGCTCCTTGATTAGATTCATAAGTGGTCAGTAAAGTGATGTTAACTTTTTGAAGTTTATTCTGAATTTTCCAATCAGCAGTCCTTCTGAAGTGTTGCTTTTAAATAATGCACACAAACCAAGAGATGGAGAGTAACAGCAGGAAAATGTGTCACTAAGAAATGCACATTCTGGTATATCGTCGTGTGAGAGGCAGAACTGGAAGATAAGAAAGTGGAGAAAACTAAAGAGGACTAATTAGGAGTGATAAAAGTGAGCATCCCCAGGCTTTTAATGCAGTTTTTCTTCTGGACCTCTGCCAGATTCTCCTGTTTTGTCAGGTTTTCAGATGTTAAACGCTACAAGCCTCAAACGAACGTCTCAGCAAATCTTTAGATTTAAAAAAAACAGCATCAGCTAGAATCCTTTCAACACAAAGACAGTGTTCACTTTCAATTTGTCCTGACACTCATACATTACACTCAGGAGATTCAGGACTGATCACTGACTAATCACAAACACAGGATTCTGACCGGGGAGGAGTTATTTTCATGTCTTCATCGCATCACCATTTAAAATATTTCTCAGGAGCTAAGTGCTCAAAGTATTCTCTGAGAAACTTGATATATACACTGCCCTTTTCCATCTGCCTCTATTCCTTTGCCAGCACACACTCACAAATATACACACACAAAAACACACACACCCACACACTCGTTGCCATGCACTAAACTTCCTTTGTGATTGCATTTTCTGCATCAGAGCTGTTTGAAATTACTCTCCCTACTTATCATGTATGCATTTACTGTTCCCCACTTCAGTGCACTTTCACTGTCACAACGAGAACAAATGCTGCAGACTTCACTTCTTCATCAGAGTCTGTAGTTTAAAAAGGTCGGACAGGTCAGAAAGAGTCAGGCTGTGTTCACACCTTTACAGATACTCTATAAAATGGATTGTTCCTCCATTCCTGCAAAATACACTGTTCACCGCACAGCTGTCCAGATCTCTCTGTCGTAAGGTTAAAAACACTCACATGAGCATGCCAGGCCAGTAGGTGGCGATAATGTTGAGTCAAATTCCATTTATGTCTACGGATGAACAAAGTGTCCAAACAGATGATTTAATACACTTAAACACTAATACACAAGCTGTATTGTGTATTTCAAAGGGACTGTGAGGACTTTCTAAGTGATCTCAAAAAATGTCTAATGTCTAGATACATGACTAATCCTAATCCAAAACTTAAAATAAGATTATCAGCGCCAAAATGTCCTAGCTTCCCAATCAGGTCTGAATGGACCAGATCGATTCACTGCAAGTTAAAGTCTCTGACAACACAACGCCAGCTGACAAATTTTAGCAGAGAGAAGAGAGATCTGTGTTTCTCTCTGTTGAAAACGATTTTTTGAATTTATTTAGTAATAATAGTGGACACTAGAACTTGACTGCCTGGCAGAAATAGGACAGAAAAGCAGAGGGAAGCTAAACAGGAGAGTTATAAAGCATGGGCTAAAGGTTAAAACAGGAGCTAGAGAATAAAACACCTGCTAGAGGCTAAAACATGGACTAAAGGTTAAAACATGGGTTAAGTTGTTTGTCATAATTTTCATTCCAACCCACATGCAGCAATTATACTGCAGTGATCCGTTCAAACCTGAGAGTCCATCAATAAATGAAGAGTGATGTTACATTTGTTCTGCTTGGTAGATGAGCACTGGTGGGACATTCACTAATGTTACATGGTACTGATATGTCTCAGAGCACTGTGCTGTGAGTAGCACTAAATGTAGCTGGCAACTAAAGTGGGTGCAAACTCAAAGTTTGCTAGTTGTCATGTTTCAAACAACGGTGCTTCATAACTGTTGATGATCACATTACCTCGTCACATTGTATCTGGTAAATTGTTGTCTTGAACAAAGAAAAGTAGTCTTAAAAGGAAGACCCAATCTACTTCCATTTTCATTTTCTAAAAACATATATCTTGAGAGTCCCCTAGTTAAAGGTAGTTGCTGCAATCCACTTTATAAGGATTCTCCTTGGTCACTTTAATGTAAATTCCAAATCTAAATAAGACTTGCAACTGTGGGCCCCTGAGTCCCACCCATCTTCTTTTTCCTAGAGATGTTTCAGCCTCCCCAGATATAAATACACACGTGCGGTGGTTTCCTGTAGACTTACATTCCTTACCCCTTTCACAGATTCACACTTTGACCCCAGCAGCAGGAGACCTGTTTCCACCAGGATTCCTGTTGTTGACGTATGCACATTTCTGTAAACTTCCTTCAGAGATGATGACAAGTAATGAAGACATGCCAAAGACTTAAATGGTTGCAGTTTGATGCCAGTAAACAAGAGGTGGGCTCCAGTGCAAGGGGTAAGATCATTAAAGCACCGTGTTACATGTTGTCTCTTTACCATGTCCAGTTGGACAAGAGGATGGAGCCTATGAGCAGCATGTAGTATCTTTAAGGTTATCTATTGTTAATCCATTCTCTGCCTACAAAGATTTTTGGTTACAGAGGTAGATTCTATTTGTGGTCCTCGCTCCTCCTTAGTTGTTTAGTTTACAGAAGCCAAGTCATGTTAGGGAACACAGCGAACTGGCTCACATCTCTTTTGGAAGAGTGAGCTGCGGCTGAACGAAACAAATCAGGTACTTAAAATAACCTGTTTTCACATCACTGTGCCCTGTTTTCACCTTTGCGGTGAAAAGCCTGCAAAAATCCCTCCAGAGCTTTCCACAATTAGAGCAACGCTTAGAGATGCTGAACCATCTGACACATCAGCAATGGTTAGCACCAACATTAATACTTGATAACAGGTGCTAAGATCCCTACAGAGCAGCAGATTTTCACTCAGATTAACAGCTGGAGACCTGACGTCTTAGACTGTCTTTTATTAGTTTCAGTGTCTCAAATGTTGGAGATTTGAAAGGAGAAATCTTCAAAAACATTCAACATCACAATAAGATGCTCAGGAGGTTGGATACAGTGACACCTTATCCAAGGTGACAGCTACTAAAACAGAAATAGCATTTTCCTGTCCTCCAAAAAACACCATGTTCCCGTTGATTCTGTTGTTCATTATTTAACCAAATGTGGGGCTCTCTTGAAGCTTGCTCTCTTTTGTTACCAGCCCCATGTGGTGTTTGGAAGATTTACAGTTTATGGCACTTAACCAACTGTTACATGCTTCTTCTTGATTAACATATTACACATGCAATAACTTTTTTCCTTACTTCAACAAAATGACAAAAAAAATTATCGGTTTACATTAGAAAGCTTTAAGGACAACCGGGAGGGATGTTGATAACCAGTCCCCGTCATAAATTGATTAAAAATGGTTCAATCCATTGACATCATTAGCTTTTATGCTGAACGATTCCCTTACCAATTTTTTACGTTATGCTGCAGCATCTGGACCTTGCTGGGTATGTGATTTTTACCTATTTTTATTTATTCACATTAAGAGATATCCAGATCCACTAACCAATTTCATTTTTACTGAGGAATTGATAAGGGAATTGATAAAGAATCAGATCTATTAAAGGCACTGGTATCAATAAAATCTGATCAGTACCCTTCCCTTAAAGACAATGCTTGATTTACTAGAAAGGCAAAAAAAAAACCCAGTATCTTTTCCAAGGATGCTAAATGGCAACCTGTTACACAATATCTGCATTTAAACATGTCCTCCCTCGATCCTTAATAAATCTGAAAAGTAGCTTCATTTCACCACCTTACTGAGGTTAGCTCAAGATTCATCCAACTGGGTCAAATGACATGGAAACCAAACGGCATCCCCCAATCCTCAGTATGAAGTTCATGCAGGGGTGCTGGAAAATGCATCCCCTTGAGTGTCCACTTGAGACTGGCTGCAGAAACACAGAAAACCACGTACACAACAATTCACAGAAGCTGGTTCCTCTAGCAAATAAAAACATGATTTACAGCCTGATTCAAAAAAAATATTTTTCTCTGAATAGCTCATTTTGATATTGATATTTATTGTAAGAAGGAGAGAGGATTTCAACTCTTTGATTGAAAATATGTTAAATGAGTTTTACCCACGTAAGGACATGGTTGGCTTAACTGATGGGTGAGAACCTGTAACTGTCTGTGAAGAGGCTTGACGCCCGCCTCTTTATCTCATCACAACTCAAACAAAGCCATGTTGAGTCCAGTATTTCCAGAAAATAATTGTTATAAAATAGCCTAAAACGGACTGCAAATGGCTTCGTGATATAGGCCACGCTCCATGAGGTTTGCCCTCGCGTGGGCTGCCAGGGTTCAAGTCTAACCTGTGTTCCTGTATGCAACTCCCCACTTTTGCCCCTTTACTACTTTATCCACTGTCATCCTCTATTCCATTAAAGGCATGAATAGCCCAAAAAATAACTCTGAAAAAAAAAACTTAAAACCTCCATCCTCTTATGTGTAGCACTTAGAATTTTTTTATTAATGTAAAGTGGATGATAAATAAATAGCATTACATTTATCATTGTGTACACTTGTAGTAAAAATATTACACCCATGCCTTCATGAAATATGTTAATTAAAAACATTTGGAACAAGGTCGATCAAGGATTTTCTTATCTTCTGGGTGAGAATAGCAGTTGGTAGTTTTTTAGTGTAATGTTAAACTAAGCTAACTACTCAGCTGCTATGTTTTATCCTTGCACATGTAGGAACAGTATCCCTCTTCTCATTTGAATAAATATTTAATAACCACAGAGATGTCAATCATTGAAACAAACCATTTATAAACAGCCTTACTGTGCTTCTCAACTTGCCTTTTTGATTTCACTTTTACTGCCAATGTACCATCTAGAAGTATCAAGTGAAGTGAAGAGACCACTAAAATATTTTGAAATACTTGTTGATCCAGCTCTTATTACGGGTTATAGGAGGTGACAAGTGTAAGATTAGTTTAGCATCAGATGGAGTGTCAGAAATCGGGTCAGTTGTTCCTCATCCCAGCATATTTTTATATTTCACCGGCAAACATTTGAGCTGAAAAAGGTTTAGACAGTCCATTAATCTCATCATAAATGTCTAAGACCTCTTTCACCACCACCTCACCCTCTTGTCTCTTCACCTTATCGCGCTCTCGCTCTGTATGCTTCTCCTCTTGAACTCCTTGAGGGTGTCGTCAGTGTCTCCTGCTCTCCTCGCTCACTGGAGGGTGTGGGTGACTTGAGTGCCAGGAGAGCTTTGAATAACAGAGGGGGGAGAAATAAAAGGAATAAGCAGTGCAAGCCCCTCAGTCCTACAGCAGCAGAGTGGAGACACAGGAATAACCATGCCTGAGCCGGTCCCTGCAGGTATGCACATACTTTTCATGTGGGCATGATTCGATTTAATTAGACTTGAGACGAAGGATGCTGGGGTGATAATGTCCACATTTTGTTGTCTGGTTTGTTTGGGAGTTTTAGTGACACATTTAATTGTTAGAACTATTGTGTCTGAGGATGGTGAAAGAAGTCATGCTTTTGAAACTAATCTCAACTTTTACATTTTATTTAAGAAAGATTGCTCATGGTGTTTCTATCAGCTTTGAGACAAAACATATCGACATTAGGCTTTTTGTTTAAGAATAACAAGGCGGTATTTGACTGATGAAACCCATCCTGTGTTTGTCACATACTTTGCTTGTACAAGCTGTGAGAGGATGAGATTAAAACAATGTTTAAATCTTTATGAGTTAAGTCTTCAAGTTGCAGACTGAGTTGACTTGGGTGGGGTTGGGGGGTTGGAGGGTTAGCTTAACCCTATATGACCCAAAATAGCTGTTGACTGCATCTGAGGAAAACAAATATCAGATGACCTCATCACAAACTGTAATTTAAAGTGCAAGGAAAGCAGCTTTCAATCTGCTCAAAGTACTCAAGGAGTACAGTATGAAGGCACCATGACAAGGCTGGAGGGGGAAAAACTCAAATATGTTTTCCAATGTCCATCAAATTAGACTTTAAAGCTAACATTAGACACTTAAGTTAAAATTTAAATAAATGAAAATTAAACACAACTTTAAAAGCTTTAAAGTCATTCACTGAAGCTTCATGAATAAGTTATAAACCATGTAAAAAGAGCCACAAATTTATATATCCCTGCCATAACACAGATTTCAAAATGACAGCAGCCCAGCTTCACATAAAGACATAAATTTTGCTGCTTTGCCTCCTTGTTGTCACCTGTCTGTACAAAGTATTTCGTTGGTCGTAAATGATCCCATAGGCAGCCCTGCTATTGCGTCACCGGGGTCAGTAAGTTAATGACATCAGTGCACTGAGCATGATATTGTTGACTTGCTGCAGCAGGTTCAGGGGTAAATAATGCCGCAGACTGTAGATGTCATACTGCAGTAAGAACGCAGTGGTATCCTATGGTGTCATACTTAAATTTGGACCCTCAGTTTATTTTTCCATGGGTTACCATGTAGAATTTTAGCTGCTTATTAAGGTATATTTTCTAAAATACAATATTTGTAATTCAAAATGTATAAAAGTCTGAAGTTTTGGATGCTTTGTGAGTAATATGGAAAAAAGTCATGAACCAAATTCTGGCATTGGAGGTCATCATGTAAATCCAACTTTCTCCCTAATCCTCGTCAGCTGTCCTTCAACTTCTAGAGGCCATCCCCTTTCCTCTTTGACCCGTCACGGCTGTAAATCAGTGCCCTGACTGAAACCTTAGCTAAGAGACTGTCATGGTGGGTGGGTCTGTTAAACTACATTGGTTTTACAGGTCAAGACAGTGGGAAGAGCGTTGAGCCTGTCAGTCCCCTCAGTCTAATTTCTACACCCATCGTATGGTGATAGTGATAGGTAATAGGTTATCAGCTTTGTTGGTCTTGTTAGCACATTACTCCCACTCCTACTGTAGAGTGTTTGATATTTTTCCTGCTGCCAGTCTGTAATACAGATATAAGCTGCAGGATGTCTATATACGATCTGAGAAACGCAACCAGGCTCTACTTTTAATCACAGCCGCAGCATTAATCTTATATGGATGTGATTCGTCTTACTCCACGTCTACACCACCTGCTGCAAAGCTGTGAATATTAGGGTCAGATAACCTGCCAGTGTTAAAATCAAAACTCCACTGGGTGTCCCTCAGAATATTCTGTGTAGTATTTAAAAAGACTGTGATTTTAGAAGCTCAGTTCTCTCTGAAAAACTGTGAAACCCAAGTCAGAACATATTAAGACCAAACGTTCAATGTGGCTCCACTCATTTTCCCACATCATTAATTATTTCTGCATTTACACTCGACATGAGTTGAAACGTTCTCTGTGCTGCTTCGCCGAGCAGCCAGATCCCGCCCTCAGCTAACATCTAAAAATACTCCGCAATAACCCCTGACCTTTTTCACTTTGACTGTTTTTTTTTCCTTCATAAGATCATAGGGTTTCACACGCGCGAGTGTATCAGGTTGTGCTGTAACCCCTCCTGAGATAAATCATTACGTAATCCGTCACTTTCATCCAGGACGTTCCCTCATGGTCAGCAGGCCTGATGATCCCTTCTGAATGTAATGTAGTTCCAAAGTAGTCAATCAAGCACATCCCGACAGTTTTTATACTTAGTGGTTGGAAGTGATGCTGTAAATTATAGAGCAACTTTAATTATTATGGCCAGAGGAAACACTACCAAGACAAGTAGAAACCCAAGCTGAGGTGAAGTTTTCCAGGTGCTTTAACTCTCATCTTCAGGATGATAAATGTGCTCTGTGAAGGTAACCTGAGAGGGAAGATACAGAAGTAGAAGCCTGTGAGCAGAAAAATGATAATGCTTCATAACTTTTATTTAGGTTACATGTTTAAATGAGTGTGACAATGTCTCAGCTGGAGTAAAAAAATGAATTGAGCCTTTAAATTATTCATCGTTCTATCATTTCACATCACTTTTTTAACAGGCTGCACTAAATAAGAGTCTGGTCTGCAGCTTCCTGCCACTGGTAGTTATATTTCTGTCTGCAATTAGTAAACAAGCTGACATAAATTTTTAACAGGAATAATCTTGTTTGAGATGAAAATTCTAATTAGATTGAAGTTTATACAGTCACATCACATTAGAGCCTTAAAACTTTCTGTTCATAAAATCAAGCCCAAAGCGTCTTCAGTCAAAATGGAGACACTAGTGTTTATAAATACAAGATTTAATGATTCACAGTACAATAATGTCCTGAATATATAGAAGGGAAAAAATGAGAAATTATATCTTCTTTCTTGCTAAATATGTGAAAAGAACTTGATGCAGAGTTAGATATTTGAAGAATGTAACTCATGACAAATAGCTCCACATCAATCAAGTCATCTTGCGCCATTTCCTGTAACTTGATAGGAATTGCATTGACACCCATGTTTGCTTAAATGGATCCAAATGGTGTTAAATGATGCTACCGTGATATCTTCATTAACTGATGCTGTCAAGGGTCACTGCGGGCCCTCTGAGGTTCGGTAAGGTTAGGCCACACAATATCTTTGTTTATGTCTGAGTCATTACAGATGACCATAAATCAGGTCTGTCTGTCAGCTGGGGACATGGAGGTAAACAAACACTGAGGTGAAGACCTGCAGTACCTCAACTGACCATGAACCGAACACCAGATCGTAACTGAAGACAGAGACGTGTAGGATTTGGACAGCTAAATGCCTGTTTACAGGAAGGAAACAAACTGAAAAAGTCACAAAGCTCTGATTCATCCTTATCTACGACGACGCCGACGAGTTTGCAAATATCTGAAGCCATGGAGAGTCTCTGAGGATGACATTTAAACTGAGAGGAACAGCTGCTCAGAAGTTCATTACCCAGCTTTATCACAAACTTGTTGAAAACGATGAAGATTCCCACCCTGAGGGGGTTGACTTAGCAGATGCTGATGCAGATTTACACTCCGTGCAGGTGTTAGAACCTCTCACTGAGTACGGGAAGCACTTACAGCAGTCTTAGAGGGTGTTCTGAGTACCCTTTACCAATGTTGTCCTGTTGTACAAACACAATAACAAGCAGTCATTCTCTGAGGCTTTCACAGCTTGGAGACGTTTTGAGCTTTTGTGTTTGACGCAAGAACAGGTAAACAATCCCAGTGAGAGAAAAGAAAAACATCATTCTTATGAGAAATCAGCTTTGAACACGTTAACTGTATTTGGAAACGGAACTACGTTACCTTTAAAATGAGCATTTGTCCACAGCAAAGTATTTTAAAGTCCATCATTCAAGCAGCTTAATTTTACCAGTTTTAGTTCCAGGTTTATGACAAACCTTAACTGAAACATCAAGCAAATAAGGTCAAGTCTGTCTGACTATTCAAGGAAACGTATTCAGCATAAGAGAACGTGGCTCGACTTCAGGAAGGTCACAAGACACCGTCCCTGGCCTTTACCATCTACTGCTGTGACCCCCTCCCGAGAGACACTGTCTCAAGGAGTTGGGTATATTATCTGACTCTATTTCTGACAGGAATTTTCCTTTTACCAGATTTAGGCCTCAACAATAACTGCCTTAACACAAATTTACTGTCTGTCAACAACCAAAGCTCCATTTTGATCAACTGAAATCACTCCATCAATGAATACAGATGGTGTGAAATATCATCTGTATTATTTTCAAACATCCATGGCAAGAGTCAGTGGAAAATTCTCTGATGATCATTTCAAAGAATATGTTTTCTTATGTAAGAGGTTGTATTTCAAATTTTTGGTCCAAGATTTAAAATGTAACCAGATCATAAGTCTTCAAACTTTTATTGGACTTTGAAATAAAAATATGAGAAGTATTCATGTTGGATTTATATGACAGACCTGTTTCAAGAGTCATCATCACACTGAGCTTTTAAAGTCACAGGGGACACTCCAAAGTTGGTCTTAGATTTCAAATTGTGTTCGTTACAGTGCTTTATAATACAAAAAGCAGCCCCTTCAGGACAAGTGGGTGGGATCAATAGTTATATCAATAAAATTGGAATTAAAAACTTCATTGACTATAAAACTAAACCTTAAATTTTACAATTGTGTCAAAAAAATTAAACTGGAAATTTTAGGGTCTGCCTCTGGTGGCCATTTTAAGTACTGCATTTATTTTTAATTTTCCTCTTGGTGCATTTTGAGGTTGATGTCGACTTGAGACTGAAACCTGAAACAGTTGACCTTAAACGCTTTCTTATAGATATGTCTAATTTGGTAAAGGCATGACGTGATCCATTTTTCTGATCATCTCTAATTGTTTGTTCTTTCTCTTTCACAGCTAAACCGGAGGGGGATGGTAAGTCAGCTGCTCCACAGCATTTGCTTATTGACCTTTTGTGTGTCATTATCACACGGTGACTTGATTATAGCTCTCACATTTTCACCGTTTCATCATCTCAAGTGCCCAAGACACACAGACACTGAATCCCAACCAAGTGACTGCAACATGAACCAATTCTTGAATTCCTTTTTTGCTACTTGCTATGCATAAACATTCACATAATGTATAAAGTGTATGTCATCATGCTTCTGAATCTGTTTACTCAACTGTCTTTTAATGGTGTAAAAACACATGCTCAGAATGGGAAATATGCTTTGGGTCTTTACAAGCCATAGTGTTGTGTGGTCGTGTTTCACTGCTCTGAATTTCATGTTTTACACGCCGATAAAATGTATTAGCTCAGCTGTTATAGCATGTTCAATATACACTTCAAATAAAGCTACTGTGGTGTTATTTTACACTTCTGTCTCTAACTTAAGTTCACTAATTTTAGCCCCAGAAGCACCAGCAGAGGAGGGTGAGGGACATCACTTTTCTTATTCTTTTTTTCTCTTCTCTGTGACTTTGAGTGATCCAGTGCATTCACACAGTGTTCTATGTGACATGGATTGGGTCTGAGTGTTGAAAAAAATGCATTTGAACTAATCAGTCAGGGTAATTATCTGGATAATGCATAACAAGTGGTGTTTCTATAGATAATAAGTAAAGCAATTACTGAGTGGAGAAGATAGGCCCATAAGTGAATCACATTGTATGAGACAACACAGCGCTGTGGAGGGGATAATGAAATTAGTATGCCACTTTGATTGAGAGTGTTTGCATTTCATAGCTAGCCTAAAGCATGTGACACATGTGTTAGCTGAAACCATATCTGTGATGTGTGGTAACAGATTTAATTTCCTTGTATTGTTGCAATGAAGTGTCAGATTTAAGTGAAATGATGTTCTGCATGTCTTTATCCTGGCTCACCAGATCATTCCCCCTTGTTTTGTTGTTGACCAATCTAATAAGAATGAATAATCTTGTTCCATGTTGGATTGTAAAGCACTGATTATGTGTTTTCAGGAAAAAGAAACCATTCTGTGTTGATTTTACAGTTCAGCCACTGGATGCATTTTATTTGTCTGTGAGCTCATTGACCTCTGGGTCACGTTTGACTGCAGGCATGTGCAACCTGACACGTATCCAGGATTTCCCCGTCTTTGCACTTTGGGTCAAGTTTTATGGAGTTTGGTTTTGTTGTTCCTCCCTTAATAAATTTTTTTGACTGATTTATCCACTTAACTGTAATATTTTATTTGCACAGCTAAACCAGAGCCAGCACCAGATGGTAGGCCCCTTTAAGCATCAGCAAATATTACACACTTTTTCATTATTTTTTTCTTAGCTACTTCAAGTATGGGTGAATAATTACAGTCAATATTAGAACCACAGCACATTTTCATTATTTTTCTAGATGCACCCCCAGCAGAGGAAGGTAAGACAGGCCTGTGGAAAGTTGTGGGTGTATTTTCTGAAATGCACTTTTGGTTGAGTTTTCTGGAAATGTTTGATGTTTCTTTGTTTGAAAATAAATGTCCAATGACCTGATTAAGTGACTTAACAATGATTTGTTATGTGAACAGCTCCAGCAGAGCCAATCCCAAATGGTAGGCCCGCTTAAAAACAATACTACACACTTTTATGAACATTTCCTCACCTACCTCAAGTGTGAATGGAAATAGTGAATAAAGATATCAGAACCTAGGCTAATTTTTATACATTTCCTTTAGGTGTTCCTCCAGCAGAAGGAGGTAAGACAGAGTCCTGAATATTGAACACTTGCGTGCATTTTTTGAAAACATCTTTGCACATTTACAAAATGGATAAATCTGGCAGTTTTTATTTATCATCTTAGAACTTTTCATTTTAGACGTTTCTTTGTTTGAAAATAAATGTCCATTGACCTGATTTAGTAACTTAATAATGATTTGTTATGTGAACAGCCCCAGCAGAGCCAATCCCAAATGGTAGGCCCTGCTTAAAAACAATATTACACACTTTTATGAACATTTCCTCACCTACCTAAAGTATGAGAAGAAATAGTGAATAATTACAGAAAATATCAGAACCTAAGCTAATTTTTACACATTTCCCTTAGGTGTTCCTCCAGCAGAAGGAGGTAAGACAGAGTCCTGAATATTGAACACTTGCGTGCATTTTGCACATTTACGAATTAGATAAATCTGGTGATTTTCATTTGTCATCCATTTTTTCTTTCTTTACACATAGCACCCAGCCAGTAGCTGGCTGGTATGGTTGCATATTTTTGTCTGTACTAGTTTATTCAGCCACCTCAAGTTTAATTAAAAATAGTTTAAAGATTCAGATAAACACCAGCAGCCAAGCTAATGTTTATTCATTTGTTCCTAGCTCCACCTCCAGCCCCAGAAGGTAAGACAGTGTCCAAATAAGTAGCTCCCCTTAGCGTAAGCCAAAAAAATGCACATTGTCCCTGAATATTTTACACACACATATCAGCTCCCTTTGTTTTAAACAATAAAATAAAATAAAATAAAATAAAAAACAGTCATTATCAGAAACAAATTTTTTAATTTTCTATCACTTTCCTTTGAAGCGCCCCCTGCTGAGGAAGGTAAGATTGGAGTTTTGGGTGCACTTCAATTATGTCTCTGCACTTTTAGTTGAGTTTTGCTGGAGTTGTTTGGTTTTGGTGTTCCTCCCAAACTAAATGTTCAGTCTAACCATAATTTTTTTACTTGTACAGCCAAGCCAGAGCCAGCAAAAGATGGTAGGCCCCTCTTAACTTCAGCTAACAATTCACACTTTTGACCCACTTTTTCCTCAGCTCCCTGATACAGTAAAAAAAGAAATACAGTTAATATCCTTCCTTTTTCTTAGAAGCAGCCCCAGCCGTGAAAGGTAAGACTGAGTCCTGGACGTCCAAGTTTTGGGTGGAGTTTAAAAACTGTCTTTGCACTTTTGGTTGTGTTTTACTGGAAATGTTTGCGTTCTGTGTTCATTCCGAAATGAATGTCATGACCTGATTTAAAATGCTGAAAGATTTTCCTTTTTTTTGTAATCTGCAGAGCCAAACCACAGCCTGCACAAAATGGTGTTGTGTCTTCTCAAAGTTTCTAATTGGTTCACAATTTCTAAGAACTTTTCCCTCAGGTTCCCCAAGAGTGACTTAATGTAGTGTTAAAAGATAGTCATAATTTCAGAACCTAAGTTAATTTTCATTTATCTTCTCTAGATGCCCCAGCAGACGGAGGTAAGATAGAATCCTACCTGAGTTTGATAGTCTCTTAATAACTCAACTTATGTATTCACATAGGAGTGTATACATGAGCAACAAGTGTGAAAAGCTGAATGATTGCTCGTCATATATATCTTTTTAATTTTTACAGTTCATGTCATTTGACTGGCAAATGACAATTACTGAATTAACAGTAAATCATTAATAACTGAATTGTAATACAAAAGGAATGATGTAAGTGATTAAATCACAGGGGTGGCTCATCAGATTACAGGGGGCCAGGCCACCCTGAAATGGGCCCTCTGGGTAAGCCTCTGTTGATAATCAGGTCTCAGAGATTATAAACCCAGTTCACATTGTTTGCCTGCATCTTATATCTTTTTCATATGTACATTATGTTTCACGGTACAAATGCATGAATTTATAGCCCACATCTGTGCCAGCAATCATACTACTGTTTTCAGAGTAAATATTCATTCAGAAATCTGAAGTATGTCTTCAGATTCTTTACTTTGGTCATATTCAAGTCTTAATGTATTCAAATTAGATATGAATACAAATCAAAAGGAACTTTTTCTTGTTGTTGCCCTGTTATATTTTGATCTGCTACTAAACTATCTGATTTAAATGCAAAATTTGTGAACCAAAAACCATGTATGCAGGCTTTTGCTCCTGTTCTTAATCCTCTGTAAAATTACTCTTTAGCAGTCCCTGATTGCTCAATTTGGGCACAAAAGTACCCTCACGAATGCATTTTTCAACCAATTTTAAATGTAAAACAATGAGTTTGAGTGCAAGTTTGAGTATATTTAGGCTGTGATTTCTGTCTTTTATTGATCATATTTTTCCTTTATTTACATCTTATCCATCTCTTTATGTTTCTCAATTTCTTGCATGCTGTGACACATCATAACACTTCCACTTGAAGATGAAAACTATCTTAATGAGTTGTGTTGTTGCATGTTTGTTCAAGTTCATGTTTGTTCACAGGTCTTAGTTGCATATGTACTTTGTTTTTTGTGCAAAATATATTGCCCCCAAGCTGCTTTTTCCAGTTATGTTTGCTTCCTTGTCTGCAGCTGAGTCAGAAGTTGATGGGGATGGTAAGAAAAAAGAGCGATGTTTATACTGACGTACCCAATAATCACTTTTGAGTGTTGGTATTATGTGCTGGACGAGACATCACATAATATAAAGAGTGTTTAGAAGACCTGGGGTCTTTCATAATATCTCAAATTATCTTGAATACTTCACTTTGGACTGAAGCGAAATCATTTAAGGCAAGTTTGAAGGAGAATTTTAGATTCATTTCAACTGTGATTCTAGTTTTGGATTTGAATATTGATGATCTTGACTTTTACTCCATTAATAGTGCACAAATTCACAAAATTGGAGAATAACAATACATGACTTTCTGGTAACAGTATCATATTGGTGCATTGCCTGGTGTACTTACAGATATTCTGTTGAGCATTTTTCTCATCACTAGAGCCTGAAACTGATGCCTGTGTCTGAACAGATGTAATACCAGTATACGTTTGGATCCACGAAAAGCCTTATTTTAGCTGAAGTCTTCTTGGAACTTTGTTAAAGCTCCTCTTAGATTAAACAACATCCAGAGTCTACAGTACCCCAGATCCTCTGCTGTGTCAGAGAAGAAACAAATATCAAACTTAAGAGGTCGTATTTGTAGCTCAGAGTCGCTCCAGCAGAACAAGTAGCTGAAAAACTGTGCCCGTTATGTCTTGTCAGCGAATCAGAATTAATTCCCCTGTATGAGGATTGTTGCCCGTTCCATCTGTGACCTATGATACCAACTCTCTACTCCCTTTGTCCCCATGGCAATTTGAACAATGAGAGTAGAAACACAGCTGTGGTTCATGAAAAACAGTCGTCACAGAACAATGGCAGCTGTGGCTGCTGACATACCGAGTGTCTTTTGATGCGATGACACTTTTATTGTTGTTCCTAAACATCATGCCTCGGCCAGGCAAGAAGCTGCAAGGACGACTCAAGTAGTGAAGTCATCCAAGATATCATAGTCAACACATCAAAGTGCGGAAGTTCAGGGTACTGCGTCATAAATTACTGCGTCATTCCCTTATGCATAAATAGCTGTAGGTGGTAGACTTAAAGTTGTGATTCCCAACTGTACAGCCTGATTCATAAATCATCTGTCTGACAAATATTGGGGTTGCACCACAACTCAAGTTTAACGAGGGAATTCAGGAGCCATGACTCACGCTGCAAAGGCTGCCCCTGTCTGCTGTGGTCTTTCAAGGGCACAGCTCCCAGAGCGATACATTGGACATCCACTCTGTCTGGACTGATTAGTGGTAGATTGGATGGAGAAGGGTTATGGAAGTGCCAAGACTTCAGGGAGCTAAAGGCAGCTAATGCCTGCGGTGCCCTTGAAATGTTCTGTATGTGAATTGTCCTGTACCTGCTGCGCCCAAGGGTGAACTCTGACGTGAATATTATTTCTCTTTTCCCACTTGGGTGATGTTTGACCAGAGTCAGGATCTGTCTGGGCGATAATCTGGGAATGTTGAGAGTCTTTACTTAATGACCAGAAGGCAAGTAGGATGGCCAGATTGTCCATCATGGCTGCTTCTTGGCAGGACAAATGTTCAGCTCCATAGGTGTCAGGGCTGCTTTGTCTTCTCACAATATGGTTGCTATCTTGGGTTTGGCCTACTCAGCAAAGTGAGGGGTTAAGCATTTGGGGTGAGCTTATTAAATGTTAAGTTTAGTCACATGTCATTTTCATAAATTCCTCAGGGAATGAGTTATGTGATCCTGCTTCCTCCTGTCCATTTATCTCTTTCTGCCGTTTATGAGTGGACATTAAATCATCCCTGCTGCTTGTGGAGAATGCCCCTTACATCAAAGATGGGCAGATGCCCCAGCTGGAGGTCAGCGTGAGGTCTGTTACATATTGTGCAGAGGAAATACAAGGACGGTTACAGAGAATGACTGCAGTGTTAAAGGTACATTATTGTTTCAACAGAAAATTATGATTTAAGGGCAGCCTTAAAATTTTATGTTAGGTCAAAAAATACATTTAGTTGTTCTATCACCAACAGAAGTTATCTTGATTGAATGAGATGTCTTATGTCAATCCTTGACTATTTTGGTTGATTTAAACTTGTTGGTTAATTTAACTTCTTATGGCAGCTGTTTGAAATAATTTATCTATTTTATTTCAGTTAAACCCTTCAGTTACGTTAACTGTGGATTAAAGCTAGCCGGTCTATGCTGTGAAACTCAGACAGTCTGTCAGTCCGTCTGTGTCATGGAGCTCAAATATCCTGTGCCACCACAAATTATTTCTAATGTACAGCAGGGTCTCATATCCAAAGTGTTAGGTTTGGATATGAGAGTTAGGTTACAACCCACAAAGGCATTTTAGGTATAACTTGACAGCTGTATCTTTACTAAACAGCTGGGAGGGGCAAAGGTGATTGACAAGGCAACATGCATTCCTGATTTATTGGATTTTCAAGTTAAAATATATTTCCTAGTTTATGCGATGCCGACTCAAAATCAAGTTTTATCACAACAACTTCAGTAATTTTTTGTCATACTGAAATAGAATAATATGCTGGAATAACAAATGTGCAAAATTGCATTGACAGTGTGGGTTAGTGTGGTCTGATGAAATCAGAAGTGTGGAAACCATAATGTGTGTGAAGCAGCAGCAGATCAGTCCAGCAATCTCTGAGCGGAATCAATGTGGTTTGTGGAAATGTCTGTATGTTACTGTCACACATGTGTTCAGTACAACGAGAAGATTTCTCACTTAAGGCAGGGTATTTCTCCTAATTCACCGTGAAGAGGTCTCAACCAGCCTTAGCTGGCTGGTAGCACGGATAGCAAGCTATGCTAATCCAACAAGAGCAGCTGACTAAAGTTCAGAGGGAAACCCGAGGAGATAAACTTTTCTTTGGTCGGGATTCATCTGAGTTCAGATTACAGGCGATACATATCCAATTTTAGCCACAGGAACAGGTTTATGGAAAGGTTAAACTGGCATTTAGCAAAGTTTTACGAGACTTTTTTTCTTCTGTCAGCAACACCTGAGAGGAGCAATGAAGCCTGAGAGACAGAGAGAAACAGAGACTAACAAAATTTTAAATGACTAATGGAAAACTGTGAGCTCTGAAATGTGTAAGAAAATAAACTCACTGTTAACTTAAGGAGGTGTTTCCTCTATTTACAGTAACCACTGATGTTTATCTGTCTCTGTTTGATCCCCAGCCTTTGACTCGAGAGTGGGTATCTCACCACAGTGATTTTGCCATCAGTGTGTCTATTAGTGGAATATCTGTGTGGGAAGAGCTTATCATACCAGGGCTGTTTCAAGCCATACCCGGGGGGGCATACAGTGTATGTGGGGGGATTATCATCACTTGGCCAACTGCACACTGTTTTGGGGCACTCGCACCAGCATTGCTAATAAATGTTACCACAAAGTCTCTGCCAAAATCAATACTCCAAACAAAAATAGCTCTTGAAATGTGTTTAAAGTTGCACTTAAATAGAAGATTGAGGCCCTGAGGTTTACATGCCCAGTAAGGGGTGAAATAATGAACCTTTTGTGGTAAACAGAGCCACAAGAACAGTCCAAAAGAAGTATTCAGGATAATTTTAATCCCTCCCAAGATTGGTGATTTAAAGAGCAGTAATCAACACACTTGATTACTTTCACTTTGACTGATAATAGTCGTGATCTTCCACAAGTAAAACCCTCGTGGAAGTGCCGTATTAATGTAATAACTCTACAGAATGATAATTCTGTGATCCCTGCTGTCTTGTTTTACCCCCGAGTTACCCTGACTTATGGCACAGTATAACAGCAGAGTTATACTTCCATATGTTAAACCAGATATTTGTTTTTCCCAGCCACAGAAAGCCCTGGTTTGGAGGGTAAGGGAAACTGAAGGCACAGTGTAGGACTGTGTCTATTCACAGCATGTTCATGTGATGTTGAAAATTGAAGATGAATGCATCCTGTTTTGTTGATTATAATATTTTCTATGGATAAGACTTGCATCATTATGTGTAAAGTAGTGATTCGAGGTTTGTGTTCACGTTTTTTGCACCTTGGATTCTTCGTCTTTGATACAAGAAGAGAGTGCTGATGTGTTGAGGTCAACAGGTGCACAAGCAAGAAGTTATATACTTAGCACAGTCAGAGCTCATTAGCACATTCTGGGCCTTGTGATTGTTAATGATACTTTGTTGGGCCGTTATGTATCCTTGGAGCTTTTTCTTCCTTGGATACATGAAGCTTTTAATCGCTCTCTTGTCCTTGACTGTGTTCTGAGCTAAGAATATGGAGTGTTTTACAGGTCAGATGACTTTCTGTTTGGATATTTGAGAGATACTTTACATTTTAAATGTAGCGGTCCTGTTTGTTGTAGATGGAGAAAAAAAGCATGCTCAAGAACAAGCAACCAAGAAAATGTGGCATTTCTAGTCTGTCTTCCTATTTGAATTTGGATCATAAATGTCCACTTTATGCATTGTGTTTCAAAGAATTGTATATGCTTGAGTCTATTATTTCCACACTTATGCTGTGCATAAATCATCATACGTATGGCACTATGTACTCTTCCAAAATCCTGGAAACAGTTTCCTTTCTCTGCAAAGCTTTCTGTTCAAATATGTCCTCCAATGCACAGAAAACTTTAACTGGGTCAATCAGTTTGGAGTTTTCTTAGCTAAGAGACATGAACATTCATACAAGAACTTAACCAACTTAATTTCAAAGGATCCTCATGATATGCTAGATCTTAATGCTGGGATCATCTTTAGCATTATTCTGCATTGTGATAAAATCTATGGAAGTTCAAGAAATACATCTGATGTAGGACACATATCTAAGGCATTTAATGATATTCAGATATTACAACAATTTCTTTCTGAGAAGAAATTTTATAGTGGTAATAAACAGCTACTGCTCAGCCTGTAAATGGACAGTTATTTTATGAAGGTACGCTTTTTTTTACAGATTCTTTTTTCACCATCTTGCCTTCTTCCAAGAGCTGTTGGTCAATTATTTAGTGTTTCTTCTTTTGTGACGAGATACGTTGCACACACAAGTTGAGTTTGCAGATATCTCTTGAAGAACCACTTATCTTAAGACTGTCTCAGCATCTCATTGTGTTCCTTGCACCTTTGTTTTTTGTTCCCTGTGGTTGCTGCCCATGTCATAGAAGATTCCTGTAGTGCAAGCGTGTTTCATTTAACCTATCAGAAGTAAATATCCTGTCTATTGTTACAGAGTCTGGGTCAACAGAGCTCACCGGACTCTTCGTTGAGAAGCCTCCAGAAAATGTAGTCGCTGTTGCAGGTCAGAAATGCAAATTGATGGATTAAGAGCTCTCAAAACAGAAACCAAAGCAATTCGTGCCATGTGATTACGTTACCTTCACTGTGCTGACTGTTGTTTGTGGATGGCAGGAACGGATATCACTTTCATAGCCAAGGTTGACTCAAGCACCCTGGCGAGGAAACCCACCATGAAGTGGCTGAAGGGCAAGTGGATGGACCTGGGCAGCAAGGCTGGAAAACACATGCAGTTCAAGGAAACTTATGACAGGAATACCAAGGTGTGTGATTAAAACAAGTCAGTCATGTCTCCATCTTTTTACCCATAGTTTTCGACTGTTGTGTTAATGAATAAGAAAGCAGAAACACAGCGAGTCAGGCTACGAGCAGGGCGAGCATCAAGTCTTCATAAATGGCACTAAAATGAATCTCACACTCTTTTGAGAAGGATGTGACAGCATTGATTAAAAAAAAGACAAGCTGTAATAATAATAATCAAATAATGTTTGTGACTCAACAAGTTCAAGGTTTAACGGGTTGTATGTGGAAAGACTTATTATTTTTGCAACCAGTGATGTAGCCCCCTGTTGGCCATGAAAAACTGCAATAGGAAGGCATTTCACATCAGCTGTACTGAATTTACGGCTCTGTATGCTCTTATATATCCTCTTCCAAATAAGAAGTGATTAACTCAAACGCTCCTCCCACAGATCTATACCTATGAAATGAAGGTCATCAAAGTAGTTGCCGGGGATGCTGGCGGCTACAGGTGTGAGGTGTCAGCAAAAGACAAGTGTGACAGCTCCACCTTTGAGATCACTGTTGAGGGTGAGTTGAAATGATCTCTGGCCTGCTGAGACCACCACAGATTCCATCAGCATTGATGTTTTGATCTGATCCAGCACTAATGTGCATCCTCTGCAACTTCTCCCGTTACAGCTGCGCAGCAGGAGAGCCAGGATATTTTGTCTGCCTTCAAGAGGGCGTAAGTGTCAGGCCACATCAGGGGCCTATGTGCTGTGTAAATGATCTTTAATCCATACAGGTGGTATTTGAATGTACATTAAATCTAATGTTATGTAAGGTCAGAAGATATGCCAGCTCTTGATTTCAGTCCACTAAACACTGAATATCTGTTTCCATATGTACAGGGATGCAGGTGAGGACGAGGGAGATCTGGATTTCAGTGCTCTGCTTAAAGCCACCAAGAAGTGAGGAATTCAACTTTCAATTTGTGTGAAAAGGAGAACTTCCCTCCCTGTTTTCTTTCTCTTGTTCCGTTTGACTACAAACACTTTTCCTTTCCTGACAGGAGGAAGAAACCCGAAGAAGAAAAACCAGAGATTGACGTGTGGGAATTGCTGAAAAATGCCCATCCCAGCGAATACGAGAAAATCGCCTTTGAGTATGGCATCACCGACCTGAGGGGCATGCTGAAACGTTTGAAGAAGATGAAGGTTGTTGAGCCCAAGATCAGCGAGGGTATGTTGGGTCAGATAAGTTGTGAGAGAGGAGGGAAGACACTGGGGCATGTGGGGAATGTAGTTCATGTCATAAAGGTATGAAGAGGAGAGATCTTACCTCAGCAGGACGTGGAGGACGGGGGGACAGCTCAGGAAGGGGGAGGAACCAAGAACCTGTTCACATGAAACCAGACACAGAAGACATCTGATTAGTTTTCATTCTTGTCTTCCCCTCTTAACAGCTTTTCTCAAGAGACTGGAGTCCTGCTACTCAGTGGAAAAGGGAAAGAAGATTGTCCTGAGGTGTGAGGTGGTTGATCCTGATGTCCAGGTCAAATGGTTGAAGAATGGCCAAGAGATCAAGCCTTCAGCCAAGTACATACTCAGGAAGCACTCACACACACGCTAACACACACAAAAATCATATTCACTAAGGGTCTATTTTTCACCATTAGCCCCATTCAAGACATTAGCCTAATTAGTACGTAGTCTTGGGCCTTCCCGTCAAGCGTAGATGGACTTAATGGGGAGTGTTTTAAAAATATCTCTCTAAAATTATCTGAGCCACAAAGTCATACTCTGAAACGATGCTGCCATCAACACGTTTTATTTTGGGCCAGTCATAAGGAGACTCCCACAGGGTGAGGCAAGTCGACCTGCCAGGATATCTCAGGCCCCATGTAAACCAATGCAGACCCCCCCCCCTCAGGGGAAAGCAGCACACATTTCTGAATGTCTGGAGGTGGAAAAAAATCACAAGTGAATCATATACTTGGTCTTTCCCACACATAAAAAAATATCTAGAGTCTACCAAGACATTATTTGACAGTGCGATATTTCTTCAACCTTTAAATGTGTTGAAATACCTGATTTCTCTTGCAGTAGAAGTTTTATGCTCCACACCAGTGTTACTTAACCCTGTTCAACGAAAGAGCCAAACTGTTGAAAACTACATTTGCAAGAGAAACCAGCTCAGTGGTGAAAAATGGCAAAAATGGCAAGATAGAAGTGGCAGAAATGGTCAAAAAGCAGTAAAACAGGTCCTGACATTTCTGTTTAAAACATCCCTTTTTTTATTGATTTTATGTACTATCTGTAGGTTGAACCTGTATATGCAAACAGAGTTTCTTATGTGTGGGTTTTTTGGGTTTTTTTTTGTTTGTTTGTTTTACAAATATCTTACTTTTCTCTCTTATGTTTGTGTTTTCTGCATTCAAAGCGAGAATTTAATATTTATGTATATATAAAAAACACAAATTATTCATTTCAATAAGCAATTGGTATCAAAACATGCAGTGGGGAACCTTGAAATAATCACACGACAAATGGCAATTTCAGTATAGGGGGAAATATCTGATCTATCTATCTGCAATTAGATCATTTTTGAAAATCAACCAACAACAAGTGAGATCCATAATCTGACATTTTTATCCGTCTCTTTCAAAGATATGTCATGGAGGCCAACGGGAATGTCAGAACGCTCACCATCAACAAAACATCCCTGGCTGATGACGCTGCATACGAGTGTGTGGTCGGTGATGACAAGTGTTTCACAGAGGTGTTCGTCAAAGGTGCATCTTCTTTATTTTGACACTTTATCACATCAGGTAACATGATTGATGGGGATTTTAAAGCCTTAACAGCGCTAACACAGCTGGTTTCTGCTGTCTCCAGAACCCCCCGTGACCATCACCAAACTGATGGATGACTACCACGTGGTGGTCGGTGAGAGAGTGGAGTTTGAGATTGAGGTGTCAGAGGAGGGCGCCCACGTCATGTGGTTAGTATATCAGCAGTTTACAGGATCAATGCAGCACAGAAGAGATGTGACAAATTCTGCTGCTTTTGTCCCTTATCTTGTAAAGTCTGTTACCATGTCTACAAATATTGCTGCCATGACAGGAGACTTTGCACTGTGTAGAATCGTGAATGGTAATTAAAGCTACTCAGAGGAGACAAAAACTTCCTCAAAATGCTCAACACAATAATGAAACTCTCCAGAACATCCCACCAGATATGCTGCAGAATCCGCTCGTCAACAAATTTGGTTAAATAAGAAAATTCACTACAACCAATTAAGCCAAAGCAGATGCTGAAATATCTCCAAATCGAGGATAAATGTCACCAATTTTTTTGATAACCCTAGCTAGTTATGGCGTTTAACTCAGGACATAGCCAGCAGATGCAACCAGCAATCAAATCCCGAAGAGAGGCTCAGCGACCTTGTAACAACGTGTAACAGAACTGAACAGCAGTTCCCAGCCGGGCTAACACTGTTACCTGAGCTGTAAGTAGAGCTATGAAACTGGAGAACAGTGTCAGTCAACTGGTAGGTTAAGTGGGGCCAAACCTGGCAATAAAACCCCCGTTTACTGTACTCACTGTCATCAGACTGGCTACCATCCATCTGTGAGACTGCTAAGGTGTTCACTGTCAGGCTCCTGGAACTTTGGTTAGCGCCTGTTCTCACACTATGAACTTCCTTCTGGGTCACACTGGCCTATAAGTTAGACCAATTAAATGTATATTCAATGTCATTTAATTCTATAACAAAATATTGCACATCAATTGTGTTGCTACTATTATACCCAAGTTAGCTCAAGGCTCATTTTCAATGACTTCTAGATAGGCCTTGTTTGAATTCAGTTACCATAGATTTTTAGAAAATAAATGTTTGCTTTCTCACCTAAAAAAAGGATGTTATTTCAGTTTTTTCTGTTGAGTGTCTTCAATTGCATCCCATTGGCCTTTAAAGGCCTCTTTAGATCAAAACTATCAA
This sequence comes from Thalassoma bifasciatum, assembly GCA_008086565.1. Taxonomy (NCBI): domain Eukaryota; kingdom Metazoa; phylum Chordata; class Actinopteri; order Labriformes; family Labridae; genus Thalassoma; species Thalassoma bifasciatum. The sequence continues at coordinate 528,530 of RPOG01000021.1, forward strand.
CCAGAAGTTGTTGTGGATGTGTGTATATCTGATTAATTATCATAAATATGTTATGGTTCTGCAAGAGGGCGAATGTTACTTCGTTTGTTTTTATATCATTGAAGGTGAGGTCCATTTATAGTTTCCTAATAGACATTGTAGCCATCACAGAGTCGTGGAAATATCTTGGATTCACCATTTTGTGGGGACGTTTTGCAAAGAATTCTGTTTCTTCATTTTGCTAACAAGGTACTTTGAGGATGTTGAGCTTCACAAAGATAAAGACTCAAGGTTTCGATTCAAGAAGGATGGAAAGAAACACATGCTCATTATCCCCGAGGCGACGCTGGATGACATTGGAATGTACCACGCTTGGACAAACGGCGGGCACACCAAGGGAGAGCTTGAAGTGGAAGGTACTGTTTGAAAAATGTTTGCGCTTGGCCTGAATTAATTGGGGATTTATAATTAATCTGTTTTACTTATGTCCTGTTGGTTTGAAGAAAAGACAAAAACTTTAGAAAGTATTTCTAAACAGTATTTCTAAACACTGTGAATGTATTTATTCTGGGTTCCTGTCCTTTGTTCTCTACCTCCACCTTCACACACTCTCCCTCTGTGGTGTCAAACGTCTCTCACAGAAAAGGAACTAGAGGTGCTGCAGGACATCGCTGATCTGACTGTCAGGGCCACAGATCAGGCTGTGTTCAAGTGCGAGGTGTCTGATGATAAGGTGACAGGAAAGTGGTACAAAGATGGAGTGGAGGTCCTGGCAAGTCCGCGCCACAAAATGACTCACGTCGGGAGGTAGGAGAATTTATGAATGAGCCCAAAAGTGTTGGTAGTATATTTGTCATGACTGAGGATCAAACACTCTCTGTAAGTCATTATTTTTAATTCATGAGGCAGATGCTTCCCTGCATCACATCCTCTCTGCTGCTTGTTTCAGGTTCCATAAGCTGGTTATTGATGATGTGAAGCCGGAGGATGCTGGGGACTACACGTTTGTTCCTGACGGATACGCTCTGTCACTTTCTGCCAAACTCAACTTCTTGGGTGAGAAAGACAGAATGATTACAAGGATGCCATCATTCATGCATTAGTCATGAGCAGCCTGTGTAACATTGTCAACTCTCTTTTGTGTCCCAAAACAGAAATCAAGATCGACTACGTGCCAAGACAGGGTAGGCAGCAACAAATCAGCTCTTTTTCCTAATACTTAATAAATATTGTATATATTTCATACCCTTAATTAACCTCTTAAGACCTGAGCCTTTTTCTGATGCCCATTTTTTAAAATTTTCCTTGCTATTTAGAGTCTGCAATACCTAATAAGTGTAAAAAATCATTGTTCATGACTACACTTTTTTCTCACTGAAATCGGTGTAAAATTGTGATATCACCAAAAGATGTCATGGGAAGTGCCTCTAAATGTGGCTAATAGATAATGGGTAATGTCCACATATGTAGACACCAGATCTCAAGAGGTTTACTTTTGAATGCTCTATTTTTACTAGATCCCCCGAAGATCCACTTGGACACTTCTGGAAACATGGTGTCCCAGAATACCATCATTGTGGTGGCTGGAAACAAGCTGCGTCTGGATGTGGAGATCACAGGAGAGCCAGCACCCACTGTGGTTTGGTCAAAGGGAGATCAGGTCAGGGTCAATCTAGATTTTCTGTCCTTAAAAGGACACTCGCTGGGTTTATATGCAGACTTATTATCAATCTGACTGAAATCCTAAAATTGTGGAGTGACGAGTTAGAGAGAGAAATAGAGAAAGAGAGAAAGTGGCACAGCTGTTCAAAGCCTAATACCTGAAAATAAGACAACGCCACTTTTTCAAAGGAGATTTCCCAGGAAAAAAACCTCATCTCATATTCAGAACATTATAGTAGTTCTATATTTCTTGTTTCCTACCCGTAGACGCGCAATAATGTTAAGCTCTTTGAGAGTTGGTATTAGAACCAAACTCTCCACCACAGACCAGTTCTGTGTGCTCTGTTTGGAATCTGCCATACTCTTAAGTGAGTAAACGTCATTGTGCATTGATGTTAACACGGTGCATGTGTAGACTGAACGCAGCCTTATAACCTTCCATATCACTGTTTAATGACAAGACTTTACTTTTGATCGGTTTGGGAGAAGGAATATTCTACTCCTGTGAAACTAAATGAAATTGCATGTGGCTCAGGCCTGTTTATTCTGACTGAGTTGTTTATCCGGGGCATTTTCATTGGGTTTGGGCTTCGAAACCAATTCTAGTCTGAATATAAGGCTCCATTTAATCCAGCTAGTGTTGAGTGGATCTGTAGCTGCTAAAATGTGATGTGGCGCCTCAAAACACTGAGTGGTTACTCTTTTCAAACTGTTACTTTCCTGTGATCAAGGTGATTACAGAAGCTGAGGGACGTGTCAGGGTAGAGTCCAGGAAAGACCTGAGCTGCTTTGTCATTGAGGGGGCAGAGAGGGAGGATGAGGGAAACTACACTATTGTCGTCACCAACCCTGCAGGAGAAGACAAAGCTGTGCTGTTCATTAAGATCGTGGGTAAGTGACTATCAAGGAGGTATTTCAACTCAGAGTCTTGTGAACCTCCCTAATATGTGTTATGATCTTTTATCAGACGTGCCCGACCCTCCTGAGAATGTCAAATGCACTGGAGTTGGAGAGGACACTGCCACCATCGTCTGGGAGCCTCCCAAGTTTGATGGCGGTGCACCGCTCAAAGGTAATGGATAGATTTTGACTCAACCTTTTCATTTTTAATGGCCCTGACATGCAGGATATTACTCTAATTTCTAAGCTGTCACTCTTTCCCCTCAGGTTACCTCATGGAGAGGAAGAAGAAAGGCTCCTCTAGATGGACAAAACTCAACTTTGACGTTTACGACTCCACTACATACGAGGCCAAGAGGATGATTGAAGGCATCCTGTATGAGATGAGGGTGTTCGCAGTCAACAGCATCGGCTTGTCTCAGCCAAGCCTCAACTCCAAACCCTTCATGCCCATTGGTTCGTATCATAACCAGCAATATTCCATCTTTCTCCCTCTCTTTGTGCATCACCCATCTTGAGTCACCCCCCTGATCCTCCTGAGTCTCTTTCTGTCACCCTCAGCCCCGACCAGCGAGCCAACACGTTTGTCGGTGCATGATGTGACAGACAGCACATGCAGCCTGAAGTGGCTGGCTCCAGAGAAGATCGGCGCTGGAGGCCTGGACGGCTACGTTATTGAATACTGCAAGGAAGGAGGTGATAAGAAAATAATAATCCCAACATTCATGGACGATTTAACAACATTCTCTTTTCAAATTACAGCTTTAAGACATTTATTTAACGGCTGGAGTTAATTGGTTCAAAAAATGGCTGCAGCACTCATAAATCTAATAAGAGAATTAGTGTATAAAACTGATAATTTACAATCACAATGAATATGTGTAATGAAAGTTTAGAAACATAACAACTAATTGAAATCCTACTCGATGTGATTTACAGCATGTAATTCTCTTTTATCGCAGACACTGAGTGGGTGGTGGCGAACCAGGAGCTGTGTGAGAGGCAGGGATTTGTGGTGCGCGGCCTCCCTGTGGGAGAGAAGATCAACTTCAGGGTGGTGGCTGTAAACATCGCTGGACGCAGTCCTCCTGCATTAATGGCTCAGCCTGTCACCATCAGGGAGATCACGGGTGAGTCATTCAGAGCTCAGACATGAACACACGACTGAAGGAGGACACATGTTTCACATGCAATGTACCATAACCTGTCATGGAATTTTATTTATTGTTTTTATCATTGTTATTTTAATAGATGAGAAATACTGCTGTAGCATGATGCAATGAGCTTTAATAAGATTTGTTTTCCTGCTTTAGAGCATCCTAAGATCCGCCTCCCTCGTGACCTGAGAACAAAGTACATCAGGAAAGTAGGAGAGAAGATTAACCTGGTCATCCCCTTCCAGGTTAGAATAAGCTCTATTTTAAAATATAAAGTATAAACATAAATACCAGTGGGGAACTTTACACGTCTTTATCGCTTGTAGGAAATCCAAAATGTTACACTATTTCAAACCACTGCGGAGGTTGTGAGGAATCTTTTGGGATTTGAGGCTGATAAAACTAATAAAGGTGTTATATTTTTAATAAGGGGGAACTCCACCAGTTGTACACATTTAAGTGTGTTAAAAGAAGTTAGGGACTAAAGCTGCATATGTGAAAACTCATATTAAGCCTTTTTACAGCTCTGGAGGGAGCTGCATTGAATAAAATAAGACAATATTTCTGAATTTGCAGCATGGATGTTTAATTTACTTTTACACTCATCGTAAGTTTGAAAGTGTATTCAGCCGAGGATTCTTTCCAGAAGGAAAACACATTTTTTCCCCTTACATAATAATTCCTTGGAGGAGTGCCCTTTTTAAGACTCATATGAAGTTAGTGAGAAACTTTTTATGATCAGAGGCCTCAAACATACACAGCGTATACTGACTCATTGTAAGGTGTTGTCTGGAGCCCTTATAACAAAAGAGGTTTTTTATTTTGTGCCATCAATCATCTTGAAGTTGTAAATGTCAGATCTTTCTAAATGTTATTGCCTGCAGAGTTCTTTGTCCTGACTGATGCATCATTTGTGTCCTGCAGGGCAAGCCTCGCCCTGTCGCAAACTGGTACAAGGACGGTCAACCTCTAGACCCCAAGATGGTCAACGTGCGTAACTCAAACATCGACAGCATTCTCTTTATCCGTGCAGCCGAGAGAGAACACTCTGGAAAGTATGAACTGGTGCTACAGATTGAGAACATGGAGGACAGAGCCAGCATTGACATCAGGATTATCGGTAAACATATGTTAATGTCCTCCAGAATCAGCCATGAGGATGAAACATTATGTTCAAAGAAAATAATTTATTACTTCCTGTATAAGCCTCAGAGTACAGAAACTCTACCTAATAGCTATGATGACCTTTTTGTTCTTTAACTTTCACCTCTTGTTCTTATGTTCTTATCAAACCCTTTCAGATAAACCTGGACCTCCTCTGAATTTGAGAGTGACAGATGTCTGGGGCTTCAACGCAGCTCTGGAGTGGGAGCCCCCTAAGGATGATGGCAACTGTGAGATTTCTGGATACACAATCCAGAAAGCAGATATGAAGACAAAGGTGACTTCACTGGAGCTCTGAGAAAGCGATATTTACCTTATCCCAAATGTTGAGTTTGCGACCTCTGTGGTTCCAAACCCATTATCTTTTTGTGCGTCCCTTTCCAGGAATGGTACACTGTTTACGAGCACAACAGACGGACAAACTGCACAGCGTCGGATCTGATCATGGGCAACGAGTACATGTTCCGCGTGTACAGCGAGAACCTCTGTGGCATGAGCGAGGAGCCGCGCTTTAGCAAGAACACAGCCGTCATTGCCAAGACAGGTGTGACAGAGTGTGTTAATGTTCAGTGCAGTTTAGTGTGTGTATGTGTGTTATAATGTGACACATTTCTGGAAGGTTGACTAACTTTTTTCTGCCCTCCTCAGGCCTGGAGATCAAACGGAAACCCTACCAGGAGAAGGAAACCGCCTGCATGCCCAAGTTTACTCAGCCCTTGGTTGATAGATCTGTTGTGGCTGGTTACAGCACCGCCATCAGCTGCGCCGTCAAGGGCTTCCCCCGGGTAAACATGCATGTAAAAGCAGCTTGTGGGGTGTGATTCATTGAGGGAGGCTGATAGCGCCTCTGGGTATGGGGAAATCTTACAGTTAGCTGTATTTATGACATTGTGTGAAATTATTACAGCATGCTATGGCAGTAAAAGTCACAACTGCATGAAAAGAAATCAACTTTATCTTCAATTAGAAATGGATTTATTGCTCTATTTTTTTTACTTTTCGTAGCCAAAGATCACCTGGATGAAGAACAAGATGATTCTCGGGGAAGATCCTAAATTCTTGATGCAGAACAACCAGGGAGTGCTCACTCTCAACATTCGCAAGCCGAGCACCTTTGATGGAGGCAAATACTCCTGTCTGGCCGTCAACGAGCTGGGCCAGGACGAGGTGGAGTGTAAGCTGGACGTTAGAGGTAAGTAAGAAGGCAGAGAGGTCGTTGCATGTGTGACTTAAACTGTCTGAATGATGCACAAGGCATTTGGACTAACAATCATCTGTTTCGTCCTCTCACAGTTTATACAGATGCTGACAAGAAGTGAGAAAACCTGATGTGAAATGATACCAACCAAACAGTGACTATGTAGAGCACACACTGTCATGAGTGAATTCAATAAAGTTTAGTCTTGCCTGCCCAAGGAAACTTGTGTTGTCTTACATTTCATTTTCTAAAATACTCAGAACATCCTCTCAGTTACACAAGAGTTTCGAAAAGCCTCTTCACAGAACAGAAATATCAAAAAACAAGGCACTTTATCGTTATTTCGAAAGCTGCTCCTACAGCTCTGAGGTCACTTTCTGTATTTTGACACACGTGACAGCGGGCAGCACTACACCTCCCTCGAGTAACGTCCTCGCCTCCTGCGGATTGCCACTCCTATGCTGAACAACAGCGCCACTGCCAGGAGACCCACAGCCACTGCCAGAGCTGTCACAACACCTGCAGGGGACAACGGTCCTGTTTAGGTACACGTGAATGTGGAACACTTGGAAGATTTCCAAAAGCTATGATATTTTTAAGCCAGACAGTGTGTGCAGAGGATATCCACACGCCTCCAGGAGGTGAACACACATAAACACATCAGAGTCAAACCACAGCCATGCAGAAACACATGTTGACAGAAAAACTTAAGGAAACAATGTCAACTTTTACCTGTGCCGGACCATTTCCTCTGAAAGCCACACTCAGCCTCCCAGTCCTCAGCCAGCACATCCTGGACCAGCTCAGTGAACAGGGACAAAGGGCAGGGGTTCAACCCATTGCATCCTGGGATTGGGATTGGGTGAGGGTCATACCACGAATCGTTGCGGTAATGCAGCTCCAGAGAATACGAGCTGAGGAATTATAAGATTAAAACAGTGACTTAAGTATTTTTATTCATTTTAAAAAGTACATTTTATACAACCAAGAAATTAGATTGGCCAGGAAGCATTAAACTCTTCTTTGATGAGGAGCAGTACTGCAGGCTTTCTAATATATCACCAGGCTGAGTTAAATACTCAATTCCGATTGGTTAAAAGCCATCACCTAGCTTTGACTAACATGAGCTACTCCAGAGACAACCATCTCATATTGTGACAAATGGATACACTGAGAGTCTAGTTTTTGCCAGTTGACACCACAAAACCATGTGTCCATTCCATAGAGAGTGTGGCAAAACTGTGATAATGCTAATACTAAGGTCAAGTATCAGATATTTTCATAGTGGATCTCGTCCAGCAGTCCAAGCGATGGCAGCCAATCAGGTGGGAGCAACTTAAGGTCAGGAATCGCCAGAAAGAAAGATAAGCCATGAGCAGAGGGGTCTAATCACTTCATGTTGGGATCTTATCTCACCCTGTCGGGATTTTATTTTGCATAATCACCAGCTAGGCACAACTTATATACTAGATAAATACTAGAGCTACATCTCCCTGTTCATTCCAAAGAGGAGGTGATCAAACTTAAAAAAATAAATACTTCTTGTTGAGATGTTTCTCACATCCATTTACTGTGGTGATATGAAGTTATTTGCTTCCTTGTGTTGAAGTTCTCTTTTTTCTGAAAGTTTTAAATTTATTAGATGTTAAAAACTGGGGTTTATGTCATGTTTCATTATGAATGACAGCTGCTATTCATGCATATTTGTTTCAGGAATTGTAAGACACTTCGAGAGCCAGGAAAAAAATTAAACATTAGAAAGACAAATTCTCTATTGCACAGACTCTGGCTGCACAATGACACAAAACACTGATTGGCTGACTGGTAAAACATGTTGTATAAAGAAGCCAACTAGCAGTACTGTAGACTTCCAAAAAGCATGAGTTCAGGAATATTTGGTTGTCGCACGGTGGGAGTGAAATTCCAGCGAGGTTGTGCGGTGAGTTGGACTGGTAGAGTTGAATTAACATTTAGATGGAGAAATTATATGTGAATATATTTTTTACGGTTATGTAAAAGTAATAACACACTGAAGTCAATGCTGCTATCAGAGTGGCCGTAAATATCAGTGCTTTCTCTGGTGCATTATCGCCGAATGTATCACCAGCTAATTTAGATGTTTTCATCTCAAATGACCACCATATTTCCTCTGAATTAAGCGGCAAATTAGAAATGTCATAGATTAATTTTCGCTTGGCGCAACAATGAGACGCAGCATTTAAGCTGAGCTGTGATTCGGCCCTCTGACCTAGATAATGTCATTAAATATGGAGAGGGAAGAGTGCATGACTTGAAGATGGCAAGACGTCATTACCCATCATACTCCTGGTAGAACTCAAAGAGCTGACAGGCGGCGTACGGAGGAAGGAAGCCGTTGTACACGTCCAGAGCCGCCTGGAGGGTGATGAGTGTAGAGTCATGCTGTAACAAGAAACAAACATCACAGCGCTTAACAAACAAGCAGGCGAGGAGCTGCAGAGCAGCAGTTTATGTGATAGATTTTAAACGTTTTGAACTTACTGCTGAGTACATAATGAATTTCAGAGGACTCCCTTGCTCCACGGCTCTGGAGAAATTCCTTAGGATGGCGTTCAGTAGCACTCCTGGCAAATTAACACATCAGTGTCAACAGTGCAAATGAAATTTTCCCACACCAGCACAGTCTTCTTGACCTTATTGAGCGTCTTGTCTCGGCACCGTAATCATCTTAGTCCCATTAGCTCGTATGTGCTAATATGCTTCAGAGTAACCCGAGCCCACATAAACAAAGCCTCGGCCAGCAGTCACAACATTGGATACTCTGCTCTTTTTTCCCTCTAATATTTTCTCACAACACTGCTTTCAAATTAATTGCCTCTAATGTGGATCCTCACCTCCTGAGAGCCGGGCCTTCTCTTTGCGCTTGTGACTGAGGATGCTGTACATGACCTCGAACGATGCCACTCGCTTCAGGGTGTCCAGAACGTCTTGGGTGACCCAGCGTGGGAGAGTCAGGTTATGGATCCTCTGCACAAAGGAATAACATTTATTGCATGGCAACAGGCTGGTAATTACACTGCATATGTATCACAACAATGGGGGTTTAAACGACCGTATTCCATCGTCTCTATTATCCTGTTTCTATTTTTAGAGTCGGTCTGAAGATAACAGATGCTCATTTTGTAAGTGTGAATGAGCACATTCAACCTGGCCTAGAATCCACCTGAATAATGCTGCTGTAATTATCATTCAATATGTTGTTCTATCCATGTCTGACTGTAAAGAAGCGCTTTCTCAGACCTCCAGGACTTTCTCCTCATTTTCCTGCAGATTCTTTTTTTTCTTTTCTTGTTTGACTTTCACTGCTGTTTCCTGTTTGTATCCTTTTCTTAATGTTCTGATTTCACCTCTGAAAACTTGAAGTAAAACCAAGGGGACCTCAGAGGCGGGGAGAAGCTTATGTGGGGATCTGATGAAACTGTTTTAATATGGTCCTTGTTATGCAATGCTTAGATTTTTTGAGAAAACAAATTAGAAAGAGTACCTGACAGGTGAGTGTGTCGTAAACCCTCCATATTTTTTTGCCAACCAGTTTGGAGACAGGGTAGCCTGTGTGATTTGAGAGTCCCTCCACAAAGTGCTGTCAACCAAAGTAAAAGAAAAAGAACATGGAGACAAAATGATTAATGAAGGAAACAGAAGATAACTTGTGTTTAAGTATAAAAAGTTACCTCGAATGCTCTTTAAAGCCAAACATCTTTGTAAATGAATAGATTTGACATCCTTTACACAAACATGTTCCCAATGCGACAGTATATGGTCTCACTAGGAAACAGTTCTTCCTCTTTTTGCTGAATTCCTCTGCAAAGCTGTGGTTCCCAAGCTGGATCATGGTATAAATATTTAAATCTAGAGGGTTGTAAGATATTTAACAGTTCTGGAGGAAGGAAATTGTGCAAAAAATATTTTTATCCATATTTTACTACTCACGATTCATAAATATCTGAAACCGAACAAGTGACCCAAGCTATAAAAAAGAGACTTTCTGCACCACATCATCATCTATAAAACATAGAAACTTCTAATTTGATGGTAAAAAAAAAAAACTTGAGAGAAACTGTTTGGGAACCCCAGGATCCTAAGGCTTGGCCATTTGGCTCTTGTCATCCCTCTTTGAACATAAACATCAGATATTCATGGACACCTAAAGTTGTTTCCAAGTCCAAAAGAAGACCAAACTCTTAAGGCTTGCAAACTTTAGAGAAAGCAATGAAACACATTTTTCCCTTTTTTCACACATGCAATTTTGTTCTGCAAATTTTTGAAAAAGACATTGTACGTATCTTGGAAACAGAGCTTATGATACCTTGAAAAAACCTCCAACTGCTCATTTATTCAGGATTCTCAGAATCACAGCGGTGAAGCAGAGAACAAAGAGAAATACAAACAACAAACAAACAAAACCTCCAGATGTTATGAAACGGAAAAGTATTATTCAAGCAGTTAAACTGGTTGGGAAAGGAAACAGAAGATGTGGGAGAGAAGAGATAAAATTGTGACAAGATGCTACAAACCTGATCTTTCCTTTTCTTTTTTAACATCTTGATATCACATCTTATAAACATTAATATAGGTTTACATATGTTTAGGTCTTGTAAGTTTATATATTCAAATAAAATTCATTTTTTTGGACTTCTTAATGTCACCTCAGACAGGTACTTCCTTGAAAAGAGATTTTTTATCTCAGTGGGGCTCTTTTATTTGATAAAGGTTCAATTATAAGAATGACAAACAAATACAGGCTCTATTCTGGTCCTCCTGTGTGACTTGCAGGTGACATGCCTCCAGCAGAGGGTGTTAAAAATCAGTGCTGGAGGCCTGCTGCTGATCTGAAACTCCACCTTAAAGGCAACACATGGGACTCCGTTTAATTAAAAGGTTTTCATTGTAATTCTTAATCTAATTCAATCCAAGTGTTAATTAGCATCTCAGAGAATGTGAGAGAAATTGCACTGTGCAGCTTTTTCGAGGCACCGGAGTCACCGTGCCTGAGAAAGAAATCAGTGCGAGGACATGATGTCTACGGCAGAACTAACACGTCCACTGGAGGTGCTGATCACGGTGGCACCAGCAACTGTGAAGTCTTTATTTCACTCTGCAGAGAAATGTGCTTTTGCAGTGTTTGTTAATGTACAAACTGAGGGATAAGCAGAATCGAAACAGCTGAGGCGAACAAAAAGCGTTTTAATCCGATCTATTCTGATTATACAAGGCTGTTATAAAAAAGAAGAGTTACTGACTAGTTTTGGGTGGTTTGCAGGCACGTGGGTCATGTGTTTCTAAGCTGTAATTAAAGCCTTTGGGTCACGAAGAATGACTTGCTAATATACCTTGAAGACTTTTCCCCTGTGGTTTCTTACCTGGTGAGCCCTGAGGAACCTTTGGTACGTCTGGCTCTCAAAGGTCTCCGTCATCAGAGCTCTGAACCTCGGACAGTCTTTGCCGGGAGACCTCAGCAGCTTCATAAACCAAAAAAGCAGCAGCAGAACATCAGTGAAGGAAAAAAAACATGTTTGCTGCAAGTCTTCTGGGCACAATTATATGTTCATTTCACACTTTAAAACAGGAGGGACTGTGAGCACGCCAAGTTCACCAACAGAAACATGAAGCTGCAGAGAGAGAGACTCGAGTTAACTTGTAAAACTTTCTCTTCAGCTGCTGTGTGGGAGAGGAAATATTTATGTGGCTCTGCAGCACACCTTGTCCTGGGCTCTGGGGATGGTGTGCACTGGAATAGGCCGCCACAGTAACTGGGGCATGATTGGGGGAGGTCGCCTGGTTGGGGGGAACATTCCGGCAAGGCAGGCCTGGGCGCTCATCAGAGTGCGGTCATAGTCAGTGCTTCGGACGTACAACTGGTAGAGACATGGAGGAGATGTTAGTTTAAAATGTGTTAAACGCGTACCAGATGATTTCAGAAGCTCCAAGATCTGCATCTGCATCCTTCTTTCTATTCTTATTGTGATAAAGATAGAAACTAAATGCAGTCAGCACCCTACGGTGTATCACAGGCTGACTGTATTTATCTCAAGTCAACCGAGGTATTCCCTTAACATGAAGAGGAGGGGGAGTCAGAAAAAGATACAAATAGATGAAGAGAGGGGAGGGGGTTACAAAAAAAAACGATCCTTCTCACTGTGATCTCTTCTGACATCAGCCTTCGCTCGTCTATATCTCTCTGTCATCCGGTGTCAGGATTTTGTACACAGTAAATCACGCTGATAAGGTTGGATGTTCCTGTGATGCAGAGACTGCTTTTTCCTTTTTTTCCCTTTTCAACCCTTTTGTCAAATTAAAACAGACATGGCAGCGCTGGGAAAGGTAGGGGATAAGTTGATGGAGAGTTGGGCGACAAATCAGCATTGACAGGTAGTGAGGAGAGTTGTTATTTTGGGGGTAATTGTGTGTTATTTAAGAGAAGATGGAGAAGACTGAGGAGAAAAGAGAAGGAAAAGGGAAAGGTGGAGGGTGTGAGGAAAATAAAGAGGCTTAATCATATCTTTGCCATGTCTGTGTGCTGAGCACACAGCCTGAGGGCACACATGCATGCTGCACACTACACTGTACATGACGCCCAGGGGCCACATTAGCCCACATGTTCCAGCTTAAACCAGGCCATGGCAGTAAGATCACCAAAATGAGTCATGCTCATTTTCTTAATGTATGTTGTTACAGTCATTACAGGGAGAGGCTCGACACACATTTTGCATGTTACCGGCCTGACAACATGAGGTGCCTCTCTCATCACGAACGGGTACACTGACCTCTTTGTTGTTGTAGTCTTCGCTGAGAAAGTTTCCGTATCGCCTCCTCAGGAAGCGGCCCAGCTCAAACTGTTGTTTCATGCCCAGCTGGAAGGAAAATTGCAGCAGTGCCGTTAATTTTTGTCAAATCTGACCTTTAGCTAAAGATTTAGCAGATTTAAGGTCAGATTTAACGTATTTACATAAAACAACCTGTCGACAAGACCTCATAAAGCCAGGAATAATAAATGCATCCACTGTAAACTGGATAACTGCCTTGGAGCAGAACAATGTCACAGTAGGTGGAGTTTAATTAAAAGTTTACATCAAGTTTTACTCCCATCTCTAGACTCTGGTTTATTAGAAAGTGGATTTTTATGTTAAACAGGTCATCAGTGAAGTTATCCTTGTTATTCACAGCTTTTGTACCTACAGGTGCAAAAAGATTTAGGTTTGTACTTTCGAGGACTTTATCTGCAAGTACTCTACATAAGCCTCTCATTAAATTTTAACCTTTTTTTCATTAAGATGAACTTCTTCAATTCTTATTCCAGACCAGGCTTAAGATGACAGTCCTGAGGTAAGGACACATTTATATAAACTCTATTTGGTTGCTTTTTTATATATACTTTTCTTCAATGTATGTTTTCTTTTGCAGCTGAGGAATGAGCTTGTATCATGGATGTGTAACATGAACTAGATCAAGCATATGAATGTTGGTTCACTGCAAGAACTGAAATCCAAGCAAGTCTTTATGTCTCACTTTTAGTAAAAAATATCCTTTTTAACTGGACATAAGCCAAATTCGCCAGACCAGTCTATAAAAAAGTCTTATTTGAAATTATTTAAAGACAAAATTGAGGTCTGAAGTGCTTGTGACAGGTATAAAAAATCTGCTAATGGGTAAAGAAAAAAGTTCCTTGTATTGACATTGTTTTAACGTCAAGAAACTGATGAGTAAATTTTTTACCCCATTGGTAGATCATCTGACTTGAAGCAATGTAAGAATAATTTTTTGTGCCTTTAACATCTTGAAATACAACATGTTTCTGGAGTTGTCAGTTGAATGTGGCTCATATCACAGATAAACAATTTTTACTAAAAATCTGACACAAGCACTTGCTTAGATTTCAATTTTTGCAATGTTCATGCAGACTGAAGTCTTGTCATTCAGAGCTCAGGACTTGACTTGGACTTTAAGACTGATGACTCAGATTTGTGCTCAGACTGGCTGAATTTGGACTAAGAAAATGGAGAGGATGACTCAGATTTATTTATTCATAAAGACTGTGAAACTTTTTTTTTTCCGCGTCAGCAGTTTGTATAATTTATTCAGCTTCTAACAAAGGCTGGCACATGTGTTCACCTGCATGTGCGTCATGCGCAGCCTTGTTCAGGAACACTTCTAATCAAGATGCCAAAAGAAGCACCACAAGTTTGGATTTCAGAGATTTGACAACATTTGCAAACGACAGAAGTGAAAATTTTGGCATGTAAAAGACCAACCAAAGGAGAGACAGGAACAAACTTTCACAGACATCATTCCAGGATGAACCACGAAAGTGAATGAGATGCTAAACAACTGCTGGCTGGTAACTCGTGGTTTGGTGACTCATCTATAACACTGACTAAATCAGCTGAACTTTATGGTCAGCAGTACAAGAACAACAGGATTTCTTTGGGCCCACAATCTGAAGTCAGTGGTTTCAAAGTTGTGTCATGAAAGTATTAGCTTCCCAGTCTTAGCTTCACTTGAAAATGGCCACCATGTAATTATGGCAAAATATAGGTTTGTACACTTTGTAGGGGATCAATTTTCACTGAAAAATTACTTATTGATGTTCTTTTTCCACTAAGTATGCTTAAAAGCCTCTCATATTTTCTTGGTTTGTAGGCCAAATCCTGCTGCATGAAATAATGATGATACCACACACACAGAAACAAACACATACAGTCATACCTCAGTCAGTTGTCCGAATCCTTGTGCCCACACTTCCTCCCCATGAGGATCGCGAGGATATGACTCAATCGGAGATCGATCACCATGTCGGAACACCTGAAAAGTCAAAACATATTATATCACATGGATTCATTTGGGTCGCCATGCTGCTGTGAGTGACAGCCGTTACACTGTGTACTTTAAAGGAAGAAATCCAGCCTGACACAGGATACAGAAATAGAAACCTGTGATCTTGGACAGTTCAGTGTTGGTTTGAGACACAAAAGAGTCATTTTGACGATGACATCAGACACAAATGCAGGCGTGTTATTAACCCGAGGGCTCTCTGAGTCGTGATGTGACACACAGGTTAACTAAACTGGATTATGGACACGCATGATTCACTCTGGTAATACCACAAGATCCCACAAAGACAGGTCAACAAAACTGTGGCTCCATTTTAGAGGTAATTCTTATTTTGCACTGCCCACTGTCTTGTTTTAGACAGAAAAATGTTCATAGATCCAATACAAAATTATATAAACTTGACTCAGCATGGAGTGAAGCTATATTTAAAGCTATTGGAGGGTGTGTTTCAGCTATAAAAACAAAACTACATCTAACACATTGGTTTCAGTTCACAGCAAAAAAGAGAGAATAATAAAATTATACAAAATGGTCTCATGATAAGAAAAACATTGAGACTTTTCTTAAAATCCCCAAACTGTCTGTTTCATTCCATCACTGCACTATGGGGTGTAAAAAGAAAGATATGCAAAGAGGTTTATGAACAAAGCCGCAGTGTCTGAGGGAGATATGCTGGAAACTGTTGGAGTTTGGGCTCAGAGTAATCCTTTGTGACATAAATGTGTAAATATAGTAATGCTCAGTGAGCAGAAAAATACAGTGTAATCAGCAACAATGTACAGTAATGTCACTCTTTAGAGATGTGGAGTGGCTTCAGGATGATGCTGCAACTCCAGCGTTCGACAAATGTCAGTGAATGTAGAAAAATCTCAGTCTGAGATTACGCTGCTTGAAGACGGCTTTTAAGAAAACGCAGCTCCATGGTTAAACGTCACATGGCAGCAGGAAGAAGAGGAGGAAAAAGATAGCAGACTTACAGCGACGACAAACTTCAGTACCCGACACTCGGTCGAGCAGATGCAACTGAGGAGGAGGAAGAAACAGGCCAAACTTCTCTGGGACTTCATCATCTGTCTGAAAAGTGGATCTCTACGTCCTCCCAGATTTTTCCTGTGTGCAAGAAGAAAAATAACAAAAACATGACTCCTAACACAGAAGGCACAGAAAACAAAATTTATCATTACATGTCATATGAAAGTACTGTCCCCTTCCAAAATAACTTAGGTAAAAGTGCCTAACTGGTTAAAAGACTGAAATAAATCTACAACACAGCCTGTGCATGACAAAAGCATTTGCAAAGGTACAGCAGACAATTTGCACTTACCTCAACGCACATGTTTCTCTTATTAAAGAGAATAAGCTGCAGAAGAAGCAGACTGCTGTGAGTCGGGGGAAAGATAAATAAATAGATAAATGCAACAATGTAGGTGATTGTGTACAGAATTTGATTAAAACTTGTGCATCTAAGCCCTAAAAAGTTGTAGAACACTTGAATCGGACGTACATTAAATAACAACAACTGAAACAAGATGACTTGTTTATAAGAAATGAGCAATGATGTGAATAATTATTAGCACTTACCTCAACACACTGTTGACACATGTCCCTTCTTTTTTCTTGAGTTAAAGAAGTCTCAGACAGACAGACAGCGAGAACCCGTGTTCATCCCAAACCTGCAGCCGTCCCCAGGATGACATTAAGTGCATGTTGCTCCAAAGGAAGGAGTGCTTTTATAGCCCTCCTACCTGACCTCGTGTCTCTCTCCCTCTCTCCCTGGGGATTTCTGGTCCCAATCTACTTCACCCTCGACTGGAGCCCAAATCACTCCACTGTCTCTGCCAGTTCCCCCTTGTGCACTGACATGGCTTCACCCCCCTCTTCCTCCCCTCCTCCCCCTCCTTTTAGCTGACATATTGGAGTCAGAATCTGAACTTAAAAACACACGCTGGTCCCCTCACTGTGGACAGCCGCACTTTAAAGCCACAGTCATACAATTATAAGGACACTACAGCTTTTCAGCAACAATGTGACAAAGAAATGGGTTAAGATGCACCCACCTGGCTTCACAAATTGCACTCCTACGTGCGTAAACACACGAACACAGATTTACACACTGGGCCCAAGGCCACAAACACTCATTATAACTTACTATGTCATCCGCCGTGGGTTTAGACCCAAAATTACAGGGCCTGCAGTGTTTTCCCTGACTAGACACACATGTAAGTATCTGCTAGTATCAAAGCAGCTTTATGGGATACAATGGGATTAGTGAGTGTGGGGATGTAGAGCTATAGACATCATGTTTGATGAGTGTGAGATAGGAGCTGTTGTACCAGTAGATATGGATAAATTCACATTGATGGTTTGCTTCTATAACATGAATTCACTACATCATTACATACATAAAATCATACTCAGAATAAGAAGAGTAATCTCTCTCTCTCTACACTATCAATGCAACAGCATAAAGTCAATCAGTACCCCCTTGACCCAAAGAATGAGTTTGGTGTCATTTGTTTTTGTTTTTAAAGACATCCTATGTTTTTGTTTTTCCCCTGATACAGCTAACTCCTACACCACAAACATCCTTCATTATCTGAAAACTAACTCCAAAACACGTCATTAACACACAAAATAAACACACATTGTAATTATAAAGCACAAAAAAATGATTTAACGCAGTAATAACAATAATTCAGTTTGCAGTAATCCTGTAGACTTTGGTACTCACTGGGGCACCGAGTTTTCAGTCACGTGACCAGCACGGAAGCCTCGAAGGCAAAATGGCATCTCAAAATGACAGTCTCATTGGACATTGCACAGAGCTGCAGCACGGACGTATTAATCAATTGTCCATGTTGTAAGATTTTGAAGTATGTATGACACCTGCAACCAGCAAAGAAGCTGAGATGCGAAGAGACACTTTCATTTCTGAAAACTCGCGATACTTAACATTCTTTTCACATTGGCAGTCCCTAAAATCAGCGAATCCCCTGCAAAAACTCCTCATTCATGATGTCTACATGTGTCTAAAGCATGATACTTCCCTTCACATCAATACCAGAATAAGAACCTATGAAGAATGGACGTATTTTTATTCTACTTGGTTCAAAACGCTGTGAGGAAGAAGGTGATAATTCTTCATCAACAAAGCAGAGGTGAGTTATTATCACATATTATGTATCGACAGGTCAACCTTAAAACTTCACCGAGAGTCTTGACATTAAATACTAACTTTCTTCTCAACTATTTGAAGAACAATTAACCACCTGGGTGTCTCAAGGGCTCACATTTCTGCTTGTGGAAAGCGCAACGTCACTGCTCAGCTAATGTTTGCTGGTTTGCTGACAAGTATGAGTCAAACCTTGTTAAAAAAACAATTTCTAAAATATTTAAAGCCATGAAGTTCCATTATCTTTATTGTTTTGGGCATACATGGCAGGCAACCCTGTCAGCTAGCTTTTTTTTTTTACTTTTCAGTATTTTTCTTTTTATTGAACATATGATAACAATGCCAAACACAACAGGCATGTGCTTAAACAGGTCTAAATGTAAAAAAAAAAAAATTTAGAAGGAAAAAAAGGATCAAGCCAACATATTGAAAGGGACACATAAGTTTAAATTAATATATAAATAAAATTACAGTAATTAGTAGATGTTCAAAGGAAAATCTTTTCCACAAAACTCATTTAAGAGGTTTACTATTTTTACTTTTTTTTTTGTATCAATCAATTTAAGTGATTCGAAGTATTGTTTAAGTTTTTGTAAACATACAGAGAAATAAGGGGTACATTTATTCAGTCAACACTTATAAATATAAAATTAGCCTTACAAAGTAATCTAGTTCTAATTAACAACAATTATCATTTGATTCGATGTCCTGTAAAACATCACATCTGGTTTGTGCTGTGCGTGGCTACTGTTTGTTTTTCTAAGAAAAAAAAAAGGAAAGTCATAACATAGGCTATAAACTAAACGAAGCTGAGATTATCGTCGTAATAGCAATCATTGGGCTGTAGACATTAGCTTGGCTTTTTATTTTAAAAAATTGAATTTTTTCTTCTCAGTGTTTTGACTTTCATCTCAAAATTTTGACTTAATATGGGCCAAAATAAATTCTCAACAATGCTAAGCTTTCATTTTTATTCTTTTTACCGGTGGAAATTGTCTTGCATTTAAGATGAATAGGACCCAATAAAATATGCCCATCCATTATAAGTCCTTGATTAGTGCTTCAACTAATCTACTGTCCAATACTTGAAACATTAATACAATGGTTACAAATTGAAGAACCTCGGTGCTCAACGTGTTTATTGCAAATCATTTTAAACCAATGTGGCAGATTTTCATTTGCAGTGTGAAAAAACAATAGGGTAGAGTTAAGTACAGTAGTTGAATATCACCTCTGTGTTTTTATCTCTCGGCCCATCTGGTTCATCCTGTCTCTTTATCCCACAACAGTGCACAGCAATCTCACTGTACAAAACACACACAAACGTATACCAACATGTGTGGCGCTGTAGCTGGTACAGGTTGGCTTACCATACACCTGTGCAAATGGGTCAGCAAGTCCACCTGCACCAATCTGTACAACTACTCACATTCTCAAGGGCCTGAGAACAGAAGGAGTTTCACCATATGAGGCCAAGATACACACACACACAAATGCACATTCACTGCAGAAACAAACACTAGATACCAGTTCATCGAAGGGTCACTAAACACGCGTGCACAAACTCAAACCTCTGCATCTCCCTCTCTCTCTCTCTCTCTCTGTCAGTCTCACAAACATACACAATCCTCTTTCCTCTTTCTCCCTCAAGTGGCTGTAGCCTTTTTTTTTTGTCTTTGTTGAAATAATTGCTGTGATTTTCAAGACCGTAGTCATGGCAACGCAGAGGTTGATGCATGTTGACAGAATCTGTTGCAGGGGCGACCAAGGAGAGACTGAAAATGGTAGATAAGAGGTGGGAGGAGAAGTGATGCATGTGTGTGTGTTTTTTTTTACATTTTTGCAGCGCGTGTATGTGCGTGTGCATGTGTGAATTTGTGTGTTGAAGTGATGATGGTGCAGATGAAGGTGGAGGAGGAGGAGGAAGAGGAGGAGGGGCACATTGCTCTTCTTTGATGTGCTTCAGTCTATATGATGAATGAAGATGAGCAGCAGTGTGGGACATCTCAGGCTGATAGAACAAGGAGGCCTGAGATCAGGGATGAACAGTTATGAGTGTATTGTGAAGCAGGGGGGGGCAGAGCGAGAGAGAGAGAGAGAGAGAGAGAGTGATGGAGGGAGAGAGGGAGAAAAGCGGGGTGCTATTTTAGTCCAGGCGTTGTCATGGAAACTGCAGCCTCACTACAAATGGAGACATCCAGAACACATGGATCGTCAAACAAATGGCGTGCGTAGGGCCCCAGCATGAAGCGCTGTAAGCCACGACTGTGCTGCACAGTGCCATCTCTGCCCAAACTCGCCCACATTGTGACCCACCAACCCTCATCTTCATCTTCATCACTGAATTTGAATGGAAGGGGGGTGAACACTCAGAGTCAGGGGCTAAGTGACACCCATTGGTGTCCATTCAGACCGCCACTCGCTCTCCTTCTTTTGATTAACAGTCTTTTCCACACATCCCTCTTTGTCCCCCTCTTCTTCTTGTCTCCTCATCTGTCTACCTCCTTCACTCTCTGTCTGCCTCCCATCCTTTCCTTCTCTGCCTCTATGTCTCTCTCTCCCTCTCCCTCTCCCTCTCTCCGGTGCTGTGAAGGACGGAGGTATTCCCACATTTCTCCGTTGCTATAGCAACACCGCAGCGAGCACAGGAAAGAGAGGACGCAGGCAGAAGGAGGAGGAGGAGGATGGAGACATGGTGCTGGGGAGGTGATGGGTAGAGAGAGAGAGGGGAGAAGGGGGAGGGAGAAAGATGAGGGGATGTGTGAACAATGCTAATGCTAACATAGCAGCAGTAGCAGCAGAGCTGAGTGTTGGGTGAATTCCCCTCCTGTCAAATCACAATGGGTGCAGACTCAAATGTTGCAAACATATTAGCATAATAACCAGGAATCCGTTTGGTGTGTTTGTTTTCATGGTCACTGATGTCTCCTCTGAAGTGATCCATGCTAAAGGTTGTCGCTTAAATTCTGTGTTTTGGGCCTCATCTCACACTCAAACTCCAAACTCCTATCCTCCTCCTTTTTTCTGACCCTGACAGTTCCTCAAAGTGGCACATGCTACCATTTAGATTGTTGACTCATATTTGTTTACCAAGAACATGATGTTTGCATCATCTGCTGCTATTCAAGCTCCATTGAGTCTCAAACTCCTACCTGATTTATCCAACTTTTGTGGGCGGTCGGGGGCTGAACTGCTGCTTGCTTATTTCTAAATGATTAAATCAATGCAATCTAATGCAGGTCAAATGACCCGCTATAGATAAGAGGATGTAGAAGAAGTACACACAGAGGAGCTGAAGCTCTTTCGTATCGATGTCATCATCCTATTTAATCAGCACAGAAAGCAATCTCATTATCTCTCCATATGTATCGTTAAAGGCATCAGAACAAAGATACGTTGCATCAATTTCCCAACACGTAAAGATTTGTGGCCTGCTGAGAAATTGAGCACCCACATTCTACTCAGTACGCAGCGTTTGACGTGTTGCCCTGAGCTGAGAAGATTCATATCAGCCTTGACTGCCTTAAACTCTCTTCATACATGAAACATACGCTTCTTGGGACAAGGAATTGTCTGTTGCTTGCATGTCAATTATCTCGCTGTCCTCCCCTCCCAATCAATAACTCATCTCTAGGCATCAATATTGTTCCACCCCTTGGGAAAAAACGTCCTTCTTTAGGACAAAAGGAAAATTAACAAAGATGAGAGGACGCAGATGTAAGAAAAGTGGTTTAGCAGTTTTTTCATTTGTGCAGGAATCGTGGTTTCATTTTTCTTAGGTCATGATCATCAATATATCAAATACGCTGCTGTCCCTCTCTGCTAGACTCAAGAAAAGCTAGAAAGCTGTTCGCAGAGTAACTGACAGAGACATTTTGATTCATTGAGTAAGCTTTTAGTAAGCTTTGAAACATTTGCTGTGTAGCCCGAGGACTCTTGTTTTACTTGAAAGAAGTTAAAGTATCACAGAACAATTTGTGTTAACACCACAAGACCTAATGGTAAAAATCTAACACATTTTGACTTAATAAAAAACACTCTCATCATTTTGTGCAGAGTCTGATCACAAGCTTAGTTTCACAGAATAAAGAAGACAATTCCTTTCGATCTGGTTAGATTTGATTTGATTTGTGGATACAGATATTTTTTCCTGATTGATGAACTGTCAATCCGAACAGTTGATTGTGAAACTATCAAATACTTCAGCTGTAAATTCTAGGTTTCTTAGCCATTTTTAATGTGGCTGAATGATATATTAGAATATTACTCAACTGGTTCCTTCAAAAACAACCACCAGAGTTGGCTACAGGAAAATCAACAACATAAGTAAAAGCCGTTACATAATTCAGAGTGCCATAAACAACAAAACCATAACCACAACATTAACCAGGCTGAGTAAAAACATTACCTCGATCTGCTGTTATGGTAAATCAATACTCAAGTAAGTGTAATAATCTAATAACAGCATCAGCACGGGGCCTCGCAGTGTGTTTGTGTGTGGGAGTGGAGACACTGGGGAACAATTTGCTCTATACTTTCTCCAGTAATTACACAGGAAGAGTCTGTTCATGATGTACGCTGAGAACAAAATATTCATATGGCTTCAAATCCCTTCTTCCACAGAGACCTCCAGTTTCTCTGACATTCCAGGGAAGATTACTCTGAACAAAGTCAGGTCTGTATCCTCATTACAGCTACTGTTTGATAAAACAAGATGTCACAGCCCTAAACAGAAACTTTTTACAACAAGTGAGGCCTATATCCCCAAAACAAGGTGCGTTGTAGCAACTTGTTTGACCAAACTTTGTTTGAAACTTGAGGGGAAGATGTATTTTTGTCATATTAGCAGCAAAAGTATGAGCCTTCCAATCAAAGCTACTACAGGATTCAACTCCTTCAGCTTTGTAAATAAAGTCTATATCCTGATCAGAGAAGATAAAATTGTCACACACAGTATAACAAACAATCAAACCTAATTATTGAAAAAAAAACAAAAAAAACAAAAGCATCTTTGGGGTCGCCAGAAATTTTAGATGCCATAACGGGGTCATGACCCAACAAAGATTGGGAACCTCTGGCCTAGTGACATTTAAACAAAGTTGAGTGTTGTACTTTTTTAATCCAAAATTTTGACAACAGCATTTTCACTTTTACCTAAAATGAATATTGGCTCCAAATATCGGTCGTCGCCTCCTTGACCACTAATGATCGGTATTAGTATCAGCCCTGAAAAAAACAAAAACATATCGGTCCATCTCTAGACGAAATGTAAAACTCTCTATAAAAATGCATCTGCAATATATATCAATATAATATCAATCTCTCTTCAACACACACACACACACACACACACACACAGATAGATACACCTCTGCAGCTGTAATATTCATGAAAAACACTTAAAGGTGATGAGCTGAAAGACAAACAAACAGCAGTTTTATTTATTTATTTTTTCTGGGTGACATGCCATGATGGTCAGGTTGAGTGTTTTATTCCCAGAGGAGAAGAGGAACTGTCTGGAGCTCTAAGTGTTTTCAAGCACTCCAACTTCATGTCTACAAATATAACCTCTCTATAGCATGTAGGTGTTTTCTCTCTCTCTCTCTCTCTCTCTCTCTCTCTTTGGATTATTAATTGATATCTTTGGGTGAGGAGGAAACAGATTCCTGAGTCAAAGCCTCCCTGGTTTAATGATACTGGGAAAAGAGAGAAAGAATCTAAATATAGATGGAAACAAAGCTAAGTGTGCTCAGTACAGTATGAGAAATAAGCCCTCTGAGAAATTCAGCAACATAGTTTCATGTAATAACAGTCAAAACTGAACCTTTAAACAAAAGGCTTCTGTTTCTCTTTTATCCTTTATCACAAATTCAATCCAACTGGGTCATCTCTTTCCTCGCTCTCTGCACAATGTTGGATTCTCAGTCCGAGCTGAGCCTGCTAACAGTTCAGCGTGATCCATTCTCACACAAACAAAGCCAAAATAGGCCGCAGGATCTATACTTAGCCGTTAATTTTTAACACTCGTGTTATTCACATGTATTTTTTTCCACTACTGTCTTCAAGGTGTGAAGAAAAAAGAAGGTTTTTTTCTCGGTTCCTCCTCAATTGGCGGTAATGCAGCCCACAGACTCTGACACCTCTGCCTCACAGTGGAGTTTATGGTGTGTCAGGTTCCCCACAGACGCTGCAGTCTGTCTGTCTGTCTGTCTGCCTGTCTGTCTGTCTGTGGGCCAGGGGAGCCGGGGGAATCCCTGGAGAAACACACAGCTGGGAGGTTATTGAATTTGAAGGGAAAAGACAGCACAGGGAAAAAAGGGGGAGGATGGTGCAGACAGAGTGGGTTTCGAGAAAATGACTGCAGCAAAAGGAGAAAATGATGCACTGTACACAGAGAGTGCACTATTTTACAAACAGAAACCTCTTTTTACCCCTTTTTTTCACACACTCTATAGTTTGGAGAATTTATGCTGATAAGAATACCTCCTGTGGATATAGCTGACATTTAAATATTCCACCTTTTCTAATTCGATATGACCCTCCTTCATCGCATTATATTCAAGCTTAGATCAGAAAAACTGTACTTGCGTTGAAGCATTTCTCTTTCATCTTCAATGCATATTAATGCATGCTTTTCTGCTACACACACAACCCTCATTCACTCAACACCCCCCTCCCCTCATATAAGTGTAACACTTTTTAAACCTAGCATGAAGAAAGCAAATTCAAGCCTTTCATATGTGTTTCCTCTCTGCGAACACATGCTGAGAACACACACATACCCAGGTATTAATAATCTGCTCAAAATTAGCCACTTCAAGCTCGAACAGAACATTTGACGCTGTATTTTCTCTCTTTTGAAGCAGTTTTTGGATAAATAAATTGCACTCATTATATCCAGTATCTGTTATGTCTCTTTGCATTCACAGGCCTTTAACATCATATGCACAGAGTCTCATGAGGCGATGAAGCTCTCCAGAGACCAGAACACAAGCCAAGCACAATTACATTCAAGAAAAATACTTTGCATAGTGCCCCTAAAGACATTTCAAATACAATCTGTCTGCTGTAAAGCCACAAACATTTTATCTAAACATATAATTCAAATTCACTGTCATGGTTGGTAGCTGATGCATTCGTTATTACATGATTCCCTCGAGGTTGTTGATGCGTAATGTCGGTTGGACTTCCACGGCACAGTGAATATCTGATATAGTCTGTACATTTTTACCTCACCTCAGGGCATGAAGCAAGTTTTAATGCAGTGAAGCAGAGAATGCAGATTATTTTGCCTACCCTTTAAAAAAACCCGATGCACATAATGATGTATCGATGCTGCCACAGCTCTGCACGTTCATAGTCAGCCTGAGAATTAGATCGTCTTCTTCACAAAGACTTTAGAGTAACCACATTCTTTGCATTGCATGGAAAAGGTCAAACCATTTCCTAAAACTGATTTATTTGCCAGATTTGCAAATTCACAACATATGCAAAGAATAAAAAATAGCAGCGCCAGTAAATGTCCAATTATGCTAATGCAACATGATGGACCATTTGATTTATTAAAGCAGTCGCTATGCCGTAGTGATTACAGGACGTAATAGTGTTGTGTTGAATTTGTTAGATTAATTTGACTTTACTTCAACAGCCACCACTCTTAATCAAATACTCAACTAATTTGTTATTATGGTTTCAATCAGAAAGACTAATAGAGGAGTAAAATGTTTTTATTTCTGGGAAACTAAGCTCCCACCTCAAGAATTATAATGCAGTCTCAGGGGTTTGTGTTGATTTAATAAAGCCAATTAATCACGTTTTGGGAAATGTTCATGAAATCTGTCTGAAATACTCAGAAAATCCACAAATCCTTCAGCTGTTTAGAAGCTTTGGTTACATCTTCGTACCATGTCTTGCAACATTTTCCACATACAAAGCAGTTTTATGGACTTTCATATAGCACAAAAGCAAATACAGAGGTGTACAACCCTTGTGTTTTAAATGAGTCTTTTCATTTCAAATGAAATGTGAATGCAATAAGAAAGGTAACAGAACCCAATTATCAGACCAATAACAATTTTCCTTTTTGAAATTTTCCAAGATAACTTTTCAAAACGTCACCTATTATATCCCAAAAGCTCCTGTGAAAAAGTCTAAGCCGTTGATGAAACAGACTGAAATCAATACAATACTTCTTGAATTAGAAATAATAAAAAAAAAAAACACCTTTGAGCCCATTAACAACAAAATTCATGATTTCTCTAAACTGATTTTTTTCTCTTCACGTCTAAAACTTCTGCCAGAGGGTAGGTGTCACATGAAATGATGAAACAGCGGCAGTAACAAAGGATTTGAAAAAGAAAAAGCATTGAGAGATTTTTTTGGGGCTGAAAAATTCTGCAGAAACACAAGAGGTATTGTTTGCCCACTTGAGGTGCCAAAATAAACCCAAACAAAAAGTCCTCCCATAGGAGCTTTAAGTGATTTCTGGTTAAATTAGTCGCTGTGATTTGCAGAGTGGATTAAAACTAGATACTGAGAACAGTTAGTTTATCTAGAAGCAGATTTCTTACAGCTGGCATCAAATCAAAGTTACACAAGTTGTTAAAAGCGAAATGATAAAAACAAACTAAAATTAATCAAGTACAAGAACAGTTCATGTTAAACCTGAATTAACTGAAGACTCTGCCTCTGCCAGACTGTGTACCTTGATAAATGCATGAAAAAGTACATTTACTGGCAATACATTAGGACCCAGATCAAAGATATCACATACAGAGTTAGAAGCAACAACAGGAAAAGCAGAAAGAAAAATAAAACACAAAAAGATCACATTTTTGTATTAAAATAATTTTTCTGTAGCTTAGTACTGCTTCTGTCTGAAAAGACTGTCAAACACACCCATTTCACTTTTCATAGTGTATTATCAAACAGAACAGCTTACCTTTAAAGGACCAAAAGGTCAGTCCGTTTCCTTGCCGTGTCTTAGATATGATAATCCATTTCACTTTAGAGTTTTGCTGCCAACATACCCAGAAATGTCATCTGGGCTGCGGGATTACACTCTTAACAGCACATACAGGTGCAGATGAAACTCATATTCCAGTGCTCCATCTGTAGCCAAACTGCATTAGCTCCCCACAGTGTGATACAGTGAGGTACAGTCACTCAATATGCACATATTGATTCCCATCCTCAAGCTTGCAGTCTTCATTAAAATGGGTCATACGCTGCAGAACAAGATTTCTGTTTAAACGCATCAAATTTTGCATCTACAATTGAAGCTGCTATTCTAAGATGCAACACAACCTTTCTGCTTGACCTCCAAATTTTAATAGTAATAATGACGATAACTTCGCATGTCGAGTGTAACTGACGTCCAGAGGAATGAAAGGACATTTCTGTAGCGATTAGATGAGTCACCATTACAATAAGAGTGTTCAGGTAAAGAGATTTGTTCCACTGTGAACATGCAGGAATGATTCCCCCCAACACGCAGCACACAAGGAGGTATCACGTATGCTCTTTGAAACCTGACAGCAGAGCCACCAAATGTAGCACATCAAGGGAGCAGCCATATGTTGTGTCTTTAGCCTTCATTTATATTCTATTTGTGTCTCTGTGGGGCTACGCTTGAACCCTACCCACTGAATCTGTCTGTGAGATTACTGCATATTTACATTTACTACAGTTTTTGATTGAGATTCACAAGTGAAACAACAAAGTTGGTCAATTTTGGCTGTGATTTAGAAGCAGAAACTGTTCATGAAAAAAAAACATATGGAATTGTGCAAACAATCAGATTTAAAGGTTGAAACAAGGTGAACATGGTGTGCATTGATGTAGAAAATGTTCCTTTCATGGATTAACCTCTGTGACAGCACAATCTGGGTTGGTCTTTGTCCGATATCATCACTCATATTATCATCAGCATTGTTTCTATCCCTGTGTGCCTTTTCGTCCAATGAGTGTAGCTGATAACAAAAACATCATCACTCACACAAAGCAGCACCTGTGTATAGATATATAAGCAACAAGAGAAAACAATCACATACAGAGTTGCTTTAGAGTCCGACATCTGTTGATGTGGTTTTGTTGTTGATAATGCTGTTTCAGGTTCATTTATCTGGACTTAATGGCTGCATGGCCAGTTTGTGCTCAATTGCAACAAACATTTCAGCTTACCTCTTTATTAAGACACTAAAAGCAGTTTATTCAGTTTATTTTCTGCCTTGGAATTCTTTCCACTTTAAATGAATTTGAATATAACAAAGTCACCATTAAGTAGAATAAGGTTCAACTTAAGGACAAAAAAGTGCGTCTTGTAAAGAATAAAATCATCTGGCACTGTTCAGAGGTTCTGTAGATCATCTATAGGAGAGTGGCTAAAGCCTGTGTGAACATGTTAATAGCACAGATGGCACCTATAATTACTGAGATGACTAACGACTTCACCACAAACCATACATTCAATCCAGGTTTAGCACAGAGGCCTGCATAATGTCTCCCTCTCCACTTGTGTGGTTGCCGTATCAACCAGCCACAACGCAATATATGATTGATTTATTTCACACGTAATGATACATGGCTAGACAACTGTACACATTATATCAAACTAACAAAAATAAAGAAATACATAGTTGAAACGCAAGAAGCGTAAATGGCATTTAACATATGAAAGTTACACTGTAAAAATGTGGATCTTACAATTGTCATACAACCAGACATTATTATTATTAATATACTGTACATTTTCATTCACTCCAATCATCCTAAGACGGATGTTTAATCCCTTCTTGAATGCTGCTGCAGATAGATAGGTGTCTATTCATCCTTATGACAGCATTTTATGGCATGATTATGGTAACCATGAGCAAGGAGGTCATATCAAATATCTGTCTAAAAGCAAATATCTGGCTACTGATCTGGTTCAAATAACACATTGTCAACACTTTATTTTACCCATACAGGTCTTTGCATCGGATCACCCTTCCAGTGTTTGTGGAACATTGTTTTACCATTATTTGATGCTGGCATTTAAGTATCAGAATTGTCGATTCAAATACCAAGTAGCTGGCTTTTACAAAATACATAATACACTCTCAGAACACAAAAGTCTGTAATGATTATTACTGAAGCAACAGAAAAAAGTTTGTCAAACAGAGATCTGCATTTACTGTTCTACAACCTAAATGGACTTCATGTCACAAAGCCAATTCAAAGATTCACAATGAGTGTTGCAATTGAGCCCTTATGTTTCTGAGAAGTAGCCAAACTTAAAACATGTATCAGAACCAACCTCCACCAAACACTGCCCCTGATTATTCACAAAGAAACAAACTATACCAGCTTATGCATCCACCCCAAAATATCTCTGCATCGGAGTCTGCAATGATACATATTTAAATGAAAATATATTTATATAATTTGTGGATTTTTCACAGTAGTTTGTACTGCACTGTACCTTTTTGTCCATCTATTTATGCCTACATAATTGTCACCATGAGGGAGTCCGTTGAGTCACTCGAGAGAGAGTGTGGCTTGTTTGTTTTGTGTGGAAGAAAAATGTCTCTTGGATTTTTGTTCTGTAATATCTCCGATCGTCAGTGTGGTGAGTGCCGTGCATGTCTTTCGTCTCTGCTCGCCAACAACGGTTTGGGGACTGATTACTCTGAAAGGCTAGTTTTCCCTATGAGAACACAGCTTGTAGAAACTGCAAAAAACATTTGCTTTGGCACAGATTTACATTGTAGCAATGTTCATTCCTTGATCTCCATGGCCGTGATCGTTACTACAAACACAAGTGGCCCATTGTGGTAATCCTTGGCTCAGTACACTGTCACGGATAAGTCTATGTGTTTGTGTATCGCCGTGTCAGTCTATCCTCTCTCCTGGTGTAATGTCAATGCACTCTAGTGTCTAATCATTCGGCGCATAAACCCAACATCAATCCCCTCTCTGTCTCCAACTCTTGCTCACCCTCCCTCTCTATACTCTCACTTTTGTTTTTAGATCTGAGTCTCTTGGACATTTTCCTTTGAGTTCCCCTTGAAGAGAAGAGGCTCCATTTGGGGGTTCTGGCTCTGGCTCATGAAACCTTTGATTGATCCATGTAAGCCCATGGTAGGCATAGGCAGGGACATCGGCAGCGGCGGAGACAGCGAGCTGGGGTTGGTGCCATTTCCCGATGTAGTGATCGGGACAGTCGTACAGGAGATGGGGATATCCTGGACTTGCATGCCTTTGCTATTGAGCATTCCTCCTGGTCCCATTCCTTCAGGACCAACGCTAAGACCCATCACGTTGTTGTTGAAATGATGGGTCTTGTAGTAGTGATTGAGAGTATCCGTGCGACCAATGTTGGGCAGGTTGACAATTTCTGGGTGATGTATCCTCAGGGTTCCTTCTCCACCAGTGCCAGAATTCATGGTTGACCCACCTGAGATGCCGCTCCCAGCTCCAGCTCCAATTTCGTCCTCAACATTG
Organism: Thalassoma bifasciatum; assembly: GCA_008086565.1. NCBI lineage: Eukaryota > Metazoa > Chordata > Actinopteri > Labriformes > Labridae > Thalassoma > Thalassoma bifasciatum. Next base: position 559,113 of record RPOG01000021.1, read on the forward strand.
ACAATTTCGATGGCTCTGGCAGGGCCGTGGTGCTTGTGTAGCTGGTGCTGCTTCCGGAGTTTATAGAAGACAACGAGCATTACAGCTGCCATGAAAGTAATCGCCACAAAGCAGCCAATGATGATCTTGGTTGTTTTCATTACATCATCCAAACCCGGGATATTTGTTACCTCCATTACAGACACAGTCACTGCATTTTCAGTTACCCTGTTGGCTCGTGGGGACAGTGAGGAGAGAGAGGAGAGAGAAGGAGATACAGTGATGCCAGGTCGGCCATCTACCCCTTTGTGATTAGTAGGATTAGGAAAATCTATGAAGGTCTCGTTAATATACTGTCTCGCTGAATTCTCTTCGTCTCCTCTTACTGTCTCGACTGTCTCCACAGTGACGGTGGTGAAGTAGCTGTAGCTGTTGCTGGGGTCTGAAGCAGACACATTGAGCACGGCGGTGGCAGTGGTGTTTCCAGCAGAGTTGGTAACCATGCATGTGTACTGCCCGGTATCTTGCACGGTAACATTAGTGAAGTTGAGTGTGCCGTCATGAAGAACTGAGATCCTTACTCTGTATGATCCATGGGTCATCAGAGTGCCATTTGGGGTAAACCAATTCACAGAGGTCATCGAGGTCCCGGTGCGACATTTTAGCTCAGCAGCCATCCCCTCGGTGACATTCAGGTCAGTGGGTGGCTCAACAATCACTGGGGCGTAGCAGGTAAAGTGACTCTGGTCTAGTTCCCCGATGTACTTTCCTTTTAGGCCCGGGGGTGCATGGCAGCGAGCGCAACATGTTGTGTTGCTGGGAACTGTTTCTTTCAGCCACCAGCTGAGCCACAGCACATCGCAGTTGCAAACCCAAGGGTTGTGGTTGAGATGCACCCTCTCCAACTGGTGCAAAGGCGTAAAGAGGTCATGGGGCAGGGAATGCAAGGAATTGTGGGAAAGGTTAAGCTCCTCCAAGTTTTTCAGGTCATCAAAAGCATTGCGCTCGATGACTGACACTCTGGAGTGCATTAGCCACAGCTTGCGGAGTGACACGAGGCCCTGGAAGGATCCTGGCCTCACTATCCCCAGCTGGTTCCCTGACAGCTCCAACTCCTCCAGTCGTACCAGAGGGGTGAGGTTAGGGATGTCCTTCAAGCCACACATGCCAAGATTCAAGAAGCGTAAGTTGACTAGGCCTTCGAATGCGGCCTCTGAGATGAAATCCAGCTTCCTGAGTTCCCCTAGATCGAGGCGGCGTAAAGAGGGAACCCGATGAAAGGCAAACGCCGGCAGTGTCTCGATGGGGTTGTTCCGTAGCCATAATTCCCTTAGTTTGCTGAGGTACTCGAAGGCTTGTGAGGGCACCACTGTGAGACGGTTGTCAAAAAGCTCCAGTGTGTTGAGGTTGGGAAGACCATTGAAAGCTCCCACCTCAATTTGCCGGATGTGGTTCTTGGAGAGCTGGAGGATTTCCAAATGCCGCAGGTGTTTAAAAGTGTCTGACTTGATCACCTGGTGTGGAGACAAAAAAGATGGAGGCATTATGAAGCAACATCAGAGCTGATGTAACATAATCACAGCATGAGATGAGAGCGTATTTACCTGAATTGTGTTCTCTTGTAGATTGAGGTATCTTGTGTTCTCTGAAATACTGTCAGGGACTTGATCTAAGCTCTTCCTCGTACAGATGACACGGCTCGCCTGATTGGAGCAGGTACAGAGGGTGGGGCAGGGGGGTGCTGCCTCTGTCAGCTGAGGTCCATGGTTGTGAAGCCACAACAAGAGCTGGACCAACCAGAGGAGGGGGGAAGGGGCACAGGGGCTGGTCACCATGACAACACGCATGGCAACTGAGTCATGACCCACCCCTATTGCTCTGATGTTGTCAAGTCACCTCCAAACAAGGGAATCTATATGCTTATCTTGATCTTCATTTTGTGAGATCCGATGGTTTTTCTCCTTCAGTCACTTTAAAATGTGGAGACAAATAAAATCTAAAGACCCAGGGTCTTATTTAACTTTGCTCATGCTTCCCTTGCTTTCTTTTCAAAATGTCATTTAAGGGAAGCCTGTATTTTTGTTTTCCATGACAGTTATTGGAGCAAAAATCAAATTTGGGTGAGTTTTGGCTCTTGAAAGTGTTGTCTCTGCAGAGGCTCCTCACTGTGGGGGGAAAAGAGAGAAAAGAAAAGAGGAAAGGAGGTCATGTTAGTGCACGGTGCAGTAGCTTAAAGATATTAGACTAGCATATGCATGCATGTATTCCCTGGACTGAATCTAAATCTCAGAACATTACAATGTTCTGTCGGCAGTGTGACATGCTCTCAGGCTCTCGTCTCTAAAGAGGTGGCTCTAAAACCATGGCCTCTAGTCTTGCTAGTGAGTCAGCTGCCATTTTCTTCATAGGTTGAACTTAACATCTGGGTCATGGTCTGAAATGGCCACAAAATGCTCAACCCTTGATAGTCTGAGAAACTATTGTGTGATACTTGGAGTTCCTAGAGTGTGCAGTTGTTGGATGCAAACACTAATGCAGGAAAGACTCATTTAGACCTGAGGTTAATGCAGAGATTCATGCCATCCATCGCGACGCAGCGGCAGTAATTTAGCAATTAAGATATGAAGAAATGATTATTGACTCCTGAAATTTTACTGCAGTGCTCATGCTGTTTACAACAAGCAATCAGACACGATTCACAACCACACGGGAAGGTGACAACGAAATGACAACAAGACAGTGAGCGACCAAACGCCGTTAAGATGAATGTGTGTGTGGATTTTTGGTGAAGAGGGGAACAAAATCATGAACAGAAAAAGCTTCAAAGCATCAGAAGACTCGCTAAATTTAGAAAAGTCTGGGCTGCTTCCCTTATGATGAAAGAGCCCAAAAAGAAAGTATTCATTGTTTTCTCAAGCATGTAATGCTCCACACGATGAGTCAAGTCACAAGCTTGTGTCTCTGGTTGAGGATTAATAAGAAGATCTTTGTTCATGTCACTTCTTTCACGACCACTGTGAGATGATATTGCTATCATCTTATACAATCAGTCCCCTGGGTGCAGTTTTCATATTTTTACCCTCTAAAAAATCGGTCTCTCTGGTAAAAAGGCTCCATAGCAGTCCAGAGCATCTCCTCTCCTATGCAGCGACGATGCATGCACTCCTAGAAACACGGTTGCTGTGGCAACCTGCTCACTCACCATCTTGTGTTTTTACTGTCCAGTGCCCTATTCCACATTACTGTGTTTAGCTGGGCCTCATGAGCGTTTGCTGGTTAAAAAAAAAAAAAAAAGATAAGCAGCACCTCAGAGGATGAAACAAATGTGTTTATTTGACTTAAATCTTGAGATTTGATCCATCCTCTCTAACACCAGGTGTAATAACAGCAGCATGTTGGAAATCTCATCTTTATATGCTAAAACACACTCTATAGCCTGTAAATGACAACAGATGGACCAAATTCACTGCAAATCTTAATATCTTCAAGGTCGGGGATTATGTCAACGTCAGTGTGTGTGACAAACAGCTCTGAGAACAGCTATTAAGAAAGCTCATAAAGGAGTGAAAGCTAAAAATAGCCTTTTTAGATGATCTGAACATCCCACAGAAGCTCTATCTCCCTCTCTGGGCAACACTAAAACACACTCAGAGCACAGAAATATTCACAAATTCAAACCCAACAATGTTCCAACAGTGATATAACCACACATAACCCTCCAATCGGAGGCTGCAGTTTGATGCAAGGCCTAAATGCTACTGTATGCAGCCTCTTTGCAGCACTGCTCATCATTGTGTTCTCCACACTGCTGTCCTTCCCTGAAGAGTCTCCTCCTCATCCCCCCATCCAGCAGGTAATTATACATTTCAATAATGCGCCGGAAAAAAAAAAAAAGCGAGAGAGAAAGAAACGCTCCAGTGTCTCTCTCCCAGACGTCAGAATAGTATCTGATCCGCAGCGATGGTTTGATAGTTACGATGAAATGATTCACTGAAGCATCAAAACACAACATCATTAATATTCAGCTGGTCAAAGAATTGATCTTGCTGTGCTCTCAAAAGAAAAACACTGAGGCTGTAATTTATGCAGTGTTTCATACTCTGGAACTTCATTAGAAAGACTTGGTCTTATATTCTTTTGTTCTTACCTCCTTATTTCCTAGTTCCCCTGTAAGTGCTTCCATTTTTTAAACTTATGTAGAGGTTAAACAAGTTTTTCATCATTGAAATAAATACGGGAAATGAAATGAAAAATTTGACTTAATATTCTAATAGTTTAAGCATGAGGATTGATTTCTCGTTGCTGCAAAGATGGAAGTCACATGTGCCAAAAAAGTAGTTTGATTATCATTTTTGTAGATGTGCATTGAAGGAGCTGCATTTTACCTGCCTTGGATGGTAAATGTCACCGGGGAGAGAGTAGAAAACAATCTATGTAAAACACCACACAGGTTCAAATTGTATTAAAGGAGAGACCTTGAATTTTCCATCAGGCAGCCTGTTGCCTTGACCTCCCATCTCCAAGTTTTTCCCCACATGAGAGCACAAGACCAACATCATACGCCGATGATGCTCTTACATTTTTCAGAATATTACACCTTCACTCAACCGAGGGCCAAATCTATCACCATGTGCCTTCATCTTTATCGTTTTTCTATATGTCATGTTTCCAACATCATCTATACTGTGCAGTTTTTTTGTCCAATTTCACTCAGGTATTTCTCCTTCTTGATCTTTGCCGTTTTTCCATGTCATGAGCAGATTGCAACCATGTAGATATTGATTATTCGATCAGGCCTGAGAAAGCGCTCAGTCGTGAAAAGACAAATTAGCTGCAAGCTGCTGACCAATTGCTACAAACCAATCACATCATCGTCAGCGCCTGATTGTATCAATGCCTCTCTCCACAACACAGTCATTAAGGTTTATGAAGAGGTAAAAATCACGATGGGGTTTGTTTTCCAGCCTCGGTGTGAGGATGTGGGATGCTTCCTGTATCAGGCCCAATTAGACCTCATGTATTTACAGATGAACACAAAGCGACACAGGTGCAGCAGGGCCAACATCATCTGCTGTAACTATGACAACACTCGATTGGTTCAGGACGTGGGAATCAGGGATGGAGAGGACGCATTTCACCGGTTTTATAACAACCTGTGCTTTAAGATGAGGGGAAAAAAAGCAGCTTCATACCAAAAATTCACCCCTACTTTCAACTCATGACAAAAACTCTGTCCTTAATTTCCTCACATCATGACTGGAAAAATGAAGAAACAAAGCAATATTCAGCTCTTTTCTCCTCCAGCCTCAGCCTCTAATCTGCAATCTGTCCCCATCATATAGCCTCCAGCATAATATCTCCTACAATTCAACAGAATGGCCTTATTCATCTATGCAGCTGCGCTCACTACGGCGCACCTTCTCGGGAACGCAATTGAAATTCTGAATAGGCCTAATTCTGCACATGCTGCATTACAAAATGGCTTGCATCCATTCTCTCTCTCTCGCTCTCTCTTTCTTCGGGGTAATGACAACAAGACTGCACCCAAAACCTGAGCCATATAGCTCCATATCTTTAATAAAAGATGAATATGGGCATGTGAAACATACACCCTTACGTAAGGAGGCATGTTATTAAAATGCATTCGCAAGGACTATCTCAGCCTTATTCGTCAGACATCGACGCCGACGGTTTCTATCACCCATATGAATTATTTACATGCATCCAAACAACCTTTGCACGTTTAGTGATTCCTACTGTGTGATCTGAGGATTGATTCGCGCATCCATGCAGATGAGGTTACAAATGCAATAATTACGCCGGCCATTTCAGTACCTGTACATCCAACACACACGTACCTTAATGTTTCAGCGGCTGCAGCGTGAGGTCGATGTGTTTTTCCTCCTTTTTCTGCTCGTCCTTTACCCCTAGATCCGATTCTCACATCTCCATCCTCAGTCCTCTTTCCCCCCTTAAATTGATCCGCTTGTTTCCACGGCTGTGAGCTGGCTCTTGTTCTTCTTCTCCTCTTTCTTGTAGGCTATTCCGCAGCGCCAACGCAACACGGGGGGCTATAGCTATGGCAGATTGAAGATGAACACAGTCCACACACACACACACACACACACACACATAGACACACACACACGCGAAGAGAAGGGGGAGGATGAAAAAAATAAACAGGGATCAGATTAAGGGGTCGTTGGAGAGAATGATATTAGTATTATCACATTTAGGAGCGAGGTCTGGGACGAGAGCATCCATGCGCCTTATCATCATCCTTGGAGAGAAACGCAGGCAGCAGAACGCGACGGCGCCCGGTGGGCAGAGCATTTTGCGTCCAGCATAGGCGGCTCTTTACGCACATTCCGTATGTTTCAGTCTGAATCCCACTAAGACAGGAGAAGAAGATATGAAGGAGCAACTAATTATGGATTTACCTGCGTATTTTTGGAGATTCAAATCTGAGGCTTCTTATTGTAACATTTTCAGTTTGTGCTTTTTTATTCTAAAAGGCTGTACTCCTTCTCTTTGTGTGCATGCAATGACTATGAAGTCATATTATTAATATGACTCAGCAGGATGACTTGAGTCACCGTGTTCCTTTTAATTCACTGCATTTCAGCCATTTTTGGTCAGTTTATCACCATGCAATAAACACCTGCTTCTGTTTAACCAACAGGGGGAAACATCTGCAGTGAGAACTATTTCTGCTCCACTGAGTCTCAAACAAGTTTTCAGGCCTACTAATGTTCATATTCATAATGAATGTACAGCGCCAGCACGTGCGTTTTAGTAATGACCGGCTAGGATCCAATCTAGCACACTAATGAGGCCTGTTTTCTGCAGGCTTTGCAAACGACCATTTTTTTCCCCTGAAGCAGCTTTTGGAGCTGGACTCCAGGCTACATGAGGAAGCTGGACCTAGAATGACTTGGGTAAATAATATGCAGCCTGGTGAGGTTTGCATGCTTAAAAAAGAGACTTCTTCATGCAAGGAAATGTGCATTTCATGTGTTTGCATGCAGGTTTAACCACTTATATCCCCCTTCTAGCCTATATACCACACTTTTTCTCAAAGCTTATATCTGAAGAACCTCAAGATCAGAATTCATCAGTGACACTTCATCTAAAGGATCAAAATCTCTTGTTTCAGAAATGTCATGTTTTAGATGTGGCTAAAGTCCACATCAGACTAAATGCAGCTAAAACACTTTTTTTCCTCTTTTCTTTTTTTTTTTTTATAAAATTTTTTGAAAATAGATAACTTAAAGATGCTCCATGCCAGACATAAGACATTCACCACATCACTTATACACCTTGTCATCTACATCTGGCTGAAATGATGGCTTTCCAGGTAAAACGCTCCTCATCTGGGGATTCTGTGCTCACAAAGTCGACTTTGTCAGTACTCAGTGTCCTCTTTTTAGTCAGCTTCGCTCTCTTTGTGGAAAGGTTTGCCAAAAATCATGAAGTTGTAGTTCCCAGTCATTGTGCCTCCTCTGTTGCATACATGAATGTTAGTGAAGACACACAGCGATATATAGGTCTCACCAATGACCTAAATGGCTACATCTGGCTTTGTGTGAATGACAGCAATGATAGCCAACAAACAACCCTCCAATAGAGTTTTTACCAAAGTTCACAGTGCGCTGTTGGCCAGTCAAGCAGTGCCTCTTGGCTATCACAAGCTGTTCTGGGATGACAACTCAACATTAAATGATGGGGTCACTTTCAGCTTGCCGCGAGAACCCTAGCAAAAAAAAAAATCAAAACGCCCAGATTTTCCAGATCCACATTGAGGAAGCAATGCTGTGAGACTGCATAGCTGCTATTATGAGAACAGACATGATAGACGAATTTGCAGGGGCAATTTCACCACTTGGAACAATTTTAGGAAACAACACTTTTGATATGTATGACCTCTGGATTCTTCTGTTCGAAACAGGTAGGACGTCCCAGTTGTTGTGATCCTTTTCCGAGCCATTTTTTTCATTGATTACATTTGGTTGGTTAAGGAAACTGTAAAATAAATTTAGCAACTGAAATGTGAAGATTCTAAGCTTTGTAACGGGGCACACATTCCAAAGTTTGACAAAGACGTTACTGTTTATGCTTTGACAAAGTCATACTAATCGTGAAGGGGTGTCCAATGACCCAGCAGAACATTAGAGGGTAAGAGTTGTGGAGTATTCTTGCAGACAACTTCACTTTTTCATTAGTAAATTGAGAAGAAAGTCAGCATGTTATTGTCCAATAAAGCAGGCTTAAGTCAGTAAAGAGATGCCAGTCTTCCTCTCTAAGTGGCCTCCTGGTATCGATCTCTGTCATGCGTATGTCCACATGTGTGGAGTGCTTCACTTTCTGTACCATCATTATCTCCTTCACAAGGTTGGCAGGCTTTATTTTAACTCAAACATGTGAGCTGAAGAAGAGGAAGCAGTAGAAGAAGAAGTGGCGCCCTTTGCCGCTGCGCATCCACAGCCAGAGACTCGTAGTAGGTAAAAATAAATCTCAGTGCATCTTTTGCTGTGTCTCAGCTCACACTAAAGGTCAAAGGACAGAGAAGGCCAGTTATGCTTCAGAAAGACCCCAGAGGTATGTACTCTCTCTCTCCTCCTCCTCCTCTCATCTCTCTCCCCCCTCCCTTCACTGTGACTGCCGTAGTGAGCATTGTTCACGACCACTAGCTTTTGCTGAAAGCCGCACAGCAATGAGGTCTCTGTGCCTTTTTGCCTCTCTCTTCCTCTCCCCCTCCCCCTCCCATCTACCTCTCTCTTTCTCCCTCTCTCTCTCCCTCTATTAAATTTCCAGTCACACAGTGGTGCAGAGGATATTCCTCCTTTCCCCTCGTTCTCCCCTCTTCCCCTCATTCCCTATCACTCATGCTGAAATCTTAGCCCACATCCAGTCTCTCTTGCCGCGACCCTGGCTGCTTTTTTTTTAAGTGCATTACTCCTTTCTTTCATGCATCTCTCTCTCTTTTTTTTTTACCTCTCCAACCCCCGCGCCATTTCAAATGATTCCACACCGCCCATGCCAAACCCACCACCCTCTTTGCCTCCGCTCCCCCCCTTTTTCCACTCCATGTCCTCACTGTGTCATTGCACATTGAATCTGATATCCCCCTTATGCATGTATGCTACGCTTGTGTATGTGTGTGTGTGTGTGTGTGCTGGCACCCTTGAGCGTATGTGTGTGATTGTGTGTGTGTGGGAGTGATAGAGCGAAGGGGAGGGAGAGGGAGAGGGACATGCATTTGTGCACAGTAAATGAACAAACACTCATCGCTGTATTGCTTGTGTCATCAGTACAGGAAGGCTCTTGGAGTAGAAAATACAGCGCAAGGAGGACTGAGGACGTTTTCCAATACCAGCCCAAACCCCCATAAACTCTTAATGCTGCGTTCAGGAGCCACAGGGAGAAGAGGAGGAGGAGGAGGGAGGGCGAGGAGGATTTGGCAGCAACATGCTAGTGCCAAGACATATGTGGCATGCTGATAGCACCAGAGAGGTGCAGCTCACACTGTGAAGAAGCTTTGGAGGGGTGCTGATACACATCCATCAGTCGCACCGTTTCAGGGTTTTAGCTACAGGCTGTAAAAGTGGGTGGTGGGCTGATTTCACACAGTTCAAAGCAAAGATTATGAATGTAGAATTTTTGATTTTAGATTGAGCCGTGAAGCCTTAGCGAAGCCTTAGTGATCCGTTTACAGGCCTCGAGCGTCCAATCAGGAATGTGAACAAAGTGATGATTTTTTTTCAGGTTATTTTTAGAAAAATGTAACAAAAAAGTTGGATTGGTCCTCAATGCCATCTGTGCAAAAAGAATAAGAGAGACACAAGTGAGAGTTTCAAGTTATCCATGGTGACATCCCCGTGTGAGTGCGTGTGTGTGTGTGTGTGTGAGTGTGTGTGTGTGTTAGAGAAACAGAGAGGGAGAGAAAATAGAGAGAAAAATCCTAGTGTCACAGTATCTTAGCAACTGCCTCCATCTCCTTGGAGACAAGAGCTGACATCATTTCCTGTCTGTGAGAACTCACTTTTGGTTTGTACACAGTGTTTATGTGTGTGTTGATGTGTGTGTGCGTTTGTGTGTGTGTTAGGGCATGTGTGTGTGTGTGTGTGTGTGTGTGTGTGTTTGTTTGTGTGTTGGCGTGTGTCCACGTTCATATGCAGATGTGGGCCTGCAGTGTGTGCAGCCATGCAGACAGGATGGATTTTAGTGTTTTTGGTCAGGGTGCGTTCAAGAATGTCATTCTGTTTTAAATCAGAATGAGTTGTTTCATGCAATAAGACAAAGATTCTGCTTTGAAAATAGTTTTTATGTCTTTTCCAATGAAATATGTCTCAAGTAACTGTAAAATGATCAAAATGAACCATTACTTCTGATGTCTTCTGCTTTCACAGTAATTTTTTAAAGTCATCTTCATGTAGGTAATTCCACACAGGATCATGCTTGTGTAATAATGTGTAGTATTTCCTTATTAACATTTGTGGTTCTGCCGCCTTAGCTCTGATTTTTACTCCATGAAGTTGTCAGTCATAGAGCATGAACAAAGTCTGGAGTTCATGTTGGCCTAACAAACAGTAGAAGTAGTTTATTACAGAGCAAATGTTGTCTTCCACTACCATCTTGTGTGCAAAAGGTGAACTACACTACAAAAACCCAGAATCTTACCAAGTATATTCTTTTAATTTCTAGTCAAACTATATCATCACACTTAAAATAAGACACAATAACTTGGAGGGAAACATTTCAGTGAGATATTGAAACTTGTTTCTCAATGGATCATCTTAAGCATCTGGTGAAGTGAAACAGTCTTAGAGACATCTTGATCTGAGTCATGTCTCAGATGAAACAAGCCTTCACTGACATATCATAGGGTTTTCAAGCACATTTGTTTGAGAGTTATTTGTCAAAGGTAAATCCTCTTATTTTAAGAAATAGAAAAAGCTTGAATGAAAACAACAATGCTTTTCTTTCCTTTTTTTTTTTTTTAAATCTGCAGGTCAACAACCCTCACATTTAACGACTGATGTATCTCAAGTACACTTTCTGTTTTCTATAAAAATATTTGAATATCTTGGATCCAGATCAGTTTTACTGTGGCAGAGCTTACAATAAGGTAGATGAACTGGTAACATATTGGAAAATTATGGTGAAAAAAGCAGCGATACATTGAAGAAGGCAAACTTCCAGACATTTTGTCTCAAAATGCCTATTTTTAATCTTACCTTAAGTAGACTGTGGACTAAAATGTAGAACAGTGTCACTTTTACAGAACTAGATGAGTTTGATAAGCTTGAAAGAAAGGCAACAACACGAAAGGTTAAGAAAGGTGCTACTTTGGATGGGAATACTTTTTCTATTATAAAACTATTATAAGGCACAAAACTCAGCAGTACAGGCAAACATGGCTAAGTGTGAGTTTTCCCAGCTATTTTCAAAATAAAGCTTCAATCGAATGCAATCTTTAACTTACTTTTAGTGGCTTTTTGTCCAATGTTCACAGGAATAAATTCTGTTTTAACTGCATAAGATGCTACTATGAGTTACACACAAAATATTTTTTTTCTCATGACTGTCAGATATTTCCTTGATTGGTAGGATTGAAATTGATAAGCAAACTGGTACACTTTTAAATTGTTATGCTTCAGTCAGAAACCTGCAGAAATCTTGCCACTGATCAATACCAAAGTAGTTTTTTCTTGCTGATGAAGAATCCTAAAAGAGCGATTAGCACAGATACAGACGAGTCATTGCCGACCTTTGACATCTGTGGTGCATCTAATATTTGTCCCATCTAGTCATACAGAAGAAGTAAGCTTTATGACCAGTAGGAGGAGCTGTAAATCGAGTGCTTGACTTTATAATCCATACATAAATTGTCAGTCCCTGCAAAACAGGGAATAATAGGGAGTCTTTCAACTGCTAAAACACAAGCAAAGAAATCAGACAAGGTCACAAGGAAATTTAATGTGTATGTTTCATATTATTATTCTTTTGAACCCTCCTTCATTCTTAAAAGTTTACACAGTTTTGGTATTGATAAACCAAATAACATCCGTGGGTGATATGTACCGTACATCGAAAAGTGGAGCAGTGTTTGGTTTTTGTTATACATTGATTTTCGGAAACATGATGCGATCCAACTAATGAACATACAGTTGAAAGACAGAGATGTGAGTGTTTTATTATTGTTGAGCAAAAAATATGACAGACCCATAGATTATGTATCCATACAGTCTTTCCTGTAAACACAAATCAGATGCAGTGGTGTTTCGGTGCAGAAAGCAACATCTTTCTACACTTCGAGACTATTTTTAGCTCTTTGTGGAGCATTAACCTCTTCGGAGACCTTCCTCCTATCCTCATTGTTCTCTCAAAGTCCTGGTGTCAAAAGAAAGACAGTCCACAAGGAGTTGAACAGCTCTGTGTTGGCTCCCCCAGTGGTTTGATACTGAGTACTTTTCATTGAATGTGTGACACATAGCCAACAAAATCACTTTGTTGAGTCCTTGACTTAAACGGAGACAAGGCTGTGAAGTCTAAGGACAAAACATTTTTTTAATCAACTGTTTGTGTCTACTTGAGGCTTGTTTGAAAATTGTTTATTCAATTAGACTTTTGTTATTCTGTATCTGCACTGACACAATTTGACCAGCAGGTGTCAGCATTTGGATATTAATGAATATTGATTCGGCTGTAAGGAAAGTGTCACCTGGGTTTTATTGGAGCTGAAAAAAGCAGAACTCTGATCGTAGCTTTTTGAGGATTTTCCCTTTTTTTTCTTTTGCACATTTTAAGGACAATATTTAACAATGAAAATTTATCTTTAGACTTCTGATTGAATTACTCCCAGCTAGATCTGTTGCCAAGAGCATACAACCTAATTTGCAACTCCAAGTAACTTTTGGTGTGATGATAGTAAAAGACTGATACATGATTTCTAAAAACAGATACCAAATGCTCGTATTTTTACTTGTTTGTTTTATCTGATCAAATGTATTCAGCCCTAAAGTCAGAAATAAATCATGTATTTGACTAGTATCTCTGTTGTTTTACATTCTAGCGCTGCATTAATTGACATTTTGACAGGCAAACATCACTGCAGCTGCATTTTCTCACTTGACAAACAGTTCTGTGCATGCTCTGTTTGACAAGAGGGCGTGTGAACTGTATCCGTGGGAGTGATTCTTCATCCGTCTGCAGTGTAACATTATCTTGATATCATCTGTATCTGTTCTCAGAGACTGATCAGAGTCAGGACAAGCTGACGCCTACTTCTGCTCCTCCTGACGGATGAGCAGCCCTGATGATGGAGCGGTCAGCAGGCGAAACTATGGCCTTTCTTCTGACAACCTCAGAGGGGAAAAATAAGGAGGAAACACTGTATTTTCCATAAAACTTCCATCATTTCCTGTCACATGAGGAGTGTGCACAATCTGAGAATCATTCTTTTGTGTGAAATATGATAACAACAACCCTCTTTTTTCATTTAATTATTTCTGCAACTTACTCTTGGCATTTAGGCCACATTTTTGTTGTCCTTGCAGTTAGAGTTTCCTCTTTTCCCCCTCGCCTGCAGCAGACAAGTTTCTTTCCTCTCTGATCTCTCTCTATGTAAAATATGGGCTGGAATAAATTGTTTCATACTGTATTCTGTCACAGCGCATCAGTCTAAACAGGCTGGCTCTCTGAACAAGATAAAACAAGACATATGTTGTGTAAATTTAACGGAAGCTAAACTGATTTCAAGCCCCAGCTTCCCTGATAAAAAGCAGCCGCACACTCAGCAGAGGTGATTATAACATTTAATCACTGATACCACATCGCCCGGCTGTGCAGGCTCCTCGCCCCGAGGTTTGATTTACCCGCCCTCTTCCTGAGGAAAAATCTCATTCAGTAGACGGATTGCTGAGCGGGCCTCTCTGACCAGCAACCTATAAATCATTCTTTAATCAGAGGCCTCTGAGATTGGGCGCAGACACCCGCGGGAGCACCACTCTGTGACACCTCCAACTCCTCCCTGTGTGTCTCTGCAGTCCTGGGAGTTTTTATCCTCCCTCTCAGGTTTTTTTTAGTCCCCTGGCTTGTCTGCATTTGTATCAGTCATGAGGGACGTAAGAGGGATGAGCCGCCTCAGGATGGCACCCTGCTCACACATACACAGACTAACACTTCCTCTGCCTGTCAGAGAGGAACAGGGAAGGGAGGAGGGGTTTGGGGCTACACGACACAGGTGGGCCTTTCTAACGGCTTCATCTGTGGAAAGAAACTAAGTCCTTATATTTGGTGTCCAACATACTGAAGCCACCATGGAGGTCATTTGTCAAACCAGCATTTGAACCAACAGTATTTTCAGTGAACTTAGGTACCCACGCTAGCTGGAGCTGGATTTACCAAAGGGTAACTGCTATGGTGATGTACTCCCCTACAACCTGGATGTAAACAAATGGACAACACATGGCATCTTAAAGTAGCTGTGATGACTGTCTAGATAAAGACTACACTTCCCATAAACCTTTGCCCTATTGGGGTGACAAACCGAGGCACTTTCGTTTCAGTTCTGGTCTTCTATGGAAAAATGATTGGAGATCAGAGCTTCTTTTTTGGCACGATTTTTCTTTGTCCAAGACAACGTTTTACCAGATACAACATGACGAGGTAATGTATTTATCAACAGTTATGTAGCACTGTTGATTGAAATATGACAATAAGCAACTTTGGGGACTCAACTTATTCCACAGTTTAGTATCAGGCCATACTGAGTTCGGTGCTCATCTTCTTAGAAGAGCAACTGCAACCTGGCCCTTTGATTTATTGGCAGACTCTAAAGTTTGAATAGATCCTTGCAGTATAATGACTACATGTGAGTTGAAATGAACATTTTCACCAACAGCTTAAACCATTTTTTAGCCCTTAGCCCATGCTCTATCACGCTCCCATTTATCTGTCCTCTGCTCTTCTGACCCTTTTCTGTCACACAGTCCAGCTCGTTTCCACCATTACTATGAAATAAATCCAAGAACTTGTTTTCAGAAGAGAAAAACACAGATCCCTCTTCTCAGTCAAACTATGTCAGCTGAGGCTGTAGCGTGCCATAAATCAAATTGGTGAGAAATAGTGTTTTAGAAATAAGTCTTTTGTTGCGCTGATAATCTCGTTTAGATTATGATCAGGCGAGAAATGAGACTTTGCAAAGTTCACTTCGGAGGTTCTTCTTGTACCTTTAAGGCTGTTGTTATTCTGACCCAGAAAGACAAGATAAAGTTGTGTATGGACTGTGTCACCTGAAAGCAGCACATAACCAGCAGAAACATATAGAACAAATGGAGAACTCTGAAACAAGACACTTTGAAAACAGTACCAAGACTTGTTGGGTCAGTGTGGCTGACATGAGGTTAAGTGTGACTGTGAATGTAACAAAAAGGCTCAGCAACCAAGTAATTTCTTTGTTTGCAGGGAGTACTAAAATTTCTGTTTTGATGCTAATGGTTTTTAGCCTTATCAATGTTGCCGCTTACGGACTTGTAGTTTTAGCTCAGAGGATCAACATGGACTCATTACTGGACGGCTCCCGGACTGCTCCAAGGTTTGCTGTTTTGAGTTAGCAATTTAGGAAGTTGGAGCTTCTTCAAGTTTACTTTAGACTCAAGAGAACAGCGTTTGCAAAGTTGTCACTGAATTCAGCAAGTTTAATTGCAAGACAAACAAAATTCAAAAAGAATTAGTCACCCTCTTAAACTAATAATCCGAGTCATATTTTCTAGTCTGTCAGAAAAGAGTCAACTGAACCAATTCAATTGATTTGGGTCATTAGAACCCTGAGGTAAAGAAAAAAAAAACCATTATCTTTTGAATTAGGATATTCGTTAATTAACCAGAGGTGGGGAGCATCCTGAAGAGGTGACTTGTGCAACAATCTTTATTTCCTAAAAGTGACTGAGGCCATAAGTTAAAGGGGGCTATGGTATGTAAAGACTTTCTTAATCAGTTTTAGGCAATAATTAATACTGATCTCAGTAAACTAACAGCTAAACTCAACCAAATGAAGAAGTAAGAAACACTTGATGAAACTTTAATTACTTAAGGCCCTCCCTTTTTCTCTCCTCTGGATGCATGCTGGGGTGTCTGTGTTAAAACAAACAAAAAAAAAAAAATATATATATATATATAAATATATATAAACATGAATGGACACGATTAGACCCAGGTTTGAGCTGCTGTAGGTGATTTTCTCTCTGTTTTGATCAAAGGTGTTGTTTAATCATTGCCTCCCACATCCACATGTTAACTCATTTACATTCTCCACTGGAGCTGTTTGGGGGTTTTTTTCCTGCTGAAATACTCATGACACATGGGGATACATGCAACTGGCAAACACAGCCTCCAGAACAGGCTGCTGTGTTCACTTTGGAGCAGATTCTCACTTACATAGGATTGAGATAAGAGAGCTCAACACTTTTTTTTAATGCAAAGATAGTGTGACGTCACCGTGTTGAAATATTTCCACGTTCCTCAGTGACTTGGAGCTGTCAGAGCGCGCGCTGCCTCTGTTCCGCTCTCGCGCGCGATGACCATGGAGGCGTCCAGGAGTTTAACAGGAGGACTGCGCTTTCTAACTGAACCTGAAAGGAGCGGCTTTTGGGATGTGTTTGCGTCCTCGTCGTTGTTTGATCTCTATGATTTGGAGGCAGTTTTGCGACTTAAGTGACCAAAGCAATCCTAAAGGACGGAAGGTGGGATCTATTTTAAAATCATGCACTGTTCATTTCCATGGAGAGATGGCATGCGTGCTCCTCTTCACTCGACTTCTTCCCTTCTCACACCGCCTCACAAGAACATCTATTTGCTTATTTTCGCTTTTTCTGTCATATCTGTGTTACTGTGCGCTTTTCCCAGCCGACAGCATCATGCAAACATCAGGTGATCCGACACCCAGCTGCCAGCGCGTCCTGGATCATGGAGCCAAAAGACGCATCCAGAAGTCCTTGTTCTGCGTTCTGCAGCAGAGCAGCGCGGATGCATCCCGGACAAAAAGCGAGCAAAGACCCTCCACGAACATCCACAACGACACGCCAAGCCCTCCTATGAGTAATCTAAAGTTTGGGAATAAGAAGTTACCCAATGCGATCATAGTTGGAGTGAAAAAAGGGGGCACAAGAGCGGTTTTAGAGTTCATAAGGATTCATCCGGACGTGCGCGCTGCTGGCACGGAGACGCACTTCTTCGACAGGAACTATGACAGGGGCCTGGAGTGGTACAGGTGAGAGCTGCACCTTTACAGGTGCATGCATGTCCGTCCCTGACATCACGTGATCCAGTGTTTACCTGCAAATGAGCAAAGTTGGAACAAGCTCTCTTTAACATTATGAGCTGTTAAAACTGAATCACCGAAGTGACAGATTTGCAGTTGTGTAAGAATATGACTAATAAGCAGATTTAATAAATTAAATTGTAGCCTTCTGATTTGGCAGGGAGGCCTCAAAGACTCGTGGGTTTCTCTGGAAATTTCAGGCAGTTAGATACAGCTGTCTGTTCATGGCCAGCAAAGGTGGAGAGCAACAAATAAAACCTTTTATATCTAAATACAGCACATTTTATTCTCTCAGATATTTGAAAGACTGGAAATGTGAAGTTTCATTCAAAATATTAACAATTAGAATCTAAAAGAAGATTAAGCCGTTATAAGCAATTCTTCTGCTTTTTTCTTGCCACAAAATGTAAGTAATCCATCCTCATGGGTGTCCCCTGGGGCTTCCACACATCTATTCCTTTTTTTTTTTCTTTGGTGATCTGACTGTCTGTGTAGAAAAAGAGTAACTCAAAGCGAAAACATCTCCATCTTCAAACCACTTTTCACATTAAATCAGCCTGTTAGTGTCGGAAATAGGATATCTCCCTCCCTTGTGGTGCCTCTCAGTCTGCATGATGTTTTGAGATAGAGAGAGGTGTTTTCTGCAGTCTCTTGACTCATTTCGCTTTCTTAATGTAGGAGAGAAAAACTGGAGGCCTGTGTTGTGTTTACATGAGCAGAACAGTGGTGCTCTTTGTAGAGCATTCATTTGATTTCTCATAAAATCCAACCTCTTGAGGCAAACTGTGTAAACTGCAGAGTGGGGGACTCCTTCCACCAGGACTCTGAGCTGTTTACTTGTTTGAATGAGGTAAGAATATTTCAAAATCAATGGGAAGTAAGTGATTCACTGAAGCCTGCACACTGTACATCTGTAGATGCTGTTATTTTGGCTTCATAATGACAGATTTATACCACAAACCTGTTCCTATTCAGACTCTAAATGCTGTGCACATATGCACACAGAGACTGATCAACCTGTGAATGCGTTAATGATCAGCTGTCACACAGCCTGCGGGAGGGCTGTGTATCATTGATATTATGAAATAATTAAAGACTCAAAGTATCTCCACTAATTGGCACTCGTCAGGACGGAAGGCGTCTGAAGCCCTTTTATCTCAGTGATGTGTCTGAGAAGTGTGAGCTGGAAGTGAACCTTCGCCCATTACTGCTGTTTGACTGCCACCTGTCAAAGCTGCAGAGAAAAGGTCATGTGCCAACTCACGTCTGAAGATTGTTTTCAAAATGGGAAGTAATTCTGAAAGTCTACAGTAAATACTCTTCAAAGAAGGTCAGATTGAATGGCTGAAGTCTCGTTATGAGGACACATCAGAGTGTACTGATACAGCATAAGCTCTAAGGGAAAAGAGAACATCAGGGATAAGGATCGGTGGAGATAACTCACCACTTGTGAGTGAATCAAATAACTACCTGTTTGAACTCAAAGCAATGACTGCATTGAATGATAGATGACACATCAATTCATTCTTAACGAAAAGTGAGGCCAAAACATCTGCTTATTAGGTGCTGTGATTTTGAATATCTAGGGCTAGAGTCTGTATCTCACTTTAACTCTTATTATTCAGTGTGCATAGCACTGTGGCCAGTCATAGTGTAATGCCCTTTTTACAGTCTCCAATAACTAATTCAAACCACGCTTCTCAGAAAATAAATATTTCAACATAAACTGACATGATGGGAATTAACTAGGATGACAGAAACTATGTTGAGAAAACCTGTTTGATGGGTTTTTTCATTTTCGAGTTGAGCTCAAATTCCACCTGCTCTAAATTGAGAGCACGCTTTAAGGCTTACGCTGTAGATAAGCCACCAGGAGTAGCTCCAAATCTTTTAGTTTCTCTTTGAGGAAACTCTCCCTTAAATTCTAATTTGATGGGAAAAAGAATAACATTGGGTTAATGACATTTAATGCTACATGCTAAAATGCAGAATGACATTCAGAATTTACTGTAACTTGTAGTGTTCATTTTAGTAGATGCATCGCT
The DNA here is from genome assembly GCA_008086565.1 of Thalassoma bifasciatum. Taxonomy (NCBI): domain Eukaryota; kingdom Metazoa; phylum Chordata; class Actinopteri; order Labriformes; family Labridae; genus Thalassoma; species Thalassoma bifasciatum. Next base: position 578,460 of record RPOG01000021.1, read on the forward strand.
CGCTCAAACCTGTTGATGAAGCAGCCATAGAGCCTGCAAACATTTAAACAGCTGGCATATAATGACCTTCTGTTTCAAACTTAAAGCTATTTTATAGTTTCTTTAAACCTGCAGTCCTCATGATGGCCAGCAGGGGGTAAAATGCTTCCAATTGTATGAAACAAGATGAAATTAGTCTACTTTCGGATAGTTTCTTACCTCAGTAAACATTGATTCAGAGTTATCAGTCTTGTTATAGTCAATTTGTGATGCTAGCCATAATATATGTCCCAGGAGTAACACTTCCACTGGCCACTGGCTGGGGCTGTTGCTCCTGTAAATGGCTATTTCCCTAATATTATCATTTTCTTTCAGTACAAAAATGGAAGTCTCATGACTTCTTGTGGCGTGGTTTTGCATTTTATGATCTAGAAAATAAAAATTAAGGTTGCAGACTGTTTTTTATTGAACTGATGTAAAACCTCTGTACTAGAGAAATGCTTACCCAGCATTGAATGTTCTCGTGTGAGGAGTGAGGGATGGTGGTGCCAGCCACACTGGTAAACCAATAGATGTGATGGATATTGTATATAGCATTTAGGATATAGCATTTTGTAGTTTAAGCTTGAAGTCTCTAATTGAATCAAATGTTTCACTTACTTCAGATGTTGGACTGCTTGCTGCTTAAAACATGCTCCATAGAACCTTTTATGAAGGAAATTGCAAAACAACAAGTTTAAATTCCTGACAGGTCCTAAATTGAGAACAGCTCAACCACCAAGCGTAAGAATCAAACACAATGCTACCTGAAGTGTGATCAAGTGTTCCTGTATTCAATATAAAACCGTGTCCTTGGTCAAAGTTTTTAGTGAAACTCCAAACTTTTCCTGTGTGTAGATATGCCTGCTCCTATCATTACTTTCAGGACTTCAATGGCCTACTTTGAGGACCCAGAAGTAACCTCAGAGAGCGGCTCTGCTATATGTGTTCTGTTTGCATTTATGGTGATTTATTACTCTTGAACCAGGCTGGCTGATGCACCGGAGAGCTGTCTGCGAGACAGGTCTCCTGTGACAACAGACTACTATGACTGTGCGTCAGAGCTCTTATTATCATTTACATGAAGAAACTGGGTTCATGGCCAACTGGAGCTTCTCACTTGGTTTTGTGCCTTTGAAGCTCACTTGAGTAATCCTGCTCTAAATAGACATCTAATACACACTTTTTCCTTTTGACAGAGGAAAGGCAAGGACACTGTGTCCTCTCTGTCTAAGTCTGTTAGCCTTTGTGGTATTTGCGTAATTCAAAACAGAGACGACGATGTTCTGAAAACACTTAAAGTAATGTGAATGTAAATGAGAAACCTTTATCTTGCTGGAACTTTTACTTTGTGTTTTCATTTTTCATGCAGAGGTTTAATGCCAAGGACTCTTGAAAGCCAAATCACAATGGAGAAGACGCCAAGCTACTTTGTGACAAAAGAGACGCCGCATCGGATCTCTGCCATGTCCCGGGAAACAAAGCTCATTGTGGTGGTGCGAGACCCTGTGACTCGTGCAATATCAGACTACACACAAACTTTATCTAAAACTCCTGACCTGCCCAGCTTTCAAGATCTGGCCTTCAGAAACCAGAGTCTGGGCATCGTTGACACATCTTGGAATGCCATCAGGATCGGCTTGTACGTTATGCATCTTGAGAACTGGCTCCGATATTTCCCTCTGGCTCAGATCCACTTTGTCAGTGGTGAGCGTCTTATCACGGACCCGGCAGGGGAGCTGGCCCGGGTGCAAGACTTCCTCGGGTTAAAGAGAATCGTCACAGACAAACACTTTTACTTCAACCGCACAAAGGGCTTCCCTTGCCTTAAAAAGCCAGAGAGCAGCGGCTCGCCTCGCTGTCTGGGCAAGTCAAAGGGCAGAACTCATGTGCAGATAGATCGAGACGCTATAGAGCAACTGAGAGACTTCTATAGACCTTATAATGATAAGTTTTATGAGATGGTTGGTCACGATTTCAAGTGGGAGTAGAAGCTTGAAACATGTTTTTAAAACTGTAAAAAATAAGACAGAATCTTACATTCCTTCTTCGAAACTGGACAAACAGACAGTGTTATACAGAGGCATACCAGTGTAGATGTGCTGCAGGGGCCTGAAAGATTTCCACCAAGAGAAGCAGACTTCACATCTAAAAGCATTACAGATTGAAAACACACAAAGAGGCTGAAACATACACAGAAACAAAGTCATAGTTCATCTTTTTCATTCATTCATGAATTATTGTTAACATTCATAATTTTATATTCAAAGAGCATATTGCAGGTTAAAGACAATAGTTCAGAAAATCATGGGGAAATAATTGAAAAAAAAGTTTTTAAAAAAGTGTCAAATTTAGTAAACCACAGGGTCTTCTAGAGATATTTCAGTATGTTTGAGTTTACTTCTATATTAAAAACTGGCATTTGAGAGTGACGTCACATTCGTAAAAATTCCTCAGGCTGTCACTCCTGTCAATGAAGAGGGAGAAAATCTATATTCCTATACAGATGAAGGTTCTCAGGTTGGCAGGATGGAGACCAGGAATTAGGATTAGGAGGAATAGCAGCCAAAGGAGAGTGGTGAGCAGTGGTGTGAGGAGAACCAGAGGAGAACAGAGCAAGTACTGGTGAGTGACCTCTGTTAGCGAGGGACACGTCACCTAATGCTGGGTTCACATTAGCATATTTTAAGTTTGAAATCAGAAAAAAACTTAAACAACAAGCAGTAAGTTGAAGCGCTGATCCGAACCATGCAGTTGTGAGGGAGTTCCTTGTAAAAACGATTAAGTTGATTTTGAATTGAATTTTACCATGATTTTTGAGAGAAAAAGAAATGAAGCACTGGGTTCAGTGATATGATGTATTAAACAATCGCTGTTTCTACCCATTGAAATTCATATCAACTTATCTGGAGACAGTAAAGAAAACTCAAGACTTAAGGTGCTCAGCTTACCTTTTTTTCTGGATGAATGTATGGCAAATGCCGGGTCACGGGCTGCTGCTGCTGCCGCCGGGGAACCTGTTCAGACAGAACCACACCCGTCATCAGTCTCACCTAGACCTGGCTTTGGTATCTCATCCTGAACCCTGTCATATCACCAGGAGCATAATCTTCCAGCCACCACGGACAGTGGTTTTTTTTCTGTGACCAATTCAAAGATTAAGTTTCTTCACCTGCATAAAACAAACCAGAGCAGAACAGCTAACTTTATCTTTCTTCTTATTGAGGAAAGAGTGGACTCCATGTCCTGTTGAGATAGAATTCTGCATTCAATGCAAACAGAATATGTAACCATCTTAATGAATGGTCAAATTAAATAATGCACTTGAAGAAGTATAAAAAACATGATTGAAAGTACCTGCTCCCACTCATTACCTCCTATTGTGTAGATTGGATTGGAGCTGAATCAGTGAACGTGAGTCCCATTTATGTGTCAAATAATGCAAAGATGAGCATTTTAAATAGCTATAGTGAATACAAACCACTCTAAATTTGTGCCTTTTTGTGCTGTTAAACATATAAAATCAATCATTGATTTATGCTACTGCCATTCACAGACTGATGCTAAGTGTTAATTCTAAAAAATTTAACCTGTAATGTGCTCTTAAACTTCTTAATTATTTTTTTTTTGCTGGTTAGCCCAGTTAGCTGTGAGGGAGCACTGAGAGCCTTGTCTTTAATTTGCATTCTTAATGAATTTCTTTCCCATTTCTCCTCCCTGCAGTCTCTTGTGCCGTTGCAGCACGTCTGCCCCTGTTAGCCTCTACAGTAAAATGTCAGTATTACGGCAGATAGCTAACAATCTCTGGAATATAAAGAGCAGGAAACAGTATTACTCTTTTAAAAGACGCAACTGAAGTGAACAACATATGAGATGACATTGCTTTTGCACTTGTAACGATACCAGCAAGCATCCCGTTTGTTGCTAGATATAGCCATCATTTCAGCTCCGGATCTGTTTCTGTTCCTGTAACTGTGTTTTATTGCTGACTACATCCTCCACTCCCTGACTGGTTGGTGAAAGGAGGAGATTCCAGGGAATGGGATTAGTTCCTTTTAAAACCTGCTTTACTAATCAAGGCAGGGCTTGAAAGCAAGACCTTGGAAAATGTCAGTGAAGTCTTCAGGGAGAGCAGAATTAAGCTGCAGCACTGTGGTGGTAAATCTGACGAGTGAAGCCATAATGCAGGGGCCAAGCACCGAATATCACTTACTGCTGGTGCATTTCTTCGCAGGGTGTCTTTCTTGTTCCTTCCAGCTCGTTCCTGTGAATGAAAAAGTCGATGTTTGCTGTAACATGCACACTTCACTTTCTTCTCCTTGCTTCATTTGCTTGATTTATGCTTGTATTTATGTTATAAAAGTGTTCAATCACTGCCTTATCCATGATGCTTGTCCATGAACCTCATTAAATGAAACTGACGCACAGACAGTTTTTAATTGTTCATTCTGTCTCATCCTGAACCTTGAATTTCATCAAACACGACACAAAACAGCATGTCTGATATCTCTTTTAATCCATTTTTTCTGTCTGACTTTGCTGAATTTTTATGAAAACTCACTTACATCAAAGCCCAGTCCTTTAAACTGAAAATCTAAAACATCTTCCACAAATATACCCCTTTGAAAACACTCTTATTTGAGCTGAGTGATGCTTTTTATCAGATTTGACTACCTGCAGCTGATAGTTTTTACCTGTGTTGCCTGTGTAAATGTGCTTTGGGCTCTTTTATTTCATTCTGTAAGGTCTGTTGTGTGCCTGCTGCTGCTGCTTGTGGTGGTGGTGGTTGGTGGATGAGGGGGGGTGTAGGTGTAAGGAATTTCAATCACTTTTCAAAGACAAAGCAGGCAACACCTAGTCGTGGCAGGTTATCAAACAGATTCTGGGACTGCGTGTCACATGATTGCAGTGAAAAGTTTGGATTCTGCTACCTGGTCTGAATACTAAAACCTGACTGTCTGAGCCTGAGCCAGACTGGAACAGTACTGTAAAACAGAGGGAGGCAACCAGCTTGTAATACTGGAGTCAGGACGAGGAGGAATATCGGAGCTTTCAAAGCAGGTAGTATAAATAGTTCTGCACTCAAATAAACCCAAATATGTGTAACACTCCAGATTTCAGTGGAAATTTTAAACCCAATTATTGAGAATACAGAGGGCTTTCACTTTATGCTTAAACAAGACAAAAGATTTGCAGCTTATGATCACAATGTGAATGCATAACAAGGCTGATCATTGGCTGTCACATCTTGTTTACCAGTATGCAGTACATTAACAGAAGACTCCTGTTCTAACACCTTCTTATGTAACTGATCATTTCACTTAAAGACTGAATTTGTTTTGAAGCCTTCTTTTTGTCATATTTTTCTGGCTCTTTTTGCCTATATAAGAAGACAGGACAGTGAAGGGGGGCCTTAATTCTCACAGCCCCATGTTCCCATATTTCTAAAACTTTTTTATTCTAAAATCCTATTTTGTTTAAAGGGACTGTGAGGACTTTCTAAGGGATCCTGAAAATACATCTGTGTTTTTCTCTACTGAAAACAATTTCTTGGATTCATTTAGTAGAACTGAGAGCAGAAGAACATTGGATTAGCTAACCCCTTTCATCCCAAATCTGTCCCCGTAAATTAAGAAAATCCATTTTATTCCTGAGACCTTCCTTGTACATAATATACATGATTTGTTCACATTTTACAAGTATTGTTATTATTATCATTATTATTGCTTTAACATTGCAAAAGTAAAATTAGATACCTAAAGTCAAACCAACACTCCAAAAGATACCATAAGTGAAAAAACAGTGTGGTAACTGGTGTTGACAGTAGAATTAAATCGGTTGACACTAACTGCACATGAGTGGTCAGAAGACTTGGAGGGTACTATTTATTTACCATTCAAAGAAGTTTTCCATCACTGACTAAGAAGCACATTAATATGGACCATGCATGACCATCTCCTCCCATCGTAAAAAGTGAAGCCAAAATACCAACTGACTCAATGCACTAGTGACATAACTGTGGCTGACTCACTCGGGGAAGCGTTTATCCGGCTGGTGGAGCAGCAGGGCTGACATCACACTTCACCCACAGATTCAACTTTCTGATATAAGTAATGTAAAGATCCTCTGGGTCAGAACAGCCAACAGAAGAACAGATTTTTATCTTAACATAAAGTGGACACTCAGTTATTGGAAGTTTGATGTATACATTGCAAGTATTTGCTGCAGGAACTCACATTAGTGTACAGAGCTGTCAGTTTTCCATTTCCCCTCTTTATGGCATCAAGTAACTCATTAAGATTAAACTCTGAAAACTGAGCTCTTGGAAGTGTTTGTCTTTGGCAGTACTTACAGGCTGATTTCGCTTCATGTTCCTTCTACATGCTAATTTATTTCCTCCTTATTCCCTGAATTACTTCTCTTAAACTTTAGCAGGGCTGTATGAAAATACACTGGAGAGAAAGGTATTTCATTTGTGAACATTTATCTTAAGCTTCAGAGTTAGTCCTTCTTTTTCCAAATAACTCCATTGAGCTCATCATACACCACACTGAGCAGTAACTTTATTAATACTGAGAACCGATAACAGCAGATATGAGAGCAGAGCTCAGAGACTGTGAGGGTTCAATGGAGGACGGTCGTACTGAGCTGCAGCGTCTAACTCAGCGTCTGAATGTGTTTTTCAGCTAATAGACACTGGAACACTGAACTCAGAGAAACAGTTTCCTTAACTTATAATAATCATTAGGAGCTGTTTCACTCCCAGTGAAATGTAGGACATGTTGGTCCTCTCTGTTATCTACATACCTCAGAAGTCTGTTACTTTTATCTGTCTGAATACTACTCCATCTGAAGCCCTTTTCAAATTTGCATGTAACAGAGTATCCTTTGAAGATTTCTCTGTGTTTGATATAGAAATACAGAAAGAAGAGCTGAGGGAGCTTAAAAAACTAGTTCTTATTTTTACCTGGCTGTACGTTCAGGCTCTCATTCTTCCTCATTCTCTGCCTTTTTGCCATGGTCATAGCGCTTTGTTACAAGACAAATCATAAAAGGTGCTCCACTCTCTGTGACCCTTTCCCATCCCAGACATCTGAATTCTTCTTCCCTCACAGCCTTTTCTTCCCCACACTCTCCCTCCCTGTGTCCCAACATTCATTAAACTCTCTCGACCTGCAGGTGGAGAAGGGGGGGATAGGCTGCGTGGCGGCACCACCTCTGATGCACCCTCTTGTCATCATGCTTGCCAGCAGCTCATTTCTGTGGCTTCTCTCACACACAGGTGAGCGTCCACGCTGGTCGTGGCTGTGAGCGGCAACTCTCTGTATGGTCCACATGGGTCCTAATTAGGCCTGAGGGCTGGAAAAGGAGCAAAAATCCCCGAGAACAAGCATCAGCCAGAGTCTGATTAGACTCAGCGAGTGAATGGCTCTCCAGAGATTGCCTGCAGGTCAAAACTCTCTCTTTCTCTCACTCACACACTCACACACACACACACTCAGCTTTCTTTTTCAAATATGAATCCCCTCAGGAAGAAGCCAATGCAAATCACAAAATCCTTTGCATTCAGGAGCACCATGATATGACCTATTTGCGCTCCAGCTAATGAGGTGCTTGTTAGGCTTAATGAGTATTTGTTAGAACTGATACTGAAACTGGTGTTGTTATGAAACATTATTACTAAATGAAACATGCAAACAAATCCCCCATGAAAGGTTGTGCATAATGTGTTGAGTGTTTAGATAACATTTTAATCCAAAGATATTTTCCTATTTCCTGTTTCATCCCAGAGGAGCACCTGGTAATTATTTAATGTTCCAAATACCTGAAGGATTAATACTTAAGTGCATGACTGATTATTGGTGGTGAGACAAGAGAGTCTTTGAGGACGTGAGCAGACTTATTTTGTTCCAGCTCTTCCATTAAAGGGTTTTTGAAAGAGGCTTAGAGTGTTTTTGGTGAAGATTTCTGAACATTATGATCTAATATTGATTAATACTTAAAGATGCTTTTTACTGAGGAGATGAAAACAACAAAAAAGGCCTACTTTTCTGCAGAGCACAGAAAAATAACAACATGAAATCAAGAGCAACAGCTAAAGGCAGGCTGTTAGACTTTAAATGCCACAGTTATGTTCGTCAGGCTCATAATGTAGTTCATCTACAGAATCCCTGATGGTTAATGTAGCTTCAAACATTCTCTCTTTTAGATTTTTAATGAGAGAAGATGTCAGATAGAAACAAGCAAAGAGTATTTTGAAGGAAATCCTTCCCTTAAACCTCAGTATTGCAGTACTTTTTGGATATCTGCGTGAACAAAGCTGTAATATTTTTTAATGTATGCCTACTAGAATCTGCATTCATGTGCATCTTTATTTAGGTAGCAGTGAATTAAAATATCACAAAGCATTTCGCCCTGGATGTTCACATGAGATAGAATGAGGCTCCCCGCAATCCAACTGAGACAGCAGCTGACACTGCAGAGGCAGAGATTCAGCATTGTACCTTGTTCAGTCCGAACGCTTCAGAATAGTTTAACTTCTCCAGCCGACAGGATGTCCCAGCGGTCGAAATCACCAGTGGCTTAGGAGCCAAATTAAAATGAAATGCTGACAACTGTGGCACAGTCTCAAGTACGTAATGATACACGTTCTATTACTATTTGTGGAGCAGTGTTAGAACTGCAGTCTGCAAGGATGACACTTAATAAGCATGTACATGTGATGTGCCCTGTTAAGCCTATATATGTAACTTAAGGAGTGAAGTGAGGGGAATGTTACTTTGAATTGTCAGTCGTATGAAGAACTATAACAAAATGATGCCACTGAGTCAATGTCAGTCAGATTAAAAGCAGCAAAACATTCTGCAGATAAATAAATAACATCTTACACAACAGGATACAGAACCATGAAGTAAAGAGGTCAGCTGATACTGGTTTTCCAGGGCTGATACCAATTATATGTAGTTTATGAGACAGATATTGAGGCCAGTATTTGTTTACAGTAGAAACAAGAAACTTTCTACACAATTATTTGCAATCAAGTCAATCAGCCTGTGTTGCTGATAGGACAGCAGGTGAGACAGAGTGTTGAGTGAAGATAGACCCGGAGGAGATGACCCAGTGTTACATTTTTGAATTACTTAATTTGATCCATGAAAATTAAATGCTGATAGTGGACAAAGTGCTGACTATCAGCCATAATCAGTTATAGCTGATATCAGTCGCCCCCTGATTAGGTGTGAAATGGTTCTCTGTGTATGATAAGATACACACCAAACTGACCATGAGATTAAAAAAAAAAAAAGAGGGAGAGAAATGGTTGGATTAAAATATTGTACAATATGTTACAGAATATTACTATGCAATTCACATACACAACAGTACATGACACATTTAAAAACAGTAAATTCTAAAATATATTATTTTCAGTTACATAACCGACATTACAATATGGGATGATAACATGAAAATGTTATGTTATTTTATGTTATGTTATGTTTTTACGTCATGTTACATTGTTTATACATTGTTGCAATACTATACTAACAGTACTGTATTGTAACAGTACTATACTGAAGCAAAAGATATCATAAGTAGCAATTCTATAACATATAATTAGATATGATAACATAAGATACGATACACTAAGTAATGATATGATAAGATGTGATACAATATGATTTATTAATTAAGATATGCAAAGTTATGCAGCATAAGAATACTATTTGAGACAGTCAGATATAACACAATGTGATAAGATACGTTTGGATGCCCTTGTTTACATTTTTCCACTGAATGATACCTTACTACCATCCCAAGTTATACAGTACCTATGAGCAATGAAATCCCATATTATACATATTGAAGGTATAAGATAAGTTAAAAACAAATTAAGTTATATCTGATGATACAAATCTATGAACTTACTGCCATTTGATTTTCTACATTTTTTCTGTAAGTTGATAATATATATCAGTGTAATGATATTCACCAACTATACATTATCTGGGACTCAGTTGCTGCACACTTTGGCTGTTTCATCCCTGAAAGTAAGAACATAAAATTCAAGTTGCACACAGATAAACAAATGTAATCGACTGCCCCAAATGACATTATTTCTGAGTATCATGTTACACTGGCCACAACAGAAAAAAAGTGAAATGAGATGAGAACAACATGAAGCTATTTCAAATCCCAGGAGCCACGAAAACAGTATTTAACATCCTGATTGATGTGGACAAATAGAGCAAGATCTTCACATTAGTGTTGCAAACAACAGCCACCTGCCTGGGCCTTTATCACTCCAGCAGGGAGAGAGAAGGAGATGACAAAGGTGTGAGATTGAGATTTAGATTTGGATCTGTGAAACCTGTGCGAAATACCCTCAAATTAGCAACACTTGTTTGGTGCCATCTTCTCGCTGTTGTATGTTTGTCAGACAGAAAATAGTCTGTTTTCTGTGGAGATCCTGAAGTGAGGCAGAAAACTGATTAGACTGGAGAAGGAGTAGTCAGACCTCAACGTCTCTCTCACCAGGAGATGTGTTCTAATTAGAGCGCGTGCCTCCTGTCTCACTGAGGAGAATAACAAGCCTCATCCCAGGGCTGCCTCCGCATGAACCACAAGCAAAGCACAGCAAACTGAAACACATCTGATGTATCAGCCACCCCTGGACTTCAGACCACACCTCAGTCAACACGCCGTGCATTAGGATATCTGATAGAGTTTACATTGTGAGGCAGTGCTGGCTCAGCAGGGAGTCTCTCAAAGCTGGAGTAACAGTATGGGAGAGCAGGTAGAGCTGTTTGCGATAGCCAAATAAATCCTCCCCCTACATAAACACTCCCCAATAGCTGGAGAAATAGAAATTACATCCGTAGGGTGAACATTTATAATGCATCTTTGGAGGGTGTGGAGTTTTCTTAGAAAAGTCTGTAGAGGATGATGATGTTTGTAACAGAGATGATGCTGCACAAGCTCACTTCAGGATGCAGTGATGATTTTCTAAATCTATCAGCATTATGGCGCTCTATTTTCAAACATTCTCATATTTATAAAAGAGAAATATTCTGAGTCACAGCCCCCGTGAAGAGTTTTTAACTGAATATGACTCAAGATGGAGTCCAGCACCACATCACAACGTAGAAGAAGCACTTCAGACTGCTAATGAAGACATTGTCGTCTTCTGTACGAGATGCTGAGCTGAGGTCAAGGAGAATTAGAATATAATACACGCCAGAGTAACCTGCTTGTAATGAATTGTCTGAGACCTCAACCAGTGCTGTTGCTGTGCTTTGTTGGCAGCAGAAATTAGATTAACCTTACATACTGTTCGTAGTCTACACCTGTATGGTTCGGGTCAATACCACATTGTAAATGTTTGTCCAAAATTATGAAGCTACAGAACTATTCAGAATGTTTAAGTAGCTTTTGTCACTTTAAAAAACATGATTAATCCTTAGAAATGTTCCATAGAGCAAGGAGAGTGTATTTATAAGTCATGCAACATTTGTTTAAAGAGCAAAAAATATCTACCGTTGCACAGTTTGATGCCCTGTTCTACACAAAACATGAAGATTTCAACCGTACCTAACTCTGAATTGACAAAATTCTGAAAATGTAGCAACTCTTAATGTGGGATCTTCATTGAAACCATGAAGGGTTGTCCTCACTGCTATATCATAAGGAATCCTAATTATTGTTAATTTAACAATAACCATTCAGAACAAAAAAAATTAGAAAAAAGAGTTATTTCTTTAAACTAGTCTCAACATTTAAAGCAGTGTTAGTACATTTCACTATCCAGGACATCACCAGTGTACAAAAATTTGTACCAAGGGCGACGTTGTGGGCCCAATGATCTTCTTTTTGTGTTTTTTATTCACTTCAAGTTTGTTATTGTAAGATGCCCTGTGTTTGTAAAATGAGTTTGGTTTGGCATTATCCTAAGAAAAAAGAAAAAAGAAATGAAATAGGGACATGAAACATTCAGTCTCATGTTATTTTGGCAGGACTAGAGTATGATTCTGGAAAAGACTTTTGATTTTTTGTCTTTGATTTAACTGTAGTTGATGTCACCGTTCTTATAGCCTGTAATGAATGAAAAGCTCTAGCTGTGCAGTCTTGTGGTGCATTCTCTTTGGTCAGTACCATGGAGAGCGCTCACAGGTAGAGCTGTCCAATTCAAAAAATTGTTACCAATATATATATATAAATATAATTTACACAAGCAAAAGATCACCAAATCTACTCTAAATTCACTTTAAGTAACAGTATTATATCTTATATCTAATGTTAAATAATATCTAACACTTACATAGTGATTCATTCATTTTGGAATATAATGCCCCGCTATTTGTTTTACCACCCAAACTGAAATCCTGGCTCCACCTCATATACAATGCCAATTTTTTTTTTTTTTTTTTGATTATTTCAGGAAAAGTCATCAAATTTCAGGCTAAAAAAATGCCATTTAGGGCTTTTTTGTTGGTGTCAAATATCTAAACAATGACAATTTGACCCCATCAGAATGTAAGGCGTAAGAGCACTTCAAAGATCACACTGTTATTCATGAAAAGAAATCTGCCGTGTGAGCGCTGCTTTTTCCTGGAGGTCTAGGTTCATATGAATAACTGAGATTCCTCATGGAGGATAGGGAAGGTTAAAAAAAGAAATACAGTCGTACAAAACAACCCAAAAGTTCTAAAGGACAGACTCAATATTTGTGTTATCATGTCAGGCTTTAACTTTTATGTAGTGCCAGTATGTGCATTTCTGAAGGGCTCGTAGTTGCCAGTGGGTACAATGTTTTATTTTTATTTTTTTTGTGTTTGTTAACTTCTTTTTTGAGTCGACTTGTATTTTATTGATTTAAGAGGAGAAAAATGCCTCTTCTTTCAAAGCTATTTGAAAGATCTATCTGTGAGTGTTAACCTCTGTAAAAACACATTAACACGTCAATAAAAGGATCATCTGGAGTGTTTTCCTCCACTTGAATTCAAATGTCCCTCAATCAGACAATAAATTCTTTGTTGTGCCAATAAAACATCAATACACCCCCCCGATTGTGCTCTCCCTCACACACACACTCTCACACACACTCACACACACTCGTGCACACTTGGTGGAGGATGGTCCAACCTCCCTGGGCGGCTTGTCTCAGATTGGATGTCAGATGCTGGAGACAGCTGCACTCATCACAGCTTTTTATGAATACATTATCTTTTATGTTCATCCAAACACTGATTTCTCTTCTTCAGGAAATCAAAGTGGACAGACGTTCACTCACCAGTCCCCTGGAAAAGATTGGAACCTTGGATATAAAAAAGGTGCCGTGCGTACGCATATGCAGCCAAAATTGCTGCAAATCTTTCAGCTGTGTGGTAACTCAAACCTCATCTTTGACAGAGTGTGTGTGCAGATGTTTGTGCCTTCAGTTTTTTTCTGAAGCAGAGATGGCTTATGAAATATCAAAGTGTGTTATTTGCCTCCATGAAACTCCACAACATCAAAGACTCTCCCCTTCTCCCACAAGAACACCAAGAATTCTTGAGGTTTTTTTTGCCAGTACTGCATCTCAGTGTTGCTCAAAAGCCTCTAATGATGGGAGAAACAAGATGGAGATACTGCTGCCAATATAAAAAAAGGGAAGAAAAAATCATTTTAGGTGATGATTGACATCTCTGCATCTTTTTATTATTCTTGTGATGTTCATCCAGACACACCAGTGCCAGAAAGTGTGGCCTCACACTTTGGCTGATGCAGCAATCTGGTGATATGCGTCTCTGTTGCCTGCCAACCACCTGGCTGGAAGAAGCATAATCAACCTCTCAGTCAATCATCCGCGCACAGCCAATGGTGTAGGATGAGTGTCAGAGGAAGCGAGGCAGGCAGGCAGACAGACATGCGCTGGCTGTGCGTCCAACTTTGACACTTCACACCTTGCTCTCTGGCATCCTGATGAGTCCTGTGTGTTGGCAAGGCCTTAGGAATCCAGCTCCACACTATACCGTGTGCATTATAGAGGAGGAGTGAGTGTGCAGGGTGTGGGAGGAATAATCTCAGACTTTTACATGTCAAAGTTTTAGGTATTTCCTCTGCCATCTTAAGCAGACGGAGCTTAGTTTTTTCCTTTAAATGTCAGAGAGTGAATTAATCAAAGAAGTTTGGACATTTGTTACATTTCTGAGTATCTTACAGTGAGAGTGTTGGCATTCATACATGTATCCTGTTTATAATAATGATAAAAATAACTTTGTACTTATAAAAAAGGAAGCTTTTAAAAAGACGAAGCGAAGCAAAATTGTGGCACAAGAGCTTTATGGATTTGAAATATCATGTTTCTTATGACCCATGCAAACTCTGCATCCATAAATCAATAACCAGGATGAGCTACAACAGGGTCAATGAGGCTCATAATGCAGTCAGATAAAGCAGTGAGTTTTTGGTGATGGTTTATGTATAAAAACAGATTTCCTCAACACAAAGGACTCTTCAAGCTGGAAAAGAAGACAAATCTGACAGTTTAAGGGTCCTCCTCTGGTCCAAAAAGCAAGATCACGGTCTCCTTTTGGCGTTAAAGTTGTTTTCAAGGCACCAGTCTCTGCTGCTCTGGGGTTATGTAATTCAACCGTGGAAGTCCCACATGACACGTCATGTATATTGCATCGGCTAAAAAGCAGCTCGCTCTCCACGACTGCACTCAAGGCTTGCAAGATTCTTCATCTCCAATTAAAAGGGAACTAAAGTACTGCATCACTGGACTCCAGAGAAGAGAAATAATTGACATGCTCGCTCCTGAAACAAGTGAATAATTGAATTTGTTTTTCATTTGGAGAGAAAAAAGGCTCACACTGTGAATACATTTAGTTATGGGTAGGTTGTTGCCTGGCAAGATGCTAAAACTCTCTTTAGATGATGAACTGAATAGGAATGAGTTGAAAACACAACAAGGAACTTATAATGAGGGCTTGGAGTACCCTCTCCTTCTCTTACAGTGGCTCAAAGGAAGGGAATGGAAAAAAATATGAAAGTTATAGAGGAAATCAAAAATACTTTCATGGTGGGAGTACTTTTAAATTATTTCATTTCGTTTCATGTTGAATGTGAGATGTTGGTTTATTTGAGTGGACAGAGAAGCAGACACACCTCGATTTTTTCTAGAAACAGCACAAACATGAACTTTTGAGGAACTCATAAAACATAAAAAGCTGACTCAATGAACACAGCATGCAAATACAAAGTCCAGAAACTAACTTCAACTGTTTCAATCAATACTTCAAGACTTAGTGCCTTTTTTTCTTTTTTCTTTTTTTTTTGGAGAATCATTGCTATTTCAAGAAGTTGCAGTGAGAATAACATCTAAATTGTTTTTTTTTTTAATAAGTATTTTCTGCATCAGCTAATCAGAAAAGGTCAAACTATGAGACTATAAAATTCTGTCAAGTCTTTCTTTTCTCCGACATGGTTTTTTGCCATTAAAGCTACTTCATATTCAACTGATTTACATCCCATAGCTCAAAATTTGACACCTTTTCTGCATTCTTCACCAGATTATCAAAGCAGAGCAAAATTACCAGACAGTGTTTTAGGTTTCATTTCTCCAAAGGAGGCATGTGCGTTGCTTTGATTTTGGTTGGCCACTCAAGACATCTGAATGTGATCAGCTAATCAGAGGTTGTACTTATTTTTCCTACTGCATGTTAAGTGGAGACAGAAAGGGCGCGATGAAGACATTTATTAATGTTGTGCACTTTCTGCACGAGTCTGATCCCCGATGGTCAAGGCCCCCCTGGTCAAGAAAGTCTGGACGCACCCCTGTTCTTATTGACCTAACAGGTTTTTATGTGTCACTTTAATTTTAGATTTATATTTTCAAAAAGTAATGTTGACATTCTTTAAATTGAATGTGGTAAATGACGTTGTCTGAGTGTCACAGAGAAGCCAGACTTTGAAATGCTTGAAGATCTTTTTGCTGCTACAAGCCCTTCAGAAATGCTCTCTGATCTATAAATACTAAGATATCTGGATTCAGAGCTTTCAACTAATACCAACAGCTTTTTAAAGTTTTCTACACGTCTTGTCTCAAACCTATTTAAAATCATTTATTTACAGCACATCAGGTTTTTTTGTTTTAATGTCCCAGATTCCTTTGTGTTGTCTGTTGTCAGTGTTCATGCATAGAAAAATAGTGAAAGATGAGCATGTGTGATCAGAGTGTGGAAAGCATAAAAATAAAGGCTTTGCAGCATATGCTGGTGAAGATATTAAAAGGGAGGGATTAATTGAGCTGTATAGTATCTTCTCTGACTGCAGGCTGCAGAGAGTTAATTACATATTGAGTGTGCAAGATACACTGCAGCAACACAGTTGAATAGGCTGTTATGATCCTTGTGATATTATTTATGCTAACCTTACACAAAGTGACACCTCAGATATTTTACAAATGTCGTCTGTCGAGGTATTTATGACATTTTCAGCCCTCTGTGTTCCCCCTTCTCTTCAGTGATCACATTGTGAATCATTCTTAACAACCAGCAGAAAAAGTGAAAAGCTTATGATGAAGACTCTGATCCTCATCTCCTTCCATCCAGGGACAGAGTGTCTCGAAATGGAGACTTAGCTGCAGCACTACGGATTGAATTTGGCCACAGGAGATGCTAAGATTGGATTGATCAATAAGATTAGATTGCCTTTGTTCAATGCACCAAGAAGCACATTAATGTGCTATAGCAAAAATGTAATCAAATTCAGCACGCTGGATGGGTTATGTTCAGGATTATAGAGGGGTAATGTCACGGTTTTGTGTTAAATCCAGATAAAAGTTGCCTGAATTCTCCAGCGAGGTCTCACTAATGATGTTCTCTTGGAGCTGATACAATTGGCAAATGATTATTGATTTGAGCACTCGAGGAGGCTGGCTGCTTTACAGCATGATCCTGTGCCGGGTTGCAGTCTGTGGGTTTTTTAATTACATTCATACATGCAGAACACTTTAACTACCTCAAGTTTTCTAAAAAGCACAGAATGCTGTTTTTTCTTTCTTTTCTTTTTTGTCTCTCTCTTTTTTTTGTCACAGCTCCATCAATCCACAGGAGATCTGTAAAATTTCACCACTTCTCAGACTGCACAAGAGGTGAGAGGGTGAAACGTAATTCCCCAAACTGATGACTGTTATACAAAATAACAAGAATGGAAAGACAAAGAGGGAGCATTAACTCTTAATACACCCTGCCTCTGGCCAAACTAATAAAACCACAATCGAATCAGCTCTAAATAAATGATGGTGCTGTAGTTTAATAACACATCATCTCCCTCGCTGGCAGAATTGGATTTGACAGGAGTATAGATCTTAATAATCCTACAAGTTCAAATGGAAGGGCATTTCTTGGGGACAAATTCAAGCTTTAAGTGTTGCTTTACTTCCTTACTTAATGCTCATGTGAGGAGGTATTTCTGAGGCGACCCCTGAGCTCCACCAAGTGGAGAAAACGAGAAGCGTTGAGAGAAATATTAATACAAAATGATGTCAACAAATTGTTAGTTAATGGCATAAATTTATTTTGTTATTGTTGTTGGACTCGCATTGTTGAATCAATGCCAGCACATACTGCTACCCCCAGGAAAATGTCTCACAGTACACTTTAAAATGACAGAAAGAAAAACTTTCATGCATTTGTGAAGAAGAAATCATCACACAGTTTAATGATGAGAACAAATCCCTTTCATTCCATCACGTTATGTTAAAGTGACATACACATGTCAGGTTAAATACTGCATGTTGGACTTAATAGCACAGTATGGACACACTGATGCCACCAGGCACTGATGAGAAAAATGACAGAAAGTTGGATGAAGAAGCTTGAGGTCCGGCTGTTTGAGAACTCCTCCTCATCTGTGACTCTGACATTCATAGACTTCTGATGTGTGTTTCTACAGCTGACCTTTGAGGCTCCTACTAAATAAAAGAGATGCATTCAAGTGCAACTTCTCACAGTGACACCTCTCTTAGCCAAGGGGACAGAATTCATTCAAAATCATATGATTTTTACATCACAACTAATTTTTAACCCCAGAAATGAGCAGAATCAGTGTTTTTATAAAGGCTGAGTCATGCCTTTGCTTTGAAAAGACCTCTCTTGTCATAACGAGAATATATTTAGAAGTAGACAACAAGCCCCTCTTTAAGTTCTTGGATGAAACTTTTCCTTTTGGACCATTTTCATTTCATTTCTAAGCCGTCAAAGAAAACTTTTTATGTTCTCACTGAATTTTTGATGAAAAATTCAAGTAAGCAGACATGTTTTGTTGATAAAAATGTTAAAAAATCCTTTTGAAAGTTACTGAATGTTGGAAACTGTGAGAAAAAATGAGACAAATGACTACAGAAAACATCAAAGTCCAAGTGAGTTAATTTACTTTGCTGAGGGTGAATGAGCAATACTTATCATTCATACAAAACGTATATATTACTTTGAAGAAATGTGCAAACAAAGCTTTAATAAAGGATGCCTTTACATGCTCTCTGATGCTGGCATTTTGGAAAAATATACAGTTGTAGAAATATATACACATCCAAGAGTAGCACGTCTACATGTCAGTGTGGGCATTAGCAAGAGTCTGCTTGCATAGTTCAGTGCATGCATAAGCAAGTTTTTTTTTTTTTTTTTTCATGCAACACCTGTCGTAAAGGTCGTGGACGTGATCTCGGTCTGAGTCGGTGCGTTCAGTGTCGGTCTACTCGTTAATGCAAGCTGACAATGTGCATAAGCTGTGATGACGGCTGACTCGAACGTACTGTAGTGCTCTATGTACATGTATGGTTTGAAACAAAGGCATCCCAGCTGTCTCTGAGTGTGTGCAGAGTGTGTGTGTGTGTGTGTGTGTGTGTGTTGTTTCATTAACCCTGTGTTCATCTGAGAGGAATGTTTGGAGATGTCTGGCAGTCTGAAGAAGAAGAAGAAGAAGAGGCTGTTCTCTCCCCGTGAGGAGGATCAGAGATGGTGACTGGGTGGGATTGTTCTGTCTGAGGGGTCACAGGTTATTACAGGTAAATAATAACACAAACATTTAAAGGACCATTACAAACAAAGGTCTCCAGACGTTTTAACACCAACCACACATGCGTCATTCCTGCGCTTCTTCTCCACCTCTCAATCCGTGACAATCTGCACAAAAATACTTAAAGGCTGTTGCACAATTACTACATCAAGGAGCATATGTAAACAGCAGTTCAGGTTAAATAGGCGTAATTGTGGTTTACTTGAAACAACATTTTCAGTGCTTAATAAATATTAAAATCCAGTTATAAATTTACCAACATCTGCAGTTATACAATTTAGATTAAATACTTCTTTGATTATCTGAGGCACTGATGTTTGTTGTTGACATATGGCTCTCGGTACTGAAGGAGAGCGGTACATAAAGACTTTTTTGGAAATAATTTCACTGCATCAGCGTGTTAAAAAAATCACCGTTAAACTTCCTTTGGTGACTGAGTCATTCGTGTTAAATGTATCTTGCTTTCCAACTTTGTGCAAAGTCACTTTGTCTTCCACCCCCTGCTGAGATATTCTCTCTCCTCTATGCTACAGACAGAACAAGGCAATAATTTCAATACATGTGCAGTCCATGCGTATTTACAATACAGTATAATATTCCTCAAAATCAATGCAATCCATACAAAGTGCTTAGTTAAAACCCATTCCTAAATAACTATGTAACAATGTGGACAGTTGGCGTCCAGTATGGCAGCTGGTTCCCAGTAACCACTGAAAAGCTACAGGTGCTTTAAGATGTTGGGTTTGAAGTAAAAACACCTCAGAGCTGCACGAGAGAGTAAGAGAGAGAGATTGTTGTCAGGCTGTAAATGTTACTTTGCCTTCTGGCTAGTTTGTGTTGAGTTGATGGGGATCTTCCTGGACTGCATTGTCTTTTTCACAGGCTCTTTCTTTGAAGGCTCTTTTGCGTTGGCAGGGGACTGCTGAGTGTTTATTTCAGCTCCAGAAAGCTTGGACTTCGTAGACGGCAGCAGCGAGTGCTTCGCCGTCGCGGACGTTTTCGAGGACTCCTTGTCTTTGGCTGTGTTCGCCTCTGAGGCGACGTTCTGAGCTTTCTTACCTCCTCCTTCTCTCGCTGCATCTCCACCACCATCCTCTGGACTTCCTTTAGCCTCCCCCACCCCTGTTTTCCCAGCATCCCCTGCTTTCCGTGCATCTTTGGGCCTCAGAGCAGTTTTGAAAAAGGACAAGCCTTTCTCTTCCGTTTTACTGTTCCTTCGAGGTGCTCTGGATGGCGGGCCGGCACTCGCAGAGGAGACACCGACACTTGAAGATCTGAGACTAGCCATGGAGGAGCTGCTGCTGGAGCTGCGACCCACTGGTCTGTTCTCAGCACCACGACCCGGCCTGCTCTCCGCTCTGCTCGCTGCACTCGACCTGGAAGGAGGACCTCCAGTGTTCACCTTCTTCTCCGGGACCACGTTGGTCCTGGAAGAGTCTCTGCTCGTGCTCCTCTCGGCTGCTTTAGTCCTTCCTGAGCCGGAGCTTTTCTCGCCTCCCGCCCTTGGTGAGGTCTTCCTCTGAGGGTGCGAGCTTTGTGATCCTGGAGAGCCGCTCTTCCTCTGCTGGGCAGAGTCTGTTCGTAAGACCTCGGGGGTTTGGGAGGAGCTTTTCTTGGAGGGGGTCGCCGTTCTGGAGGAACTTGCCTTGCTTGTCTTGGCTGCACCATCGTTTCTGTCTTTGGGGCTGGATGTTGATGCTGTACCTTTGGTCTGTGTTCTAGATGTTGACTTATCTACAGCTGGAGACGCAGGTGACAGAGAGCTGGAGGACGTAGAAGAGGTGGCAGGACGCTTCTTTGGACTCCTTTCACTCTCTATACTGGTTTTTGCTGATGTCCTTTTAGCACCGGCACTATCTGCTGCCCCATTTCTTTGTTTCTGCTCCTTTGCTGCTGCCCCATGTCGAGGGCTGTTCTGCTCAGCAGCTGTGACTACATTATTGTTCTCCCTGGCCTGGATGGAGCTCCTCTGCTCTGCCTGGGCCACAGCCTTAGAGTGAACCTGCTCGATCAGCCTCCTGCCGCTCAGATTACTATCCAAAGCTGCCAGAGCTGACCGTCCTCCTGACACTTTTTCCTGTTTGGGCGACCCTGGGAAGTTATCCACCACCTCTCCTATCATCTCCAGGGTCGGGGAGGAGGAGTGGGACTCAAGGGAGAAGCGTGAGGGGGAGTTGGAGCGGAGTTGGAGCTTGGCGGAGTGGGGCCAAGATGGTTTGGTGCCATTTTCGCTGAGCACGAGCGGGCTGGCAATAGAAGATCTGGAGGAGAAAGTTTGTCTCTGCATGCCTCGTACTGCCTGTCTGCTCGAAAAACCTGCAAGATGGAAGAAACATCAGCAGAGGAGCTTAAATGATTCTTAATGATTCTGTTTTCTCTTTTGATGAGTCTCACCATCATCCTCGCTCCTTTCTCCAGCAAACTCAGCCGACTCCGAAAGAGACGCCAGCGAGGTGCGTCTGGAGGAACCAGATGAGGCTTGGCTGGGTGGTCGGCTTCCCATCAGGCGGCTGATCCAGTGCTCACACAGTGAGGAGCTGGTGGATCCTGAAAGCAGACAGCGGTAACACATTAATCCTCACTCTGGGAACACTTACACATGATTTTATGTGCTCATAACTTACCTCCTACAGAGCTGTTGGCAGACCAGGACGGGATTGTGGCTCGTCTTTGATAAAACAGGATGTAACCAGTTGGCTTGCAGACTTCGTCTTCTGCTATGGGCTGAACATCACTATCATCAAAGCAGTACCACTGCCCATCGATGGAGTTCTTACAGTGCGCTGGAAGAAAGAACAAAATAAAATTCTGAGAGTATCTTTAAACACTGAATGAACATGAAGAGAGGGAGGTCTCGGGATGGGCTTGAGAACCAGTTCTTGTTAAGAATCGATTGATTTTTTTTTTTGATGTCCAGAGATACCTAAAGCTAGTGACCGTTTCATAGATATTTACTTATAAACTCAATAAATGTTGTTGAAGCAGAAAACCTGTAGAGCTACTTTTTGCATATAGAAAATCTGCAGGAGGAACTGACAAGGAAATTGATAATCAGATTGATAAGCAGAATCAATAAGGGCAATGGAATCAATAAAATCTTATCAATACCGCTGCCCTTGGGAGGTCAGTGTGTGTCTGTTCTGTTACCTGTATAATGTCCCCCCTGCATGGTCCCGTGATGGTTGCACACTGCGTACAGGTCATAAAGGTAGTCCTCAGGGTCACGGCCCATCCCATAAGGCCGTCTCCATGGTGACCAGTGGGAGGGGAGACTCCAGCTGCTCTGGCTCCTCTTCACCATGTGAGGTGCCATGTCCATGCCTGTGAGAGGGAACTTCACCATGTTCTGCAGCTTCATGCGCCGATCCCCATCCTGAGTTTACAAAATGATAACAACGAAACACTGATGTGATTACAGCAGATTTAAATGTCATCTTCACTGCATAAATCCTTTTCTCTTTGATTATACTTATGCAGATCAATTTGAAATAAAAGACAGGTGAGCAGGGTGAGATTCTAAATTTGACAGTGACATCTTGAAATTTCTGCATATTTTTTCATGTGAACTCCAGCCTGTACTGAATCAATCATTATATCATCATTATCATTCAGCTCTCCAAACATCACTCGTGTCAGATAACTGAAGCAGATCAAGCTTGAACCACCATCAATTTGAGGAGTGATTTCTGATGTTTTAATGATGTTGAAGATGCTTTAGGCTAAAGCTTGGTTGTTTTTTGTTAGGCAGAATTAAGATGAAAACATTCATCTATAGAGATTGCAGCTCATTGTGCTTTATGAATCACTAACAAGCTTGAAGTTAGACAGAGTTGCTTTAGATTACTAACAACTCATAGTCCTGACACTAATAAGGACAGAAATCAAAGAAGACTGAACATAATCTTGTTACAGAAAATATATACAAAGTACAAGCAGTAGATGAAGTTACAACATTAAATCAGACAGACAAGTTCATATTAACCCTCTTAATCCCAAGCAGTTTCTGGTTGTTTCTTGCCTCCGTCACATTTTTACTCAATGTGGTCTCATTTTTCCCTGAAGTGGTCTCTATAAATTCAGGAAAACCATGGCTATAAACTGATGTAACTCATAAATGTCTTCATGCAGTGTCACAAAATGTAAAAGCTATAAATTATTAGAATACAAGAAAATAAGGAATTGATTTTCTCAGATTTTCTCCTCTTAAAAATGTAAAAAAAAAAAAAAAAAGGGGTTAGTGTCTACAACACATTTACAGGTATCTTCAAGCCTAAAACACGGGGAAAATATTGTTGGTGGTTGAAAGAAAGCTGAAAGAAAGAATTGATTTTTTTTACAAATTTTCAAAGAAGGCATGAGAATCAAAGCTATGTTGATGGATTTTTTCCATTTTTCCAGTCAGTTTAGACATGTTGCTAACATCACTTGTGATACATTCAGGCTCCATTTAGAACTTAAGAATCTTACAATTACACCACTGTTTTCGGTTTTGGAGTTGGACTAACACTTTGGGGATAAGGGGATTAAGAAAATGTTATTTGAGGACAGAAGAGAAGAGTTTGAGGAGCCCTTTTTTGCATGGCCTAAAACTTTGTTTTCGTGCATGTACCTGTCTGAAGCGCTTGAGGTGGAGAATGAGGATATCGGGCAGGGTCCACAAACTGAGCTTTATGCTGCCCTGCTGCAACTGTTTACAGTGAGGACATCTCCAGGCATCATCAGGAGCCAGCTGAGAGGAAGGCAGAGATGAAAACAGGACAACTGTAAAGAACATGGCTTATATTGTTTAAAAAATAAAACCAATAAACTAATAAAAACTAAACTAAACAAGGTAAAACTAATCTGACAGAGCTGATCTGAACAGGAGCAGCCTACCTGTTCCTCTTTGGTGTAGAGCTGAAAGCACTGAGCCAGGGAGCAGGTCTGAGGCTGCAGGTGCTGCTCCTTCACCTGCCGCACACTCTCAGCATCTGGGATGTATTCATCCTCGGTTCTTTTGAACAGACTGCAAGTAGAAGATGACGCAACCCACAGGAGGATCAGAGACAACTTCAAAAGACTTTCTATACCATATTTATGTTTCTGCACAGCTCAGAGAGCAGAAATCACACCTTAACATTCAGCCTGATAAAGAGGGAGAGAACACTCCTCAGATGTTACTTACTAGTCTTTCGTCTCCTTGTCCCATTCAACCACTATTTTAACATGAGGAGGACCTCCAGGACCACAAGATTTAAAGGCCCTGATGAGGAGAAGATGAGAAATGAAGAGAGAGAAAAACGATATAGTTGTTTATTTCAGTGATTAGGACTACCCTGGCGTGCAGATTTAGAACAGAATGATTCAAGCAAGAAACAGTTTAAGTTTGTCTCCACAAACCGACAGACTTTTTCACTGTAAGGTCAAAGTTTTCATCTCTAACTTTCTGTGTCGCAGCACTCAACACATATCATTTTTCCCATTCCCCTCTTTTAAAAAAATCCATGCAACAAGCACAGAGGTCGACACCTTCTTAGAGAAAAATCCATAACAGCAGACGAGCTATTACACATCTTAGGAGATATCTTAACATCAATACCACCAAGGAGTCGCCCATATACTGGAGCTCCTCAATCAACATCAGTTGTGTGGAGCACACAGCAGGGTTTATGTAATGAGGGTTTGAATGGTTGGACAACGCTGCCCTCAGATGGTGATTAGTGGTATTACCTCTCCACAGAGGGGTGGCAGAGAGGCTGCTCCTCCTGAGGTAAGAGATAAGTGATGCCAACCACTCCTACAACTCGCAGAGTGAAGGGCCCCACCTGAAGGAAGAAAGAAGTGTCTCTTATAAGTCGGATCCAAAAGAGTTTAACAATTGCAAAAGTTCGAGTGGATCTAATGAGTACCTGCACAAAAACTCCTGGGCGCAAAAGGTGTCGCATTTTCTCCAGTATCTCTTTCTGGAGAACATCCCAGGTCACTGTGCGCTCCAAATACAGGATGAATGGATTTCCAAACCTGCAGAAAGTGCAAAAACAAAAATGAAAGTGAGTCCCAAATCAGGTTAAAGATTTTTTATTATCACAATTAACCTCAATTCAAGGGTCAAATGAGGGTTTAAGTAGTTAGTGCAGAGTTATGTACTTGGTTCCTGGTTCAAGGTGACACAATACAATACAATACAATAAAAAAACATCACAGAATTGAATTATGATTCATAAAGTGGGTTTGTGGGAACTTTCTTTTAAAAAATGAAGGAAAAAATAAAATTCTCATACTGGGTTAAAACTCTCTGTTTCCTCCTTCAGTTTGGCTAAAGACAGCATCTGATATTCTGAGTTGAATTTTGAAAGTTTTATCAAACGTGTTACCTAGGCTGAATTCCATCATATCAAAAAATGAAAAGAATCAGATATTAAGACATTTTGTCCTGACTTTATGATACCACATTTGGACTATTGTAATGTATTTTATTATGGCATATTGAATAATTGACCTGATAGGGAAGCTGACAAATAACATTCAGAAATAACTGTGAAGATGTTCTATAGTTTTCTCTACCATCTCTGTCAGTACACCACTGCTGATTACCTTCTTCCCTGTTGTCCAGCACACGCTCGGTTACACACCAACAATACGATCTTCTCAGCCTGCCCGCTGTTCTTATTTGGACTCTGAGGTGGGGTTGTTGGCTCCTGTATTTGTGTAGATATCCTGTTGTTATCTGTGCCGTACTTCAGGTTGTTCTGGTTCAGATTGGCATGAGGGCTTCCTGTGAGAAAGAAATCACATCTAATTCAAGGGTGGAAAGAAAGACTTTCCACCGCATCGAACACAGTCAACAGTCTGTACAGTGTGTGTAACAACACACGATGACAAAGCACTAAGAGCTCATTTCTGGGGGAATTAACAGGATGCTGTACCGCCTCGCTTGGAGCGGATCTGGTCCGGTCTGAAGAGCTCAGGTGTCTCAAAGGCAAAGATGGAGTCGCTCTCCTGGATGATCTCAAGGTCATCGTCGTCATCACAGAAGGAGCGGTGAAAGCCGTCAAAGTACATTTCAGTGAGGACAATCTGTGCAGAGACAGAGAGGAAAGGATGCTATATTTTCTTTTCACACACCTCTATAAGCTAAGACCCATGTGTGGTCTTTAGAGTGAAGTTTCTAACAAGACGTCACCTGTTGGGCCGGTATTTTGGTCTCTTGAGCCACGGCTTGTCTCAGCCTGGACACGGTGCCAGAAAGCGGCACGGCCACCCCGACTCTCATACAGTGGGAGCACTTTCCTTGGTACACCACTGTCACATACAGCGGCCTGAAACACAGACAGCCTAAAATTAATTGTCTGTTTTATAACCAGCAGCTGGACAGGCCTTCAAAGATAGACGGAAACTTCTAATTTTAGCCTCTTCCTGTCAGAAGTTTCATGGTGTTTGTCTCAGGCGTCTTTGACACTCTCTTTAATGCTGCTCTGCTCAGACTTGGTCTTGTCTTGTTTCTTTTTTGGATACAAGGACTGTTTTTTTGTCTGATAAATATTTTCTAGCATGTTTGTGAAGTCTGCTTACCGAGTGTGAGGTACCGGGATTGGCAGTGAGATGCAGAGGAAAGGATCAAAGGTGTTGCTCTGTTTCTGGCAGTGAGGGCAGGTCAGCGAAGACCTGCAGGGAGACAAGAAGGGAAGGATACAAAACAGCTTTAACATTGGCATTCATATCATTTTAAAGGAACAGTGCAATGCTTTGAAGAAGATCTTCACCTCTTCAGAGATGTATAAGACTGATATTGAATGCAACTCTTCATATGAACTTTGAATTAGACTGGCACAGCTGGCCAGGCTCTGATCAAAAGTAGCTTCATTTCCTACTAGCAATTGAATTTGAGGAAACTAGCAAATGAACATTTCATCTGAAGATTTAATCAGAAAAATACCTCTTTCACCAAAATTTGTCTTGCCTCACAAATTCAAAACAAGACTCCAGTGAGTTTGGCAAGAAACCACCAAAACCATGCCTTTGGTTTTACTTTAAAGTTGCTGTCGGGAACCATAAGCTAGTAATGATACAGCCAAACATGAATACTTTGGCCTCTCAATGTACAACAAAAGGACCCTGAGCATTTAAACCAACTGTTTCCACTTTGTTCCTGTTTTCAGCCTGAACCCGATGCCCCCTGTATCAGACCAGGTGATTGACTACATGCTGAAGGAACAGCCCGTATTTACATGTTCCACACACAGACTATATGATACATGGAGGTAGTCTGTGTGACACAAGGGGACTTTCTCTGGTGTACCTCAATTATGTCTTCATGCAATGTAACAACATTTTAAAGCTATAAATCACTAGAATATAAAAAAGAGAAACATATTTTCCCTGATTGTATCCCCCAAAACAATTAAGAAAATAAGGAATTAGGTTTTGCAAGACATTTTCAGGCACTCTTAAGCTGAAGAAACAGGAAAAATCTTGGTGGTGGCATTACACTCAAAGAACCTTCAAAATTGTTTTCCATATGATGGAGTAATGTCAAGGTCGTGTGAAGTCTGCTGTGTGGTGAGGGTAAAAGCCCTGAGAAAACGCTTCAATGTGGCTTTGGAGTATTTCTTTTCAGTTTTTTGTTGCATTTGTTAGATTCTTATACTGTTTTGTATCTTGTGCACTTTTGGAGTCTATTTTCAAGGTGAGAGGGTCATGACTCAGTATTAAACATGTTTAATGACATAAAGCTTCACCTGTATTGTGCCTGAAACAACTCCTGTACAAAAGAGCCAGGTGCTGGTAGTGGAGATCCTTCAGGTGGATTTTCTTCTTCAACTGGAGGCTGAAGGAAAAGAGACAAATAAAAAGAACAGTGTTACATGTGACATTACACCTATAAAGTTTTTAACCCCTAATCACCTTATTTTGGTCTGTTTCTGAAAACAGATTACTGTTAATCTTCTGAGTGTGTGGTGAATGGTTGTGGTTTACCTTCCTGGGGGGTCTGATGTCAGGATGGACGATGTGGTTCAGGTCTTCATGGACTCGATCCAGCAGCCAGAGCAGGAACTCCTGCGCGTCATGTTGGGAGTTTCCCTTGAACTGCAGGGCGCTCTTGGACACCACATTCTGCAGCAGGAAAAACACACACACAGTGGTTCAAGAGGACCTTTTCTGCTCGTGACATCACTACCTTATAAAATATTCAGCGCCTTTGACCGCCCTGATGATCAGCACAATCCTAAAGGTCGGCCCAGTGAGAGTGAGGGTGAAACGCGTGGAGGAGCGATCTGAAAACAGGACACGGGCTGAAAATTGACAGCTTAACCTCAATGACTGTTAGCGATCAGAGATGGAAACACTTTGTGCTCTACAGAGACACGCGGCTATAAAGTCACCTCTATCAGCTATCAAATGTCACACAAGGTCAAAGATAGGAGCGTGCACTGTGAGCTTTCCCATCCTGCCCCGTGGGACTTCCTGCCTCATTTTGAAGTCATTACTGAGGCAACCTCAGCATTTCGTACCAATAAAAAGCCTTCAGCAGTTCAGCCATAGAGGTCGTGTTGGGGTCAGGGTCAGTGATTGAGAGCTCACCCTCAAATCACGACCTCTATCACTCAAAGATCATTCTGAAATAACTGTACAAAGCTGGGTAAAATATTTGTTTCTGATTGGCCAGACTCAAGTATAACGTGTTAAATTTATTTCACCATGAAAAATACTTACAATTATATGACCCTTTCCAAAATTGTAGTTGGTTTTTCTTCTGAAATAGGAAATTTTGGAAACCGTTGTGTTTTTTCTGACTGTATGCACAAAAATAACAGCTTCTTTGCGGAAACTGACTCAGTTACAGAGTGGATCGTTGTCCTTACGCCTTCCTAATGATCTCTAAGTGCTTGCAGTTTGGGCTCAGATTGTGGTCTGAGGGAAGAGAAACAAAAGCGTCATAAGTGTACACTGAGCTCTAATGCACACTCACCACCAAAACAGTGTTTTCTGCTAAAGCTTCAGAATCTGTACCCAAGGTTTGATTTTGTTTCTTGAAAATAAGAAACTACAATTGCCCCCTAACTTTGAAAGTGACAGTTTGGACACTATGTTGAATTGCAAATGAGTGTATTTTTGGTTTGATTTTGACAGGAGGCTCTCTCAAGCACTCAATGACTGATACAGAGAGAACAATGAATGATCACTTTTAGACTTTGTCATCCAAAATAAACAAACTGAGAACGATGAGTCACAATAATCCATCAGATATACACACACAGTCTCTAACTTGTACAAATAAGAGGCTGACTCTGACAAATATACCTTATCAGAGAGTCTGATACACTGAGTTTACTCATTTCCACACTGAGTTATAGGCCCACATGTTCAAGGCCTCCCACTCTGAAGAGAATAATCTATATCCAATCAGACAGTTTGTGCTCTGGCTGGCAACCAAGGTAGAAAAAAGGGACGGAAATAGTAACACTGTCAAGAATACGCAATGTGTTAAACGGCCCAGCTCATTTTAGTCCCTCTCTTTTGTGTATTTTGAGCTTTTCAAAGAGGAAAATGGGTGACTAGACAAAAAAGGCAGGTGAAGTGAAGTATAATCGGTGAGGAAGAAGCAGCCTTTGTGACTGTGACAGGATACGGGTTTGAGAGGTGAGGGGATGAAAAAGTGGAGGAATGGTTCATAAGGAGGGGTTCATGAAAAAAGTTGAGTTTGTTAATAGCTAAGTTGACCACTTATTGCATCTATTTCGGAGAAAGTGAGCCAGTGTCAACACTGTAAAAGTCTTAGGGGGTAGATGGCTAATCAAACTATGAGGTCTGTTGTTTAACTGTATTTAGTGGTCCATCCACCAGGTATTCACCCAATCAGATGTGAGAAAAATGTACAAAATGGCTACATGGACTGTGGTGCAACAGGCTGCAATATTAATTTCATGAGACAGGTGTGTAGGTGAGGTTACCATCAAAGTGCATGCAAACACCTGCAGTGTTTTTGTGCCCAATTGTTAACAACACATTTTTATTTGACAGAAAACCAGTGTGCGGGGGCTCGTTAGCAATTTCTCAAGTCTTAAACTTATGACCATGGACAAAATGTCTTGGGTCATGAAAAATGTCCCACTGCAGATTTATAGGTTGTTTCCCTGACGTGTAACTTCTCTAAAGTAAAAAATACACTAATATAAGACCTGTGTGATGCACTTAGTGTGTTCTAGGGCTGCACAGTATATGGTCTTAGTGTTGTCATTGGGATATATGCACGTGCATCAGTCATATCACAGGGTTTATTAAATATATAATATATTTGAGCCTTTCATTTGAGTTAATTTGACCTGCCTGCACCCAATCACATTACTAATAGATCTAATTGAGCAACTATTTATATATTTTACCCCATTGCATGCAACAACTTGCACGTTTAAAGCACCTTCTTAGTGCACTGACATCTCACCTGCAGTGTGAGTGGTCGAGCGAATGAAAGAGAGGGAGCAATGAATGTGAGCAGAGCATAGCAAGATTTTGGACAATCTGATCATTTGCTCATATTCAATATCATCTAAGGTGTTTTATTCAACATTTTCAGAGTTAAAGGCAGCGGCTTCCAGATCTGTGTGTTCAGCTTTGTCTGAGAGATTGTCATCATCATTTCAGGAAGAGTCAGGGAGAATTCAGCTGAACAAAGTGAAGCAGTAAACTTTTAAAACTATTGCAATATATATAAAGCAGGAATATAATTTTTTCCCCAATAGTGTGTGCACATATTTGTATATATACTTCAAGCTACCCTTCGAAAAGTCTTCGACCAGGTCAGAAAAGTCTGGATTAACCCCCTTGCGTGAATTTGTATGAACAGACATAAATATCACAACAATATGCAAGGGTCAGGAATGTGTGATATGAGATATATGATGGAGGCTTTTAAAACAAAAAACAGCCTGTAAGTCTGATTGTAGTCTCTGTCTTACTCTTTTTTTAATCTCTCTGTCCAAATATGTCTACTCAGTCAGTTCCACCTTTGAGTCTGGTCCTGCTGGAGGTTTCTGCTTGTTGGAAGTGGAAGTGGAAGTGGTTGAAACGTAACAGTTCATACATGCTCTATGTGATTTGACACTGTTGGCATCTGCAATTATTCTGACAAATCAAAAGAATTTCCAAAAAGGGGAAAAATGCATGAACCTCATGTCAGTTCACAGAGGAACTGAATGTGCCACAGCGTAGTGCTTCGCACAGGAGGCTATGAAAATAAAGATTTAAGCTGGTGCTCTTGGTGGCAAACAGTAAATCAACAAAGCTATCCACTTGAAAGTATCATCATATCCTCAGCTGACACTCTTTGTTTGTAACGAGTCCCTGAGAGAGTTTTTAAATAGCTCAGGGGCACAGAGTGTGTCTGTAACTTTGTTCTAGGCAGGTAAATAGATCTAATTTGGGTTTGCAGAAAAAACAAGCTCCACTACATGAAAAATGTGGATTGTGTGTGTTATTATTGTTGTTTTATTGGCCCACTTTAGAGCAACCATGCTGCACTCTCAGGTAGGCCTCCTTCTGTGGTTACCTTAAAGTCCCTGCTGTGCTGAGGTGTGTACTCAAAGGTCCACAGAGCTCGGACCAGTCCGGACAGCTGCTCGGTCACCTCCCCGGACTCCTGCTGCTGCTGCTGCTGCTGTTGTTGCTGCTGCTGCTGGCTCGCCTTCTTCTGCACCAGCACCCCGTTGGACTTGGCCTTGTC
Organism: Thalassoma bifasciatum; assembly: GCA_008086565.1. Classification (NCBI taxonomy): domain Eukaryota; kingdom Metazoa; phylum Chordata; class Actinopteri; order Labriformes; family Labridae; genus Thalassoma; species Thalassoma bifasciatum. Next base: position 610,237 of record RPOG01000021.1, read on the forward strand.
GCTGCTGCTGCTGGTGGTGGTCTCTGTCCCCTTGAACTGCTCCAGAGCCAGGTACTCCGCGAACAGCTCCGTGTTGCTCAGGCACTGCAGGATAGCGTTCATGAAGCAGGTGTTACCGTGGTTTTTCAGCCCGGCTACACCTGGTACTTTGTCCCCGAACGGGAATCCCCCACAGTCGCTGTCGTCTGACGGAACTGACCCCCCGGTGGTGTTGGGAATCGAACCCGCGTCGTCCTTCTCGTCCTCGGCGGCCTGCTCGTCGGTGCCGAAGTGAGACAGAGTCGATAAGGTCCGGAGGACTCTGTTCATAAAGCTCCCCACGGAGCGGACCGAGCTCCTCCGGAAGAGCTTTTTGCTGAAGGATTTCTTCTCCTTGTTACTGACAACTTTCGACATGGTTGCTGAGATGGCTTTCCCGGTTTTATGCCTTAAATCCAGAAATAAGGGCCGCCTTATTCAGAGCATCCTCCTCCACTGTCACAAAGGCCTGAGCTTATTTCACAGAAACATTAGGCCTGGCAGTTCTGGGGATCATATCATATGGAAACTGTAGAGGAGAAGCATCAAATCAGCCCACTTGCAACACTGCGTCGGATTGCATAAACAGCCTCCATGGAGAGCCGCTCGCTGGGCGTTTTATTTTGACGCTCGGGGTAGTCCCGCACCAGCCCGCAGCCATCATCCTAACGCTCCGTCCGGTCACATAACATCACCTGTGTCATTATTCAGGTACAAAAACAAGGCGCTGAGCTTCAGCGGGAAGAACAATGTCTGCCGGACATAAATAACAACGATACAATTAGGCTGAGAGTGACGAGCTCATCATTTATTAAAGAAACCGCAGCTCCACCCTATTAAAGGTATTTCTTCCCCTGTATTAGTCACATCCGCGGTGATGTTAGCGTGATATTTACCCACAGGATGGATGTCTTCCCTAAATCGCCTCCACAGTGGGCGCGCACGCAGACTGAGGAACACCCCGAGCGGAGCGGCACAGCCCGCCGCTCCCAGACGCTCGGCTCCTGCCGCTGCTGCTGCAGCTGCTGCTGCTGTGGAGCATCTCTTCCGGTGCCAGATGTGAAAGGTGTACCCATCCGAAAGCGTTTCTTTGTATTCCGATACTTAAGCTGACTTTTCGTGCACCTTAATGCCTCCTCTTCCTCCTCCACCGGATGGGATTCACGGGGAGGCCGCTTCTTCTCTCGTCTCCATCATCATCTGTCGGCTGGGAGACTGCAGGCAGGCGGCAGCAGGGCGGTGACGGCTGACGTCAGGACCAAACACTAGTTCATGTTGGAGGAGAGAGCAGGTACAGCGGCATGTGATGCTGCTGATAATGATGCTCCGGCCCCTGATCTGGACAGCATGGACACTGATGGGCGCCAGTTGGTCACCAGGAGCTACATATTCCCACAGTGTTTGGACTAAAAATAGAAAATTCTAGAAATACCTCGAAAAGAAAATTCTGGAAATATCTCGCAAAAACTAGAAGCTTCAGGGGAACAAAGGACATATCAACAAAGCATAATTTATGCATATAGACTTGAAACGTTGGGGTCAATCTAATTTAAAACATGCAGTTTTAATTAACCTCTTCAACTGAGACAAATTAAAGAATAATTTATTGATGGATTTAAATCAAGGCTAATTGCTAAACCAATGTGGGGCCACAAATTGAAAGTGTTATCATTATTAATTCATCTGCTTATCAAAAGAAGTTAGGCTATAAAGCCATATAGACATGTTTAACAGTTTGAGTGTACAAAATGTACAACTACAACCTCATTCATCGTAAAACACATGTATTCACTGAGAAAATATACAAATAAGTCAAATATAATTGTTAATATAAATGGGGAGGACTCAAAAAAGAAAAAAAACCTGGTGATTATCAATAAGTGATTCACAAACTTAACATGTTTGTACTTCTTCCCCTCCTTTTCATGTGAAAACTGCTGTTTCTTTTGCATCCCATTTTGTCTTTGTTATTTTTTCTATTCATCACTTTTTACACACACAACACAGTTAAAGATTAATATCAACGGATCCATAATATGATCCATAGAGACATAAAATCTCCAAAATTTGGCCAAAATAGCCATAAATGTATCATTACATTCATCACTTAAGCATCTATGTTGACACTTACAAAGATTGTATCAGTGAATTTGCAGACCAGTTTTCTATTTAATGCTAGAGTTTGTAATTACATAATATTTTAAGATATGAGAGATATTTACCAGAGCCTTGATAGACATAGTGCCAATTTTCTCAGTCAGGATTCTTACCCGTCTTCAGGCAAGTCTTTCATTTCTACTTTTATTCCCCTGACAGCTGAATGTGACAGACATATCGATTTTCATGACTTGAGGGTGACAATGAATTCAATATCAGGGAAGAACACAAAAAAGCTATTACATGGCAGGTGAGAAGAATTATTCCCCTCTGAGAATGTGAAAAATAGAAAAAGCAAAAAAAGAAATGATTTTACATGAAGAGCTTAATACAGACTGTATAAGAGCACGTTTCTTATATTAGTTTTAAACCCTTGAATAAATTCAGAACAGACTTCATATTTGGTGTTGTTTTTATTTTTATATACAGGTTCTCAAGATACTGCATGGAAATATATGGAACTCAACACTCCATATTCATCAAGCCTAAGCTTCAAAAACAGAAACAGAGAGTGATAACCGTCACCTTGAATCAACAGTTACCTCCTTTTAATCCATGTTATGGATGACTTAAGTTAGTATGACAAATAAAAACGAAGATTTGAAATGCTCTCAAACAACCCCAGATGTACATTTTGTTACCCTTTTAAATGCTCTAACAACTTAAAGCTGAAGAAATCAAAGGTTTAATGTTGACAAACTTTGACCTTTTGGCTTGACTTGAAGGCATTATCACAGGTAAGACATCATTTAAAGCCACAATTAGTTCAATGCAAATCGGTATAAAAAAGTCTCTACCAACCCTGATTTTAACCTCAGTCCCTTTAAAGGACCATAATCCCATAATGCTGAAGCCCCAAACTGAACCTTGAGGAGCTGTAACTATTAGACCCTTCACTTCTTAGAGCACATTCTTCATTGACGACCCAGGAAAAGGGTCAAACCTGCCTGTAAGTGCAGGATGCTGCTCTGAGAGCTGCTGCGCATAGTGTTCATCCTTCTTCCTCTCTGTTGTAGTTAGTAGTCGATGAGTCGGAGGGCAGAGATGGTGGAGGCCAAACGGCGAGGCAGCAGTTTCGCCGTCTGCCTGTAGTCTTCTGGTTTAGCTCTGAGCAGGGTGACAATGTGCTGCAGGGTGCGGGAGGGCTGCAGGCCCAGAGCGTCCATCACGTTACTCAGGTAGTCTGAGGAGGAAGATCAGGAGTCATGAAATCATCAATAAGCTTCATTCATGTGGACTAAACTAATCACCACATTGCTTTTATACAGGTTTACATTATGTTTACATGGGTACTAATTAATCCTGATATTATTTCTGTCATGTACCGATATCTGTGGCCAGCTGTTTGGTGGAATGTGGGCTGAGTTGGGGAATGAGCAGGATGGCGTCACAGTACGTCTGCATGGTTGCCCGAGCGATGGAGCCCAGCCAGTAGTCTGCTGTGTTGTCCAGCTCAGGAAGGTCATCGCCTGAGACAGAGGGAAGGTGAAGTTTAAAAATGAGTCACTTTGTAACTTTATATAAAACTGAAAAACTTATTTCAGAATGATCCAGCTGTGTCAAAAAATGAGAGTCAGTATTGAAGTTTCAGTCTGAGAGTTTCATTAAGCACAGGCTGATTTTCCTGCATGTTTCACATATTTCAATCATGTTTCTACACAAGAAGCTCTTTTTTTCAATAAAGAAGTGCAGCCCAGCCTTTTTAAAGCAGCACAACAAGCTCACTGGTTGTATGGTATCAACATCAACAGCGTACATCGCCCTTTTTTAGCTTTAGCTCCTTTTCTTTACTTCACAGGAAGGGCTAGCATATAGAAACAGGACAAAACAAAAAAACAAACACCATTTATTGTGTTAGACGAGGTAAAACATTTGATGTGCAGGAACCTTGCTCTGGAGGAAAAGGCAGCTTCCCAGCATGCAGTGCCATCTCTAGGGCTGGATCCTCCTGAGTCACAAAAGGCTCCAGGTGAAGAGGCAGAGACATCAGGTACTGTCCAATCTGAAACACAAGCATTGGACACAGACGTCTCAGTACATTTGGTATTTTTTTCTTGTTGTAGCTGTTAATTTTCACACAAATCATGTCCAAGTCTTGTTTTCTTGTGTTTTCCTACACTGCACATTTGAATCATGTCAATCGTGACTTAGGACTTATCCATTGTGAGTCTCACGAACATTTGTGATGTATTCTTGCGGTGACAGGCTGAACGTAGGCAGGTCCTCCGTGTAGTTCTCTCCAAGACCGGGTTCCTCTTGTCTCTGAGCAGAAAAGAAATGCTTGAATCAAAACTCAGAGCTGAGATTAAAATAGACACCAAGCGTCCAACACTCAGAAGCACACCGACAATCTAGAAGCTCTCTGCTGAGCACTCAAACAGCGTCAAAGAGGAGTTTAAATCCAATCATCCTGAAACTCGACACTTAATCACCTCCATCTTAGAGACGAGGACGAGCTGGTGCTTGATCTGCAGGAAGACAGAGTCGAAGGCCAGCTGGTTGGCCTGCTGGTTGAGTCTGGTCAGAGCTGCTCTGGGCTCGGCTAACAGGCTGGAGTTACCTGTGCCTTTCTCCTGAGATGAAATGAAAGAGGTGTATGTAAAGGTGCTGCACGGACACTTTATAACCTGCAGAAGTTTAACAGAGCTCTGGTGTATTTACAGGATGCTTTACTTTGTACCTTTAAGGAGTAAAGGACCTCCATCAGACTGTTGTATTCAGCCATGTTCCCTCTCTGAAGGAAGTTGTACTCCTGCCAGGGGTTCTTGGTGGCGCTCTTCCTCTCAGTGGAACTGGCCTCCTGAATGCCCGTGAGGCTGCGTGGACTGTACGAGTCTGACAAGTACTTTCCTGCAGTACCCAGAATCCTTCGGGGAAATGGTGATAATATCAGACATATGCCTCCAACTGATTATTTTAGTCATAAATTACTTTAGTGATTATTTTTACAGTACATCAGTGAATCAGGGGAAAAAAAATCTTTTCTCTTTGTCAGTTTCATTTGGTGATGGAAAATCTTTTGAAAAAACACTGTGACAACAGAAATAACAGGTTTTGGCTAAAATGTCTGTGAGTTCTTGAAATAAAGCAAAATCATAAATAATTTTAAATTTCTGCATTTCAAACTATTTTCAAATATATCTGAAAAATAAAAGAAAATATACTGATATGACATCAGATTCAGATCAAAGTTGGGCAAAAACCTCATCAATGCTTTAACAATCGATTTTCCTCTTTTTGCTTGTTTGTTTTTTTTGCTTTTAATGTCTTTTAATCCGTAAAGTGTCTCTGAGTATTTTGAAAAGTGCTTTATAAAATAAATTTATTTTTATTATTATTCATCAATTTTATCATTGCAGTCCTAATCAGGGTGTACAATGAATATTTTATAACCGGATGTCATGTATTGCTGTGTTTCAACAGATAGAGGATTCAGTGCAAACATTCCACTTACTTGTTTGAGAGCTGCTGCTCAAAAGCTCCGCATTGTCTCAATAATTCTCCACAAGTGGCAATAATTCTGTAGAACAATTAAAACTGTTTTATCATCATATTCAAATTAAATTTTAAACAAAGACATTACGATAAAAGAAAGATACTAACCTGACACAGTTTTGGAAAGCTGTCCAGTCCTCTTGAAAAACAGATGAACTTGTATCCTCCAGTTTGCACTTCTTCCTGATAGACTGCAGTGTTGTGGAGAAGTCTGAGACATATCTAGAAAGAGCAAAGTGAAGTTTCAGTCATATAAATCAGATAGTAAACAACATTCACCTGGCAAAAGGGAAGTTATTTCTGCTAATAGAAGAAAAAATGAAGGATTCGTACTTAGTGAAGAGAGCTTTGAGGGCTTTGAGGAGACCACACACGGCCAGTCCGTCTGTCAGTCTGACACAGCGGTCCACAGCAGCACCGGCCAGGCCGAACAGCTTTCCAACAGAGTGACTCAACTCTTCCACACAATCGATGACCTCTCCATGTTCCTGCAGAGAGCAGAAACCCATAGAGGGAAACAGAAATAAAGAATCAGAAGGAGCAGGTGCAGCATGGTTTTAATTAATCTGATATTAAATATTATTAGGGTGTGTAAGAGTGTGTGTGCTAACCAAAGGCACAGCACTGATCTGGATAAGCAGGTGAGCCTCCTCCAGCTCTCCATACTGTAGCTGATACGGTTTGTAGGGGTCATACAAGGCACACACCAGCTCATTCACCTTCAGCAGATTATTCTCACCTACAAAAGAAGCAGAAACAAAACAACTGTGTGACCAAACTGTTAGGTGGCTCTATTTTAAGTAAAGACATCTCTTCACTCATGGACTGACTGAGGTGTGGTAGCATGGCAGCCTCCAGACTGTGTCCGAATGTGGACACTGTGTGATGGAGCTCCAGCAGGGTATCCAGGCGCTGCTCCTGGTCTGCCCGCTCCACGGCTGCACTCAAGCACACGGGGATAGATGGGACCATGGCACCAAGAGTTTGGATCAGCAGCACTGTCACCACCTCATGGGGATTCTTAAAAACCTGGTAGTTTTTTCAAAAAAAGCAATTAGCTAATCACGGTGTTCAAAAAGGAAGCAGCTAAACACTGAAGAGACGCTGGTGTCATGTTATTTGTACTGCAGGGTGTGTGGTGTTTGATGGGAGCGTCTCACCTGACTGCTCCACTGAAGTTGGGAATGCCATGTTGAGAGCAGGGTGTCGTAAAATTCCGACAGCTGCTGGTTCAGACTGAGCTCACTTTGAGAGACATCCTGCCACATGCTCACCAACTGACCCTGGAGATGCACAAAAACAGACAACCAATCATTAACTTATGATGGCCTATCTATTAAACAGTTATTACACTTAGGTAGAGGATTGTAGCACTTACCTTGTGACATTTGTAGTAGTAGGCGAGGAGCTGTGGCATTCTATCTATCTCTGTGAAGACTTTGACAAACAGCTTGGCTTGGTCTGCAGAGAAAAAAAAAACCAAACCAACATGTAAATGAAGGAAAATATGATCCCTGAGCACCAGGTTTGAGCGATAACAGCATTGAGCATCACAGCTTCATACCTATAGACATGGAATTAAAGGTTGCCACTATTTGTGGGCTGGCCAGAGCCTCCAGTCTGTTTTTGAGAGCCTCCAGGTGAACACACTTTTCAGAGTAGTCCGGTGTGTCCACCAGCATGGCAAGACTGTTCTGCATGCTAGTCAACTTGGCAGAAATGACCGCAAGATCCTGGAAAAAAAAAGAACAGGATCAGAGTTGATGTTCAAAATAACTTAAAGGGACTGTGAGGACGATCTGTTAGAAGTGGACTGTTGTGACTCCTTTAATTTGATGTGATGACATGACTGACATGATTGTTCTGAAAGTGAAAGGATATTTTCTTTTCAACCCTGCTTTTCTTTGACCAAGATACCTTTTATGATCAAAATGGCAGTATAACTGCTGCAACTGGGTTGGAATAAACAATAACAAAAACTGCTTAGCCTGTGTTTTAGCCCTCAGGTCGTGCTATATTCCTCTTCCGTTTCACTTTCTGCTAGTTTCTGTCCCTTTTCTGTCAGACAGTCAAGCTCTTCTGTCCACTGTTACTACTAAGCAAATCCAAGAACTTGTTTTCAGCAGAGAAAAACACAGATCTCTCTTTCCACTGCTAAGCTTTGTCAGCCGGCGTTACGAATCACACTGTTACCAACTGTTACTAATCACAAATTTGTTATCATTCTCCATGACTCAGTGAAAATCATCTGCCTTGATGCAGAGAGTGAAACCTTGAGACATTTCCTGTGGTTTATCGTCCTCAATACCTGTGTTTTGAAGGTCTCCTCAATGTCTGCACTCAGTGTGCTCCATTTGTCCGCCTCCTGCAGAGCTTCAGCTGCCAGCTGCATACGGCCCTTCACCTTATCGATCTCCACCAGGACCTGAGAAAAGGACGTACAATATGAAAGTCAGACCATTTAAGTATGCGAGTGCTATGCATGTGGTGTTAGTAATTAAATCATGCAGACCTGCATAGACTGCACTGTGTCTTGTTCAAACTTCTTGATGTCTTCTTTGACCAGAACCATCTGATCCTTGAGGAAGGATGCTTCCTGTTTTAGAGCTTCAACGTCTCGCAGCACTCTGGGCATGTTTTGAAGGGCTTGGTTACTGGTTTCTAAACACATATAAATTATGAAAATTTTTATCAAACCTGGTACAACAGAAAAGCATAGGTTTTATGATGGGATGCTTCTGCTTTAGGGCTACTTGGGGGAGATCTGCCTGCTGTCAACATACAACAATTTATATGTTACAGTTTTTGAAAGGAAGTATACATTGTTGACACCACATTTAAAGTAAGCATTTATGTTTTATGAAAACAAGCGCTTGGCTCCAAACCAAGGTTATTGCCTTGGCTGAATTTTTAAATAAATTAAGTCTTTCAATGATTAGCAAATCATTGAAATCTTTTTTTTTTTTTCAATTTGACACATAGTAACACTGACACTTTGAACTCTGTGACACAACTTTTATGAGATTATAGCTTCTGTCAAATTGTAAGACAGTACTGTCAAAGTTTTTCATTACATGAAGGTAGCAATCACTGTTATAATAGGGGGTAGAAAGAACAAAATGGCCCAGAGATAAAGACTGAAGCAGAGCTGTTGAATGAGGCTTTGAAAGATATTGTTTGGTTTTCAAGACGAGCCAGAGAGACAGAAGAGAGAATACAGACACTAAGGCAGCCCAAAGAAGTGCTGTCACTTATTATAATGATTACTTTACTCGGTTTAAATACCCTCAATAGCATTGTTGACTTCCTGGATGAAGAGCTGCAGCTTCATCACCAGAGTCGCTGCGTGTGTGTCCGCCTTCCCCGGCGCGTCCTTCTGCACCACTTTAAAGGCTCCATTCACCCAGTCCTTCACGTCAAACTCATCATCCAAGAACTTGGAAAAATCCATCTGTCCTCTTTGCTCCTCAACAGGAGCCAAACGCTGGTTTTCACTCAGTCAAACTCCTCTTCTGCACAGCTATCTGTGTCATCGAGCCATGCTAACGCTGGCTAGTTTTTCCCAAACAGTGGCTTCGACACGAAAATAAAATAAATGGCCCAAGAAAATGAAATGATCATTACAACCAAATACAGCTCCAACAGAGCGACCGCCTCCTCCAGAGTTAATTTTAAATGTTAACGGCTTTAAAGGAGAAAATAGAAAACATTTTTACAAAGTGATGTTAGCAGTATCATACTTGACAACAACTTCCGCCTTGAGGTCTCTATTTACCTTCCCCGGAAACAAGTGAGAGCACCACAAACGGTCCACGACAGGAAGAATGCGTCGCTAAATAAAAGTCAAAACTGGACTAATTTATTAAGTCGTTACATGAGTACGACGGAGTATTGGGATCACAGTGAGGGGGAAAAATGGGGGGGAGGAATTTTTTTCCCCCTCCGCCTCATCAAGTCAGTAAAGTCGAAATGTCGAGAATAAAGTCGAAATGGCAAAAATAAAGTTGAAATGTCGAGAATAAAGTCAAAATATAGTGTTGGGAATAAAGTTGAAATGTCGACATTATATTTCAACTTTATTCTCAACATTTCGACTTTATTCTCGACATTATATTTCAATTCTCAACATTTCGACTTTATTCTCGACATTTCGACTTTATTCTCGACATTTCGACTTCATTCTCGACATTTCGACTTTATTCTCGACATTTCGACTTCATTCTCGACATTTCGACTTTACCGACTACGTGAGGGAGAGGGGGAAAAAATTCCCCTCATTTTCTTTTCTCAATGTGGCCCTAATACTCCGTCGTATACATTGACTTTTTCCCTCATGAGTTTGATCTTTATCTCATAATTTTTACTTTCTATCTAAAAATTTTAACTCTTCATCACAAAAGTATGTCTTAATCTGAAAATTTCGATCTTTTGACTTTTAACATCGCGATTTTTTTAAACTCAAAATCTCAACTTCATGTCTTAAAATTTTGACTCAATATGGGTCAAAAAAGAAAGAAGAGAAAAATCTCAACAAAGCCAAATTTTCATTTTTTTTTGTTGTCGTTGTTGTTGTTTTAATTGGATGACATAAGCTTCCACAATTTGTCATCAAAGACAGACAACAAAAATCATTAATGGTGGGAGACACAAATACTCAAGAAATGTAAAGATCTTTGATGGGAAATTACATTCATATGTTTTGAAAATAACACATTAAAACAGTACAAGTGTTTAACGTTGAAAACACTCACAATACAAGAACTAGATGGGTTTTTGGTTTTTCTGTTTTTATTTTCTTACAAAGTGAAAATTTGATTAATTCTGAAAAAGTTGTGTGTCAATCATGTCTAGCACGAATCTGATTATATGGTTTGGAGACACTGCAAAATGGAAAGTCTAAAAATTCCCATTTATTTGTATAGGGTTGATAGTGGTGATTATGAGACATGTACCTTTGGTCAGTCAGTTCATAGGGGATTTCTTTTGCACATAAGACACGTCTCCCTATCAGAGCCAAGCAAGGAACACCATTTTAGTTGTACGGTTTATGTCGTATAGACTTGCTGATGTACATTTGCTTTTTAAAAGAGAGCTAAAATCAAAATGATGATGTCTTAATCCAGCTATACAGTGCAAATACAGTTTTGCAGTCATCCCATGTCTGTGAACTTCTATCACTACACAAAGCGTATGCTCTGATATGATGCAAAAGAGGAAGATTACATGGAAAGTAGAGTGTAAGTGCAGAGTCTGACTCCAAACCCACATTCAACACTTATATAGCAGAGTGGCTGTCTGAAGGAAAAGTTTTGATCTTCTTGCATTGCTCCTAAGTTCATCAGAAGAGATGGGGATTATTGATCAGGTCAAGGACACCTTGTCAAAGGCAGTGTTCACTCCTTCCACTCTGCTGTCTGGCAGAGGCGGGCTGCACATATGTCAGATCGTCCTGTGTCTGGTCACCTTCTTTATGGGTTTCCTCCGAGGAGGGAGCAGCCACACCTACTGGAACTACGCCATGTTCACCTGGGCCTTCTGCCCCATCATGACCCTCATCATCACCATCATCGAGATGTTTAAGCTTGATATCATCCTCAATATGTTCTGCATGGACTGGGGTGATTTCACCACAGGGATGGCCATGTCGTCGTCTCTCATGACCATCTCTGTCGCCATTTTCTACGCCAACTTCTACGCCAGCCTCAAAAACCTGTTAGGCCTGATTGTGAGTGTGTTGGCGATCCTGTGTGGCATTTTGTACGCTGTGGAAGTGGTGAAAGACAAGTTCTTGGACAAGAAGCAGGGGAGCTATCTGGCTGCCCTGCCTGGGTTCTGGAAAGTTCTGGAGGCCTTTGTGAGCTGCATGATTTTCATTTCCCTGTCAGGCTACAGAGATCAGTTTGTGCTGATCCTGTGTGTTGTAGCGTACGCCATTCCTTTCCCTATCCTGCCTTTAATCATCGCCACCAACATCTTGAAGAAACTGAAGAACTGTTTGCCCTTTAACCTGGACAAATTTGTCTTCATATTTCTGGTGATTTCTGTCATTCTGTACATATTTGCAGCCATCATGTATCCTATCTTCATGTTCAAGAACAACCCTCGCCCCAGTGATTGCCCTCCCAGCTTCTGTCTCTGGGCCATACAGTTCATGGTTGCTTTTTTCACCTATGTGAATCTCATTCTGTTCACTCTGGATCTTGTCTTCACACTGCTCGGCATCTGTGGATTTAAACGCACGTAAATTCGGTTGTAACTTTTAACTGCACCTTTAAATAACAGCTTTTACTTCAGGTCATTTGCAGCCATACAAAGTAACACTGTCAAGTTACCGTTCAGATTTTTTTCTTTCGCATCAAACCTGTAATGTTACATTCCTTTGGATTATTAAATGGTTTTATATTTAAAGATGTGTTTTGACTATTTATTTTAACCTCACCTCAAGTCACATGACTACATTTCCCACATTTTAGCCTACAGTAACTTCACCCCCTGCTGGCACAGAAACAGGACTGCAATTGTTCATGATCTGAATCTTGTGATAATGGACAAAAAAAAAGGGGAAAAGTCACATTAAAGCCAAATTCAATTGAGGTGAAAAAAAAAGACTTATAATTTGATCAGGTCCTGATATACTTTGCATTTTATACTGGTGTGACAAAAGATTTTTATTCTCTGTTTTGTGTTCCACCCCAGAATTTATATTTCCAAACCAGTTAGGACCACAACATTTTATCCCTGGACAGCTTAAAATTGGTCCATGTCAGCCATAGTTGGTATGTCTAAAATTAACACTTTCTAACGGGCTGTTATTTTCCACAACAAACACTACAATTAACTTGGCCTGTGCATTATCAGTGGGTTGACATTAAGGTCATTTTGCCACCAACCTAGAGGGCAGATTTCCCGAATTATTTACACATCAGAAGAGAGTATGAATTCATTCCTACAAACAAACCACCACATCTTTTCTATATTCAACTTACAAGTCTGAAAATGTGAGCAATGTTCAGCAGATTTAGCAAAAGAATGAATTATTATCTACATCATATCTCAGCCAATTCCAGGAGTCTCAACAGTGTGACTGAAATGTCCTCTGCCTCTTGTTTACATTTTGAGCAACCTTGCCCAGCTTTTGACCTGAAAACGGAGATTTAAAATATATTTTACATGTAAAATTAATTAGAAAACACCTGCAGAACAATCTGTGGTCAGAAGTTTAATCTGGCATTTTAAGAGCACATGTGGAAAAGGTGGAGAGAGGGAGACAGCAACACAGGATGTGAATGCGTTTAGGCAACATGACCAACATGGCATGACATTTCAAGAATGAAAAAACTACTGATATTAACTGATTTCCTTTTCTTAGCATTCAGTTTCTACTCCGTAATATAGTAAACTCAAACATTTCTGGTTTCATTTTCATTCCGCACCAAGTAGCAAAAGTTTCTGTTTTTTGCTTTTTGTTCCAAGAACCAGTGAGGAGAGTGACAAATGCAAAATTGTCTCTCTCACCTCAGACATTCACTCCACTGCTCAAATTCATGACTGAGGTAATTTGAACAAGAGCTGTGCAAACAATGTCTGTCATAAAGGAGGAGGTTTTATCCTTTTATGATGAAGGGTTAAAAGTTGCTACACAAAGAACACCAAGTGCAGTCCTCCTGACAGAGCACAGGTTTAATGTAGAGCTCTATCGTCTGATTTTTTTTTTTGTGTGAGAGATTTGGGATTTCTATATTGGACGTCATGTGTGGCCCATTCAAAAGCTGCCAGGGCATCCTGCGCCTCCTGGAGATGATCTTCAGCCTCCTGTCTCTCGTCATCTGTCTCTTCAGAGGCAGGATGGTGAGTCCATGGGGCGTCTGGTGTGAGTTCGTCTGGTTTTTCTGCTTCATCGTACCCCTGGTTCTGACAGTGATGGAGGCCATGTTGTGGCACATCCTGCTGGCCGCCTTCCTCCCAAACTGGGCCGACCTGACCTGCGGCCTGACCTCCCTGTGTGCCCTAATGATCATCTCAGCCTCAGTGAGCTTTGCAGCAGTCTTTGTGTGTCTCACCTGCATCACCAGCATCATGTGTCTCATCTTCTCCTTGGTTGCAACTATTGTTTTCCTGGTTGATGCTGTGATGCAGAAGATGAAGCTTCCAGCCGGGTATCTCTCCAATCTGAGAGGAGGTCTCCGAACAACAGAGGCTTTTATCGCCTGTATCATCCTCACTGCTGCCACAGATCACTTTGTGAATGCTGAATGGTTTCATCCTCCGTTTGGGATGATCTGCAGCATGGTTGTGATTGCAGTTTGCCTCCTGGTCACTGTTGTCATTGTGGTTCTGAATCTGCTCAAGCTGCTGCAAAGTCTCCTCACATTTGGGCTCAACCTGATGGAGTTTGTGTTTAACATCATTGCTGTGTTGTTGTATGTGCTTGCCATCATTCTTTGGGCCTCCTTTGGGTACAGACGCTCTGGGTACAACCCTTACATCTGTCACAAGTGTTCCTTTGCTGATGTAAACACTGTAACAGTTGGAGCCGCTGTAAATCTTGTTTTCTACATAGTGGATCTGGTTTTAAGCATCAAATCTCATTAAAGTTGAACTGAAATGACAAAATTAATGTATTGATTGGATTGTGTCATGTTTGCAGAAGTCAAATTCTCATGATGAAAATTAAATATTATATTTCAAAGGTTATTACTGCTGTGCCACATTATTGAGCACTTAACTGTGAAAGGTTTGTGTACAAATTTGATTGAACTTCTGATCAAAAAGGCTATTTTTGGTGCATTTTTCAGTTTCTTAGCTTGGCAAAGTGGCAAACTTATGGTTGGAAGACATTTGAATATTTGCATCAAAATTTACACACTACGTTGATTCAGAGACAGTAAATTCAAATGTCATACTCCAGCAGTTTCACACCACGATGCTGAGATAGTGCCAGTAACTGTCAAAGCAAACACTCACAGCAGCTGCCTTAAAGAGACTGTGAGGATTTCTAAGTGATTTTTTAAAAATCCGGTATCTAGATGTATGCCTGATCATGATTCCCAATTAAATTTGAGATAATCAGCACTAAAAAAGTTTTTTTCTAAATGTGAGCTCAGCTTCCCATTCAAGTGGGGCTGGATTGATTTATGGCACGTCAAAGTCTCCGTAACAACACCACACCGGCTGAAAAAGTTAAACATTAAGAAGAGAGATCTGTGTTTTTTTTCTGCTAAAAGCAATTTCTGTGATTTATTTAGTCATAATTTTTGGAGATGAATTGTCTGACCCACATGCAGCTGTTACACTGCAGTGGTCTCTTCAAACTTGAGAGTCTATTAATAAAATGAAGAGCAGGTTATGTTTGCTCTGCTTGGTAGATGAGCACTGGCAGGACATCACCAGGATATTGCACGGTGCTAACATGTCTCAGAGCACCAGGCTGTGAGTAGCACTAAATGTAGCTGACTGCCACCACTTAATGCAGATACTCTTTAGTCACTTTAATTTAAAAATAATGGTCAACATTCACACAAAAGCACACACAGTTTGATGACATTTGTAGATAAGGATTTCAATATTTAACCATAAAACGATATGTATTGAGTCTATAAGATCTCAGTCTCTTCGTTCCTTCAGGCTTCGTCCGGCTCCTCAAATTCCACGGTCTCCAGCAGACCCTGGAAGCAGAAGTAATGGGAGTTGCAGAAGAGAGGAGGCCTGTTGGGACTCTCAACCTCTGGTTTCAGTGAGGCAAAGGGATTGGCTCCACTTCCCTTCATGTCCATCTCCAACTCTAGCAGGATCTGCAGAGAGTACGTCATCTCCGTCTCACTGAGGAGGAGAACAAGATGCATCAGCAAATCATCAAAAAAATATTGCAGATACTTTCACATGCTCTCTCTGTTTTCAGTCATTCCACTGTTTGTGATCACTCTTTACCTCACAGCAGTAAACATGGAAGGAATCTCATAATCTCTGAGCAGCAGAAGTGTTGGGAGCCAGCCCTGGTCCAATCCCTGACTCGCATCGAAACCTTTGCACAACAAAAGTCATGGAAAGCAGAGAGAGAAAGAGTTCAGTGAATAGTTGAAGCAAACAGTACAGACAGTCAGATTTCAGGCTGTAGAGGAAAATATCTCACCAGGATTAAATCCAACCACCAGGTCCGGTTTAGCTGCCTCCTCTTTCTCCACCAACTCCTCCCAGAAATCATGATACAGACCCTTATAGGCGCTGATGTAGACTCTCTGCCGGGGTCCAAACGCCCTGAGAGGAGGCCTCATAATGGGGCTGTTCACTATCTCTGGTCCCACCATGACTATCTCTATACCTTCATGTCCGGGGAACATTTTGTTCAGCTCATCGTAATCTGTGAGTCTAGCTGCTAATGTCTCACTTTGACCTGCTCCCACCAGGTGGATGGTGAGAGGTTTGGAGAAAGGGTTCAGGCCGTACATCCTCATCCCCCAGGCGATGGTGAGCGGCCTGGAGAAGAACTCGCTGCAGACTCTCCAGAGAGATTGCTTCAGGTCTTCATCGTTCGGCTGAGGTCTGCAAGCATTGGTCCACAAGTCTTTCATGTTTGCTCCACTTATGACAGGGCTGAAGAGAGGGGTGAGATCTCCCTGCATCGTGAGCCAGTCGTCCCAACTTTTGACCTCTGACTGAGGCTTTGACCATTTCTCTGTGGCAAATGGAAGGTCTCCTGAAAACAGAATAGGGCTATGTTTAATTCGAGGCTGAGAAAGTTCAGTTTTCTGTTAAATATCCTTAAATATTGCGCATTTGTTTTGCTCCTCTCCTAGAAGAATTTCTTAAATTTTTGACACAAGCTGTCTTCAATCATCATTTACCTTTGTGTAACAGCCATTCAACCACCCTGTCAATGGCAGCCAGACGCAGCTGTGAACAGAACTTCTTGTGTTGGGACCAATCCTCTTTCTGACACTCTTTGCAGCAGTAATAAACATGCAGACATCTGTGAAATTGTGGGGTAAAGATGAGAGATCTGAAACTGCAAGTTGAGTAATCTGATGATAGAAAACAAGCATATCTTTGTTTTTCATCATCACCTAGCACAACGCTTCAGGCTCTGTGGATTTGAGAGCTGTTTCGGCCATTTCTGACAACACGCACAGAACTTGAAAGAATCCTCCATCTTCTCAAACATCTCTTTTTGAGAGCGGAAGGCCATGGATTTAGGTTTACCCTTGGTTTCTCCGGCAGCCCTGAAGTAAAAATACACAAAAGGAAATCGTAAGATGGTAGTAGTACTTTGGAAGCCTATTTCTGCCAGTAAAAACAATAGAAAATAAAAACTTGGCTTTGTTGAGATTTTTTTGCCCATATCAAGTCAAAATTTTGAAATAGAAAGCTGAAATTTTGAGATAATAAAGTAAAAACAATGAGAAAAATAATCAAGTATTTCTGGCAAAAAAGTCAAAATTACGAGTTAAAAAGTGGAAATTTTGAGACAAAAGTTGAAATTTTGAGATCTTAATGTCAAGATTTTGAGATGAAGTTGAAATTATGAGAAAAAAGTCAGATTTTGAGATAAGAAGTCGAAATTCTGACTTTTAAAATTTCAACTATATACAGACAAAAAAAAAAACCTTAAAAAATTTCATTTTCTCATTCATTTATATACTGGTGGAAATGGCCTTCTTTATTATTGACCAGTTACCTGCTATTAATTTATGAAAAACTGTCACATTGAAATAAGAAAAACACATGCTCTTTTTAAGAATGAGCTCGACTTCTCTAGTCCAAACAAACAGGCTGTTCACCCATGCAAAGGTCTGTTTATCTATTCTTAGACTGGGCCATTTGTCACAGTGCGAGGAGGGAGGCAGGGAGGGGGGGTGAAGGAGCGGATTTTAATGAGTGTAAAATGTTGTAGAAAACTAGTCTGAAGCATGGTGACAACCCACACAGAAGAGCTCATGAAGCAGCAGGGACCTGAAGCATGAAACAGGCAGCGCCAGCATGCCACCATCTCAAAATGCCATTCAAACATGGAGCTGTCGTTATTAACGAGCACGCGCGGCGCCTTCGGGGTCACGTTATCTCGAGGTGACGAGTTAAGAGCGAGTTAAGACATGTTCCCCAAAATGAAAGTTCAGGATAAAGTTTGATGATAATTTGGCCGAAGCTGTCTTACCTGTCACTTTCTGTCATTTTTGAAAAGAGTCTTTCTCCCGGGCTCAGTGTGTCTGACTGGCAGCCTGTACGGTTCGTCATATGAGCGGCCTCCCAGGGGCTGCTGCTGCTACATATAGCACCTGTGCTTTTCCTTCTAGAAAGCTCTGACAACTCCAGACCATTCCTTACTCCAGAGGGGACACAAATATACGAAGCACGTGGATGGGCAGAGAAACAAAAAGTTTACATGGTAAAAAAAAACAAAACAAAACACATAATTGGATTAAAATGAAACAACATGATAATAATAATAATAATAATAATAATAATAATAATAATAACAACAACAACAACAACAACAACAACAACAACAATAATAATAATAATAATAATAATAATAATAATATTATTATTATTATTATTATGTTCGAATCTCTAGATACAGTTACCTCGACCAACAACTAGAGGGCAGCGTCACACTATTAAAGTAATACCATCCCAGCAGCATTTTTACAGACTTTCCCACATTGTTCCATTGATCAGTTTTCAAAATTCCCTTCATTTGTATAAAACTAAATCTGAGAATTTTAAATCTGCAGACTATTCTCACATACATTGTTTTTGCATTTCCATACACTAAGGGCACCTGTCTGCAGAAACAGTTGTTTTCATATTTAGTAGTGGTTTAAAAACGTGGTTGCATCAACATAACCAGACCTAAATTAGTGATTGAGTTGTTGTCAATCTTAGTCAATCTTTTCTTTCTTTTTGACAGGGGCTGGAACTTTGTAGAAACATCAACAAGAAAGGAGGCACATCTACATCTTGATGGTATGATAAGTTTCGTTGGTAGTTAACACTGCTGTGCAGGGGGCAGTAGGGGCAGTCTCCCACCATTGTGGCCCATTTGTTGCGAAAAAGCACTAGATAGCTGGCTTAGGGGCCAAAATGCATACTCTATTGGAGGTAAAAAAAATATGTGGTAGTGTCCTATTGGGAGCTGATCTGCTAAAATTGATGCTAAAGTGCTCTCTAGGGGGCCAAAACATGCATTTTTGCCCGTCTCTCAAAAAATCTATCACACTACTAAGTTTTAAAACTGCGACAGGTTCAGGACTTTAAGAAATCAGTGTCCTTGAATTAAATATCTCAATGACTCAAGCAAATTAAGGTGGTTAATAATGCACTGTGGTCTTTTTATTATAAAAAGAGGAAAAGGCATTCTCTCTAGCACATAGTATATACGAGTTGTTCAACTTTAATTCAATTTTTTATACTCACTGTTTGAGTAAATACCATTCACAAATTAACAAAAATAAACTGAGATTTTGTCAAATTCACTTACACGTGATCTAATCGTGCACTCCATGTGAGACCAAGGAATATTTCTAGTTCACAGAGGAAAAACAGCAACTCTCAAAAAGTGACAGCTCAGATTTTGGTCTCATTACATATGTGCACCCAAGGAGTGCAGAGCTTTGTTCTCTGCTGCTGCCCTTAGGTGCCATCAGGCTGAATAATGAGAGATTTCTAGATGTAGTCCCATCATTTGATAACTCCAGAATTGAAAGGATGGAGTCTGATAGCAGTGAAGTTGGTTGTTTTTTTTCTACAGTGAAAAGCACTTGATGATCTAAACTAAAGTGTTAGCTCCATCAGTCAGGCGTTTCTCTCTAGAAGAAAAAAAAACAAAAAAAAACTTGTGGCTTGAAGAACCACATCTTTAGGGAAGAGGGTTGGGGATTCAGAGCTCCACGCTGGTTTCATTTCCTGAAGTTGTCCTCTTAAATGTCTTGTAAAGGTTCCTCTTGGGGCAGCAGTCCCTGGAAGCGGATGTAGTGGGAGCTGCAGTAGACCGGGGTTGTGTTCGGGGAGGACTGGACCTGCTCTGGTTTCTGTGAGGTAAACGGATTGGGCCCACTGTCCAGGATGTGCATCTCTAACTCCAGCAGGATCTGCAGCGAGCTCTTGAGCTCCATCTCGCTGTTTGGAGACAAAGAGAGAGCAAAAGAATCTGTTAACATGGTCTGTAAAGTTTTATTGTCCTCATCTACTGAGGGGAGATGAAACAACTGCTCAAAGACTTATTTTTAACATCCACCCACAAGAAAACAGTTTAAAGTTTGCTACATCATCAAGTTACAGCCCACAGGGGGAGTTTGCTGTGAGTGCCTGCAGCAGGAGAAATAATTATGGTCTTCATCTTGGCCTTTGTACAAACAGGAAAGTGATATTCGCCACCAGAGGGATGCAGTGTGAAGACTGAGAAGTGGTGTGATCTGGGCTGTGGGCAGTGATAACTGCATTGAGACTGAGGGCTGTGATGAAGAGGTCAGGTAGGTGAGGAGTTGAGAGACCAAGTATTATTTGTGGATGCACAACAATTATGGCATTGAGGGGGCAGAGATTTAATTTAGAGGATTTCAGAGGAAGGAGGAGGAGCAGTACAAAATCTGTCTTTGAGGCATTTCCTTTTTTTAAGAGTTCTGTATGGCAGATGGTAGAGTTGGATAATGAGTCCCTCTGGCACAGAGACCTTAAAACATTTAGTGTTTCTCAAAGGAAAAACCCATGGTATTATCTCACTCTTTAATGTATAAGAATTATGTAAAAGACCTATAGCAGAGTGACTTACTTGTACATGGTGAAGAAAGAGGGGATGTCAAAATCTCTGAGCAAAAGTAGAGTGGGCAACCAACCCTCTATTAGCCCCTGGTTAGCATGGAAACCTGTAGATACATAAAAATAACATGTTAATGTGATTACACCAGTTTTATTTTTGAACCATCCCGAAACTCTTACCAGAAACCCGGCCAGGTTAACACATAACATGTAACATAGTGTCAAAATAAGTATAACGTAAAAAAAAAAAAGACATTAGAAATTTTGTTTTAGTTCTTGTAGGCTTCTTTGTATTTCTATTCTCTCTTTTGTGTTAACCATTATTTTTGTTTGTTTTCTTTTGAGTTTTTACATTTTCATTTTTGAGCGTATGATTTTACTTTCATGTTAACATTTCATCTTTTGTGTTTACCTTTCCTCATTATCTTTTTATTTTATTTTATTTTGTTTTCTCTCTTGTGTTTGTGTTCTCTCTTGTGTTTACTATTTTTATTTTGCAGTTATGCTTTTTAGTTTTCAAGAATTTCTTTTTTGTGTTCATGATTCCCCTTTTGTGTTTATGTTTCTCTTGTACTTTTGAATTTCCCTTTATTTCTTTCTCTATGTCTTATTTTGAACTTCATAACCACCATAGAGCTTAGACACATGCTGACATTGCCTGGCCATTATGTTTTAAGTAAGCAATATTAGAGCTGCTAATTAATTTTTTTCACAGTAAAAAATAAATAAATAAATAAATAAATAAAAAAAAAAATATATATATATATACTGTCAACCTGTTGAAGAGCCAAATATATCGAGGGATGCCACAATGGAGTTAGGATTCATCAGAGCATGGGCAGAAATATCTGAATTAGATTTCAATAATGTTGTTACTACACTAAGTGTCATTTATGTGACTCTATGTGACTATTTACTGTGAGTGAAAGAAGAAAATGTCATGTCTTCCTCCCCAGGGACAGGAGGATCATACAGATTACTCATGATGATTCCGCTATCTCTCTCTCTCTCTTTAGCTTTCCTGTCAGGTTGACATTGAACAAAGGCATAAGTCAAAATGACAAAGTGAATCTTGCCACTAAAATAATAAATAGTAAAAATTTGAGCAGGACTTTGAAAGGCTCAAACTCACAGCTAAAATTTTCAGACATTGGCAGCAGCAGTAGTTGGAGTGAACCGGTGCTGGGTTGCTCCGTAATCCTGCTGCATATTAACTGACAGATGTCACTTTGCCCCTGACTTTGGTTTATATTGGTTTTTTTTTTTTTCGAGCGGTGTGACCTTCATCCACATGACTGAGGTTCAAGCCACCATAGCAACAAATGCTATAAATCCGTCCAGCTTAAGTGTCCTTGGGTGACACAACACCAGGAGAGCAGCAAACAGAGCATTTCCTCGCTCTGATCAACAATGCATCACATTATTAGTCCCCCCGGAAATCAGTGTTGTCAGAGATTAAACTCTAATCAGCGTTTAGGAACAGTTATGCATGTGTGACATACGAGACAGGAAGTGTGTACGCTCGGCTGTTCTGGGTATGTGCGTGTGTATATGTGTGTGTGCAGGCTGATTTTTAAGTATAACGTACAGGCAGAGGACTGTAAGGACCTGTAGTACCAACCCAGATGGCATCATGTTCTCCACAGCCTGCTACATCGCACTCCCGCTGCAGAAAGGAGGGATTTTCACCTGAATAATGCATGATGTGATACCACCATCCCTGAGGTTACACTTCTCATCATGATAAAACATTTAGCAGCATTTGGGTGAAGTAGACCTTCAGGAGAGAAGGTGACAAAGACACATCGAAGCTGGGCTCATAATGACTGAAAATACCGCCTGGCTCCAGAGCAAGTTTTGAGCCATATGGTGGGTAAAGGTGATGTTAATGGTGATGGACTGTCTTTGCTCCCTGGTGTGACTAAATATAATGTAGAAAAATGATAAAACAAGTGTGTCCAAAAGCCATCAGGTGGCGTCGCTGTGCATGGGGTGTTTTCAGTGATCTCCCAGTATGAGTGATTTAATTTCGACCATATCTACATCCTAGGTGACACATTTTTGTTGTACCCCCACTAGAACTTGGAAAACTGAATTTAAAGCATCATTTGAGCTCCATACCCCATATTTGACTTAAGAAGAAAACAGTCACCATGTGACGCAGTAAATGTCTGCTTTCATTGCTTTCTATCAGCCCTCCCCTGTCGTTCTTTTCCTGTGACTTGCATACACCTTCCTTTTATTATTCCTTTCGTCATGCTTCCTGCTCCCCAATCACTTAAACAGTGCCATAATGCAGTTCTCTGCCAGCTTTGCAGCATGAAACGCAGCCAGGCACTCAGGCAGTTTACTCTCAGGATGACTGATTCCTGTATATTTAGCTCTGATGGAGCCTGCAGTGATAACTGAGCTGCAGGTTGTTGGGAGGAGAGGGTCAGGGGCTTTACTGCTGCTTTGCAGGTTAAAGGGTCAAAGAACTGATTCGGTGTGAGGGTTTAGAAAGGTGTAAGGTTATGGTGAGATTTAATGAGGTGGTTGTTAGTGAGAGTGGACATGAAAAAAGACAGATGTCAACATGCTGTTTGTCATGTAGCGGAGGATGAGTCCCTGTATATTTCAGAGAAAGAGTACTGATGGGTGGGGATGTGTATTGTCATAGTGAAACTGGGGAAACTGGACCCTGTTTCTACAGTAAGCTTTCTTTCAGATGCCAAACTCTCCCCCTGCTGCCTTCATGAATCACCCAAACGCCCAATAAAAGGCCAGCACTAATGAACAGAGCAGATATTAGAGTAATACGTCTCCAACCCTCGGTATTCTCTCAATGAGCTAATTGTCAAATGAGTATAAAAAAAGGAGACGAGCCACTGCTTCTCCAAGACAGCTGACCACTTAAGCTGAGCAGTTTCTATTTTTAGTCACAGCAATCATTCTGTTCTTTACTGGGCGGTTCAAAAGTGTTTCAGGGGGAAAGTCAACTTTCAATGGAGGCTGAGAAAAAGTCAGTTTTTCAGTTGTTTTGTTTTTTGGAGAGTAATCTTCAAGCCACTTTTTGAGCTGTTTTGACCCTAAAAGTACATTTACAGTCTCATCTCTATGGTCGCCAGTAGGTGTCAGACGATTTGCAAAAGCTAGAACGTAATGGGAACAAGGCCACAATGGAAAATAAAAGAGTTCAACTTTTAGTGGTTTCCTCACATGTGGTTGTTCTGATGGACTAGTCCATGCAAAAGTAGAGAGAGTGAGTTATTTGTTTTTTTTTTTTCAATTATTAAAATTTATCAAGAAATATAATGCAGTACAATACAAAATAGTGTGATAACCGCCTGGGGTTTACATACAGTCAGAGGCAGTATTTCAAAAATAATATTACACAAATACATTAGAAAGTGCACTTATAATTTGCCTGAATGGCTTTCACTCTTTAAGACTTTTTTGTTTGACCCCATTATCAAAGATAACTATAGTTCTGATAAATACAACTTTTCTATGTTGGTTGAATAGACTGTTTTGTTGGAATATCCGTCCATGAGGAAACAGCTAAAAGTTTAACTTAGTTAACTTCTGCTGTGACCATCTTTCTGTTGTATTTTGGCTTTTCTTTCATATTGTGGCTTTTTTATTCATGTTGTGGCATTTGCATCCAGCCACCTTATATCTCTGACTTTAATACATTTTGGTATGGAGTTGTGTAAACATACCAGGATGAAATCCAAACACCAGATCTGGCTTTGCTGCTTCCCCTTTCTCCACAACATCTTCCCAGAACTGGTGGTACAGGTCCTTGTAGGCGCTGATGTAGACCCTCTGCCTGGGACCAAACGCCCTGAGAGGAGGCCTTGTGATCGGACCATCCACCACCTCCGGTCCCACCATGACGATCTCGATACCCTCATGTCCAGGAAACATTTTGTTCAGTTCATCGTAGTCTGTGAGTCTTGCCCCCATGGTCTCATTGTGTGATGCCCCTGCGAGGTGGATCGTGAGTGGTTTGGCGTAGGGGTTGAGGCTGAATTGTTGCATAGCCATCCCAACTGTGAGAACTCGAGAGAGGAACTCACTCTGGATCCGCCACAGTGAATCTTTGAGGTCTGCTTCATCTGGTCGGGGTCTGCAGGCATTTTTCCAAAGGGTGGCCATGTTGGTGCCAGAGAGGATGGTGTCCAGACGAGGTGAGAGATCCCCCTGCATAGGAAGCCAGTCGTCCCAGTTTCTGACCTGAGCCGTGGAGCTGGACCACTTCTCCGTGGGGATTGGGAGGTCACCTTCAGCAAATTTATGATTGATTTGAGAGTAACAACATGTTAACATGACGTTTGAAGACCAATCAAGGATCTAAAGAAAGACATTCTGAGTTTCAGTCACTTCCTTTTCAATCCTCACCAGTGAACAGCAGCCACTCCAACAGTCTGTCGATGGCCACCAGACGCAGAATCTTGCAGACCTTTTTGTGCTGAGGCCAGTCTTTTTTCTGGCAGTCCTTGGTGCAGTAGTAAACATTCAGGCATCTGTGAGAGGAGGGAGGCCACACAGAATGTTAAAACAGAAGGGAACAGAAAGTTGGATTATAAAATATAAACTTCTCACTTCATACTGCTGCACCTGAAAAAGTCTCAAATTGGTGGTTTCAACCTTTCATTCAGTCACCTTTGGTCCAGACTGAAACTAGCAATTAGATAAAATTGCTGTCAGCCTCTTGTGACAGCAGGTGACCGGTGCAGGCTTGAATTAATTCTGACCCTGGTTATTCACATCAACGTGCTACTTTCTGCTCAAAAGCACTTTGTGTCTGCAACTAAAACTCAAGACCTAGATCGATACAGGCAGAGATCACATTCACCTTTTTCATGCAACATGTGTTATGGTGCCCTCTGATAAAAAACCTGTGCCAACTTACGCCTTGGGATCCAAAACCCGTACAAAAGTGCCTGCTTGGGGGCCAAAACATGCACTTAAGTGACCTCTGGGAAGCCAAAAGTTGCACTAAAGTGCTCTTATGGAAGCTAAAACACAGGCTTAAGTGCCACAAATCAAGAGCAAAGTACCGTCTTGGGAGCCAAACTACACTAAAGTGCCTTCTGGGAAGACAAGATGTGTGCTAAGTCTACTCTTGGAAGCTAAAATGAAGGCTTAAGTTCTCGCTTGGGAGCAAAACATGAACTAGAGAACCCTTGTGGGAACCAAAATGTGAGGTACAGGCCTACTTTGGAGCCAAAAATGAAGCTCAAGTGCCCTCTTAGGCCAAAACATGACCTAAAGTGCCTTTTCCCTCCTGGGAGCCAAGACATGGGAGCAAAAGCAAAGTTTGCTTCCCCTCTAGAGACAAAACATGCACTAAAGTGCCAAAGAGTCCTCTTGGGAGTCAAATGGGTGCTGAGGTGCCCTTTTGGTTGGTGAAAGACGCTTAACTGCCCTCTTCTCTGGCTCAAACTTTTGCTTTTTGTGCTTTCTTTGTCTTCCTGCTTCTGACCTTCAAAAAAGGTCTGTGCATGCCATGGGTGAATAGGTTATGCTGTGCACATACTTGTGATCAAAATCCACAAGATGCATCCTTTTAACTTGCTCCAGCTGTATGAAAAACTTGTTTGCACATGTAAATAACTTTTCCAACAGGCTTATTATTGCTCTTTAAAAATTATGATCCTGAGTGTAAAGATTAAAGATAGCACCTTATGAGACCCCAAAAGAATCTGGAAGAGATGTCAGAGGTCATATCTGCACATACATGAGGTACTTGGGAAGGTAAACATGATTAGTGAAAGTGAGTTTAACATTATTTTTAAACTTTGGTTCTAATTTCAAACCAGCTTTCATCACTCACTCAGCAGCAGCTCAGAAGAAATCATTAAAAGTGTATCTAGTAGTGTCTTTATTTTTAGACCATTTGGTCGCATGTCTGATGGAACATTAATGTCATCTGACATTTAAAATGAACCGGCTTTCTACACCTGACACTGACATGAGAACTCATGACAGGGATGAATACAGTCCTGTTTTGGACGACAGCTGGAGACAAAACTGGAATTTATTAGCGTTTATCCGGTTTCCCTTTATGCTCTAGTGCTGACAAACTATTAGGCAGAGGGGTTATGTGTTGGATTAACCACATGGTGCCATGGTAGACTGTCACACTTAAAGAAAAAGCATTTATCAGCAAACAGGATCTATGAGAGCTCCCTTTAGACATTTAAATCCTCAAGAAGGACTTCATGACCCCCCACAGAGCGAGAAAACACAACTGTCCTTCATTTCAGCACGAATGGGTTTAGAAGCAAGAAAACTATCCGCTGAGTCAGAATGGAAGACATGACACAACACTGCTGTGGTCATTCTCAGATGTCCAAGTTTGTGAGAGTTTTCCTCGTCAGCAGTTCTGTTTTGAGTCAGGAGAGGGAATGGCAGCTGGGAATTTTAAGGGGAATCTGCATTGGAGATGTGCACGTGTGGAAGCATGTGTGAAAGTGTGTGGCTCAGAAAAAGCGAAGTGAAGAATGTTTATTGTCACGCTCCTTTTAAAGCTCTGTTTTGTTGACATTGTTAATTTGTGTTAATCTGTATTAAGCCCCTCTTGATAAGCTGCATGAGATGAATCATGGTCAGGGCACTTTGCTATATTTGCCACTGGCTAAAGTCCACCTTGGCAGAGCTGTTCTCACCTTGGAAGCCCAGAATCTGCCACTGATACACCAGCAACTGGTAACGCTTCACACATGACAGCCACTGGGCAACAATGTCAGAGCAGCATCCGTCCCAGGCGATAATAGAACTAACCAGAGAGGGGGGTGTGGGTTTCAGCGGCCTAAATATTCTGGTAGGCAACAATGATTGATGTTAATCTGAGTTAATGCAAGAATATTGTCAATCATTCACCATTATCTGTGTCAACTCGACCCAGCTCATTGGTTGTCTCTGCAGACAGTCAGTTTGAGGCTTCGCACTCACTTCACACAGCGCTTCAGCTTCTGTCCCTCGGTGAGATGTTCCGGAAGTTTGTTGCAGCTGGTGCAAAACATAAAAGTCTCCTCCATCTTCTGGAACAGCTCCTTGTAGTTTTGGAATTTGATTCCTTTAGCGTGTCCCTCCAGAGCAGCCCTGGTAGAATCAGACACTTTATTTGCCAAGCACAACACACTCACACACTCGAACACTCAATAGATGGAATACTCATCATCATGATGCAAGTTCAGTTACCTGTATTCTCCATAGTCCTTCAGTTTGAGCTTATTGAGGATCACCTTGGAGAGCCCGGGAACGTTTGAGTCCAGGGAATGAAAAGCTGACAGGTCAGAGAAGACGCTGTCAGTCCCTGGAGAGTAAGCCTGAGGGAGTGCAGGGGTTTGGGATGTCATGTTGTGGCCTTTAACTTTCCCCTGGAACAGATATGAATCAATAAATACACAGTTAATGTCATGTTAGAGTCTTTGATCCCTGCTATTTTCAAGCTCCTTAAAGCAGTAGTGCCCAACCCTATTTGGGTCATGGCCACCATTTTTACATTACAATTTTCTGGCGCTCCAAAGACATATTCTTTATTTCTTTAGTGTCTCAGCAATGACATCACTCACCATTCAGACGCTTTCAGTGCCATCTCACTCGCTGTCATAACCAGTGGTGTACAACATTTTGAGGGGCAGGAGTGAAACAAAAACTAAGGCACATACAGTGCACATTGTGGCTCCCAGAAAGGCACTTTAGTGTGTGTGGTTTGGCTCCAGGGAAGTTTGGTTTCTCATGTTTTAACCAGCCATAAGTGTGGTTCATCAACCAGGAAGTCACTTCAACTTTTGTTCTGGCGCCAAAGACAGCACTAAAAAGCATGTTTTTCATCAATGCTCCCTTAACCCCCCCCTCTGTGTACACCACTAGTTTGAAATGAAATTTTTATGTTATCGATGGGGAAAAATCTTTATCAGTTACTAGACATTTCAGGTGACCTCACACAGGGACCTGACCCGAAGATTGTAAAACACTGCCTTAAAGGGTTCAAATGATTCATTACGTCTCACAAAATCTTCTTCTTCAAGGTCCCTGTGGTTTTGGCATGATAAAATATCAAATTCATTGGCTCACAAGTCTTTGTACCTTGTTACTGACAGATGGAAAACAGACACAGCAGGCAGGTCAAACCTGATAAATGAGAAGAAGCAGGACTTGGAAAACATGGTGGAAGGACACACAGTCCTAAGCCACACTGAACAATGCATACTATGCACCCCGAGGACCAAGAAAAGCACGGCCGCTCTGACACAACAGAGATTTAAACCGCTATGAGAAGACTCCAGACCAGGTTTGAAATGCAAGCCTGATAATGCATCACGGCTGCCAGGAGCTACAAAAGCTATTTCAGAACCAATGATAACACTTTAAAGGAATACACAGATGCTGAAGACTGAACCTCTGCACATTTATTTCTTGACAATCTCCAGGATGTGTCAGCAAAACTACAACAATGTAGATTCTGTCTTATCTTACGCTGTGTTATCTCAGGATAGAAGCCTTTGCCCAAATATGGTCTCGAACCATTGATACCATTTGTTCTGCATTCACTCTTTCCCTGTTTGTCTCTGAAGACAGAAACTCTTTGGACGCGAGGTTCAGCTACATTTCTGACAGGCTCTGAGAGTTGCATCATCATTCATCTGCTCTAAGAGAGAGAGGAAGAAAAAGACTCCTCCCACCTGGCGTGACCCCTCGTCTTTGACACTTGGATGTCATATGATTTATTTACTTCAGGAAAAATAAGACGGCAGGGAAATATGATCATCAGATGGGGGCACATACACTCTATCTCTCCCACACACACACACACTCACACACTCCTCTTATGACTCTTGGAGTCTTTCTTTAGATTTTACAGGACTATCGTCAGTTACTCAGAATCTGCCTGTTTATTGTGATTTTTTTGATGAGTTAATCCTGAGCCTTGAAACTCCACAGTCTAAAAACTTCACATATAAAAGCTTTACTTCATGCTGACTCACGCCTTTTCTGCAACTCATTCCAGTTTCACATGAAAAAACAACTTTCTCTCCACTTTCAGCGACCCTGTATCTTTTCAATTTCATACCAAGTGTTGCTGGGAAATGATTCAGCCTTATCATGTCTGCAGACTAAAATTGAAAGGACTATATCTAATTAGTTCCCTGGTATCTGCAGAAGAGCAGGGGAGCCATACGGGGTTGGAAACGAACAGATTTCCCAGGAGAGGGCAGGTTTTTGACTCTGTGAAGTTTCTAGCATGCTAAGTCCTTCCACTGGCATTATCACATTTTCAGCCTGCTCCACCATGCATTAAGAAGTAGAGGAAGAAGACTCCAGACTCCAAGGCACGAAGAGGATCTTTTAGCAGCCGTACCTTTGGTTCCAGTTGAGAAGAGCGCCTTCTAGAAAATTCTCAAGCTTTCTTGCTTCTCGGGGCAGGATAAGGAGGTGATCGACAGCTCCTGATGGAGGGAGTCCTCTGCCGTGTCTCTGCTGGGGTCAGAGCCAGAGTGGTGGAGAGACGGGCCTGAGGCGAGGTGAGGGGAGAGAGGGAGGTTAACAGGGAGGAGGGGGAGATGGACTGGCCAAGGGAGGGGGGGTTGCCTGGGAGGGAGAAGATAGGATGGAAGTACAATTTTAGAAAAGAGAGAGAGGGGTGGAGAGGTGGAGAAAGAAGCTGTAGAAGGATGAACAAATAAACAATATGAGAGAAATGTATTCCTCAAAAAAACACTGGAGCTGAAGGAGGAAGGGTACTCAGAGGTGTGAGGAGGCACTTCAGACATCTTAGTTAATATTATGCCATTCTTAGCTCAAAAGCTCCTTTTGTCCACAACTCAAACTCAAGATCTAGATAGATACAGGCAGAGATTACAGTTACCTTTAACCAGGGAAAATATTGAACTCACCTAGGACTCAAAACTTGTGCTAGTGCTCTCTCTTGGGAGCCAAAGCACACATTAAAGTAGCCTCTTGGGAGCCCAAAATACACGCTAGAGAGCCTACTAAGAGCCAAATCTTGGGCAGGAGTGGTACATCCCCAGGGAGCCAAAAAAAACAAAACAAAAAAAACAAGCTCAAACATACACTGAAGTGTCCACTGGGAAGCCAAGAGAGCTCAAAAGCTGAGATGCACACTTAAATGCCCTCTTTGGGCCTAGCAAGGTGCTCTCTTCAGAGCCAAAACCTGCATGACAGAGCCTGCTTGGGAGACATAAACATATAGTGTCCTCTTGGAGGCCAAAACAGGCAGTACAGTGTCTTTGTGGGAGCCAAAATGCACGTAAGTGCTCTCTTAGGAGCCAAAACCTGCTCTAATGTGCCCTCTTTGGGGCAAAAATATAAGCAAAGTACTCTCTTGGGAGCCAAAACCTGCACAGCAGCCTGCTTAAGAGCCAAAAACATGTTACATTTTCCCCTTGGTAGCCAAAACATGCACTGAAGTGCCTTTGTGGGAGTCAAAATGCATTAAAGTGCCCACTCAATAGGAGGACACTCAGAGATGTGAGGAGCCACTTCTTGGGCTGGGAATGAGAGATGTGAATTATAAAAATACAAAAGAGAGGGAAACAAGTATTTATATGATAACATGAGAAACATGATATGTACATGCTTTATATTTTCATGAGACTATGATCTCTTCTGCAACTCAAAATGAACAACATAAGACGTTCTCAGGAGAAATCATGAAAAAGATTACCCCTGTAAAAAAGACATTTTAATTGGAAAAAAATAACAAAAGCTGCAGTTTAATTTAAAAAAATTTATTTGGTCCATCTGAACCTGAGATTGAAAATTAAACATACATATTTTTGTACACATATACTCATATTCCCCCAAGAAAAGATCAATAAAATATATATCACATTCATCAGAGTTCCATTTTTCAGCATTAAGTTTCTTTTTTTTGTTTCTGCTATCATACTTTATTTTCTTTTTTACATTTTTTTAAAAGGGTCAGTTATTTTTTCTATTTTTAAAGTCTTTTGTGGCTTAATTCTGCCGTCTGTACAATTTACAAGGAAGAAAGAGAGTCAGACAAAGGAGGACAGGAGAGAGAAAAGGCGCTGTGTGTGTGTTTCATGACCAGCTTTTTATCATCAGGCTGCAGCCTCTTCCAACAGCAGGGGGCGCCCAAGACGCACAGAAAAAGAATCACCATTACAACTTCACAGAAGAGGGTTTCTAGGACACTGGTTGGAGCCAAAATGACAGAAAACAAAGGTATAAAAAGAGGAAAAATCTCATGTAAGTGTAAAGTGATCCAGTGATGACAGCTGCTCATGAGGTGCCGTGTCATCACAGGTGTTTCAGTGCAGGTTTCGTTTCTCGTCAGACAAATATCACATTCCATTTCCTGTCAATTCAGTACTCAACAATATTCATCAGATAAAATCATCCTGCAATCACTGCGACAAATAAATTAGACGAATTATCACACACACGCTCACGCAGGACATCTGAAAGTGGTCGTTACAAGTTAATGTTTCTTTGGAAAATGTATTTACAGTTTTTTCAGCACGTGTTTCATCCTTGAAACGTCACACTGCTGTAGTGGTTTCGATAAGTAAGACTGCAAACTCAGGGGCACAGTGCTGCTGTTTAACAGAGAGGACAACACATTTTAGGGACACGTTTCAGCACTCGATGAATACACAGACTGTATGAAACGATGGATGAGATGACAGCTCCAAAAGTGAACCCAAAACACTTAAAGCTCCCCAAACAGACTGGCTGCAATGAAGTTTACAAATCTGTATTTATTTGCCTTTAAAGTTTGCTCTTGTAGTGCTTATCAAGGTACACATGCTTATTTCTCTGAGAAAGGATGCTCACACGTTATGAAAAAAGATAAGTCACTGACCTTCAGTGTCTGCTTTAAACTGACTTGTTAGGTCTTGTATATCAGTAAATTAAAGCTCCCGTGTGAAATTTTTGATGGACATGAAACAATTGACATAGAATCTTTTTAAAGCTATTAAAGCTAACAAAACTCCCAGAAATAAGATTGGTTATATTATTGATGTTTGCTACTGCTTCCAAAGGGTAAATGTCGGGGACTTGAGAAAAGCGCACAGAAGGAAAGCAGATTTTGTTTGACTTTCCCTAAGTGAAGAATTTGACTGAGCAACTTAACTACCAAAACATGAGCTGTACAAGACTTTTCTTTTACCCATATAACACTGCTAAATGGTGTACTAGACGGTACAATAAATAATTAGTTGCCTGAAAGAGCTTTAAATGTGTGTTTTTGTTACCAGGAGGGATGAGACTTGAATGTTGTGGCTCTATCAGCTGATTTATACTACAATAACCTTTGCTCCGACATCATCACTAGCATCATTAGCAGAGAGTGTCAGCAGCCATTACAGGAGGAGCTGGAGTCATGTCATCCATCTTTACAAACAGCACTGAAGCATTGAACTGATTCATCTCATAGTTCCTGAACTCTGGATGATCCAGACATAAAAAAATCGAACATAACTTCAACCTCAGAGTGAGTCTCATGAACGCTCGCTGTAGAGATTTTTGTTTGTTAGTGTCCCAGTTTGTACCACACAAAAGTCAGACACCAACTTTTTCCTGACAGTCTCTCCCTTCATCCTGTTTCCGTAGTACCAGATTACTTTTCCCTTCTCTTTTATAAAACATCTTTGTGTGGACTGAAAAACCCGAAGTGATTTAGGATTAATGGCTTTCTTACACTGGAGAATTAGAAAAAAGGAAGCAAAAGGGACCTTGGTAAAACAGCTGTAGGCAAACCATCCTTTGAAACAAAAGATACTCTGCTTCCAAACTAGACTCCACTCAGTGTCACAACACGTCTCAGGGGGTCCCTTCTGTCTCCTGTTATGTCTGCACTCAGTCTGACAAAACACTAATTTGTCATTACACATGGATAGCGTTGCTGCTGCTAATGTGGCGTCAGCGTATTCTTGTGGGAGGGAGGCCCAGATGCTGGCGCTGCATCCGAACAAACAAAAACAGTCCCTGACCTCCCGGAGTAAACTCGACAGCTCCTCTGTGGAGCTCCCTCATGGCAGAGTGACTGTTTAAACAGCTTCTCCAAGTACGATCAAGCGTAAACTGACCACTATCAAAAAGTGTGAGGGACACACTAAGACTCTCTGACCTTCAAGTACCAAAACAAGAGTGTAAGACGCCGCATGAACTCACTCTTTATCACGTCTGGAAGCGGGGAAGTTGCTTTGAGTGTGGATTTATGAGTCAAGATATAAAGTGAAGTGTGTGAGTAAAGCCAGCGTGCCGTGCCTGAGGGGAAGAACCACAAACCTGGTCAAGTAATGACTCGCCTCCAGCGTTTAGACCCCAAACTGAGGCTGAGTGAAAATGAATTAAAGCAAGAAGGAGGTGAGGGAAAAAAATTATAGAATTTGTTTCTCTGAAGGGAAAATAAAGCAACGATTGAATGTTAGTGAATTGAAGCATGCAGGAGGGAATTCTGTTACTATGTGCCACAGTTTCATGACAGACACTCTGCAAGATGCAGAAATGCTACTCCAGCTGTTTGGGCAACATCAGCTTGACAATGAGAGTAACTGAAGTTTAATTTACAAAGTCAGGGCCCAGATGTGCAAAAGTTTGAATCTGAATGAGAATAATATAAATCGAAATACACCTTTTTAAAAGTCCACACCACTTTATTTCATATTTTTCAAGTTCAAATTGATTGGCTCAGACTGATCAAGACAGATTTTCATGGATTACTGGTGATTAAAAAGGATGTGATACTACAAACTTTGTCCACTGAGGGCACCAAAGTCTAGTCTGTTCCAGTCTGACCTGTCCAGTTTTTATCGGGTTGCGAGGAATTAGCATGTAGAAATTAACTTAAATGACTACCTCATTTTAAATTGTGGTTATGATCAGGCATATATCTATGTATCTATGAGACTTTTCAAGGTCGTTTAGAAAGTCCTCACAATATCTTTAAATTAGCTATTCAGTTGGTTGATAAAAAAACAATTTGCAAATATTTAAATGCAACCCTGTAGGAAAGTGTTTTTTTAATTAGTCTCCACAATCTTCAAGATGTTTTTTGTAATGTAATTTTAAGACAACTCCCGTTGAGATCAGGATAATCCTTATTTTCCAGATCAAAGTTAACCTAATCCTGGAATGAGCTGATCTAGGACTAGGTTTAAGATTTGGTTTATCCGGCAGCTTTAATCTGATCAGATTACTTTTGAAGAGCTGGGCCCTGGGTTTGGTCCTGAGGTAAATGGGGGCTGGACATCACTTCAGTGAATATAGAGAGATGTGGAGACACAGTACAATGTAAATAATGGCTTTTTCCACAACCTCAAAAACACAATTATGAACAAAGTGGACACAAGGGTTGTGTATCAAACATGTAAGACCAACGTGTGATTACTCTGATAAAAAAAAATCATGTATGACTTGTATGTGTGAGCGGGAAGTTGGCTCATTTGAAGTACCGTAAAGAGATAAACTCCCGCTCCATCAGCTGTATCTGGGAACAATACAGGGTTAAATGTCTGATCCTTGCGGGTGATTGGCTCATAGGTTGTAGGCCGGGAAATGGCTCAGTAGTTACGGCACTCCACCCTGTTTCTCTGAAAGCAGGGGATGACATCTGTTCCACGTACAGCGCTCGTACCAAAACATTTTAAGTAGTCTGAACTGGCTGAGAAATGTTCCGCCTGCTTTCAGCCCGCTTCCCTTTTTTCATCCAGACATGGCACATCCACTTGGCAAGGGAGAGATCTTGCAAGGTCGGATGAAAACTTTAGCATTTACGGAGCATTACAGCTCAGAAATTCTGCCCCATAATGCTTTACATTCAGGTGTGTATCATCCATCTCTCCGCGTCTCAGGGCTGCACACACCGCTGCCCTTCCACGCCTCGTTTTCCAGTGGTCTGACACTTTATTGGACTAGAGTCTGTGTGTGTGCGAGTGTGTGGGCGGTGGTCATAGCGGCCTTGGTCGGTGCAGGCCGTCAATGTCTGGGGTGAGCTGGGGGCTGTGCGTGGCCTTGGTGGGGGTCCAGTCTCCCAGCGAGGCCTGGGCTGCTTTGCGGTGAGCCAGTCGGTGGGTGATGGAGAAGCCGGCGTTTCCTTCCAGCTGGGAGAGCACCACCAGCACCTGCCTGTGGGGGGAGACAGAGAGCACTGGAATCATCACTGCAGCAGCTGTCACCAGGTTTAAGCCTCTCTGGGTTCAGATAAGGTAGATTAACAAGGTCTGAGTACAAATATGTTGGTTTTTGGTGCACTGTGGACAAAACAACGCAGACGACAAATGTGAAGTGAACAGGTTCCCATCTGTGGTTCCAGTTGTATCATCCAGTGATGTTTCAGCAGGCTTTAGGATATGAACGACAAACGGAACAGAAATCTGAAGCAGGGAGAGCAAACTGCTGCAATGACATCCCAACTTCTATCAGTGAACAGTAATCTGTGCTTATATCTGTAAACCGATATATTCATTCAAGTGCTGACAACAAACTGTCCTCGGTCAAACATTTCTACCTGAGTGATGAATCTGCTTGATGCAGAGGTGCAAAAGCCTAATTTTAGTTTGATTTCCTTGGACCGGGTGATTATGGCAATATTCAAAATCATGATTGGTTGAGCCCTCTGCCTTGATTTTGGTTAGTGCACCATTATCCCACATTAAACTCAGTTTATTCTATTCATAATCTGTGAAATGATGGTGCTCAAAGTGTTGAAAAAGATTAAATGTGTTACCTTTGGACACAGAAACTTTTTTTTTCTGCAGTGCAAAATAATCAACTCACGATCAACACAAATATGATATAGAGCTATACAAGAAACTCATGATAGGATATCACTTTTGTTCATAGTATCACAGAAAAAAAATCACATTGAAAAAAAACAGCAGTTTTCTCTTTTTTTCAGTGAGACCATGCAAAAGTGCTAAATCTGCTGTTCATCAAGTGTTGGCTCTGGAAGTACCAGAAGTCACATACACACCAAGCCAAAATAAAGCTGTTTTCACAGAAGCAATTAACATATTTACAGCTTGGTGCAGAAATATCTCCGGTCTGAATCACTAATTTCGCTAACATCATGCACTGTATGCAGGGTGATTTTTTTGTAGCTCTACAGTTTAGAAGATATTAAGATCTCAGGCTTGCCCAATCAGAGGCAAAGCTAACAGATTTGTCACCCATTCCATTTTCAATATGGCTGCAGCAGCTGTTTGCTTAAAAATTGGGCTTCAGACACAGACAAGTTATGTCATAGAGACAAGTCCATCTATCATACATTCTATGGGGAAAACTGAAATAACCAACAGGGTAATTTTATGTTAGTTAAAACACCAAAATGTCGGGTTTAAGTATCATTCTATTAATTGATAGCCCTGTCTAACTTTTCGATTTCCTCTTCTTAAGCCAGAGTTTGCGTTTTGGTTTTGACGTGCAGATATGTCACCATGTTGAATAACTTGTAGCCAAAGACATCACCAGTGAAAGTGATCAAACCCTATCTTACTGCTGCTTCTACTCTTTGAACAACAGAAACATTGCAAGCAGAACGACCAGAAAAACCATCACTTTCCCTGCCTCTCTTCCTACAGTAATGTTTGTAAAATCTCATAAGTGTTACACTCACTGGAAAGGAAATGAAACCCTGGGTTTGCAGAAGAAAAGGTGATTAATCATAACTCTTTTGTATCTTGCTTCAGTCTATTTTGGAAAAGATTAGGTGAAACGGTGAAAGCAAATTAGCAAATGAGAAAAAAGATAATCACACCTCTTCAGTCTTAAGCATTTGATTACTAAGCTGCTAAATCCTTTCACTGCAGACTTGACTGCAGAGGAGCTCAGATGTTGCAGAAACCAACATAATGTTCTTCAACGATGAGGGAAAAAGATATTAAACTTCCTCCTGCTTGGTGACTTTAACTGGGTTTTTTACAGTTTCTCATTTTGCGGAACATAACTCGTAGAGACAAGGTTGTAAATTCACATAAAGATGAGATGAAAATGTCTTTACACGGGACACAGAAGGTTTCCAAAGATCCAGAACTCAGGTAGAGTTAATGACGTGTGGACAGCCGCTGAGATGTGAACCTGCAGGATTCTTCAAGTCTTAAAAAGTTTAGCTTTAACAGGCAGAGAAAAATAAAGACCAACAGAGATGAAGGCAGCTCTAGTTGTACTGAGACAAGCACATGGTGGGTTATTAAGAAATATTGAGTGATGATCCTCAGGGATGGCTGGTTATATACAGTTAGTGGATATACCTGTGCAGATATATAATCTAAATGGATGTTTGCCGCAGCTGCATCAAATGCTCCCAGAGCGTTTCATATCTTCACTCCTTATCTGCTGAGGTTATTGCTTCCAATATAACATAAAGCTGGAGGCGTGAATATGAAAGGAGGGAGAGAGAAAGAGAGACACAGAGAGGTGTGTGTTTGTGTGTGTGTACCTGTGCAAAGGTGGAACGCTGTCGATGGTCTTGAGGCTTCCTCGTGTGGACACCACATTGAAGCTGTCAGTGCAGTCACAGGAGACGTGGAGGTAGTATTTGGGGTGGCGGTTCTCCACCACTACGATAAGGCCCGCCCAGCCGTGGGTCAGGTAGTAGCACGTCATGCCTTCACGCCCCTGAGAACACACATACACATTCATATAAGCAGTAAATCCATAGTAAATCAGGATGCTTTACTCCAAGCTTTACAGCTTTCATGTTTTTGAAAATGCACTTTAAAGCTCCTG
This sequence comes from Thalassoma bifasciatum, assembly GCA_008086565.1. Classification (NCBI taxonomy): domain Eukaryota; kingdom Metazoa; phylum Chordata; class Actinopteri; order Labriformes; family Labridae; genus Thalassoma; species Thalassoma bifasciatum. The sequence goes on from RPOG01000021.1 coordinate 648,373, forward strand.
TGAGGGCTTTGATGTTTGCATGACATTTAGCGCCCCTGGTGGACAATGAATGACCTGCTATCTCTTGTGAGCAGCTCATCTTGTCTTTTACAATGAAGAAAGGCATCAAAGGGCTTGATCTACTAAGATCCCACATAAGGAGCACTAAAATGCATGTGCAAACTAAAAAATTGCACGTGCTATGAGAGGGCATGTTGCAGGTGATCTATCTAGTCTGAAAGATGTGTAGACCACCATATTAAAATGAGGATTTTGCTTGTGCTACCCTTTGCCTCCATGAAGAGTTTGGGAGAGCAGAGTGGTTGTAAACGAAATATGAAGTTTGACACTTTGGAGTGACACAGTCATTAGCACAGTTCAATTTATAGATAGATGTACTTGTTCATCCTTTGTGACAAAGCATGTAACACTTGGGACAGCGCACCAGAAAATGTACTACAGGAGTCAACGGCACTTACTGTGTTGTTGTGCTGCAATAATCCAGATGAAAGAAAATGCAGCACTGCGAAAGTTTGAGAAAGAGTTGTGGTGATCCTACACTTTAATTCATGAGTAAGGGAGAGTTTGTTCTATTGATGTATAGTTGCTAATCGATATGGGGAAATCTTTGTATCTGATTCTGTTAGTTGAGAAAATTAAAGCTCCCAAAAGGCGTTTTCATCCAGTTATAAAAGTAACAAATTGGTTTCTTTATGTGATGCATCTAGACTATGGGTGGCAAAACTGAATATTTCAATGTACTTTTTTATCCTGGACATTTAACAGCAGCATTTGGTCTTGAAGTCTTCAAGAAGAATAATTTATTCAGCTGTTAAAACTGACCCCAAACTCCAAGGAGACTTTATTTAAGCCATAGACTTTCTAAAACATAGATGTGAAGTCAGAGATGTCACCCACTGGTTGCCTCAAAGGTGCTTTGAAGCCAAATGAAGGCAGCAGCCATATTGGAAATTAGACTTCAACTTTGAGGTAATAAAGAAACTGTCAGTCAGAGCAGTCTAATGAGGTTTCCTGGGTTTAGCAGCCAGTCACATGAGGACTCTCAGGGATCTTCAGGTCTTTGTACTTCTGCCCTAGTTTAACATTTCAGAACCAGAGGTCTCTGCTTGATTGGAGCCAATATTAGAATTTCCATTTTCCCATGAGAATGTAATATGTTTACAGCCTGATACAAAAAGTTTTAATCTCTATTCCTCGTTTCTTCTTTTAAGCAACTGTGCAGAGGCTTCACTTCCTTGTTCCTGACCAATGCTCGTGCATTAACCTGACATAAAAGCTTGCAAGCCACAGCCAACAGCTGCCTTTTTTTTAATTTGCACTAACACTTTCACATGCCTCTGGCTGCTTTTTTAGAGACTTGCATTTCACATGTTTGTGTAAAAACAAGCAGTGACCCTTTCACATGCAATAAAAGCAAAGTGGCTTAGAAGTAAGTGTGCACTGCTGAGTAAAATTACTGCTCTGTCTCTATGTATTTCATTTTGAGTTCATGATTTCTCTCCTCCAATTTGTATTCTATGAGCAAATCTTACACATGCACAGACTGTTGAAAGTGTAGAGTGATATATCGTCTGATAGTACACCATGGGTAAAGAGGTTTCTCTCTGATACAACATATCTCTGGGTTGCACTGCAGTCTGCTCTGCTGGGGCCTCGGTCTGCAGAGAGAACGATAGCTTTCTGACGATATGACTATGGAGTAAGTGCAGAAAAGAGAAGCCTTTTCCTTTTCCTTTTAATGGAGCAAAAAGAATTACACTTATCTGCTCTTGTTTTATGACTGAGAGCTGCTCAGATTATTTATTAATACATCTTTCAAACAGCAAACACAGCTCTTCATGTAGTGCCAGCCGTGCACTCACAAGTGCTCGGCCCACCTACCCAGAGCGGATCGTCGGACTCCTGGAGAGCTGAAAGACTTAACAAAGATGATCTCAAGTGTTTAAAAAGCTCCATCATCCTCTAAAATACCAGCCACTTTCGTAGAGCTCATGGAGCAATGTTCAGGAGAGCCAGAATAATTTGCTTCCTTGGCTGAGTGTGTATGTGTGTGTGTGTATCTATGTGTGTAGGAGAGATAATGTGCAGTGCACGCACTCTCATGTGTAAAAGGAGAATGGGATTCCAGACTCTGCTGAGGAAATCTAAAGTGTTATCTCAAAGTGGCTTACAGAGCTGCAAGCGTTCTCTGGCTTCACAAGCATATATAATATATTCAGAGATGAACAAACTCTGTGTGTTTGTGTGTGTGTGTGTGTGTGTGTGTCTAGGTGTAAGACAGGGTGAGGTGAGGGTAGAAGCATCAGTGAGAGATTTTTAACAGCTCAGTCCAGCGCTCTCACCTCGTGTCTTTCGCCCCTGTTTTCCGTCAGCAGAATGATGGCATCGGCCAGTGTGGTAGCGGTCGCCTCCACCTGCTCCACCATCACCTGTCTGGAGCTGTAGATGGCGAGGATGTAGCCGGGGAAGTCCTGGCTCGGGCGTCGTGCAGCTCCACTGGTGGGACTGGAGACTGGAAAGAAGACATCAGAGTAATCAGAAGAGATCAAAACTAACAACTCTGATATGTTAAAAATAAATCTACCAGAGTGAATTACCATGATAAAAAGGAGACACTGCCGGAGCACAATGTGTCAGAACACCTACCGGGTGTGGGTGGACCTCCCGTTGCGCTAACATTCATCTGCCAGTGGTTGAAGGCGCAGCAGACGACAGCGTATTCCCCCGGCTCCAGCATCACATCGCAGCCAACAAACTTCTTCACTGCTCGCTTGCTGTGCGCCAGCAAGCGGCCCAGAGTCAGCTTGTTTCCGCTGCCTAGGGAGGCTCGAAACACCATGATGCAAAGGTCCAGGAGGTGGCTGTCGGCCGTGTCGGACCGCCTGGAGAGGAAAACAGACCGTGGGTTTACAGTAAGTGTGAGAAAACAGATCATCGTCAGCAATTTTATCCTTCTGTCACTTTAAGATATTATAACATCTGAATTCCGTTGGAGGGCCTGTGTATAGGTCATGGACTACATTTCCTAATTTGGTATTCAGCCTTAAATAGAGAAGACACTGACTGAAGTCAAACACCCTTGAATAATGCATGATCTATAGAGTGAGAGGGCAAACAAATGTTTACCACAGAGAGAATTACAGGAAGGCAGCAGCTGAAAACAATTGTGTTTGCTGAACGATGGGCTGCAGATATAGAAGAAATGTCAGGTCTGATGGAGACAGTTTCTGTTTGTGTGTGAGAGGATAAGGGTTAGAAGGTGTGATTGGTGAAGGAGAGAGATGCATGGGGAATGTGTTCACATAAACCATCTCCTTTCTTCATACTCGTCTAGAGCTGCAAGCACATTCTGAAATTCTTTAGACTGTAAATGCTTTGAAACTTAGCAATAACTTGTGTTGAATTCCTCTTTCATTGCTGCGTTTTCATGAGCAGTGCTTGCTCTCTTCACTTCCTCTTTATGCAACTTTAATACCTCAATGGGGACAATTACAGGAGTAGTTTTTCATGATTTTGAGGATAGAATTTGGTTTCATGCCTTTACTGTGATTGAGGACGACGAAGACATGTCATGCCTGTATCCCTCAAAAATGTATCCGTAAAAAACATGTATTAAATGTAAGTTAAGTGGTGTGACCTGCTGCGGTCTGGATCGTGATGTTTTTCTTTATCCTTAAACTAGATTTCTGCACACACGAGTGACAGGAAAAGTGTTCTGAGACATGTTGAAAATACAACATGAAAATGTAACTCCCCAGTCCAGTGTTTTTCAATTTTGGGGTCGGGACCCCATGTGAGGTCATCTGGAATTCAAATGGGGTCACCTGAAATGTCTAGAAACAAACTGAACTGAGTCATATTTGGAAAGTTGTGATTTAAAGATGAGGTCAGAGCCCAAAGAAGGCTGGGAACCTCTGCCCTAGATTTTACATGCAAATAGAATGATCTATCTTTTGTATCTGGTTTCAAACTCGCCATCAACTGAAACTGAATATGGAAATCACAGCAATGGCCCTATGCTGGGCTCTTATGGATTGATTTGAAAAAACTGATCCTAGTGTGAAAAAAAAAAATTGCATGCACTGCAAAACCTGAAATCTAAGCAAGTCATTGTGTCTTATTTGTAGTAAAAATTGTCTTATTGTTCTTAATATGAGCCACATTCACCAGACCAGGTCATAAACATGTCTCATTTCAAGTTTTTCTAAGACAAAAATGAGGCGTAAATTGCTTTTAACAAGTAAAAAAAAATCTGCCAATGGGATAAGACGAATTCGCCCGGGAAGTTTCTTGAAATTAGAAAGATGTCTTAAAACAAGAATCTTATCCCATTGGCAGATTTTTTTGACTTGTTACAAGCAATTTACACCTCATTTTTGTCTTTAAAAAACTTGAAACGAGACATTTTTATGACCTTGTCTAGTAAATGTGGCTCAAATCAAGAATAGTGAGACAAATTTTACTGAAAATAAGACATTTTGACCTGCTAAAATTTCAGTTTTTGCAGTGTGTTGTTTGTTTACATAATGTCAATAAAAGTAAGTAATAAAAAAGTACACCTTTGTCATGTTTACCTGCTTCCCTCCTGAAAAAGAGCGAACTCCAACGCCGTCCTCTCTAGCACCGTGAGCGCTGTGACAGTGATCGGCCCGCTGGCCTTGCTGGGGAAGCAGCCCTGCAGCCTCACTTCCTGCCAGTCAGAGTGGATCTTACAGATGTCCACCGAGTCAAAGTACCTGCAAGAGACGACAAAAGAGATGATAAAGCTCGTTCAGGATATGAGGGAAATGTGACCTCCTGCCCCTCCTACGAAGTCTTTCTGTATGCATCACAAACATCCTTTAACAACAGCTTATCCTCTGTAGGTGCTGCTGTACAAACACCGTTTACCTCACTAACATATCACACCTCCTACTTTAAAGCTAAAGCCCTGGAGACATTCTCTTCCACACTTTCAGGCTGTTTTTCACTGTTTCATCACTTCCTAGCTCGGCTCTGACATCTGTCTTACATGGAGCTTTGGTCTCCTTGACAATCAGGCAGAGAAGAGGAAGAAAAGGTTGAAGTCGAGCAGCAGGTTTTGATCCGCACGGATAAATAAATCTGCAGTTTGTTGTCATGTCTCTGTGAAATGTTTTTAATAATCAACATCACGTCTTTGTCTGTGCAGATGAGTCAGGGTAAGAGCCTTGATGTTTCTTCCAACAAGCTGACCACTTTTTCTCCCTCTAAGCAGGCTGTAGGTTTTGTCATAAAGCAAGGAGCTGAGATTATTTTCCTGTCAGAAAAAAAAACAATAAACACTCAGGAGACAGATGAGATTTTACTTGAGAGCAAATATATTTTTCAGGTTTGAGCTGCACAGGAGGACAGATACGTTATTGATCCTCTTGGACTTAATGCAGCTCTGATTTTGTTAGACGCAGGGAACATAAATAAGTGAAACACACAGCTTTCATTTGAGGCAGCCTTTCTTATGTGGTGGACTTTGTGAAAATGTGTATCGATTGGATGGTTTGTTGAAACCTTTTCACTGAGCGCACTTATTGTCGGTGTAAAAACACATTACCAATAACATGTAATACCTTATACTTGGTTCTGATTGGACAAAACCGAAAAATGTAAATGAATATGGGAAGGGAAAAGGATGTGTGTGTGTTTGAGGTTACTAGACAGGAATGAGGAGGATCTAAAAAAGCAGCAGTCAATACAGAACGCTGAGAGCGATCGAGTGACAGGATTCATCTAATATGACGAGACAGATGAGTCTAAACCTCGGCCTGCCAAATCCTGTGACAACAAAAGCAACCGCAACAAAAAAAAATAAAGAAAAATCCATAACAACACCACGGTGCAGGGAACAAATGTATGATGCTCATGTCAACAAACACAACGAATCAACAACAAAACGAGGCTGTCACTCTGTTTGCTGTCAATACCAGATGGTCAGATAAATCCACAAAGGCACAGATTACCGAGCCAATCATCATCTTTGGCACATTATGCGAGTCCATCGTGAGACAATTACAGGACATTTGGAAAGTTTAGAGCTTCGCCAGGGAAGGAATCTTTTCAGAGAGGGCAGACAGAAATCCTGTGAGTGAGTCCAACTCACAAATATGCCTTCAACAAGTCCTCTTTTTACTTTTTAATGTTTTAGGGATAGGCTGCCAACATCAGAGGGTGGTGTGAGGCTCCGGTGTCAGATGTCACTCTACTGAAAGAAAGAAGGTTCAATTCTAGGTCCTGTTGTCCATGTCCTTAACTAAGATGCTTAACCCCAAAGGGCCCTGGTGGTTGTGCCAGTGCTGTGTGAATGGGATGAGTACTGAAGGGTGCTTTACATAACAGCCTCTGCCACCAGTAAATGGAAGTGTGATGTTAACACTGTCACTTTAACGTCCTTGCTGTGTTTTTACAGTCCAAAAATGTGCACAAATTTACATTACAATGATCCCTTTGACATTCGCCAAGTTAAAGAATAGTCTGAATTAGGGATAGGCAGTTAATTGCAAATTGGATCAGACCACAATATGGCTTGCTGCAATTTACTAATCGACAGTGCAATATTTCTTAAACATGAAATGAGTCAGAATACCGGATCATTTTTTTGCAGTAGATGTTTTATGCTCCACATCAGTGTTACTCAACCCTGCTCAACCAAAGAGCCAAATTGTTGAAAACTGTCTTTGCAAGAGCATCAATCTATGTGATGGAAAGTGGCAAAAATAGCAAGAAGTAGCAAAACAAATTAATTTTTTATCATATTCTAAGTTTGTAAAGATGTACCTGTACATGCAAACAGAGTTTTTTCTGCAGATTTTTAAAAAATTAAAATCCAACTTTGCTCCCTCATTTTTCTTATTTAAAACAAGAACAATTTTTAAAAAGGATTGTCTCAGTATAAGCGATATGTGACATCAAATTTGCAATATGACTAAAAGTAAGGTGGGGAACCTAAAACATGCATTAGGTTTATTATCAGGTTTGATGGATACCATTTAAGAAAAGAAGAAAGCACAAACAGAAGCAGTTGGACGTGATTCTTACTTGATAAAATCGGTGTACTCCATCCAGAAGACGCCCTCGCTGCTGCCGTGAGCCATCAGCTCATGACGCAGGTGCTGTGGCCAATCCGTCCACTCGTCCGACCAGCTGCCGTTCCACGAGAAGCGACCCCATGGGTTGCGCAGCCGCAACAACCTGAATGCAAGTGAAACACAAGAAGGAGAAAATAGGTCCTGAGCAGAAAGTAAAGAAATGAAAGCCGACATAAGAATCCAGATGAAGTATTTTCTGTATCCAACTCTCTGCAGAATTATTCTCCTGCTCTTATGACTGATTGCCGATTCTTTAACAACCAATTTCCTTTTATTGCCTCTTTCTCACGGTGAAGAACTCACGAGTTACAATAGAAAACCATGGAGGGGTCCGCATTCCCCCCAAAAAGGGAGGCAGGTGAATCACTGTTTCCCAGCTGCTTTTCATGTCCTCCAGGCTGCCAGCAGGACAACTCCAACTCATTTTAGATCAAGAGCTGAGGCCCAATCTTCCACTCCTATTGCTCTACGGCACTAAATTAAAGTGGCTCTGTGTGGCTCTTGAGCAAATTGCATGTGGGATTTACGGTTCCTCTCCACTTCCTCCCACAGGTAGGACAGGAGAGGGCTCCATTGTGTTGACTCACAATGCTATCATGATCAAAGTCGTCAGATGGAAGCGGCGTGCACCTGTTCACTTTCGACAACACGACTCTAGCCCTGCTACCTCTGAATCATTGAAGAAATCCCGTCTCTCAGCAGGCATCTGCTCAACCCCTGTATAATTCAGGATGTATTCATCAATACTTGTGAAATAAAACATGCTGAATCAAATCTGAGGGGAGACTTGTTTTAGAAAAGTCTTTTTCTTTTCATAAATCCTGATGAAGTTTCTTTTTATGCCATTCTCTGTGAAAATACAGTTTTAATCATCGGCTTCAGAAAGTGAAATTCAAGCTGATCATCAAAGAGAGATGTGGCAGGAGGAATTCAAAGAGGAAGTTTTAGCCTTGAGAAGTCTCAGTTATGGATTTTGTAAGCAGAGCTGAAGGTTCTGACAGTGTTAAATGGATTCTGTATTATTACTTTAAACTCCTCTGTGACATACAAATCCATCATGTGTGTTTCTCACACTTAAATTAAGTCTTGTTCTGTTGTTGAGGGACTGTGAAGTGGATGTGTATAAAGTGGATTGCAGTGACTTGTTTAGTCGAAGGACGAGGTCATGACAGCTAACTTTGTAAGTTTGTAAGGCAGTCTAGTAGCTGGCTACATTTAGCGCCAGTTACAATCATTACCTGGCTCTTCATTTAGTTGATAAACTCTCAAGTTTGAACAGACCATTGCAGTTTAACTGCTGCATGTGGGTTTGAGTACACATTATCCCAAACAGCTTAGCCTATGTTTTAGCCTTCAGCTCATGCTCTATAACTCTCCTGTTTAGCTTTTTTCTGTGTCCCTTTTCTGTCATACAGTCTAGCTCCAGTGTCCACTATTACAACTAAATAAAACACAGAAATTGTTTCCAGAAGAAAGACAGATCTCTCTTCTTACTACTAAACTTTGTCAGCCTGCATAGTGCTGTCATAGCAACCTTGACATTCCAGAAATCAATAAATCCAGTCCAACCCATTCAGGAAGCTAGTATGTAGCATTTAGAAAAAAACTATTTCAGCACTGATAATTTCATTTTAATTGCGGATTATGATCAGGCATATATCTAGCTATCAGCCTTTTTCAATATCACTTAAAAAGTCCCCACAGCCCCTTTAATTTCAGTTGTGCTCTTTTGTATTCTGCGACTTCAATACACAAATTACTTCTCTCTCCCTCTTCATCTGCAGATGTCTCAAAGTTGAACTTTAGAGTTTCTCTCTTTGCAAATCAATTTTCACAGCATGTGAGCCACGCATGGGGAATGGGTGATGACGTAAAGTGTCAAAATGATTGGAAAAACAAAAGCACCCCAGGATATCTGTGCACCTTTGAAAGACTGTGTTCAGCTCAGAGAGTCAGCGTAAGAATCTTCCTCATGTCAGATACAGGAGGAGCAGAGATGAGGAGAAGACATGCGAAGAAGGGTCTATTGATTGTTTTCCTTCTTATATAAAAAAAATGTTTGAAAGTAAAGCCAATCAAGTTTGTTGCATGTTAAAACCAGATAGTCATGATGAAGGGATGATATCTTCAACTCAGATCTATGCTTTTCTCTGTCAAATCCCTGAAAGTGCTTCCAGCTCGCTCTGTCTGCAGGAAATATAAATGAGGCCAAATCGCTTCTTTTGTTTTGAGACTCTGTTCTAAAAGGCTCTTCTACTGGGGTGAATGAACAGGTGTGCTCTAAAGGAAAACGTGGGCAGGCTGCCAACAGATGGTCCAGTTAGTAGTTCACTTTGTTTCATTTTACGTTGAAGTCACAATCCTTTCTTTAAATAATAAATGTGTGGTGGAAACTAGAGCGGAACGACAGACACACAAGGAAGAGATCTGGAGCAAAGACGGGAGATGGACTGGTAGAAAGATGAAGAGATATGCAGGTAATCTCTGTTCGTACCTGTAACCCTGGACGTCCCGCACATCTAGGACGGAATAAGCGTGTCGAGGCCGCAGACCCAGAGACTCGTAGACAACGTCATCCACCTTCATGTTCCCTCCTCCACAAGATGCACCCATAAGAAAGCTAAAAGAGGACAACAGCGTGTGAAACGAAGGATTGATATTCTTAGATTTGTATTTACTCCATCTGTATTGAGTGTTGTTAAAAAGAAAGGTGATGCAACACAGTGGTTAACATGCCCCAGCTTTTTAGGAACACGCTGCCGGTATTAAATTCAAAGTGAGTGAATATTTGCAAAAAAAGTCCATGAGTTTGAATAATAAATATCTTGTCTTTGTAGTGTATTCAATTGGATATAGGTTTTGAAAGATCATTGTATTCTGTTTTTATTTATCTTTTACACAATGTCCCACCTTCATTGGAATTGTGGTTGTGTGAGAGTCGATCTAAAAGCTTTTATTTGTTTACATGACTTAGATATAATTGAACCAGCTCAGGTGGACATATCCTGTCTCAGCATACTAATCATGTTTTCATGATTTTCCTGCTCCAGCCTCTTAAATATAGAACATAAAACCAAAAGGCTTTCTGGCAGAGGGACCTGCATATTGAAGACTAATGATTCTGTCCCTTTCGAGCACTAATAGCTGTTGTGAAAGCCCAAAAATCAAAGGCCTATTTAAGGGACCGCTTTTACTTCTGAGAAATGCTGCAATTGGCATTTAGCACCTTTGTAGCCACTCTCTGTTTGTTGTTATGATCAGAGAGCGTCTGATCAATAAGCGTTTACCCTTTTTTAGCCCCTGATCCATAAAAATATCTATTGCTTATGTTTTTCTGCGTTCTAATATACTGTGGGGACTACTGGTCACGCTCCCCCTCTCTCTCACCCCGCCTCCTTGGAGCTCAGCATCTTGGCCCAGATGAGATCCGTGTCGATGGGTTCCTCTCTTGGGTTGGTGGAGCTGACCTGCAGCATCAGGGAGTCACACGGCGCCCCTGTCAGAGTGGCCAGGCCCTCGATGGCGCGCCCCGCCTGCAGGGCAAAGTAAGAGCCGTGGAGTTTGGCCAGAGCCTTTTCGATCAGCGCCACCCAGAGCTGCTTCCTCTGAGCCTGACGGGAAAAAGAAGAGGGGATGTTAGTCATGTTACAGCTCATTCACAAAAACACGCACTCATGAGGAAGTAGTTTTGAGGCGTTGGCTCTGGACCTGTTGGCTGTGACCTAAAGGTTTAAAGATCTCTGAACACAATAAAGGTTTGTTTGATTTGGTTATCTCAGCTCATAACACCGCACAGCTCTCTCTTTCACTCAGACATGAAGGTAAAGGGTATTTTTTATCTGTGCCAGTGCTTCTTGCTCTTACTTTATTCCTTCTTGTCTTCCCCGAGAGGTAATAAAGATAAGATATGGTGTTTTGAAATGTCTCTCCTGAGCTGGTAGATTTGTTTCCTTGTACATTATTTGTTGTGTAGCTGAGTGTTTATTAATGAGAGCTTCAGGAACAATTTTCAAAATGAAGTCCCTTGAGACATACTTAGTTTAAAGTTAAATAATGAGCAAACTTAAGACTATTATAGGATCAAGCTTAGCTGGTTGGTCCCCTTTTTTTTTTTTACACATCCTCTTTTTTCCTGACCTGAGAGAACAGGAGGTAGCCGTAGTCATCGCAGGGCAGCATGTCATCCACCAGCACCGTCGTCCACGTCCCGTCTTTGCACAGCCGAACCTGGTAAGCTCCCTCTGTGCAGATGGTCCTGGTGATCATCACCCTCTCCACCAGCTCCGGACGCTCTGCCAACACCGCCAACGCACTCAGAAACCTGAGGGGGGAGAGTTAAACTCAGTGAATTGGAAAATGAAACGCTGGATCAGGCAGGACAGATGGGTGAATGAGAGAGATGTGACTGAAACAAAGACAATCAGAGTCAAGCGGGGAAACAAATGGGAGATGAAAAGACATGAATGACCAGCTGATTGTGATGGACAGGTGGGCAGATGAAGGAATATCTGCTTTCGTCAAACAAAAAGACAAGCAGAGGATGAAGTCGGGCATGTCCGCTGACAGACACCATCAGAGCAAAGAACAAAAAGCAGCCGACCGTGAAGCAGCAACGAGACTTTAAATGTTAAACTCTTTTCTACAGGGTTCCTGAATCTCTCCAGAAAGATCCTTTTTGTATATGCATAATTTGAACTCTTTGAAAATCAAGCACATTTGATGAACTGAGCATCTATGCCTTGTGGTTACCTCCCTGCAACATTTAATTCACCCCGCAGCAAAGACAAACCTCCTCGCCTCTGCTAATGAGCTTGCAAGTGAAATTAGTTATTCAAAAATCCTCAAACATCTGAAAATGCTAATTCCTCGCATGGGGAGACATGCATCAGGGGACAACGGGGTCTAACTTAAAAAGAATATATTCAAAAGTGAACATTAGTTCATTTGAAAGTGTACAAAGTGATCAAACAGAGCTGATAATGGAGGTATAGGATGAATAACATTGTTTGGCTTGTTCTCATCTCTGACTGCAGATTTTACATCATCATTCAAACTTTTTTACTTGCTGTTCTTTTCTCCTCTTGAGGATGACGTGAAAAATTTTGCTCGTCTACACCATGATGCTGCTGTTTTACAAAATTTCAGACCCATTCAGTGCAAGCAAATCATGGGTTGAAAGATTTTTTGTCTCTATGTTGATGACTTGGCTAATTTTTTACAGTTTATCAATGTCTCTTTATTAATCTCAAAGCATAGGTTTAAGAACCTCTGTAGCTACTTTTGCTCTTGAAGAACTTCCCCTCCATCTACAGTTGACAGTAATGATCCCTTTCATTACAGCCGTCAGTGTGTGTTAACACTGCCGGAGTTTAAAGACTGAAACTCTTTTGTGTGCTCTTGGAAATGTGTATCATTAAAGCCATATTCCATCTGTTAAAGTGTCAGCTGAGCGAGGCCGATCAGCCCTTTCAGCCCTCTGATGAAAAACCAATCAGCTACAATAAAATCAAATAAAAATCCAATTAGCCCTGTCATTATGCGACTCTGATGTCAGCTTGTATCCGAGCTGTACTCAAGGACGAGGGCGAGCGGCACTACTTTCTTCTGCTGCCATTGGCTGGCTGGAGGGAGCTGGGTTTGTTGGCTGGTTTATTAGGACAAGAGCAAGTGTGTATGTGTGTGTGAGGGAGAAACTCATGAATTAGGGTTACATCCTGTCGCGAGTGAGAGGATCCAGCTCAGGGGAGGGTTATTTTTGATAAGCTGTGCGTGCTGGCGATGAAGCGAAAAGTTGTGTTGGGACAACTTTGTGAGTGACTCAGTTTTGTTGGTGGATGGTAGCGTACGCAGTTAAACACACACACACACACACAAACACACACACCCCAAAAAGGACACGTGGAACAAGGGCAGAGAGATAAAGTGTGTGTCCAGACGTGCAGCTCTGTGAATAATCTCCCTGTCAGGTGTATCTGTGCATCTGTCCAACTACACCCGGCTCCCTTCTTTCATTTAACGCTCTGCCTTCCAATTTTTCAGGTTCCTGCCTCTTCTTTCTTTACGGACTGTTTCAAGGCCTCTCTGTCACTGTCTCCATCTCTGTCTCTGCTAGCTTTAGGGTGCAGCATTCATCTGAAACAGACTCAGAAACCACAGCGCTGTGTAATGTTTTCTGTTGACTGTTTTATATCCGTCTGACCTTTCACAGGGACTGAAAAACATCTTCTTACTCCTTTTGCTCCTCTGGATTCCAGACCCTTGTTAGTGCATCATACTGTGTTCCCCTGCTTTTTCATTGCTCCCAGCTCCTGTCTGGGGCCTTCTTGTGTCATGCTCACCAGCAGTTCCCTAGTAGACCTTGCAGGATGTCAGAGGGCCGCGGCGTTCGAAACACGGACCACTTGACGCCTCGGTCTTTGAAGTTGCTGCAGTTGATCTCGTGAGGACGGAGCCACTTTTTGATTCGCTGCTGGACGCTGTCGCCTTCTGGGAATCCAACAGAGCGAGGTCCCGGGGGGAAACTGTCATCCACAAAGTTTACGGCATTCTGAAAATGAAGCAAAAGAGAAACATGATCAAGCTCTTCAAATATTGAAACTTTAGCTTACTTTAAACAGATTCAAAAACAGTTGAACACTTATGATAATAACCAAAAAGCACTCATCTCCAAACCTGAAAATCTACTTCCAATCCAGCCTGGAGGAGCTGAAGAGAGTACTTTAAAGTGAAGCTTTTTCACACGCCTGAGAATTTAAGAGCGATGAGGACTAACCTCATCTTCACTCTGTTGTTGCAGAAGAGTTAACTGGTGGAAAAGTAAATTTTTTTCAGTAAATTCAGACACCAAAGCCATGTTTTTGTGGAATCTTCAGACACAAGCTTCATGATGTACAAACACACATTTTGTTTGAAAGATAACTGAACTTCAGAGCATCACAGCCACCCTCAAAACAAATCAATGGTTGTAAAGGGACCTGATTTCGTGACTACCTGCATGAAAACCACCTCACTGTTACTAATTCTCTCATCAAAGGTATCGATCAACTTTCACAGCATTGTTCAGAAAATGTTGGTGACTTCACTTTCCCCTTATTTATCTTTTCAGATTCATAAATCGTGATTTACTTTTCTTTATTGGTTCTTTTCCTTCTTTAAGGGTTTTGTTTTATTTTACGAACCTGTTGCTGCTTTTTCTTTCCATGTGTAGTTCCCCCTCCTGAATCACTTTCACTGTCTTTGCTGTTGTTGTAACCTTGGTTTTCTCTCTACGTTACCCTGTCATGTAGTCAGCACTCTTTTGTGAAACACATTTCTTGCATGACGACAGCAGAAAAAGTAAACTGTTCTCTCTTTGCATACTCTCTTTGATACTTTACTTAACACCACACAATAAATAAAATGCCTCCTAAGTGAAGTATGAAAAATCAGATCAGAAATATGGATATACTAATATTATTTCAGAACACTTGCCCAAATTGGGTAATGAACTTTCTGATCTGATTTTACCCATTAGAAGACTGAAATTATCAATATTTTTAAGGAAAATTGAAACTTTCGCAGATTCTAACACCCTCCTCCAGGGGTCCTCAACAGGAGGTCTGCAGCCCCTGGGGGGTCTGTGGAGATACTGCAGGGGGTCCATGACATTTTTAGCCCTGTTTACATTGTGTTTCAAAATGTTTCACCCTAGAAGTCAAAAGAAAAAAGAAAACACTTTGAAAAAAGTCTGCATTTCCACAGAATTGCTAGGCCTTTCATTGGCGATATGTGTAGGAGCTGTATACACAACAGCGCTTATAAAGGAAAGTATAAAAATAAATATTGCACGCTCAAAGTGGAGCATGACGCCAGCATTTCCACTGAAAACTGCCTCTTGCCATTAACAAGGCAACTGTGAAACAGAGTTGCAGAAAAAATCCACTGTGGGGGCCGTTTTGAAAAGTTTGCCCTTCAGGTTGGCCAAAATTCTATTTCAGACAGGCTAAAATGCAACAATACTTTCACCCCAAAACGGTTGTTGTATAGACGGGGCCTTACATTAATAAGGCACTTTTTTACATTTTCAATATTTTCTCCCAAATATTTTTATTTCTACTCACGTTATTGTCTTTCAACACACATCAGTGTATCCACAGAGGCCTGAAATGTTATTTTTCAGTGAGAAATGACCACATTCAACAACACCGCAGCTCTCAAACTGTACACGGGTTCACTCGGCATTCAGTTCTAGCTCCTCAAGACGAAAAGACCTGCCTCTTTAACTGCTCTGCCAATCATGCTACCACATATTTCATACTGTCTCTGTCAGGTTCCCAGAATAGCTTAATACTGAATGCACGATAACAAGGTACGTTTATACATGGTATCACACCTGGTCTAATATAAAACACAATTTTATTTATGTATATATAAGGGGGTCTCTCTGCTCCAGCCTTCAGCCATCAGTTGCAAGGTCCTTGGTCTGAAAAACATTGAAAACTCTTGCCCTTCTTGATCGATAACAGCTAAACTGCAAGAAAGTGAAATAAAACTGACTGATAAAAATGACCTTATTACCATGATTTTGAGCAGTTAAACCATCAGCAAATGTTAAGATTATCATGCATGAAGGTGTTTCCTCACAAACTAAAGCCCCTGTTAGACACGAATCTCACCCTACTTCCCGTAAAGAGTGGAACAAGTCACTTTCCCAGAATCTTTTTCATTGAAAAAACGAGGAAAACTGAAAGCAGTGTGCACAGTCAGTCAGTCTTTCTGCTGTTGGTTTGCTTTGCTTTTGAGGGCTGCACAGGGGCATGAATATAAATTTCAGTCAGTTTCATAACTCGCTAAATACTCCTCATAACTTAAGAAAACAAAACAGAACTGAAGGAAAACAGAGGATTAATTTTCAAGGTGAGTGTGGCTTCACATGTGCACAGCAGGAGCTCAAACATGACTCCATGCAGCAGCCAGACTACAGGATATAAATATGCAAATCACCTTGAAACATTTCCAACTCCTCACTTTTTGACACGTTCCCCGCAGAGCACCGAGCATTTAAAAACGACACAGTGCATTTAAGCAGTGTGTAATGTAGCTGCCTGTCTACTGTACACAGGCTCTGGACTACATGATACATTAACAGATCAGGAGACACCCAATCTGTCACACTATCTGCCCATCTAAAACTCTCCTGTACTAACCCGAGAGGACCCACAGACACACACGTACACATATCCGCTTTCCCCCGTGTGGTGTCAGGAGCGGGCCCGGTCTGTGGATGTAATGTGGACGCCCCGCTGGTGGCTCGCAGTGGAGCGAATTGATTAGTGGGCCAACCCCCACAATCCAATTCTGTATCCTCGATGCAGTAGTAGTCACCAGACAGAATCTCCTCAGTGCCGTCTCACCGCCCTGACCATCTGAGGCCTCTATGAAGCTCACCCTTTCTCTACTTCATGAGCTTATGTGTGACCCTTGTGCAGGCTTTTAGAGTGTGGGCTTAGGGGTCAGGGTGGATTTACCACAGAGGCAGAGGGAGAGATACAGCCCTGAACACATACAAAGACTACACATTGAACTTATGCAACTCTCAGAGCTCAGTCTGTACATCGAACTAAAGGAGAGAATAAAGTGAGCAGTGGCCATGAGTTAGAGAGGAGAGTCTTTAATCTGACAGCACTCACCTCTATAGGCGGCAAGGTGGTGCTAAAACTTTATTATATGGCAAGAAGTAATAACACACAGAGCTGAACAAGATATACAAAATGTTCCCGGTGATTCATCTTTAAATGTGACAAAACAAACCAGCTTCGGTGCAGATAAGCAGATGAATTAAAGCCTGACTGTTCAAATGCGGAGGTGTCATCACTTTACTTATTAACGCCAATAAGATACAGCTCTCTGTCTGTATCTCCCTTTGTTGACGTCGTTCAGCTGCAGAATAGCTGCTCATCAATGACTGGTTCTGCTCAAGGCCTCTGTCTGATAAAAGAAAATATAGTCACGAAGTAAGTAGTTTTCATGGTAAAATCATGATGGATCTATATGAAATTGCCCTTTGAGCTGATTACAGTCCTGAGAAAATGCTTTTTTATTTGAACCGGAAGGAATTCGACCAATGTGACTTTACAGAAAATGTCATGCGAACAGTTTGCAGGTACCCCAGCTCTGAAATTGCTTTTCTAATGGATATTTTCATGTTCTCTACAGCAGCAAATCATGCAAGGT
This sequence comes from Thalassoma bifasciatum, assembly GCA_008086565.1. NCBI lineage: Eukaryota > Metazoa > Chordata > Actinopteri > Labriformes > Labridae > Thalassoma > Thalassoma bifasciatum. The sequence continues at coordinate 665,685 of RPOG01000021.1, forward strand.
GCTTGCCTTCCAATCCCCATTATCGAAGGGTATCATTTTATTGGCCCAATCTGGTTCATCAACTGTGGCCTTGATTGGAGTCGGTCATTAATTCCATCCTTTCGGCTGCAAATTCAGCCTGAGATTGGTTTTCATTTAGCTTAGCTCATAAAGCTGTGTATAATAACTGTAATCAGGTGTGGGGATTGAAGCAAATTATCTTTTTTGACTGTGTGTGCATGTCAGTGAGTTCATCCTTGGTTTACTGGCTAATGTCAGATTTCATATTGGACGGAGTCGTTGAAGGTAGGGTCTGCAGGAAAAATAAAATGTCAACTTTTTTATCCAGCTCAATCATGATCTATGGGCCTGTAAACGTGTCAGTGTCTGTCTGCCTTAAGCCCCTCCTCTGCCTGTATTTTGATGTTTTGGCTGTCTCCTGACGTTCCTGGGCAGGGGGTAGATGTGGTTATGGGTGATGACCAGCCAGTCACAGCTCGCCTGGTGTGCTGGGACTTAGCATGTTGATAATAGCGAGTGGGAGAAGCTGTCTCAAGCAGCAACTGAGGAAAGAATGATACAATGTTAGCAGGATACCTCATTTACCTGCAGGAAGTCCGGTGTATGGCTAAGTCCCCAGGAGGAGTTTAGTTTGGATGCTGTGTTTACAAACGGTAGCGAAAGTTCCTGCAGACCCCACCTTTAATCAATTCTGCAACACTATGGAATACTTCTGCAGACTTTCCCATAATTTATTCATTATTTTGAGAATGACTTCACGCTGAGGCTCATTTTCACCCTCCCTCTCTCTCGCTCTCTCTCTCTCGGCAGGTTAAAGGCAGCTCCCCTCCCTCCCTGAATAAACGAAGACAGCCTGATGATGTGAGCATATGGCACATCAACATATGTGCTGGGATAATCTAGCTAACGCTCTGACATGTTTCAAACCATCTCTTTCCCTCCAGACGGTGCTGCTGCTGCTGCAGAGTATTCTGCTGCTCTCACCTCTTACATCATGACCATATTTGAGCGGATTGTTTTGAGTCACCATGACAATCACAAAAAAGAAGCTCTGTGGATGATGGTCTGTTAATGAGGGAGGACTGGGCTGCAGATTGTTCATTTACAATAAGAATATCTGTATGTATTGTTACATGCATCTGCAAATAAGTATATAAAAGTACCAATATATGTTTTAGGATCCACATTTATGAGCCAACTGAAACTGAAAATGTATTTTGTTTAAGATTGAAAGGAGAGCCTCAAATAGGGTTTTAAAATACATCCAAAAAGCAGAGTAAATATCTCCCCCTTGTTTAGGTTGAGTTGTTGTTCCGTCTGCCAAAGCAAGTCTGACTGCCTGACTAAAGTGAATCTTCTGCTGCTGCCTCTGATTCGGTCACTGAGCACACACCAGCATGCAAACTAGACCCTAAGCAAAAAGAAAAGCTGCATTCCAGAAATCTTCCAGACCACATGTAACCAGCAGGCATGACAGGCCTGTTTTGAAGATTGTGGCTGAGTATCGGTGTCACAGACGATCTATTGATGTCTAAAAAAGGGGGGAACAAGAGGCTGAGGGGGAGGATGTCGTAGTGCGGCACTTATTAAGCCAAAACAAAGCCTCAGAGTACAGCCTGGTACTCAGAGCAGTGGAAACCTGTCACTGCCAGTAGTCACAACTTAACAATCCAACATGCGCCCCCTCTTATAAAACACACTGATTAAATCCTGACTGTGGCTGCAGTCCAAGTATTAAGTGCTTGAAAGAGACAATAAAGCAGCTAAAAGTCAATCTGTTGCCATGCAGCATCTTTCAGTTGCTCTCTCAGAGGGTGACACAGAGAGCGAACAGAGGAACCACATGTACAGTTCACAAGCGGCGCTGATAGCTATTAGTAGCATTTACTCGCCTGGCACAGTGAGTAAGCGGACACGCTTTGGGATTCTGCCATCAGGCGCGCGCACACACACCTCTCACTCTCCAAACTAATCAAGGAGAGTAGAGGAGCAAGGAAGCAGTGAAGAGAAGTGAAGAGAAATGAAGTGCACCGAAGTACGCAGGAAAATTTCTCACTCCGTGGTTTGGGTTTTTACTGATTGCTGCAAACTCACAGAAACATGGTTACATATTCTAATATTCCACTTAGTGTAGAGGAAACTATTAGAAAAAAGGTATATGACTTTCATACAGGGCTTTGAACCAGAGTTTTTTCCCCAATCGGCTCATTCGGAACAGAAAAAGTATTTTAACATTTTAGGTTTTTGGTACTACCCCAAAATTTACCTTCTCAAACCGGTTAGAACCATAAAATTTTGTTCCTAAACCAATTAACATTGTTCGATGTCAGCCATAGAACTTAAAGTTGGTAGGTGTAGCATTAACAGTTACTGATGGGCTGTTTTTCTTACAACAAACAAGACAATTCATTAGGCCCGTGTATTATCAGGGGTTGGCATAAAAATTAATTTGCCACTGACCTGGAGGGCAGATCTCCTGAATAATATACAGACCAGATGAGAGACAAACCACATTATATTTTTCTACATTCAAAAGTTTCTTGTTCCATTTTAGTTCCTGGAGAAATGGCAAAAGTTTCTGATTTTTCGTTTCTATCCCATGAAGTGGTTCTAAGCCCAGCTTTAACAGTTATAAAATTTTCACTCATATCTTGGAAAAGTCATCAGGATTGGTTTGTACCTCTTGTTAACCAGCTCTGCCCCCTCTGACTCCTAAAACTGGGCTGCTGCACTCGATGCTCTTCGTGATTACATTCACTATAGGAAGCAGATCATTCCAACTCCTCTTCTCTCTGACTCTGCTGCTAAAAATAGGCAAGCCCTGTGTTCACCTTAACTCACACACACACACACACACACACACACACACACACAGAGTGAGACGCATACTGACGGCTACACTGGAGAATTGAGTGCAGTCGTGTGGAGAGGGTGGAGAAGGGGTGGAGGGAAGCATATTTTGAGATATTAACAGAGAAGAGGTAAAAAAAACAGGATGGATGTGATGGAGAGAGATGGGATAAGTAAGGAGATGAAGACTGGAGAGAACTCTACAGAGCTCTGAGGGGCAAAGAGAGAAAAAAGGTCTCAAATATTTGCAGGAGAAAAGGAAGGATCAAAAAAAAGAAGCAGCTCAAATGTCTGTGCTGGTGAAGGTGGGGACGAGGGGCTCTCTGATATCCTTCCTTCCTACTCAGGGAACTCGCCTCCCACGCTCGCAGCAGTGAGCCCTGCGACTTTCAAAGAAGTCATTAATAATGTATTCAAAAGCTCACTTCAAGCCATTGTAAACATGGCGTGTAAGGTGCCGTCGAGATGTAGTAAGCGGGCCCGCATGAGACGCCAAAATAAAGTCAGAGAATAAAAAACATGCCCCTGAAAATAACCTCAATCTGAACAGTTCTGGTGCAAATCCCTCATTTTCAGAGGTTTAATTAGCCTAAGCAGGTTAGTCTCATTAGCATAACGCCTTAAATGGTCTCAAATGAAGCTTTCTGACAGCCCTGAGAAGCATTTCCATAGCAACATAATACAGGCGCAGTGAAGGTTCAACAGAGCAGGAAATGTGACACAAATGAGCGAAATAAAGGTTGTCACATCTTGCCTGACCTCGCTCAGGAAAAATGCTGTTATATTTGGTGAATTGTGAGTGTTTTTACAGGGAAGAATGAGGGCAAGGCTCATGAATGACACACCTGACCTCAAAGGCCTTCTCCATCTTTGCACATTAAAGGCAGGCATGCAGGACTGGATACGATGCATCATTATTTGAAGGTTATTATGCCAATAGATAGACCTTTAATTACAAATTGTAATTAGTTTTTTGTCACTCATGAAAAAAAATTCCACATGATTAATGTTTGTTCAGGTTAATGAAAATGCTCTCTTTAACAGAGTGTTTGGATACAAAAGGACTCATACGCTGCTTCATTTCTTAAATAACTTTGTCAGAAGTGATACAGTGAAGTTCACTCTGGAGAGAAATTACATTCAGTCTCTTTTAATCTCTCACAGACATGTCTGCTATGATACTCTGTAATGAATTGCATTAAGCAGTCTAATATATTCCTCGATCAGATCTCTGAGTTGTGTTTGGAGTCAGGACAGACAAAGAGTCTGACTGAAACTTCACGATCAGCATTAAAAAACACAATATCCCAGCAGCCTTATCAGAACAAACAGAGCAAACTGAGCTCATTAAAGCCTCTTTGATAGGTACACTCTGACGTTTGGAGCTCTGCATCAGACTGAAGAGAAGTGACTGAATGGAGGTTGTGCTCATATGATACTGAGACACTGAATCTGCAGCTCCTCAGGAAGCAAACATTCACCAGCCGGTCATTTAAAAGTCTGCTAACGCAGCGAGTGCAAACAGGCAATGACAAAGCCTATTAGCATTTCTGTGAAATTAGAGACTGAGGGAGTGGGAACAATGCCAGTGCATTAACAAAAAAAGGAATTAAAAAGGGGAAAGTTTCCCCTGAAAAGCAACGTGCATCCTGTGACGCAACAAAATAAGCTGATCTTCTGCTTCTCTGGATGAATTCAAAAAGGGCCACGTTTCACTTCCTGTTGTTATGAATTAAGCCACGTGCCGCTAAAGAGTTGATGTTTTCTTGTGTGTCGATCTCTCTTACCTCTCGGCAGAAGCTGACGATATTTTCCCAGAGCTCCTTTGCCTCCCCTTCATCGTTTCTCCGACGAGCCTCCACGTGCATGCTCTCCCTCCTCTTCAGAGGCTTCACCACCTTCTTCAGAGTGAGGTACTGCTGCGGCGTGTGGCATGCCGCACAGTTCTTGGCCTTGATGTCGTTGATCAGTGTGCATGCCGGGCAGCTCCACTGTACCACTTTCTCCTGAAGACTGGACGAGGCAGACGAGGAGGAACTGGCAGATGCAATAGCAGACGATGAAGAGGGGTAACCGCGGGCCTGTTTCCGTGTTTTATGACCCGTGGAGGATGATGAGGAGGAAGGTGTGCAGGAGCAGGATGCAATGCCAGGCCCCACAGAGAGGCCACAGTGTGTACAGCAGCGAGGCAGTGGAGCCTGCTGCTCCTGGAAGCCATGCAGTTTGGAAGAACCGCAGGCAGAGCACTTGGGTGCACCGGTGGGGTTACGCAGCGTGCACTTGGAGCAGGCCCAGGTGCTAAAGTCCGGACTGGAAGGGCTGGCCGGGGTGAATCGTACCGTCTCACAGCCAACAAGGTCAATGAGGTCAGCACCAGCCCGTGATGATCGGCAGGCCTCACATTTCGACAAGCTGCCTGAATTGGGCAACGAGCAGCTCGGGCACTTCCAGGTGGGAGCGGCTGAGGAGGAAACGGGGAGAAGGGGGTTCAGAGGATGGTGCTGAGAGTCCTCCTCCTCTAGGATACTGAGGCGTTTGCTGGGGTATGAGGGCTCCTGGGGCTGTGCGTGTTTGGGCTTGGCTGGCCGCTGTGGGCCGGGCTGGGGGGGCGCGCTGGCTAAAGGGGAGGTGGGACTGGGGGTGTTGGTCCCAGGGTTTGGTGGCCTCCCAGGAGGAGGCACCTCTCTCCTGCTGCGGGGCACTGGGTTGTTTTGAAGTGAGGAGGAGAATGACGTAAAAGGTGAGGACAGCTGCTGTGAGGGGGCGTGGGGGGGCTCTTGAGGATCACAGGGAGGTGCTGGGGGAGAATCATCTGTCAGGTCTATGAGAAGTGGGGCAGTCCCTGCTGTGTGGACAGGAAACCCCACTACAGGCGTACGCACCTCCGGCACCACAAGCGCCTCAGGAGGGATTTTAGGCAGAGACAGTTTTCTGGGTCCTCCACAGGCCGAGCATGACAGCGCCACAGGGGTGTTGTGGAGTGTGCAGCGAGGGCAGGCCCACCCAGAGTGATGCACCTCCAGTCCATACACCTCGCCGTTACTCTCGGAGCGCCGCAGCACCTCTTCCTTCGCAGGATGCTCCAGCAGAACCGTCGGGGTGACAGAAGGCGTTGGGGGTTCAGAGGGAGCGGGTGGAAGGCCGTTGGCAGTGGCAGCGATGGTGGTCGTGGGGGGTGTGTGGGTGGCAGGAGAAGGTCCAAAGCCGCAGACAGAGCAGGCTCCAGAACCTTGTGGGTTGTTGAGCGTGCAGCGGGGACACGCCCAGCGGTGCTCTTCGGTGCTGCTAAGCCGCAGGATCTGGTTGAGGTCCGGTTTCTGGCGCGGCGCCTCACAGATAGAGCAGCGAGGAGCGGCGCCGGCGTTCAGGAAGGTGCAGCGTCCACATGACCACTCACTGCCTCTCACCGCTGCTGCCATGGAGCCCGGAGAGTGAGAGTGGCTGCAAAACAGGAAAAAAAACAATCAGTCAAAACAAATTCAGGAGCAGAATGAGTGAGTAATGCATTCTGTCACAGAACAGAGTTTTCATAACTATAAAACAGGAATACTTTGCAGGCCAGTCTTCAATCTTTGGAGCTATTTCAGGCTGAAACTGTACAAAAGCAGGAAGACAGTCAGAGAATAAGGGAAAAGCGAGAGAATCCATATTAAGTGGATTGTAGCGACTCGTATCAGCCGGAGGCCTTGTGCTAACTGTCATGATGGATTTGTATTGAAAGCGTAAGAGAAAGTAGATTGGATCCTCTTTTTGACACTACTTTTCTTTATTCGAGATAACATTTTACTGGATACAAAGTGAGGGGATATTGCTACCATGTAACAGTTTTCATTTTATTGATAGACTCTCAGGTTTGAACAGATAACTGATGCATGTGGGTTAGCAATAACATTTTCACCAACAGCTTAGCCTGTGTTTTAGCATTTAGTTCATGTTTTAGCCTTTAGAGGGTGCTCTATCACTCTCCTGTTTAGCTTTCTTCTGCTCTTCTGTCCCTTTTCTGTCAGACAATTCAGCCCCTGTTACCAATGTTACTACAAAGTAAATCCAAGAAATCATATTCAGCAGAAAAAAACATCTCTCCTCTCACTGCTAAATTCCGTCAGCTAGTATGATGTCACAGAGACTGCGACTTGCCATAAATCAATTCAGTCCAGTCTGATCCTATCAGGAAGCAAGGCATTAGCATTTAGGAATAACCTATTCTAACGCTGATAATCTTTTTTTAAATTGGGGATTATGATCAGGCATATATCTTGATATCAGACTTTTTTTTAGACAGTCTTCACAGTATTTTTAACTCAGGGTGACTATCTGAAGGAAAGGGGGACAGTGGAAACAACGCAGACTGCATGAGGGGGAGAGACAGACAGAATTAGGAGGGAAAAATAGAGGGCGAGAGGGAAAGATTAGCCAGTGCAGGGGAAAAATCAAATCTCCCTCCTGGGGGCTCTCAGGGCAGTAAATCCATACACAATGGCCACATGATTAGAGCCAGGAAGACAGCACACGGAGAGGAGGAGCTAGAAAGGAGGGGAGGAGGAGAGAAGGATGCTTTTTGGATTCTTGAGTCTTCCTGACTGAGTTATGAGAATGGAAACACACACAGGGGATCTCTTTGACTTCATCTTTGCACTTCTTTACCCTTTTACGCACTGAATGCTAATGCAGGGCAGGCAGGGGCAACTTAAGGTCACGCTAATCCCACGCTCAAATGAGTTTCCGAATGAATTTCAATTACATGAGAGTATTCATTCTGGCAGTGCTCATAATTTCAGTATATTTTACTTCAAAACAATCTGTTCAGAGCCACTCAAAGCACGAGCATCAACGGCGCAGAAGAAAATGTGAGCAAAGGGGCAGTAATGAAGTCAAGAGTATCAATTCACAAATACAAGGAGCCGTGCATCTGATCCATCGTGTCAGGCTGCTCGGCTGATTCCCGCCTCCTCCACATAATAACAACCTAAAAGCAGTCCATAGCTGCGGATTGACTTGTCCAATCCATCCTGTGCGCTTGCAGTTTAATCAATCAGGCATACTGAATGTGGGTTTATGCTGGCCTTTGGGTGGTTGGGTGGAGGGGACCTGCACAGCTGGATATCAAGATGGGGGGTGGGGGGGTGGGTGGGGGTTCCTTTGCTGCTGCTGTCTGGACAAGCCAATAAATGTCGCTGTCACTCAAGTTACTCATGTGTGAACGACAACAGTGGGGAGGTAACAGGGAATTGCAGGGTAGTGGTGGGTGAGGTGCAAAGAGCTGGAATATCAAAAATGTAGCAAACAAAATGAGTGCAGAGAAAGTGGATGCTGTCACATTCATGATACATTCCAGTTTTCGAGAGTGAAACAAAATGCTGTAGTGACAAAAGGTATTAAATGGAAGAATTGGTTTGCGGGCATTTGTAAAAATAATTTTAGTCCCTGTGGATTTTCCTAGGCAGCACAAATTATCCTTTGCTGCTTTTACGGTATAATATCAGAGAGTCCATGTGACGTTTTCATGCCACTCATGAAGTATAGAGGAGTGCTGTAAGGGTGCCTGCTGGTTGGCTGATCTACTCCCAGCATGTGTTCCGCCCGGCTAATTTCCCTTAGTTCAACTCCATTAAATCCTTTCAAAGCAGGCATGTCCTCAGACGCAAGGGACACCTCTTACATACAGACAGGCTCACTATTCTCTCCCTCTCTCCAGCTATTCTCCCTGAGGTGAGGAGAATTTCAGCAATGAGCGACGCTAATGCGTCTCTTTGGGTATCTGTGTGCACTCGCCTTCGGGTGTGCTGGCATGCAGCTATATTTGCTTGTGGACCTTTGCATCGTTGCTTGTTTTGTTGTCCAAATACATTGGTGCCATAGTTTGTGTGTGACCTCAGAGTCTCACAGGGGAATGAATGTATGGAAGTGGAAGTCACAGTGCTTCATGTCAAGAGCTATTAGTGCTGCATTTATTCTCCTGGGCTCAAGACAGATCTTTAATGTGTGAAGCAAAGATAGAGCTGATGGAAGTAACAACAAACAAAACACATCCAAACACTGAGAAATGAGTACTGAGTTCTTAGTGTTGTTTATTCTTTTATCTGACAGTAATATCTGCCATGTATCCCAGGTAGATATAAATTATGAACAATGTTTTTGAAGTTTAAGTCAGCAAAGAGGAATTTATAAAGGCACACTTTATTGTTTCTAAAATACTCTTTAATGTGCAGTAAACATCTTCACATCAATTCCCACACAACCTGTGCAGTGTCTCAATACCAAAACATCCCCGAAATCATATGTGACTGAATTCTGTGTTCGTCCCATGCTAACCTTGCTAGCACATGTTAACAGTGTGCTCCGCTCTCCGAACATTGGCCAAACCCAACAACAATAAGGACATCACAACAAGTTGACAAGTTCTTCCCCTCGGCCTTTTTTGACAGCTGTCAGACCTCTTTCATCTCCAGCAGGGGACAAAGTCATGATGTCAGCTACATGGAGACGTTGTCAAAACGATTGATTTGGTTCATGAAGGAGAACAGGGGTTGGAAATATATTGTAATCTCATTGTGTTTCTGTCTGCAGCAGCTTTTCATCACAGTGATGAGGCTCATTAAGAAATGTTCAAACCCATCCTGATCATTTGAGGCCTGACTTGTGGTATTTCACATCTCCAAGATATAGAATGGGGGGTGGAAGCCTCTTTCCATATCCATCCAACTTCAACGCCCTCTACCCAAAACCAGTAGCGAAGCTGTTTTCCTCGCCATTGCTGCAAAGTCATTACTCAAGGTGAATTTATGTTCAGTTAATCCAAATAACATCTGGAATAAAGTGATAGTTTGAGTTTAATATGTTCTGTGACGGAGCTCGTAACTCAAATTATTTGTATAAAAATCAATCTCCCCCATTGAAGTGAATTGAGATTGGGGATGCACTGAATATCTGTCCACCGGAAATTTTCATCCAAAAATTGCATTTGTGAGCTAAGACATATCTCACTGAAAAAACACAGCTGCAACGGAATATTGTGATGACGCTAGCAAAACTGCAGCCAGCATGCAGGCTGTGATGAGAAAGCGTCATTGTAAACATAACATTTTGTGAAGAAGATAGATAACATATAACCATCTGGTCTGTTGAATAAAAGACAAAGATATAAGCCTATTCTATAAGAGAAACGACCCTGAATTACTTGTGCTGATCACTACAATGGTTGGGAAAACACTGCAATGGTACCAATATTGGGCAACATAATTCCTATCAGTATTTTGGTTTTTGGGCCATGGATTTACATTTTGGTACATCCCTAATTGAGATGTCATCAATCCATGCCAGACCCCAAAGATCACCACAATTGTTTTTGGTTCATGATTTTGAATAAGAAATTATGTCCTAATTCAAAACTTATGCAGGTCTTTTTAAAAAAAAAAAATACAAAAACAAAAACAACAACAACAACAAAAAAACCCATCAACTGAGCTCTGCTCCTTTCCCCCTTTGAAAATATTTTTAAAACAAGTTAGGCAAGTGTGATCAAATAGTCTCAAAGTTTAGCTACCTGCTTAAATTGAACACGAGACATGAGATGCTGAACAGATGTCAGAGCGCTCGCTGTGTCAGCCATGGGGTATTTGAAGCTGGCTCATGACCTGAATTTTAGCTCTTAACTCAAGCAAAGGAAAAAAAAAAGCTGAGAGACGGCTTCTATCTTGAAAAACTGGTTAGTTGGGACACTACAGTCAAGTTACCACTTTACCGTCTGAAAGCTTTTGTAATAAAAAGTAATATGGGATATTTGTTCTTATCTTTTTTTGGGTAAGTGGAGGGGGGCAACTGCATTTGTAAATACCATTTCCTTTTTTACACTGAACTTGTTCTATACAATCTACATCAGATGAATAGGAACAGTCATGGCCCTGCTTTTCTCTGGGAAAACACTTTGTGAGTACATCATACGCTGAGTCCATATTTCTCTGTATGTACAGTACAAGCCTGCAGCACACGATGAACCATTACAGCCTGTGATCCCTGGACCCTACTTAAAAGGATGCTTTTCCTGTACATGCTCCACTCACTCACAAGAGAGTGTACAAACACACTCACACACACACACAAGCGCACACGCACACACCTTTTGTCCTTGGCCCCTGTGTTCAGTGGAGCTGCTCTAAAAGTGCCCACTTCAGCTCCTCAGTGTCGCAGACCTGGGCGGCTGGCCAATGGCTCACAGCGGAGAGGGAGAGAGAGAGAGTGAAGGAGAGAGAGGGACAGAGAATCCTCACTTCTATAAAACCCATCCTCTTGCAATAAGGTCCTCATTGCAGTCTGCCGCTCATAAAGTACCTGCTTCTAGTCTAAACTCACTGAAGTAAGACTGTCAATGACCCCTGACCAATTTTTCGATGCTTCAGTGAGTGTAAGACAATCAAAGAGCACTTCAAAAGACTATTACAGGGAGCTCTGCGACTCTCAGTAAAACAAGTAAACCAGTAAAATTATTGTGATAGCAGGGATGTGTTACATTAATGGTAACAACTGAGATTTTAGCTAGGAACTCTACAGGCAGTAAAGACAAAAGTAGCTATCAGAAACAGAGATAATACACACTACCAGCTCGAGTTGATGGTGTGTCGGCCACCAATGCTCGACTCCCTGGTTCTACTCCACCTACTGAACTCGGTAGTGAGACACAGTGAGCTAAGTCTGGCCAGCTTCTCCCGGCCTCGCTGTGAGACATTTGGCCTTTGTGTGGCGGTCATTAGCACTGCCTTTCCAAGGTTGGCCCCCAGCCCAGGGCCTGGGGGGAAAATGTGCTACAAAATGTGGCCATTTGGAGGCAGGGTTCATCTCATTTATATGAGATACAACTTTAACTTAGCATGAGAAAAGCTGTCTTTTCTGATAAAATTTGTATTTAATTCTTTGTGTGAAATCCATATTCTAAAAAATGCCTCAACTCTGCCAACTTATTCTCATCCAATTAAACCAAATGTTTCTGCTACACAAATGCTTTAAACATGGCTGCCAGTGAAAGAGCACTCAGGATATAACACTGTGGCATAAACTGAAACCCTGCATCAACATTCAAATAGTAAACTGGCAGGCTAATGCATTAATCCTGACATCAGAGTAAGCTGAAAGACTGAATGACTCAGTCAGCACTTCACAGATATTATATAACACATGGCCTATCTGTCACTCTGCTTACAGCAAGTGTCACACAGGGTTTCCATGACAGGTCCTATCCTGACTTGGTGCTTTCTTAGCAAACTTAGCAAAAACCAGGGTTCCTGAAAGCCTGCACTGTCCACATTAAACTAACCAAGGGGGAATTCCTGCTCTGTGCAAACTGTTTACTCTGTATGCTCTGAACGTGTGACACCTAATAACAACGGAAGAACAACTACATATCACTTCCAGGGTTGTTATCTTGTGTGTACATGCCATGTATATCTTACAGTAACACACCCAGTGAACATCTCTGGCAGACAAGAGACAGACTCCCAGCTGTAAGGGTGTAGCCTGTGCACATAGCAGCGTAGTGACAGCAGCATGCATTTGTGCCGTAACTGATCAGCTGTGAGCTAAAGCAGAGTAGTCACTATGCCGAATAACTTCTAATAGGACAATTTGTAACAGATGGGGGCTATGAGGCTATCAACGTGTAAAAACATATGCAGCATAATGTGCAGGCAACCTCAATGTTTTGGTTTTTGTGCCATCTACGACCATGGCATGCCCTTACACTTTGCCCCCATTAGCTTAGCCTTGCTGTGGTCACGCAGATCAAGCGGGCAAGTCCTATCTACTCATTTATATCTATGACAGCTGATACTAGACCCAGCATTGCAAATCTATAGTGTTTGGTTGATACTGCATAACTATTTATAATATTGTGAAGAAAAGTACATTTAAGATAGCTGCTGAAGTTGTATTCATTTTGTCAATCCAATGACAGATAATTCATCAGCCATCAAACTTCAACAACTTAGAAATTAAAAAAGTCAGCCAATTCACATTTTGAGGTTTCTAAGACTGCAAGACCATGTAGGTTTATTATTAGAATTGATCAACATGGCGATCAATAATGCCTAAAATCTGGTAACATGCCTCTTTGATGGTCATATCTTAGAGATACTGTCCTTACTCCTTCTCTTACAGGTTTCTCTTTGAGCTTCTATGGAGTTGCTTTCCTTGAATCATGACTTATAAACCTCTGAAACTCGTTCCCACTATAGTTAGTCCAACACTTTATGTGGTTATAATGCATTTCATTAGTTAATTGTTGTCACAGAGCCTTTCTTTTTTAATGGAGGTCATTTTCTTCGCAAATTCGACCTTCTTGATATCCAGCGTTGCTTCAGCAATAACCTGTAATTACTATTAGGCTGTGCTAGGCTGAAACTCTTGTTAAACTGACTGTGTGGAACTCCCTTTGCGAGGGAGGCTCCAGCTGAACCCCTCATAGAAACACACAAACACACAAACACACGCACACATAAAGTGAGTCACTCCTGTGATAAATATTTACAAGCTGAGTTTGTGTGAGAACAGGGGCACAGATACCAGAGCTTATAAAATGTTTATGCTAGACAAATGTCTGGGTTACTGCGCACTTGATGATGAGCCTGTTTAATAGCTGTGACCTGGGATGTGACAGGGATGGAGGCAGTGATTTCATAACTATGGGCTACAAGGACGTTATCACGGCTTTAAGTGTTCGCATTTTTGATTTTCATGTGTTTCATTCATCCGCACAAACATCTCTGGCAGATAGCACGATGATGCCAGCTGAGCAGTGATTCTAGCTGAACAGAGCAGAACGTGCTATTAAAAAATGACAACTATCAGAGGCCAATACGCCCTTGGATCACAGAGGCAGTGATAAAAAGAATTATGAGTGTTGAAACATACGGCTGAATCTGAACACACCCAAAAAACTTCAGATGTGGGATTAGATCAGCGCTGTCACACATTCTTCAACACACTCGAGGAACTCAAATGGGAATTCATTTCACCCTCTCGGTAATGAATGCAGCCTGTGTGCAGCAGTTACACAGCGGGAAGGTTTATCACCTCATTGTTTGGATCTTTCTTGCTTGCTGGGCCACTTAGAAGTAAATCCCCCCCAGTGAGCAGTCCTCCCACCTTTCAAAGGAGCTGATGAGTCAGGGTCAGAGACCTGTGGGGGAATATTTGCAAGAGCCGCCTCTACCTGGCTGCCAGGTAATATGTTGTGGCATGATGATGACTCATTACTCAACCGGGGCAGCTCTGCAGACTTAATTCATTACAGCAAACATTGTGGAGCGGTGCCAGGGGTGGCTACTTATCCAAGGTTAGTATCTGAAGCCAAGAGTTTAGCTGCAGATAAAGAGTTTCTGCTGCGACATGCTGAGACTTGATGACGTGAGACGAGGGATTGGTGACAGTGGAGCCTCCGTCACTGAGGAGGAACAACAAGATACTCAAGGAAAGCTTTGAGCAGGGATCTCTTTAATAGGAAGCAACTGAACATCATGAAGCTGAAGGCTTTATAACACATTACAGTGTGGTACAAAAGGTCTTTGAAAAGGTTCCCCGAGGCCAAGACAGTCCTTCAGTAAGCATCACTGAGGTCATGCACTGAGAGCAATTTATTAAACTTAACAAATACTCCCTTATTTTGAAAGTAGAGTGCAACAAGTTGGGTGTGATAAAGTGGAAACAAAGGTTATGTTGTGTAACTGTTCTGTCGGTAATTGCACACTCAAAAACTTCTTGAGAACTTGGGTCTTGTTTTGCTTTGCAGGGCACAAAGCTCAATAATATCTCTGTTGCTGCTGTAGTTATGTAAGCCTGACCCAAGGCTTCATAACACAGAATCATGACCAAGACAACATGTGAAGTAACACTTTACAAGTACAGGTTAAGAAAGATTAAAAGTACAGTAGGAATGTTAAGTGTGGCTTCTGACCTCTAAGCTGCGCCCTTCATGAATATTTTACAGCTGGCGCTTATTTTTGATGGGTGAATCTGTCAACAGCTTTGGACATTTGAATTTTTAAAAAGGGGAAACTGTCTGCCCGGGTTTCTGTGGACATCAGTCGCGTGGTGTTAAAGCCATAGCAAGCAGGAAGCTGCCAGGAAAGCTCCGGAAAAAGGGAGGAAGAAGAGGAAGACGTGTCAGGGGTAGGGTGCTGCTGTCGCTGTGCTTTAGCAGAGTTCCTTTGGCCTGAAGGGCAGCAGCTCTGCTGACGCAGCACTGTCTTCAGCCGGAGGGGAACTTCTCAGACAGGCACCAGGAGGAGTTTTGGTTCCTTTTTCAATGCACAAACTAACCACTTCTAAAGGTCATCAAGGCTCTTTGATTCACAGCTTCCATCAGACATCACCAAATAAGAACATAAACTATCAGCGGGTGGGAAGCTCCTCTGTGTGAGAGACACTGCCAGGTTACCATGTGGGGTCTTATCGAAGGCCCAGTGAATTAGGTTACTGAACATATGCTACAGATTTCCATGGCAACAAGAGTAGGGGAATCTGGTATCATGTCATTGCAGTGCCAACAGGCAAGCTTTTTTTCTTTGTCTTGCAGCATCAGTGCTGTTGTTTCCAGAAAAAAGCCTCTCTGTGAGACAAACCCTGACTACGAGCCAAGGCTGCTCCGGAGGCTCGGGGACTGTCCTGACGCCGCTCTTGTCTTCACCAGACAAGGGCCGCAGCCAGGGTGGATGTGCTGAAATGATTCAGACATGAACACAGCCAGTGGCCGCACTGGTCAAATCCAAGTGGACCCTTTTTAATCCAATTAAAGAGAGGAGGGCTGGTGGAATGGAGCAGCAATAAACACCGTCATCCATCATGCTGGAGCAGCAGAGAAGCTGAGACCGACTCTGGAGGGAGGAAACAGTCACTTTAAAGAGGATCCGGCTCCAAAAGCCAAGTGCAACTATGTAGCTGGAATCAAATGAAGCACAGACACGTTGTTCGCTTTAACAACACGCGCTCTGGGATGAAACTGCACTGTGCTGCTGGAGAAGATGATCTTTCTCTCCACTGCCTGTGCTGTTGTTCTTCTAGTCAAGGTGCTTTCACAAACACATCCCAAAGTCAATGGGTCACAGCTCGACGGAATCAAATTGAAATCACCCAAGGACAACACTGTTCATGAAGGAAAAGGAAAACAATGGAAAGCAAATGTTTTATGGGATGATATAGTGCAGAATAAAGTGTTTGGGTTGAGCTGGGTTAGTGGTGTTCTGTTGTTTCTACATTTCATGCTCTGTCACAGCTCAGCAAAGCTTGCCTAACATTGTTAGGCTCACACAGCGGTGCTTCTATGTGCCGAAAACTGAGTGTGTGTGTGCGTGAGGGGAAAGGGTTGGGGGTAGATAAGAGGGCAAGTGCTACTGCAGTGTTTCCAAAGCAGCTATTGTCAGAAAATGTGGGGCTGAAGAGGATGCGTATCTCATATCTTGGTTTAGATTGTCGATTCTGTCAGACTCTGTCTTTCATTTCCTGAGAATTTGACACCTGTGATGCAGCTCTAGTGAAAACATCTGTTCACAATATAAATCAGCACTGTCTACATATCAGTCAGTGTCTAAATCAAGTGTCCAGTGTCATGTGTTATGGGTTTCCACTTTCCAACGTCATGTTTTCATTGAAAGACAAATGAAAACATCATCTATTTGTCTTATTTTTTCCCTTATCTGGGTCTTCAAATTTTTCATGGGCTTTTCTGTGGCTATGACCTTCACAACAACCTGGTTGAGGAAACTTTGTCAGAATAAATCTTAAACGTATTACCAAGGCTGTTAAATACTTTGTTCTGCTTGGTCAAAACTCTGAAATTCAGAGACAAAGTCATGAAAAGAAAGAAGCTATATAAATATTCCTGCAGAAGTCCTATTCACCAAAGGAAAATGTTCAGTTTGATCTGAATTATACCAAGAGATTCAACTTAATCAGAATTGCAAAGGAGCTAATCTCTTGTCATGGGAGAGTTACCAACCACTAAATCAGAGGAAGAACCCTCTGTCATGAATTTTTGAATCAATAAAATCATATTTGAATTTTTTTGAGTCAGGGTGTTTCTGTAATTTGTTGAAAGCTTTGGTAATATGCAGGGTTGTTAACAGTGAATGAATGGTAATGCAAATTAGAATCCCATTAAAGTGAGGCAAGGCTCTTTTCGTTCAGGGTCACTTCGTATTGGGATTCTAATGTGAATAACCACCCACTCATTATAAATGCCACTTAAAGCAAAGGTCTTCAGCAGGTTGGTCTGTGGCCCCTAGGAAGGCTGTAGCATTTTTGGTTGATCAGGCAATTTTTTTATACTTTCAAAGATTTGATATAAAGTTTGTGTATGCATGGCAGTGGCACTAATAAGCCATAACTTGTGTTCCCACCTTTATGTTTAAAATATAAATGCCAGTCTAAAAACTTCTATGCTTGATTTTCATACGATTAATTGACAGACAGTGTTGATATTGGCAGCATTGGTATACGCTATCTCAATGTTCACCATGTCCTATATAGACACACAGATTCAGTGGTAGAATCAGTGGTAGAAAGTGGTAGCAGTTGTGCATAAAAACAAATTGAGTGTGTGATGCTGAGCCGCCCTGACAGTACAACCTATTCTTGATTTTTACTCATGCATGGATCTGTGGTTCAGCATGGGTTAAAGTCAGCTCTGTGTATATTTCTGAAGTCTTTGTGGAGTTATCACTGGAAGCCATGACAGCCTTGACTGTTAAATGTAGAGCAACTGCAAGGGAAGCATTGACAGGAATCAAGAAAGATGAAAGCCCGACTGGAGACCGATGCTGAATAAATAATGACATCCATTGTGGGGAAATGTGATCGCACTCTCTGAAAATCAATAACTAACAACCGGACCATGATGCCCTGAGTGACTCAGCAACTACTTCAGTATACTACATGCAGTCAATATCAACCGCCTTGTTCTTGTTCTGGGAGACATGACCCAAAAAGAGCTGAAGGAAAACTGGAAACACTTCTGAACAAGTTTGTGTGCGGGTGGTTGAGGAGATCATCTTTTGGAAGAGAGTCAGTGAGAACTGCTGGATGAGCGGCAAACATTCAAACTGAGCTTCTTACACACCGCTGACAGGCCTTTCACTGTGTTGACAGTGATTCAGAAAGCACTAACTGGAACAATAGATTATTGCAGCACACGCTTTCTTGTAGATACAGTAACTGAATATATTTTGGGCTTGCAGTCAATGCTGACAAAAATGTGTGTATGAATAGCACTGCTTTTCTACAAATAGTTTCAGTGCTAGAAGTAATCCTCCCTCAATTACTCAGCGGCTGCTTGCTCAATGAGAAGTTTGTTCCTCGAAAAACTATGAATAGGTATTTGACACTGAAAACCCCTTTCATACACCAGGACTAAGGAGCTTTTATTTCTGACTGTACCGTTCTGTGGGGTTTGGTAAAGAAGTAAAACCAAAGTGTAGTCAATGCTAGAAAAAAGTACTCAAAGCCCATGAAACACCATGGAAGAGCCTGTAATTACAGCTGTGTACTTCAACAGAAACCTGTAATGGCTTAAACTTTTGCCAGTGATTGCCATATCAATTCTATCACAAACTCTGATCAGGGCTTAATGGCAGGATGACCTCGCCAAAACAAGCCGCCTTGTTTCTTGGTTTCCACAGGCTACGTGTCGATTTAGCTCTGTGTCCCCTTGTCCATCAACACCAACTGGTGAGTTTCTGGATGCAGCATGTAGCCAGACAGCTGGAGCCACAAGGCCAAGATTTTTCAACGCTAATCTCCAGATCAATAATTTTCCCTTTTCAACAAAGAGCCGTCCTGCACTCATGTTGTCTCTCTTGACCTCTGAAAACCTCTTACCTGTTTACTCCAGGCCTGACTCCCCTCATCATGAGTTTTCACTATGACAGACCAAACATATCAAGTGGAACTAGAAGTATTGCATTTAATAGCAACGAACTGCCAATATGGAAGAAGCGGAACAACTCCTGTTTTGATCATTCCCAGTATCAAAGACAAAACAGACTCAAAAGCTGTTTTTTGGCAGGAGAGACAGCATCACTGCAAAACTCATCCTCTAATTACCCTTGGGCCGTTATTTTTACTGGGTTCACAGAGGTCTGAGCAGTCTGTCTGTCCAAGCAATTTACTCAGCACTGCATAAATCATGGCACATACTGTACAGCTATGCGAGACGGAACCAACAGGGTGGGATTTTTTTGCCTTACAAATCCGGCTTAGCCAGATTTTGGGTGCATGATAGAGAAACATCAAAATGCAGGCTCTGATTAGATAAGCTTTGATGAAACAGGGGATTTGATCCATCGCTGTGAGGTTATTGAATCTTTAGCGAGCGTTTCAAATCGTCTGAGAAAAGGAAAGCAGTAAATTTCTCAAATCAACAACACTGATGAACACTTCACAACCAAGTGCGCATCAAACACAAGAGGCTTAATTTAATGCCAGTTGGTGCACTCAAAGCTTCAAATGAAAGCAGTGCCGTGTAATACAACTCTACGGCTCCCTCCTCTAACGACTCCCCAAAGAACAGGCCAAGCCGGGTCGGGCCAGCCTGCCGCCGCTGCTCTGTGCTCTGAGTGCAGCCAGCTGGTAAAAGCGTTGGCACTCATGTTGGTAGACAGAGTCGACTCTTACCTGCGCTCTCGGTGAGGCAGAGGGTGCTGCTGCTGACGCGTGATGAAGGTGGTGCCCCACACCGGGCTGCTGTGGCTGTTCCTGAGCCAGCCCACAGGGGGTGATGACGGATACGGGGTGCTGCGGAAGCCATGATCGGACTCCGTCTCTGCGGCGAGAGACGAGGCTGAGCTCCCCATCACCACAGCGATAAGGACTTAATCTCTTGGTTAGAGGGGGTGTGTTTGTTTTGGTTCTCCCAGGGCTGCAGGACTTGACAGGGAATCCACAGTTCTATTCAAGGAAACAAACTTGGAAACACTGAATACAGGGCTTGTTTGGATGACAAGTCCCTTTTTATCGCATGTATGTTCCTGTTGGCATCTCTCTGCTACAAATCCAAAAAGTTCTCCCCTGCAAGAGATCTGAGGGTGCTACAGAGACAGAGAATCAAAGTTAAGGGTACTCAAGGAACGAGCATAACTTGCAGGTGGCCTGATTTGCAGATCAGGGTAAATATCCCACAGTGCATGAGGGAAGCGGTTTGGAAATCAAACAGTAATTGGACACATGGAGCTCTGTTTCCAATCCAGCTGTGTGTCTCAGGGAAGGGAAAATACTATTTTCTCACAGAAAAGGTTCGTGATTCTCTCCCCGGTACACTTCAAACTTGTAACACTCTCCCCCATGTCTTGCGTAGTGCCACTCATAATTCCTCCCACATTCCTTGTGACACATCTCCCAAGTCTGTGCAGTCTCATGCCTGCTGCCTCCTTCCTTTACTCAGAGTACACCTCCAGAGAACACTTGGTTCAAGGTGTGGAGTAAAAACACACAAAAAGCATCCAAGAAATGGCAAAAACATCATGATCCATGTAGACAGCTGATCCTAATGAATGGTAGTGTAGACAGATTTTACTTGAATATACAAAATATATCCAGTGAGTTATTTACAATGTGGCAACTGGAGGGAATCAATGCATTGCATTTCCTGGGAAGGGTGTTGGCAAAACTACAAGCACGCTAATATCCAAAGTCTCATCTTTCAGTCTGAGTAACAGCTGCTGTGGAAGTTTAGCACTGAAACAGCCCAGCTGCACTTCTCCCACTGGACAAAACTCATGTGTAAAAGGTCTACACAGAGTATAGACCACCTCTGCTCCCCTTTGGTAACGAAAAACTTACTTTTTCAGACTGTAATGCGAAGTTAACCGGATAAGTGGAGGTCGGGGTTTGTGCTCTTTAAACTTAAGCTGCCACAGCTGCAAGTTCTGCGTAATATCCGAGAAAACACCCCGGAGGAATGCTCTTTTCTGGCTGCAGTGCTGGAGATGGTCCGAGGCAGCTGAATGTGTGTGTGAGGCCGGTCAGCCCAGTTCATCAACTTGCTTGCTGGGGTTTCTGTAGACTCGCTGGCCTGTCATAGCAAGTCCCTGCTGGTGAGGCAGCTGAGGGAGACGGGAGGATATGGAGCCACATTTACATGCATGTTGACGAGTATCGACCGCTTGTACAACCCCGAGGCAAAAGCCAAATGAGGGAGATATTCCGTAGTTTTGTTGTAGCTTTCATTTACATAAAGTGATAATTAAAAATATAGCGCAGATATCGCGTGGAGCTTTAATGTCCAGTTCCCAGCGAACGTTACACGATACTTCCTCACTAATAACATCACCGCATGTGTTGTCTTTTAATTAAAGCCTTTTGAGGGCACAACAAAGCTGAAAATATGATGTGTTCGGTTCCTCATAGCTTTTAAAGAGGCCAGGGGGAGACTCGTGCACCAAGAAGCACGCGAGCAGCTGAGAAACGTCAAAATATCCCAGAAGGAGCTGCGCTTAACAGCAAATATCACCATCCTCCGCTCGGTCCATCCCAGCCCAGCCTGTGATCATCTCAGATTTCCACAGCTGTAGATGCTGGAGCCTTGTTGTTCTCATGTTAAGACACATCCCCGATCCGGTCCCGTTGTCGCGTGCTCACTGTACAAACCGGTCCATCCCGGAATTCCTCCATTTAACGACCCCACTCAGGTCCCATTATGTGGCATTATGCTCCCATTCTCTCTTGCTCTTCTATGTTTTCCACGGGATTTATTTCTCCCTCACTGATAGCGTGAGCGCAGTGCACGGGGATGCAATCTCCTCCCGAACAGAGGATTACTGGAGTGTCAGCATGGCGCATGCGCACTGGGCCCCGGTGAGCAGAGGGATACTGGAGAGGGAGGCTGCGTTCAAGAGGTTTAAATTTTTGCCTCTGTAGAGCTTTTTTCTCATTGATATAAAAGGGAAACCAGAGAAGAGACAAGTAACGGATATCAGAGTCAACAAGTTGAGGCGTGTGCATGAGAGGGAATTACTTGGCAATGACACACCTATACAGCCAATTATCTCAATATTTCAATCTCTTTTTAATGAGCTTTTCAAAATGAGGGAAAGAAAATACTATATTAAGCAGCTTTAATGGTCAATGCCAGAGAAGAGACTGGATGGTCAACGAGAGTGACTGCAACACTCATCATTGCTCAACTGTCTCTCCACATTACTGAGATAAGCCTTCAAACTTTCCCCTCTCCTCTCCCTTCCACTCCACATCACTTTGCTGACCCCTTTTCTGATCTCTCAGTCTCCTTCTCTCTGAGCCAACAGTGTTAAACAAAAGAGCATAGGACTGACCATAACATGAAAACACTCATATTTTCCATGCATGCCTTGAGAGCAGTGTGTGAAGACCGTTAAGAAGCTCATCAGACTCGCTATACAGAAAGGGTTCAGGGTGTGTTCTTAACACATAGCTCAGAGCAGGGCTCCTGTTGTTGTCCTCTTGTTTTGTTAAACGAGTTGAAACCATGTAGTTAGTTTGGAGCCAAGACTTAAACTGGTTGGACCAGGGAAGTTGACTCTGCAGCCTTGATACAGAACGCAACGTAGATGTGGAGTTAGCCTTTTGAGAAACCCCAAGTACCAGGAAGTAGCCTCATAAAGAAAGCTTTCTGCAAACACAGCTTAACAAACTTACTATTGAGAGTCAGACAAGTTGAAAGCAGTTGAGGAGATATATTATTCTAAGAGTGAATGGTGTTTTAACATAGCACACAAAATAAAGCCAGGAGAACTACCTGGAACCTGGATAATACCTGCTAACTGTTGATCTGAACCTTTTTAAAGCATAAACTAGACAATGGAGTTTATAACACATGCATATTCACATGGACCCATTCATCTTCCTCATCGTCCTAAATGCACCATACATCATTTTTGTTCATTTGGATGCATGGTTTGAAATTTGCAGTCCTCAGTGCAAACATGCCAAATATTGGATTGCAAGATTTACCATGTAAGTAAACAGCTTTCATAGTTTATTCAAACAAGTGCAATAAGCAGACAAACCACAGCTGAAGCCAGAGGACTGCAACTCTTTGTTAAAGGTGCACCTGTCCAAGTGCCACCTGTCCCTCTGCGAGTCAGCACCCAGAGAGAGATTCAGCAGCTGACAGAGTCGGAGCCAAAGAGCTTTGGAGGGAGCGAGATTAGATTTCATTTCTATTCTCTAGGGACACTGAGGAGGAAGAAGGGAAAGGGAGGAAGTGAGCTGATTTCACGGTACATTGTTAGCTGTCATTTCTACACCGTCCAAGAAATGTCCTGACTCAAACAAACCTTGTTTTTCCTCTACGGTGGATCAGCTCAAGCTGAGCACGAATGATGCTGCAAGTCTGAAGCTCATGGTCAATAAAATAGTGTACAGATTTTGATCTGCATGTTCAAGTTATGGTGATTTCACAGTTTGCACATAAATAAGACAAGCTCAGGCCTGGGGTGTCTTGTCTTATCATCCACCTGCTGAATAGAGAGCAAGTGAGTGTGTCTGCAGCAGTGTGTCTGAGAACAGGTTTATCTAACCCATGTTGCTCTTTGACCTAGAGGACTCCCTGAAAATAGATGGAGCAGGAAATATGTCCGTGTTGTCATTCTATTCAAACAGCATAGTTCAATGAGAGGGTCAGAATAAAAGCAACTCAAGAGCTTTTCGGTGAAACCACGATTAAATACAAGACCTCGTCACATAATCAATCTATTTGTGGACAGACTTAAAGCCCGTGAGCCCTGTCACCAACACTAACATTAGCTATAGAGCCCAGCCAAAATGAAACTCTCAACAATCCCATTGAGACAGCGCGAGACGAGAACGCCGGGACCTTGTAAACAAAGACACTCTTATTCATTGCTCTGATCGACGTTACTGTTGCTACCCCACGGATGTGTACTTCAAGAAGTCCTCTCACACGTCGGTGATTCTTACCTCAAGTAGATTCAAAGGGAGATATTCCTGTTTTTCTGCCGCCTCTGTGTTAACTTTTCGTAGCCATCGAGACGATAAGTTCCTCCTGGGTTGTACTTTAGCCTCCGTAACCTATCCAGGCTTTAGCCTCTTGCTCTCCGCCGCCGCATGTCTCCTACATTTGTGGCAAAAGCATACGAGTTTATTTCCACTCTGTGGGTATTAATGTGACTGATGCGATCGCGTACGTTTACCTCAAACAGCCCAGGAAGGAAGGGGAATCTCCAAGGAGCAAATAGAAAGCGTACGTACGCAAAAAGCGTACGAGCCCTATTTCACATAACACAAGCGCAAGTTAACGTACGTAAAGCGCGTTTGGGAATGGAAGGGTAGAAAACTCAATTTCCCAGGTTCACCTCGGACATTTTCACCCAAGAATATCCGGGTACGGATGTCGCCATCTCTGAGAGACAACAATAACAGAAAAATACATTAATGAGACTTTACCCAAAAATATTTTTCTAAACTCTTAAATTTTATCTTCACTCAAGCTTTATTTCACATTAATCTCAATTGTAGTGAGCTATTTTTTCAGTTCAAATCTCAATAGATTTCTCTTTCGCGTCCTACAGACCAACACCTGATAATGACACTCTAGCGCCATCTAGTGGCAATGAATTAAGATCCTGATTTTAATCACATATATCGATCATTTGTTGTACAGACTCTAAATGGAAGGATAAAAAGGGTTTAATCTAGAGGAATCCACAAATAGGAATACACACAGAGCTCTGGTATACTCATTCACTATTTCATAGCCTTTATTTAAAACAGGTTTTGTTTTTTTAAAATCTACAAGTGTTTCTGTAGTTGTGCAGAGGAAGTATCTTGACATCTTGAAACTTCTCAGTTCAAAGTGACATAGAATTAGTTGCTCCAATAATAAATCCTCCAAGCTTAGTTTGTGAATGACCTGAAAAGATGATTGTTTCTTCAGGTACAAATGAAGGCACTAACAGAAGAAAACATGAACTCTTCCCAAACAGCTAATGAGAGAAACAGCTAATCAGAGCTTCAAATAAAATAAACCAGACCATTAGAGTTAAAGAGGTCAAGTGGGAATTTTAGGTTGGATTAATTTTTGCACCCCTGTGTAAACACCAGACCATCAGTCACCTTGCTGATCTTACTCTGTATGCATACAAAGTGTTTTCAATATCAGTAATTTTCTTTGTAAGGGTCACTCAGGCACTGATATAACTTTTAGTTGGTTTCATAACCAGATAAAAACTCCTCACAGGAGCTGTATAAATTCTAAATGAGATGTATTTTTATGGGTACTTTTTGTGGATGCAAATCACTCAAATGCCATTATTTTTCCCCAAGATATACGTTATGTATTTGGTATTTTCAATGCAATGTTGTTGTTTTTTTTTTTTGGTTTTTTTTTGTGTTTTTCGTTTTTTTTAGGATACCAGCATAATCTTAATTCCATTCACTTGATGCCTTACAGAAAAAGAATTGTCTGCACTTCACCTACATCTTTGCTCTTATTAGCTGACACCTCTAATGATGAAGGCTGAAAGCACACAAGAAGGCCATCAGTGTTACATTTACTGCAAGACTCAAGCTTTAGCAGGTTTTGTAGACCCAATGTAGCCCAATGGTCTCACATTTCTTAAAAGCCACGAGTGAAATTTAAATTTCAGCAGGACAAAAGGGTAGCATGTGAAACTCCTAGTGAGTCTGGATTATCGTTAATGCTGGTGTCACCCGGATTGTTGGAACCAGGGAAGTTCAAAGGATTAGGCTTGGGTATCAACATGCTTGGTACAGTTGGATAATGAGATAGCCTGGCAAAACCTAAAAACCTATTATTGTCTTATTAAGATAATTGTACTGTGTGCAATCAATCAGCAGAATAAGCTTGGACTGTGTTTTCACCACTGGGGACAGCACAATGCTTTAAACCACAATGAGAAAATAGAACATCAAAAAGGGGAAATAGTGGGTTCCTTGTTAGAGAAATCTTTAAGAAAATAAATAAATAAAGAAGACATAGAATCAAATTGCACAAACATTGTTTGACTATTGCCACATGTCACAACACTGTAATCCTCCAACGTTTCCACAGTGGATCAGAGACATGTTGACGACTTTAGCACTGATCACTATTTGGATGAATAGTCTTTAGTGACAATATCTATATCTGAAACAACATTTCTGCCTCCATGCTTACATTCTTTTTAAAAACAAAATTGACCTATCAGCCACATTTAGAGACGCTGCCCATATAATTTTTGGGTGTCCACCTATTTTAGTAAAAACAACTTTTTTTTTAATTTTTTTTTTTTTTTTTTTAATCTTCGGTCAATGTGTACTTTTACTCAGGCCTTTTCTTTTTCTGTGTGTACAAGTGTGATGGTGAATGTATGTCTTTGATGCAACTGAGGCCTGTCAAAAGATGAATTTCTGTCACTTTCTTTCTGTCAGACAATAAACTTCTTCTATTCTATTCTATTTTAATTTGTGACTTTTCATCTTCTGAATGTAACTTTCAATGGCTTCGTTTTTACTTGCCTTTTGATTTAAAATTTTTATTTCTTACCTTGACTTTGAATCCATACTTGTGTGGTTTATTTTGTAATTTAGACTAATTAAACCTACTTATTTAGAACTTTTAATCCACAATTATGTATTTATATCTCTTAAATTTGATATTCTGTCCATACTTGTGACTTTTTTATCTTCTAATTTTGACTTTTTATCTCCTATGGGGTTTTAACTCCTAACTATGTCTTTTTTATCTCTCTATTTTCACATTTAATCCATACTTTTGACTTTCTATTGGACTCATAAGGCCAATAACGAAACCCCCTGTACAGAGACCAAGTTTGAGCATTGTACCGATTGGTTCTTGACTATACCAAATAGCAAGGAGGAATAAAAAAAATCACACCAGACAAAAGCTCAGGTCTCAGGAGGTTAACATTGACCATTTTTTCTCAATGTTACTGTGGGTGGAAGTTGATGCCATCACTATGTGAAGTGTATTCCCTAAAACAACTTCGTTCAAATAATAAATAAAGTGTAGGAGCTTAAACATCAGTTCAAACCCCTGAGAAACAGTTTGCCATGTGTTTAAGAGGCACAGACAATAAATCTGGTGGATTAAAGTGATTTATCTTCATGGCTGAGTGAGTGAGGCGGAGCAAAGCATCCTCTGATAGGAGCAGACAGAGAAGTTGGGAATGAGCCTGGGCGGAGAAAGTCACCGCTGGACGGTTCCTCACATACCGTGTAATACTTCTGTTGTCTTTGTTTGTTATCAACAAACTTATTAAAAAAGTTAGATGGCAACGTCAGAAGTGTTTCGTTTCAGGAAAGCGAAACAAAGTTAAGGAGCTACCTTGTGCGTGCGTTAACTTCGACACGGTACAGCACGAGACACAGGAAAGCTGGATTTCTTTATTTCAAGGTGAGTTTAAACAACACTTTTCTTCTAGTTTGTAAACACGTGCACTTGTTGTAAAGAGAATAGAAAGCTAACCGTGTTAACTTTTATTCCGTGTTGTGTTGAAAAAGCCAACTTTCGCACACTTCACTCAGCACTTGTATTGTTTTCAGCTGCTAGTGTCGGTGCATACACACTGTTGTCATGACAATACTAGGGGAACCCAGCGCGAGGCACGTTGGGAGACAAAAGACACCAGCTTCAGTGTTGAGTCTGCTCTAACAAACAAAAAGAAACTCCTCTCAGAGTTTACTCAAAGTATGAAACAGCTCTGATAGTGCTCTGGTATTCTCTCTTACTCTTCTGCGTGAATATTTGAAAGCCAGGCATGCAGCTTTATTGTCATAGTGTCCTGTGTGAGTGGAAAGAGGAGCACGTTAAGACTGGGGTCAGAAGGATATGTGCAAACTGTTGGACTAAGGTGTGTCCTGTGTTTATATGAGACAAGTTGTGACCCTGTCAGCCAGGAAAGGGATGCTTTTAGTCAGCTCTTTGCTGTTTTACAGCCAGCACACATGTGGAAATGACCAGCTTCCACAATAGAGAGTGAACACCACAATTGTCTTCTGGGAAAAGGAAAAAGATGTGTGTGTAGGTGGGTCAATGAGTGGGGGTGCAGGCTTGCACTAAGGACAAAAATGTGTCATTGTGATTTTGTGTGAAGCTGACAGGAAGGTGGGATCAGGGTCACTTTGCATGGTCATGGACTCATGTGAGGACATGAGGGGGCGAAAGGGTAGAGGGAAGTGAGGGGTTTATTTATGCCACAAGTACTACAGATGTTACTCTCACCAAATCACATGAAGTCAGGCAGCTGCTTGCATGAGTGCAGTGAATGTCAAGTGGGATAAGCTCTCCTGTCTAGTGACTCATGATTATACCTGTTTGCAATCCTATGAGAGGAAAGTTTCACAACTTCAGATGCTAAAAGAAGGCAGTCTCATGGAACAATGTCGTACTTTTTATTTAGCGCAATGCAAGAGAAATATCTTGAATATTCTGACATCACCAATCCTGACTGCTGCTTAGTAAACAAGAGATGGCCAAAACTAGGGATGAGTATTGGTAAGATTTTGTTAATACCAATCCCCTCATCAATTCTGCTTATCATTTGGATTTTTTATCTAGTTCCTGAACAATGCTGCCTGTAAATTTTCTGTGTTCACAGTGTAGCCTTTCAGGTTTTCTGTAAACAACATTTTGTTTATTATTGAAGTAAATCAATATGAATTTGGTCAGTGAATCTGGATATTTCTGGAAGTAAACAAATAAAAGTATAGTACAGAAAAGTATAGTCAATTTAAATAAATAAGAATAAGTAAAATCAAATGTCATGTGATGTCGATGTATTGTGTTATGTTTTATTGACTGAAGTAGGCCATCTTAGTTTTCAGTATATCTAGTTCATTCAGAGTAGCCAAAGTTATATCGATGTATCTAACCACTAGCATAGCAATGCAGTTTCCTTTATACATAAGCATTGAGCCAGCACAACGTTTTCTATATTGTTTTTTTTGGTACATTAAGAGTTGAATAACACATTGGATGTAAAAAATCCTGAAAAAGAGTTTTCTTGAAAAACTGTGAACTCTTCGTTAGATAACAGATAACAACTGTTCTTTACTCTTCTTCATTTTTTCAATGTACTGTCGAAGTATCAGCAGATACTCAGAATCAAAATGACTTGGACGAAAAAACTGATCAGGAAATCCCCAACCATAACACACCATACATGAACCACAGAAAAGCCAGGGACATCAAAAATTTGAAACATTTGAGTTAAGAATTTGAAAAATACACACTGCAGTTGCCTAAGCTGTTATTATTTTGCTTGGTTTAGCAAAGAGCCAAAAGACTCAGTTTATAATGACATAAACATAGAGTAGTTGAAATTCTGGAGCTGCAAGGTGGGAAAGTTGGAATATTTTGGAGAAAAATACCGTCAGGATGAGCTTTTTTAGCAGAAACATTTGGAATTCATCACATCAAATACTGACTTTCATTTCCATGGCTTTTGCACATCATGAAGACCTGTGTAGGTATGAATAAAGAAATGATCCCAAGGCCCTAAGCATGTACTAAAAAAGTAAGTACAGTTAATATTGGGAGCATGAAGTCATAGCTGCAAATGGTTCTGGGGATGCTCAGTTCAGATTAAAAAACATAAGTTAATGTGATCTTTTCTGTTAAAGCCTGCAATAGTATGCACAAAAACCACAGCTATAAATCTAGAGGCAGAACCGCTTCCAGGCTCATGAATTACTCATTTAATGGCGCTAAACACAGCAAGTAACATATAACTGCATCGATAATTTGTCCTGCCAGTGATCTATGTCAGCCCCTCAGTTCTCCTTGTGTGTCAGGACATGCAGCTGCTTCTTCACAGTCTGGCTTCCACCCTCAGGGCTTCCCAGCACATTGACAAATACACACACACTCATTCAAACAGTAATGCACATGGGGCAACAAGCCTACATCAAAGATACATCTGTTTCATATGCATGTTTGATGGGACAGGCAGGCAGCGGCTGGCCACCGCTCCGAGTTACAGCACGGATTAGTATGCATGACTGGGTGGAGGAGAAGTGCTGGAAGTGAAGGAGAGAGGGAGGTGGATACAGTACAGATACATTAAGAGAGATGAAACATAAGAGTCATCTCGTTCTGTTTTATTGATGCAATTTGGACTAAAGAGATGCTTTGAAACCAGGTGGCCAGAGAGGAAGAGATTTGCAAGTTTCTAATGACTGAAGTAAATCCACTGCAGATGCTAAATGTACAAATATCTAGATAGAACTGCATCAGATCATAGCAGTGAGACATTAATGAGTTAACATCTTTCCTCAGCTGTGCAGCTGTCTGTTGTTTGATGTATTGTCTGCCTTCAGCTCTGAGCAGCTGGTAAGCCCTATTGTCTGGTTGTCAATCTTTTGCCCAAACTCTGCCTCTCAAGAAATTCGACAAGCAAATTTTTCCTATTCTATTGGCAGATTTTCCTGGCTTGTTACATTAATTTTTGTCTTTGAATAACTTGAAATAAGACATTTTTCTGGACTTGTCAGTTGAATGTAGCTCATATCAAGAATTATAAGACAATTTTTTAATTAAAGATAAGACATAATGACTGGCCTAGATTTCAGTTTTTGCAGTGTAGGCAGCATAACTAGAGCAACAAACCCCAAAATCAGTGAAACAATAACTTCAGCACAAGTCGATTTGTCTAAAATAAGAATGAAACCTATTTAATGCGTAGCCTTATTAACATAATATCTATATCCTGCTCTGGTGTCTCAGTAAATTCCCTCTTGCAGCACAAAGCACATCAGACAAAATGTGCAAGCATGACCTTGCAGCACAATGCAGCACACACTGTCAATGTCCCTCGTTTCAAGCCATAGCCAGGATTTTCCTATCAACAGAGAGCAGAGGATTGGCTGCTTGACAATTTTGTGATTTGGCACGGGGAGATCCACGCAGCCGTGATTTAAATGGAGCTCACCTTCCAAAGCACTCAGCCCTTTGGATCAAGAGAGTGTCGCCCCGTCGTTTCAACTCTACAGCACGCGTTTCCGCTCACACCAGATGTTCAGCTTAATTAGCATGCAGGCTGGAGGCGAGAGAAGTGTCACCACCTGTACTCAGTTTACCCAGGTGTCCCAGTGCTGCATAATTGAGCCACATAAAAATGAATAATATTAATTAAATTCATGGTGTGTTTCCTTCAGAGTGAAATAGGCCGGTGATATTGTGCTTATATACTGAAGGGTTTGTGGGAAATGATTCATTCCGGTAGGTTGGATGTCCTCTGAAGTAAATGCACATTGTGTTGAATGCACTCAAGCAGTGTGAGGAAGAAGATGCTTATCAAGCAATTTTATACTGTATATCCACACTCATCCAATCAAATCACTTGATCAGATTATGAGTCATTTCTGGATAGAGCTGTACAATTGATCGTTTCAGTATCATCATCTCAATTTGGGAATGTGCAATATGCAAGTATATGATATATTGCCAAAGATTTGAGCCTATCAGTGAAGTTTCTGTAGCCTGTCAGCCAATCACATCACTAAAAAATCTAGATGAGCATCCCTTTATATGTTGTACCACATTACATGCACCACTTTGCGCAGTTGGAGCACCTTCTCAGTGCTCTGTCATCTCACCTGCTGTTATCAGGGTCAGGCAGAGTGATGTGCTACGTGAGTGGTCAAGTGACTGAGAGAGAGAGAGAGAGAGAGCAGTGAATGTGAGTGGAGCATAGTAAGGATTTAGACAACCTGATAGTTCACCTATAGTTAAAATCACAGAAGATGCTTTTTTCGACACTTTCAGGGTTAAAGGCAGCGGCCTCCAGATCTGTGCTTTGTTCAACTCTGTCTTCAGTCAGAAGAGACTGTGTTTTTGAGATCTAAGTTTCAATCTTTTTATCACCCATCATATTGTTTATTTCACATCCTCCTTTCCACCCATGCTGTATCATTTCACAAGCTGCAATAAAACTTGAAACAGTTATAGTTTAATGTCCAAGTGAACTGTAGCCTAAAGTTTGCTTTCCTTGCTGCTGAACTCGCCCTTTTTCTCTTTGACCATCTTCATCTACATTGTGCTTGTGCTGGAAATGTCTTTAAACACTACTTTTCATTCATTCACGTCTCTGGAAAAACATTAAGCCTATAAAGCCTATAAAAAGGCAAAAGGCATTAGGAAGACGAATTCCGTGGCTGTAGTGCACAGGCTGCGGCAGCACTGCATGTTAACCGATTGAATGAATATCACTGTGTTATTATTTGTTTGCAGAGGAAAACTTAGATGACGAAACCTCTCTGTAGGAGTGTGCTTTTAAAAATTCTGACCTGATGTAAGAAGAAACACTTGCATGACATATTAAAGATCAATATCAGTAATTAACAGATATCAAGATGATCAAGACTCTTAGCAAACACAAGTAGTGTTCACTGATGTAGAGAGAGACAGAGGCAATTAGGTGAGAGTCTGTTATCATCATTTCAGGGAGAGTCAGGGAAAATTCAGTGAACAGAGTGAAGCAGTAAACTTTTGAAAAATATATCAACTTATATTGCTGGAAATAAAAATATCACAATATTTTTTTCCAATATGGTGCAGCCCTGTTTTAGGATGTTACTAATGCAATATTTTAACATGTACTGTACCTGTGGTAGTTCAACAGCTTTACTTGTGAAGATGATGTGTGATAGAAACAGTCACCACACTTATTTGCTTTCCAGCTCTTGAAATTCTTCATCTGTTTACATAGAGGGACAAAATCCTGCTAAGTCATTACAAATGAATACAGGAAAGTCCGAAACAGCAGAGACACCAGGGCTACCTCTGTCTCCATCATAAATCACACAGTACGAAGACGACTTTGAAACTCAACACCTCGAGATGTGAGAGGCCCACAGAGGCCCTTAAAGAGACAGAGAGAAGGGTGACGGATATAGAGAACAGACAAAGGCTTGTTTTCAGAAACATCAATAACACCTCCTCTCATAATATGTGTCGACTTTGAAGAGTGAATGAAAGCCGGAATATCCCATCTGCTTTTTCATTATTTATCTCCTTTTTCCCATAGCACCAGGTGTGTGCTAACTCCTGATAACACATGTGAATCTGTGTTTGTTCCCAGGTGAAACACAGGAGTCACACTGTAAGGACCAGAAACCCAAACCTGGGGTGTAGCCTGAGCCCCGGGGTGCTGTAATGGAGCAGCTCATAGAGTAAGTGAGATCAGACCTCTGTTTGTGTTACTTGACGGACAGCTTCACAGAGTTTGTTAACGTTTTTATTGTGTTTATAAAATGCACTTCCTGTCTCTATTTGGGGGTTTCCTGGAACTGTTGTTGCCTGCAGGAGCAGCATGTCAGCCATAAATGTGAGCAGATTGCTTATTACTTGAGCCCTCTGGGTCTGCGGAGTACTGTAAAGCAGACTTGCAGTAATTCAAACTTAATACATTTCACATCAAGGCCATTCATTTTATGAAAGCCATTTCACAAGAAGAACCTTTTAAAGGCACCTACTTAACATTCCAGGCAAAGAGGGTTACAGTGTTTTCTTTTGAGTGGAAGCATGAAGATTACACTGACTTCCTCTCTGTTTAAAAAACAGCATCTTGACAGAAACTGAAAATAAGCTTATTTCTTTACGGACAGCTCTTTTTGGAGCTGGTGACATCTGATCAGATGCTATGCTTCTGTTGTCTCCCTCTCTTTTTTTGTCAAACAAGTTCTGTTGTGATTTGAACACAAGAGGACTTTAAAAAGTTCTAGTTTGTGGATTTAATGGACAGTTTCTGCAAAGTATGGGTCAGACAGGGCACGTAAGCAGCCCAGAATCATGAATACACTTCTGTAGCAGTAAAAGATGGAACTTCTGGGAGGCACACAAGTACATAAGCAGATTTACTGGGACACAGCCGCCAACGTTTGTACACTTTGTCTGTCTTTAAAGGAGTGATTACGCAAGGAGATGAAAAAAGTTCTGGGAATGACGCCACAGGGGAGTGATAACCAAACTGTTTGTATGAAGGCGAGGAGCTGATTAATCTGACCAGACAGTCAGTCAATCTTTGTAAGGGAGCGTCTATGATGGGTGCTGCAAGACACTGTTGATACAGTCTGACACAGTTTCTACTTTTGATCTATTAGTGCCTGACAGATATATCTGTTTGCTGTTTCTCTGTGATATCACAGGTTCATCTGTTGGCATTTCGACATTTCGACACATTTGAAACCCCAGGAGAACAGCTTGGGGGAGACTTAGAAATGGTTTGATGATAGTGATTTTCCATAAGGTCAATGTCTGACTTTAGTTTATAACACTCTCAGTCTCACCTCATGTGTGGCATCTTAGCTTTGCAAACTGTCGTCCATTGTATGACTATAAATATATTCACATTATACATTTTAGTTGCATATTGTATTTATATAGTAGTATAGTCGCATTTATAGTAGTATATATCTACTAATTTTAGGTAACATCTAGGATATAGGAAGTGGGAGAGTGTACTGGCTAACTAAGGGAAGGTCTGGTTGTAGCTTTTAGCCACAGCTCTGCATTCACCGTCTACTGTTGTACCGTTCCCTCCAGACTTTTCTTCTGTTTTCTCTATTTCCTCTCCTCTCTATCCTGTTAAAACTGGAGTTGTAGAGAGAGGTAGATTATCTTGCTTGTTCCCCAAAAGTGCACCACGATTTTGTTGGTATTGCAGGCAGGGGTGCCCCAATACAACCGTTTTACTTCCAAGGAGGCATATGAAATCAATGTTGCAGCCTTGAGTATTGGCTGACACTGATATTGATCTGATATGATATTAGCATGACTGGTGCGATGTTCGTCTCTATCTGTAGATCTTCAAGGCCTAAATAATGCTTGGGGAACATTTGGGATTAAGTTAATAATAAGTTACATGTGTTAAACTTTCTAAGTTCTGTGCCACCACGGGCAACTTGTGTTCAACAAATTTTGCACTCAGCTGTCTTTTTCTGGCTTTAATGAAAAATACTGCTGCACGACCGACATCCTTGATACTATCCCTTGTTCCATTTAATGAAGTTGGCAAACAGCTTTTTGTTGTGTTATAATTATATAAAAAGTGATACAACCAGGAACCACTTTGAATAGTGACATACATATTTTTTAATATTCAAGGTAAGAAAATGAATAAAATAGCTTTTCCTCTTTTCATTTTTTAAACATTAATGAATATTCAATTGTTTAAAAACAGGACCCTTCCTGAAATGAGCAATCAAACTGTCAAGCTACCAAGCGACCCAGCTCTTCCTCTGTCTTCCTGTCTCCACTCGTTATTGTGTCATTGTTCCTTTAAACCATATTGCCGTCAATCCCTGTATACCACAGTAGCTTCCCTTGTAAATGTATCTCTTCTCTTTTCCGTCAGTGCTGCTGTGGCTGAGCAGACTCTGATAACCATTTCTTGTATCTCCCTTGCTTTCCCCAAACTTTCCTCCCCTCTCCTCCTCACATTCTGCAGATAGAGGCAGAAACAGGACTGTTATTGTATAAGCTGTGAGTCTATCTTTGTCTGTGAGTGTGTGCTCACGTCTGACGGAGCGTTCAGGTATGTGTGTGTGTGAATCACAGCCTCATCACTTGTCACTTCATTAGACCTTTCTCTCAGCCGAGCAAGTGGATGTAAAAATGTATAATTCATAGCTCTGACTGTGCTCAGGAAGGGATACGTGCCTACATGCGTCTCCACCCACTCGCTACACCTCAACCTGTCAAGTGAAACCGCTCGTTTACAGTATATTAGTGATTGTTGAATCACCCTCCTTGTTAACCGTCGCCCCCCTGGCCTTTCTGCCAACGTCACAGGCTTTCTCTTAATGACGAGCTTTTGCCACAGCAACCTGCTGCCACTTCAAACTGGGACTGACAGGAGCCCCTGACTTACGCAACACCTCTTTGCTCTCCGACCTGTGACTCACCGGTGAGTCATCTCCTGGAGTGAAGGGCTTCACATGCACCCCATGCCTGTGCACAGTGCACTCACACACACACATATACACACACACTCACACACACACATGCACACACCTTCACTCATTAACTCAGGTGTGAGTGTTAATAATGCAGAGTGTATGTTTTTTAATGTCTCTCTCAAAGGAGTCATCCTTTCTCCAAAGAAGGATTTTATAATAACCCACATTTCTTCAGTGGAGTTAATCTTACTCAGATAAAGAGCAAAAAGCAGAGCTGATAATTGTGTGACACTCAGTGCATTCAAATGACTTCTGTGTTGACGCAGCTTGAATAAGATAAGGCCAAGCATAATGATGAAGACACCTCTGATATCTGGGCTAAATTGGAGTCAGAGAAGTCCATGTTCAGCCACTAGAGGGAGACACTACCATTTGTTTCGGCGGAAACACCAGTGCAGCTGACTGACTACTTCAGATGGAGACAGTGAATATTTATTATGTCTTCACTCATAAATCATCTACGTTTATTCCCCACTCCTTAGTTTGATAAAGATGGTTGTATTGCGACATTATAAAGTTGTTCTCTC
This sequence comes from Thalassoma bifasciatum, assembly GCA_008086565.1. Taxonomy (NCBI): domain Eukaryota; kingdom Metazoa; phylum Chordata; class Actinopteri; order Labriformes; family Labridae; genus Thalassoma; species Thalassoma bifasciatum. The sequence goes on from RPOG01000021.1 coordinate 702,017, forward strand.
CACAACAGCTCCTGCTGGAGTTTTGACGTTTTAAGACATCTTTGTCCCCTTCATACAGCTTGGAAGTAGGTGAAGTTGTCCCAGAATCCTCTGCTTTGCCCAAATACATAGAGCTTTTGGGAAAGTTTCCAGCTAGAGAGAATAGAGCCAAAATTGGATGCTGCTTGCATATTTAAACATCTCCATCCAATCATACACCCTCATTGTTTTTTGCCATTTATCATATTTATCATGTCAAAAAAGGGCAAAGGCAAAAAACAGACAATTTGAGTGTCAGACACTTTATTCTAACCATTCTGGTTAAAGTTTCAGGTTAAAATTTGTGATGGAGATTCAAATATTGAAAATAAAACCCTAAATTTTTCATTTGTGATGGTAAATGTATGAATAATCTGTGTGAGATTCACATTCTCACACGATGAAATATTTATCTGCATTTTATGCAAGGTTAAATTGTTGCTCCAGTGTAGATGTAGGACATTCCCCTAGATGACAAACAGAATTAGAAGTCTTTCTACTGCTCTGAATTTTGTCAGATAAACACCAAATACCAACAGACATTGTCTCTGCCTGATTGAACCAACATGACTTCAGACATGAACGTGGTATAACATAGACACACGTTACATAAGGTAACTAAATCTGATTTTAACCAATATGTACTTTTTACCAATAAACTTCAACTGTTTTGTCATTTGAGTCACCAGTTGAGGAGCTGAAAGTTTTGATGGCTCTGTTTTGGATTTGTTTTACGGTTGCATCCTGAAACTTGTGTAAACTGAGCAGACCTTCAGTGCATAATTCATGTTCCTGTTGGACACTGAAAGTGTCATCATGGTCAAGCTGTCAGGGACAGATGCTGGGCTGGATTTTATGAGGTGACTGATGGCTGAGTCCTGCTGTGTGTTGGGGTTGGTTGGGGTCATTCTGTTCTGGATGCTGCTGCAGCAGTTTGTAACATCAAGACTGACATTTTGTCAATTAGATGCAAAATGAGGCCAACTCAGGACAAAAAGGGAAGAGACAACAGTGTGCAGCTGTGTTTGGAAGCTGATATTATCACATCAGTTTCACTCTTAAGAACAGTGGTGTGTACAGACTGTTGATGGGCAGGGGTGAAAATGAAAAAAAAAAAAAGCAGATACAGCATGTTCTTGCCACGGAAGAGGGCCAACCAGAGGTGAACTTCGTCAGCCTGTTTGCCACCCAAGAGGGCGAGTTCACCTCGTTTCAACCAGACAAAAGGCTCTGGCACAAGCTGGCACTTTGGCATATGTTTTGGCTCCCAAGGAGGCACTTAACTATTATTTTTGTTCCACAAGAGAGCACTTTAGCATGCGTTTTGGCTCCCAAGCAGGCACTTAATTGTGTAGGTTTTTTTTGCCTGGCAGTTTATCATGTTTCAACCAGCCAAAGGGACAGTTTTGCATGTTTTGCCAACCAGCTGGCACATTAGCCCACAATTCGTCACCTAAGAGGGCACTTTAGTGCATGTTGTTGCCATAATTTAATGAGCCAAGGAGACAGTTTGGTTTAGTTTTGGTGTATTTTTCTAACAATGGGACTTGAACGCACACCACTGCTCTCGAGGCATGTGCTGTTTGGAAACAGTGGTCCAAGAATAAGTAGATAAACAAACCAACAAACAAACAAACACAATTCAGAATCTTTGTTTAAGTGACTGTTAGAAGAATCCATATGAAGTAGATCGCAGCAACTCCTTTTCTTTGTTCAGATTAACTTTTCACCGCATACAACACAATGTGGTCATGTATTATCAACAGCTACAACAGCACTGTTGTTTAAAATGTGACAAAAAGCAAACTTTCTAGGTTTTTACCGTAGTTTAGTAGCCAACTACATTTCTTCTTCTTCTTCTCTATCACTCACTTGTTTAGCTTTCCTCTGCTCTTCTGTTCCTTTTCTGTCAGACAGTCCAGCTCCTGTGTCCACTATCACCACGAAATATCACAGAAATTGTTTTCAGCCAAGAAAAAGATAGCTCTCTCTTCTTACTGCTAAACTTTGTTAGCTGGTGTGGTGTTGTTATTGAGACTTGTCGTAAATTAGTCGGGTCCAGTCTGACCTGATCGAGGAGTTCAAAATATAGCATTTAGAAATAACCTATTTTGGCACTGATAATCTCAGTTTAAATTGATATTATGATTGGACATTTATCCAGAGATAAGATTGTTTTTAGGATCACTTAGAAAGTCCTCAGTCCCTTTCAGGACTTTTACTGAAGTCCAGGTGAAAAGAATCTGATCAGAGTGTCCAGAATTACACCTATCAAAAGAAGACAAAGAAGCAAAGAAAAACACCCATTGGGATGATTTTTATCAGCATGTGCACACTACTTACCGGCCCCTGATTCTGGGTTTATTCTGACTTTAATTTTGTAGGTCCAGAGTAGATGGAGTCACAACATCTGTTTTCATAGGCAGTCAGAGGTAGTCAGACTTGTGCAGTGCTTGTCCTAATGAAAACTTAGGATGTTTGCTTGTTAATCTCCATTCTGATGAGCTGTGAAAACACTTCCTGTCACAGTGAGCTGCTTGCTGCTCCTGAAGGGATCTAATTGGTCATTTGGGGCTGAGCTGTCACACTGAGAGGAAGTCAGGCTGACGTTTACATTGAGTCTTTATACTGTGGCACTTTATGTGGACGGTTGTTGTGCCTAAGTGCAGATGACAACCAGGGCTATGTGGTGTTTTTTGTTCGTTTTGTTCATCATTGGGTCAAAGGTTGACTTTCGAGGTGCATCACTGTGTCTAAAAGAAACAGTATTCCTGTGCCAATCTTGTAAACGTGGCAGGAACTTCTGACAGGAAGAAAACCAGTATCTGTTTCTCTTGAACATAGGATCACTCAGCAGTTAAACACATTTTAGTGAGATTGATGCTTTTTGCTCTATATACTTTTCCTATCCAGATAAGGGGATGAAGAGCAGAGGTGGGATGTTTTTAAGTCACTCCTCAAAATGGAGCTGCACTAGCTTCTGTGTGAAATTTCAGCCTTCAATTCCTGTTTTTCTTTTTCTTTCAGGTAATGCAGCCATTCTAACGTAATGATGTGCAAATAACCATCCTGTCCCCTGCCCCTCCTCTCTTGTTCTGAGGGAAACACTGATGAATGTACTCCACAACTTGAATGACTGTCTGAGGCAAAGAGCCATGAGATGATAAATCTGGTTTAAAGATGATTCATAGATGCTTCAGCCCTGAGGGCCTCGATGACTCAGACACTCTAACTTTTCTACCTATATTCTAATATTGACGGCACTGGTGACATACATGCCTAACAATACCTCCTGACTTCTCATCTTATTAGAGAGTTCTAGTGTTCAATGGAAATTTCATTCATGAAGTAGCCACTTCCTGCTGGTTTTTCAAATCACAGGTGGAGGATCAGCTTAGCCTGAGGACGCTGACATCATGGTATGATTTGTGAGCTTTCTCTGGTGTGTTTATTTATTAGAACTATGTCACAGTTTGGTCTGTGAGAAGTCTGTTTATTGATGCCTGAGGCATAATGATAACAGCTCAGGTAGGCTGCTGCATGCATGTGGGGTTTAGATGACAGATTGTCGCTGCCACAGGGACTGGCTGTGTGTGTGTGTGTGTGTGTGTGTGTGTGTGTGTGTGTGTGTGTGTGTGTGTGTGTGTGTGTGTGTGTGTGTGAGTGTGTGTAAGTGTGTGTAAGTGTCTGAGTCTTCAGGCGTATGTGAACAGCGTAGCAGGAAAGTCTCATGTGTGCGTCTACAGAGCGACATGATCTCAGCACACTGTCAACATCTCCTCCAAACCCTCTCAACCGCACAGGCTGACTAACAAGTTTGATCTTTTTTTAACTAAAGATTTTCTTCTCTGATCTTTTTCGTGAAGTAGTATCTTTTTTGTGTGCAGAGCCCGCGTCACATTGAGGGTATCTTTGTCTCAGGCCATGATTCACTCATCTATTAGGACAGTTTTCCTGTGTTGAGGTGTCAGGATCACCAGAGGACGGTTCTCATCTCACACCTCTCACACACACTAATACATGCAGCAGCGATGGTTTAATCACACTGCACACAGTGATTATGATGACACACGGCAGAGGTTCAAATCCAAGCGGGCTGCTGCATAATGAATCACAGAGGGCAGGCAGCCGGACATCAGACATGAGGGATGACAGAAACTGAGGTCGGCTTCCATCAAAACAGCCTGAGTTTGTTTACTGACACTCAGCAGCAGACATGATAAATATAACATGAATAAGACAGCATGTGTCACCATTAGTGGATTTGATGGCAGTGAGTTTTAACCAATAGTACGTTTACATGTTGGTTGTTGTGTTGTGTGTCAAAGAGCCAAAACGTTGAAAAGTGGCAAAAACTGCGACAAGAAGTCATAAAAGTATGTTTAAGGTGGAAAAATGGTCAAAAAGCCGGAAAAATTGTGAAAAGGTGTGTGCATTGGGGGAATTTCAACATTGAGCATTTGCAGCAGGTGCTCAGCATTTCAACAGACAGCTTTTTCTGCAAGGAAATGCGGGCCCCCCTTCCTGTTGTAATAATAATAATTTTCAAGCCAAAATCATCTACATTTCAAGAAATAGAGGCTTGAAATAACATACGTTTTGTAAAATTAGTATACATAATATATATTGGTTTCACTTTCTGAAATAAAACAAAGAAATATCAACCTTTTAATGATATTCCAATTTTTTGATGTAACTGTATATGCAAACAAAGTTTCTTCTGATTACTTTTTTACATGCTAATTTTTTAGAATTATCTATATGAATTGTTCCCTAGTTTAATTTATCCGATATGCTGCTCTTTTTGTTGAAAAGTGATACATTGCCTTTTTGATTATCAATACATATGATGGGGAACCTAAAAATAATCCAAAACACTGCAGTTACAACACAGGGAAAAAGAATGACTTTCAGATTATTTTTGTGACTCGTTTAGCCCTATGTGTAGGACTTATTGGCTGCAGACCCTTGCAACATTATGCAACATTATACATTCACAATGTAAAGACGTATATTGATGCATTTCAGAATTGCTGATGATGAATTTGTTGCTCATTTGCATTGCATGGCCAGAGACCGACCTTCACTGTATGTTTCTGGAATAAATTGCATCACTGTGCCACAAACATGGACTCCTTGCTGAGCCTCTGCATATGAACAAATAGCCTTATGTAAATTTCATAGCAATTTGTTATAAATATCAGCATGTTAATTATCTCAATATTTTCTGGTCTGGGTCTCCTCTGTTATGATGCAGGACTTAAAGAGTTGTTTTGTTGCTATTATTCTTTCTTTAATTAGTGTGTTGGAAAACTGCTTGTGGTGATACACATTGCTGCACATTTGCTGGTTACGCTTTCTTTTTGGCTTTTTTGCAGCACATACTTTTATTTACAGTTCAGATCTACTTCAGATTTGTTTTAAATCTCTTCATGTCTCCATATGAGTATTGTTGAGACATTCACAATGGCCAGCTTCTACTGGTCCTCACTGCAGTATTGAACAGTTTGCATTTTGCAGCCCTGCAGAAACACTGGAGCCAGCACTGCTCAGCACTGCTCAGTGCTTAAGTTTCACATACAGCTACTTCACCACACAAACAGAGGCACACAGAACAAATGACACGATTTTCATCATCATTGCGAGTTTATTTCACTGCACAGCGAAATGAATGAAATCCTGCGGCTGCCTTGAAGGAACAAAAACACAATGAAAGAGAAACGAGTGTCTGCTTTGTAGAGAAGGTTAGTCTGTAAGTATGAAATTTAAAGTGAATAGTAAGAACATCAAAAGGTCTGATACTCAGTTTCAAACTGAATCCAGCAGAGGTTCAAAGAGACCTGAGAGCATTCAAACTGTGGTGCTCAAGAACACACACACATATAGACACACCAACCGGATGCTGGCTTGTCGACATGGTGGCTTGGACCAGCAGAAAACTCCCTGTAAGCTACACCACATCGATTAGCTCTTTAATCACTAGGGATAAAGCTTGAAAACCACCACCCAGAACAGGAACCTTTATGAGAAGAGCAGGGGGTCTTAAATAGCTGCCTTAGGACACATTTCCACCCATTGAACCCGTCTTCAGGCCCACTTGCTTTCTTATTTTTTTCTTTATTGAGCCATGAATTAGCTTTGACTTGGGAATTTTATGCCCTTGCACACAGAAAGCGATGATTCATTGGAAATGTAAGGTCAAAGGGTTGTGGGAGGTAAAGGGAGTTAAAGAGAAGTTCAAAGTCAGCAGCCGGCACTTACACCCCTCATCTTTTATTCAGTCCAGCCCTCAGGACCTGCAGCTCTCATTGCATCGCGGCATGTCTGACTGACATTATGCAGACCGGGAGGACAGGGTAGGGGGTGTTATAGAGGGAGGGAGGACGGACAGGTAAAAGAGGAGAAAGAGGGAGGAATAAATATGTACCTAGCTTCAAGGCCGCCAGGCACAGTATTTCCATTTTCCTCTCTGAGGATGATTAATTTACAGAAAAATCTGTTCCTTTTCTTTTGTGCGTGTGTGTGTGTGTATTTATAGCACACTGCTCATTAAGTCCATTCAAAAAGAAAATCCACATTATTCAAAACACAAGGTTAAAGCAAGTGTAGAGGCAGAGTGAGTTTTTAAAATAAAAGTTTGAACAGACAAACGTACACAACAAACAGTGACTATTTTAATTCAAAAGAATCACGACAAAGAGATCCGAGTATTTAATATACAGAATATGATCACAGAGTATACATCAAGCATGAAGATTGCAATAAAGGTGGTGAAGTTAAACCGCCTGAGGATTCTTCTCCTTTTAAAGTAGTCACATTTACACAAAACTGTATAACTCATCCCTGAGGTCATTTCCAAAAAGAGCTGAGAAGCGCACCGAACAAAATTCTGACTTTTGGTGGAGCTGGAATACATGAATTGAAGAATTGGTCAGAATAATAAAGAAGAGCATGATGGAGAAAGTGGGCACATATTTTGTAGTTGGTGAGCAAAGCTGGAGCAGAGTTACACTGACTGTTCTGCAGGAAAACTGAAAGTACTCTTATAATCTTATGTTCAGGTCCAGTGAATGAAACTGGACGGAAGGTTCTCTGAACCAGCACTTGAAGTTAAAAACGACCTCTAATATTCTCTGAGGTGGCTGTGGCTTCCTGATGACAATGATATGTATGTACATACAAGTGTATGCAAATGTGAAACAGTATGACGGAGAATGAAATTTCCTCTGTGCTCAAACAGAATAGGTCAGCAGGGGATATGAATCATTGGGAACCCAGCTGTTGTTTGTTCCTTCCTGACACCCAATGAGCTGGATACAGAGTGTACCAGACACACACATACACACATACACACACACATACACTGGTCACACTGGTATCAGCCTTTTAGAAACTTTGTATCAAATTAATGTCTGAAGTACCTGCTGTCATTTTAGTGTGCATGAATATGTGTGAATTAGTACATCCACAGTGCTCACCCTTGAAAACTAAAACTAAATTCTAGTTAAAGGGACAAAAAAGTGTGTAGAAGTGATTGAAGATAAAAGACCAAATGATCACAGATAAATACAAGAGGAAAGTTGTTTGAGGAGATGATGACTCACTTTTGAAAGCAAAGACATCATACAACACACACACACACACACACATCTGCTTAGAGAGAGTGTGGATTGAGATGACTCATATTGACGTTAGCAGTGTTCATCCTCAGTCAGTATATGTGTGTGTGTGTGTGTGTGTGTGTGTGTAGGGGTCTATATAGAGTACTTATCATTCCATGAGGATATAAAAGAATCTCTAATATGAAAGTGTTCATTTTCCCGTGAATATCTGGGATCCTGGGAGTCTCGTGAATGGCACTGTCTGACTAATCTCAGTGGGGAAGGCTGCTGAAGGCTGCTGTGGTAATTACAGGAGGAAGCTTTTTTTAACTGTTGCTCACTTTCTTTAACTGAGCTGCAGTGTGAAGGGATGTATTAAGGTGTCTGCAGACTGAGACGCTGAGTGAATATTCATCATAATTTATTATCATTCACAGTGTGTCATGGGTTGATATTGTTGCCATGCATGCCTCAGACTGATATTATTGGTTATGTGTCAACACATTTCATTCAATATATTTGGTTTTGTGAAATAAAATGAAATATTAAAATTAAAGCCGCAAGCGGCGATACACGGGCCCTCACTCACATGCCCTTGCCCGAGCCGGTCATTGTTTTCAAGATTTGGAAATAATGACCTGCCCACACTACAGGATTTCAAATTCTTACATGATTCTAAAATCAGTTTTTCACACACAAAAGGAGACTCTAAACCAAATGTCTTTCTTAAAAATCTTAAACATGTACACACTTCAAGATTTGAAAATAATAACGACTGCCCCACACTACAGGATTTCAAAATCTTATATGATTTTAAAATCAGTTTTTCACACACATAAGGAGTCTCCTAACCAAATGTCTTTTCTTAAATCTAAGACACGTACACACTTTAAGATTTGAAAATAATGACTGACCCATAAATAACTTATAATTACAATAATAAATTTTATAACAATCAATAACTTTTGATCTTTAACATCTTTTGTACACATGGGCCAAAGATGGAGCTGATGCGACAAAAAACCTAGGATGAGTTTTTCTTTTTTGTAGCTAGCCTTTGTTTGGAAAAATCAAATATTGAATGCAAAATTCTGAACTTCCCGTCCAGATTAGGGTAATGGTTCCATGGGACTTTTTTTTATAGGTTTTGCCATGATGATTCCTCTGCAAAAATTACATGCTCGTAGGTCAAAGTAGCTGGCGGTGCTGCACATTTTTGTCAAAAGGGGGCGCTTGCGAGCATTGTAGCTTTCTGAAAGCACCAAATTTATAAATTTCATGCATTCTTTTGGGGGATAGGCAAATTTCGACATACTTTTCATTCATGTCCAGGGGACCAAATTTAGGTTCTTTATTTTCACTTTGCCTGGCTGGGCTCGGTCCCTAATAAAATGTGACCCAACATTTTTTTAAGATTGCTTCAATTTGACCATTCACAACTCAGCGTGACATTTAACATGTCAAAATAAACATTTTAATGAATGAATACTGACCATGCCCTGTGCGATTCAGAGAGCGGAAGAGATTGTGAACGCGCAACCATGTAGAGACGGAAATGACATCATGACATGCAAATAAGATGTATTGTATAAGGCTTTAGTCTCTTGAAATGAAGTAAAAAAATACAAGGGATAGATCTGATCTCTGAGAGAGGTAACCCACTTACTCATTTACCCTACCCACTGTGATATTGCGTGCATAGTGCCCTATTGTAAAAAACTCTATCTTACTATATTATATTTTTTTCTCCATTGTGATGTGAGATGCACTATGATATAGCACCACCTGTCTTGTTTTTGATTGTATTTATCAGTGTTTTAAAAATCTTCCAATACAATGTTCTTTGTGAAAAAGTAAGATTTTGTCAACATGTCGCCTTTTTTTCCTCTAAAATCTGTCTTGGAAAAAGGGGATTGTCTTATATTTGGGTCAATACGGTATGAGGCAATGTGGGAGTACTAAAATCTGCTGTTTGTTGAGTGTACAATGCAAAATCAGGAACAGACAAGTGACAACTGGTTTGCACCCCTGACTGTGCATAAAGCGCACGATGAAATTGCAAATGCAAAAGTGAAGCCAAAATGGACACAGAAAAATAGTGCAGAATTGACACTGACATAAAGTGCCTCTAAAGCCTTCATCAGCAGTTGGGACTTTATGGTGTAGCCAGAGTATCGACGTTCTGCCCCCTTTCCCAATTTAATCACATCAGCTTATTGGCAAAACATCAAAGACCCCCCCCCCAGTTGGTTCAGTCCACATTTTAAGAGCGTGTGTTGAAGAGAACTTGATTCCAAGTCATATCCCTGTTCCTGCAGCACATTTTAAAAAGAGATGACATAGAAATTGATAGGGTCTTTATCGAACAACAATGAGTTATCAACATCCAATGATTTTTTTCCCCTATATGTAACACAGGACAGAACAAATTAGCTTTTGCAACACATTGTACTACACATGAACAATAAAAGGAGCATTAGCACATGATAACAACCATTCATCGTAACATTTCTTATGCTAAAATAGCATCCCTGGGCTTTACATTATCTAATCTGTGAGATTAGAGAGAGGAATATCTTAGCAGTTCTTATTTTGTATGTGATGCAGCCTGGTCCAAAATAAGTCATACAATGGGTGTCTTTGGCATTTCTGACCAGCTTGAACACAGTATGCTGACGCACAGATCCTTGAGTCTTGTCCGAGTGGATGTGTTGTAACCTGCTCAAGCGTCCTGTTCTCGTAGTGGCACAAGGAGCTATAGTCCTGTTAAAGTCCTGTCTGGTGACAGCCGGTGACGTGTTCAGAGACGAGGGAAACATTTGTTCCTCCGGGCAGATTGAAGGGTCACAGTGACTCTGTGTGTTTTCATAGCTCATTGTTGGTCACTGAAAATCAAATGGCTCTGGTCTTAAACCTGAATAAAATGAGCTACTCAACCGATTTAATAAACGAACTCCTGCATAATTCAAATTCATTTCAATCTAAATCACACTTTAATTATTCAGAGTTTGCATAAAAAGTTTGGTCAAGTGTCCACAGCTGACCTTCTCTCTGTTTTCCCTTCATATGAAACAACTTATTCAAGTCAAGTAGCTTGTTTCCAAATGCATGTTTTGCTAAAGTGGAGGATATTTTTTTGTTTGAATGAAAATAGCCCTGGAAAATAGGGGTGTATGATTTATTCATCAGCAGCGGGAGAAAAATTACAGAGCCAAACACACACCAAAGGCAGGATGAAGCCTGAGCTGTCAATAGTCTGAGCTCAGCTCTTCCTCTCTGTGGTGGTAAATCTCCCTCAGAGGGCTTTCAGCGCTCTGTTGCTGCTGTATCCTTTTTGTCAAGATTTACTTTTTTTTCTCCCCAGTCTCTCTCAATCCTCTGAACTCCCCTCTACTCCTCTCCTGCGTCTCTGACTTGTCCTTTTCCTTATTCTTATTCACGTCCTCCTTGGCTCTTAAAACCATCCGATCTTAATCACAGCTCAACTTAAATTTGTCCCTCAGACAAAGGTGAACTTTTACACAATTCTGCTTGTGCATGCCAAGCTTTTGCGCTGAAATGCCGTAACCAAGACCTGAGGGCGCATAATATGTAATAAATGAATAATTAAATGCAAGGCATGAAATTTAATGGGACATTTGATCATGGAGTGTTGCTCTGCAAAGCTATGAGGCAGTCTGGAGTCTCTGTGAGCAGAAACAAACAGTGTCAGCTCTCTTATAAGTGTAATTCTTTCACAGGTTAATTGTGCTTTCAGAGGTCATCGAAGGACAGCCTAGACAAGAAAAAAGTTGCTTTTCTTTCTTTTGGCAATTTTTGCATCACCCTTTCCAAAGCTCTCGACTAAATTTGAAGCCGTGCCTCCATCATATTGTTATGATGCTGCAGTTGCAATTAAAAGTGACAAATTCACCAAGAGCTGTCCTTGAAAAACAATGTTCCTCATGAAAATATCATCAGACTGAGGGGATGAGACTGTGCAGCTGCCTCTTAGCTTAATAAACAGGAAAAACCCTTCATGTACTGACCCCATATTCACCACATTCTCAGGGGTAAAGCAGAAAGTTATTTAGATTTTTCTCAGATAATGTTCAATAAATATGTAGAAGGTGAAGACAAGAATGTTATAACTCAGCACAAAAAAGTGCATTTAACAGACTAAGAATCTAATTTGCAGATTTATTGAAGAATAATGTGGGGTCATAAGCAAAGAAGAGCAACGTAAACATTTTAAAAGTTAACCCATTAACCCCATTAATAAAGTTAAACCAAGTAATTAATATTATTACCTGACTAAAATGGTGACTCCATCACTGCTGACTCGGCCCTCTCCAGGACTGACCCAAAATATAAACCATATCTCCTGGGCTATAAAGTCTGACTGTGCTGCTTCCTGAATCAATGATGGATCAAGGGACGGGCTATGCAGGCCAAGACAGAGAGAGAGGAATTCTGATCTTTAAGACGTTGACAGACGTTTCTGGATTCTGAGTCATGGGGAAAGCAAAAGAATTATAGGCAGAGGTAATCAAGCTATGTAAAATAGGAAAAGGTTGTAAAGAGATATCCAAGGCACTGAGGATGCCAATAATTTCAAACTCTGAATTATGCCACTGTATTGACAACTGGGACAGTTAATATACAACAATCTGTTGAGTTGACATCTTTATGAGGAATCTGTGAACAAAGTCTGGTTAAATTATTCTTCTTTTACTTTTTAAAATTATGTTTTGAACCCTTTAGAAGAAGGAATCTAGCTTGAACAGAAAAACACATTTTTCTTCTCAATGTTGCAAAATGTCATTTCTCATCTCACATCCCTGTTGAAAACAGTTTTGTTTTCTATTTTTGTCTCGTAGACCATCAAAAAATATAGCACTTTCGCCTTGTTTTCAAGCTTTCTCTGAACAAAATGTGTCTAAGTGTGTGTTTCCCTGTGACAGCTTCTCCGGTGATGCACTCAAATGTGTCACAAATTTGCTATTTGAGCTCGAAAAATGTCACCGCATGTGACTCACAGACTCATGGGTGCTATTCCGCTCACACTGAAGAGGCAGAGTATGTTTCAGCGTGATTGCAGGGATGTTTTTCTTCCAGGATTTTCTCACATTGATCTGCTTGTGCGGCTAATAAAGAGGATTTCATTTGACAGGGGGCTCGCTCAAGACATAATGTTTTATAAGCAACGTTAAAAACTGCAGGAGGGGGTCCAGGTATGATTGGAGGAGTGTCACACCAACATGATGTTTATATTCCTGGGTTATCATGATGTACACCAAGTAGGATACTCTACAAGCCGCCTGTTGGCTCTCTGAGAAGTGGAAAAAAGAGTGTTAGAGTGTGAGAAATGGGGGAGAAAGCAGGATGAAAGCTGTAGAAAAAGGATGCATAGAGAGGGGGGAGGATGAAAGGAAGGAGCGGCAGAAAGCTGGAGGGGATGGAGAGGTGAATGAAGGGTGAGGGAGTAAAATTTTCACAATAGAAGAGGATAGGGAAAGACTTCTGAACCCAAATGGATAAAAGTGTGACGAGCCAGCGGAGAGATAGAGGAATGCCAGCATGTGTGATGTCTGGATGTGTGGGAGGGACACACACATACACACACACTCAATCACACACTCTCAGTCACTAACAAGCTCCTCAAAACGAGCCCTCCCTCTTTACGTCCTCTCCCTCCTTTCTCACACACTCCCCTCCTCTCCTTCACTTGCTCCCTCGCCTCCTCTTTCCCTAGTTCCCCTTCTCATTTGAGAAGAAGAGAGTTGGGGGGGAGCTATCATTGAAGAAAACACAAACAAAACCGCACAAATAAGCAAGGTAATAGTTGAATGTCAGGATGCAGGTGCACCTCAGGTTAAATTTCTGTGAGGCAAAGATATATATACACACACACACACACACACACAGACAAAGCTCATCGTTTGCCACCTGCTCTCTAGCTTTGATCAAGGGTGTGTTAGTTTGTGTGTGTGTGAGTGTGTGAGTGTGTGTGTGTGTGTGTGTGAGCGCTCGCTGTGTGTCAAGCAGTCGTGTGAAAGAATTCATGCATGAGCTATAAAAAAACAGACACAGAGAGGGAGAGAAGAGGGAAGAAGAGGGAGAGGGGTGGCTTAGATACAAGCATCATTGCAGCTTATTTTCTCCCATCATCAGCAGCACACGAGAAAACCAACCCTCAGCCACCACCTCCCTCGCTCTCTCTCTCTCCTCCTCGCTCTCTCTCCTGCTTGGGGGGCACTCCCGCCAGCCGTGTTGGATTGGTAGGCAGTTACAAACGATACTATTTCGAGAGAGTCAGTGAATGCACCGTGCGCTCATCACTTGCAATCGATCGAAAGAGGAGAGCGGCAGGGAAAAGGCAGAGCAGGGCTTCTCTTTGGCTTCTCCTTTTTCTTTTTGCCGTGCAACAGAAGAGGAGGATGAGGAGGGGAGCTCAAGGAGGCTCGGACCTGTGGCTGACAATGAGACGTGCTGCTGAATCCAGGTAGAAGAAGGAGGCAAGTCAGGAGGTCGTGTGCCAAGGAGAATTGCAGAAGCAGTTTTTTTTGTTGTTGTTGTTGCTGTAGGGATCAGGAGAAGAAAATAAGAAGCAGAGACACAAAGGTGGAGGTGAGACTAGACAAGAAAGATGGCGAGTTTCGGGAAACTCACAGACTACTTTAACCGAAGGAAGTCTCAGGAGGAGCTGCGTGTGGGCAGGAGCTCTCGGCGAAGTGGCAGCTACTGCTGCACCGTGGCAGAGGCCAGGTAACCTGTGTGTGTTTGTGTCAGTGTGTCGAGTGTGTACACGGGTATAACAGGCTGCATGGTGTGCTCTTTGGAACAAAAATGAAGTGTGACAGTGGATCATCAGGAAACCATTCTTCGTTTTGCATCACACACTGTTTATGTCACATTTTAATGAATGGAAAATATCTGTTCATTCATGATATTTCATTTGAAAATAGAAAACAAATGACTGTTCCAGCACCTGGAGAGGACAGGCAAGATGCATGTGTCCGTCTGGATAAAAAGCAGGTTTAAATGTGTTACTACATTCAGCAACACCTCATTTATGAGAGGAGGTGTCTGCATACACAGGGGTGTCATGCATACAGGTGTTTGTAAGCATGTTCCTGCTCATGTATCTCCATGCATGTGCAAAGCCTGTGTTGTGTTACATAAGGAAGTGTGGAGGATGTGTGCTGTCAGACATGCTGTGCTACTATGGATTCTTCCCACTGGTGCACCGCTGAAATCAGTCAGGGGGGTTTTCTATAGATAGAAATGGGAGAGGATGGAGTCGATGTGCTGCATGTAGAGAAAACGAGAGGGGAGGGGAGGGGGTCTCTTTTTTTTGGGTGAATTCAACCTCCTGCACATTTTTGTCTCCAGGAATAGCCTATCTCACAGATACTCCCAGCTTCCCCTGGACTCAAACAGATTATTTCGTGGCTCCAGGAGGAAATGTGGGGTTGCATCGCTCAAGGGTAGACAGCAGCAGGACTCAGAGAGGGTGAAATGTTTCTCCTGCAGGTTTCACACTCAGTATTGCCAGACAACCTTGAAGAATGTGTGCGACATAAAACTGCTGTCCTTAACCCACCTCTCTAAGTCAGTGTTGCCTCAAGACAAGCCTGAGCAGTTAATCTTTTCCGAAAATGTTAAGAATTTTATCAGACAGATTTTCACATTTTATTATCCTCACAACATTTTGTCTGCGTTATTAATTTGCAGCCTACAAGCCTAATGTGTGTGGCATTGCTTTGTGTCACAGCTCTGCAGTTGGAGCCTCAAATAGAAATCCAGTGTAATGATTTTTCCTTTTGTTAAAGTCGTTCAACAATCACAGAAGAAAACTCAAGATTCTTGTGTTCCAGCTTTAAAAGGAGCCCATGAACCAGAGGGAGAGTTCAAATCAGGATGCTTGTGTACAAAAACAATGGCAGCTACTCCAGACTCAATCATTCCCATCAAAGCTCGCATCATCATCACAGCACAAGTGTTAGAGTGGGTGGACATGTGGGACAAAGAAAAAAAAAAAAAGAATAGCTCTCATATCCTCTGCCAGTAAAAATCCAGCATCTCTCTCATCCCCACAGTGTCTTTGTCTCTGTCTCACCCACTCACTGTCTCTGTCTCAGAAGCCGAACCCTTCCTACGCCCCTCCATCTTGTCCCAGCTTTTATCGCCGGATTAAATCCAGCTTGTTTGGCTTTTTATAAAACATTGTCTTTCTCTGTCCCTGTATCTGCAAATTCACCCAAAAAGTGCCCTAGGGGTTTGGAGATAACAGAGTTGTAAATGTTAAACAGCTTTGTCTGGAAGGAAAGGAGTGAGAAGAAAAGTGGAAAATAAAAAAGTAAAAGTTATGCCTGGATGAATATGCACCTCCAGCATTGCGGTATTGTCCAGCAAGTGCCAATGTCACCTGCCGCCTTCCACTGAGACTAATGACTGACCTTGGCTCTAATTTTAGACTTGCTCCAGGGTCACTCTGAACAGAACAGTGCAGTTTTCTCTCCCTAATTGTCCTCCCCGCAGGAAAATTCAACACTTCTGTCGGATTTCGTAACCCTTCATTTAAGTGAGAGCCCTTTTTGACCTTCAGAGTCTTTAGTACGTAAACATCTGTAAGTCTGAAGGTCATTCAGAGCAGTTTTACACTGCATGTGGTATGTCAGAGGCCGATATGTAAAGTGCCAATTTAACACCCTCTCTATGGGGTATACAGGCTGCAGCAGAACGGGATCAGACCACCAACCTCATGATTAAGAGACTATCCCTTATCTTCTTCCACTGAGCCACAAGCCTCCCCAGGTTATAAGCCGCTTCAGGAAAATGCAACGTTGGAAAAGTCGCACAAATTCATCCAACCCTGCACTTTTTCACAGCCTTACAATTTTAGCAAGTCTCTCTAACTTTCCTCACATTTGACCGATCAACTTTTTGTAACTCCAGCATGTGTGCAGACATAGACTGTATGATATTGATCTCCTCCTGGGTGAACAGAGCAGGGCGCAAGTTTGGCTAAACTCTGGACACCCACTGCACAGAGATGATCGTCTTTAAATCAGGCATCTGGGGTTTGGCTTTGATGCATGTTGCAGAAAAAGATGAAGGAATCCTGAAGGGATGAAGAAGAAAAACATACTCATAATAATTTTGCTTCCAATAGCTGATATTTATATAAATGCTTGCTTATGTTTTGACCTCATTACATCCTATTAAGTCTCTCAGTTTCTTTTTTAATGAGATCCCGTGTTTTTCATGCAGTTTCTTTCCCATAAGAGAATGACTGAAGCTCCAGCGTTTATTTCTGCAGATGGTCGGCTCTCACTGCGCCCTCTCCGGGGATTCAGCGGTGATTGATGATGACAAGCAACTCTGTCCGTAATGAGTGATGAATGATGACGAATCAGTAATGTAATGAATAGGTTAATGCCAGTTATCCTGGGATGTAGAGGGATAAATCTGCCGTCCGCCATGGCTGCCCTTTGCTCCTGCTGTCACTAAAGCTGCTTCATTCGTTTATTCAGTCAGTGTGGAGAGTTCTCAGCCGGTTTACTGAGTCACTGGGAGGAGGGGGGGGCAGGGGTTAATCTGTCTACATTCTGCAGTCTCACAGCGTAAGAGCTGTCCCCATCCACATCCACTTACATGTATCATCATACAGCTCAGATGCCTTTAAATGCTGTTTTTGAAAACCATATAAACTGCAGTAGAAATGAACCCCTTTGTGGAGCTGAAACCAACAGGTATGTTCTTTACTGATCAATTTGCTCATTAGATTTACAAATGCAATAATGATTGTTCTACTTTTAACCTTTAGCAGCAGTCATAAATTAAAAACACCCTGTAGTTATATTAGAACAATGTCATTGACAAGAAGAGAAATCAATCACTGATTGATAACTAATTGCAGTTTCACAAGTTATGGTTTATAAGTATAGAAGTAGTGACACTTCAGGAGCTGTACGAGATCTGTTGAACCTGCTTTTTCTGTTTTTCAGTTTCAAAAAACAAAGGACACAGAATTTTCATTTATCAGAGTCAGATGTCCTGAGCACGAGCAGTAGTTCAAGTGCTCCAGTTTGGTCAAATATGGTCTTGTTTAGTCCACAATTGTTGGCGTTTCCATTATCAAAATTGAAGAAAGGTACTTAAAAAAGGTCTTTCTGTCAAGACACACTGCAGTCTATTGGTAAAGAGAAAGCGAGAGGGGGGCAGAGGTCATACAAGGTCATATATGTCCTTTATTCCAGGGCATGCTTTCAGTGTCATACTGACATACATCGGGTTGGTTTTGCCCTGGAATGATGTCATCGTTTTTTCTAAAAAAGGTGTTTGACTCAGACAACAACTAAGTAAAGAGACAGAGGTTCAAAATGGATATATATAGGAGAGGGAGATTTAACAAGACCAAAATTTCCTGTAACCTTCTGTTTGGGGAAAAGATAACCAAATATTTGCTCAAATTAACAAATCTGATAATGCGACCTACATTTCTAGCTTTCAAACCTTTTCTGTTTTTCAATCCTTAAATCTCTTTTTGGTCAACAATCAATTTGTCTTTCCAAATGTAAATGCCTCATTACACTCTTTAATTCAGGCTTTTGAAAAGAGAGTACAAACAGCTGGTTTAAATTAATTAATGCTGAATAAATCTTAAAAAGTGACTTACACTTGAGGGGAATTTTCTGGGAAAGTATGACATCTGATTTTGTCAGGGAACATCATCATTCACCCTTTCACGGGTCCTAAAAAAGTGAACTGAAAATTGCAAAAATAAGCAATGTCATAGAATCCCAATGTAAATTAAAGTGGCACACAAAAATCACTAAAGAGTCAAATCAGGAGGAAGCCCTAGTAGCTACCCAGTTTCTGCAGGACATTTTTCATTTATCAGTCTTTATTCATAAAGCGCCAAATCATAACTCACGTTAGATTCAAGTCTAAACCTGATAATCTTAACATAACTTTACTGTGCGAACAAAGACCCAACATCAAAACAAGATAAGAAGTCTTATCTCATCTGAGCCCACCATTAGTACAGCACTTTGCAGCATTTAGCAAATAAAAATGTTAAAGAACAAGTTCCACTCCCAACTTTAATAGGCAGAAGCCTCAGGCAGAACCAGGCTCATGTTAGACAGACATCTGCTGAGACTGTGTTGGGAACACAGCAATGACATTTTTCATGTATTTGTGTCATCAAAATGCATAAATGTGATGACAAAGTCCTGGAGTCTTAACTTTTGACTACTTAAGACTGATGAAGAAGAAAAAGCTGTTTTAGGTTTACTCTAAGTAGATTGTAAAGTGAAAAGTGATATAAAAATGATCACTGCTAGGCGCCTGCTGGGCCTGGGTTCAGATTATATCTTAATTGGTATCCATGAAGCTCTTATTACAGAACGTGAAGTCTTATTAGTGAAGTCTTATTAGTGAAACGTGTAGTCGAATGGGAACATCACTGGAGAAAAAATGTCCAAAGAAGAGCCGAATACATGAGGAGAAAAGATGAAAAGGAAAAGAACTAACAAAAGGATGATGATGCAACCCCCTCTGCTGAGCACACATCCCCATTCAGACAGAGCCAGAGCACGTAAAAAGTTAAAAAGACTTTTTAATGAATGGCTCTGTTCTGAGCAGCCAGTTTGGCTCATGAATGAGAAATCACGTGCTTTGTAACTGGCTCCAGAAGAACATTATGTTAATAACTGGGACATTCATCACAGCTCACGTACCAGAGGGAGAACTCTGAGATAAGATAGAAGATAAAAAAGTCCAAAGTCATTAACCTGAATTGTTTCAGTTTGTGTTGAATCTTTCATCAGTTTAATCATTTTGCTGGAATGTTCTCTTTCTTGTGCCAGATTCATAAAAATCTCTAAGGCTCTGTGTGAAAAATGAGTGTGAAAAATATGAATGTGTGACCGACTGTGTGTGTTTGTGTGAGGTGATTCAGCACCATGGACAGCTTCATTCAACTGCAGCTCCATTCATTGTCACGGTCAGTATTCATTCATTCAGCTTCTGGATTCTCAGACCGAGTCAAGTATCAGGGCTGAAAAATACTTCAACAGAAGCAGTTTTTCTTGTTTAAGAGCGTCGAGGGGGAACATGTGCTGCTGGAGCTCTAAATGAGGTCACTCAGACAAATTGCTGAACATGTGTTGCACTGAAAACCTGATAAAACCTGAGCGAGTACCAAGAGACCGAACAGAGGCTGAGCTTTCTTTGTTGTCAGTCAAGTTCAAATAGAGATCTGTGCATTGTTTTGGATGTGAGCTCTTTAAAATCAACACTTTATGCTGTGCATGCATCTATTTTCAACCTGAGTGTATGTTAACAAGTCAAAATCACACCATCATCCTGTAATTCTTTTACTATCTCTCCTCTCGCTTCCCTTAACAAACTTATTGTGCGTCTTCTTTATTCATAAAATAAAGGAATGAGGGTTTTTTTCTCCTCACAAACTCAAACAAAAAGAGAGAATTGTCTCTCTCAGCTGCAGAATAGGGAGAGAATGAGTTTGGCAGCAGAGACACGAGGCACAAGTGATGATTACAACCCAGAACAAGTTTTTGTTTTGCAGACAATTCTCTGCTTTCCTTCCCATTTATTTTTCTTTCCTCTTGGGCTGAACAGTTTCATTCATTGCCATCATTGTGATATGCGGAATATTCACATTCATTCACAAGGTATATTATAGCACAAGATAACTTAGCCTTTCTGTTAAGTTTTTTTAGCCTGGCTTTATCAATCGATCTAAATGAGTATCCATATATTTTACCACATCACATGCAACAGTTCTCACAGAAAGAATTTCTTTTCGCTGCTTTGTCATTTCTTCTGCTGTGAACAGGGTCGGGCACAGTGACGTACAGCATGAGTGGTCGAGTGACTGAGAGAGAGGGAGCAGTGAATGTGAGCAGAATGTAGCAGGAATTTGAACGATCTGACATTTTGCTCATAGTTAATATCAAATTCTTTTCTTCTTTTTTATCACTTGTCTTTAATAATGTCATTTCTTTCTGTCTTTCTCTTTATACTTCATTACTTATTTTTTGTTTACTATTCATTTAATCTCTTTCTGTCAGTAACTATCTGTTCAGTTTTTTATACTCTCCCCCTTTCCCCTTTTTTGTCTTTTCTTGTCTTTTTTCCACTTCCCTCATGTTTGTCTCTTTTGATTTCTTTTATTTTTCACTTCACTTTCCCTTTCTTAACTTCCATTTTCTTTTGTTTTTTCTCTTTTCTTTGCTTTTCTCTTTTTTTTTTCTTCGTTCACGGCTTCTCGCCCTGTGTTTTGGTAAACACCGTCGCTAAGCAACAGGTCTGTAGGATGAGCAAGGTCCAAATTGTCAGAGTGGTCAGGCCGGCTGTTTGGCCCAGTGTGTTATCATCGTGGCGTGCTGGTGGGTGGCACTGGTTGTGTGTGTGTGTTCAGTGATAGATCCTGAGATATTTCATCTTATGCCAGAGATGAGAGGTGTGTGTTTACATGTGTGTATATGTGTGTGTGCTTCAGGCAAATGTGTTTCACACAGGTCGGTGGGGACTGCGGAAAAATGAGGGGCCTGCCTGTTTCTATCATCATCAAAGTGCGTGTGTGTGTATATGCAAGTGTGTGTGTGTGTGTGTGTGTGTGAGTGTGTGCACTGTTAGTAGCGTCCATCCCTCTGATTCCCAGCACAACAAAAGTATTATTCATCATCAGACTGTGTCCCTGTTCTGGATCTCTTCCCGTGGTCTTCTGATCCTGGGTCAAATATTCACACCTCATCCATCAGGGGAGCGGTTTATTGGCTGACAGCAGCCTATGGATGTGCTGACTTAGAGCTGGCTGTCGCTCCACCTGATAGCTCTCTGTGATAAATATCCCCGAGCCTGAAACATCCTGAGGTAGACATCTGAGAGAGTTAAAGGACGACTGAAGTATTTCTCTCTTACCTGGACAAATTTAGAGTCTGACTTAGATTCTGGAAAATAAAAGGCTTGGGAGCTTGTTCTTTTATTCATAGACTAATATTTACAATATGTCTACAGCCTCTGGTGGAAGTAGATTCTCTTACCGTGTTGTGGCGAGTCACCAATTTGCCATTAAGCTGATCCTGTGATTGCAGCCATTGATTGGGTTCTGGATAGTGTGTGGTGCCGACTGCTATCAAACATTGCAGTTCCTACTGGTTGGCTTCCAAATGGCCTTCAGTTTGATTATGCTGAGGTGGAAGCAATTTCACTATTGATCAGACAGCTGCTCTCTTGTTGCTCATTAGCGGTGCCCTGTGTTTGTAGGCATACCAGTGTGTGTCTCAGAGTGATTATAGCTGCAGCTCAGGCTGTAATACATGACACTGTGTTTGTGAGAGGCACTAGAAGAAAAGCCATAACAGTGAAACTAAACTGCAAACATCTAGAAACACAAAGAGGTGCATAGGACCAAGTATCAACACGAAAAAAAAAAAGGTTTAAAACTTCATTTGAGCGCATCTAGAAAAACACTGTTCAGCAAAGTCATGTAATTCCAACTGAACAATATTGACAGAACTTCATATCTATACTAATATCAGGTTTATCAATTTTGATACAATACAATATGACCATGGTTTTGTTGAAAACTAAGTATTTTCAGAGAAATAAAAGCATCATAATACAAAAGGTTGTGGAAAGTGCGCACCATCTGTCATCATCATAAACAAAAAGTTACCAATAATCAGACAACTGCCTGAGCTCAACATACAGGGTGGGCCAGGAAAATCAATACCATTCATAGCTTTGATATTGTTGATTTTGTGTGATTAATATCTTGAATGTTCTTATCTTAGTACTTCTTCGCCACAAAACAGAAGTGCTGCAATGCAACCTGCAGCCTGTACGATCATGTGACACAGACTCAACAGACATACCAGTTGATGCAAGACTTATAGTTAAGCTTACTAGCACAATCATGTCTGCGGCGTGGCAATATTTCACACTGGATATCGCTATGCTGTTATATTTAAAAGTAAATGTTAAAATAAATGGCTTTAATTTCCTGTATTTATTCATGTTTTTCAAAGGGTTTGACCTGAGCCAGGCCTTACCACAATGGTAATCATATGCAGTCATGCAGTCATGCAGGCACAGTAAGATATTTTTTTATAACATACTTGTATCGGATCGGTACTCAGTATCAGCCAATACTCACAGCACAAGTATTGTAATCGGTATTGGTAGCAAAAAAAAATGGCATCGGAACATCTCATTTTATTTTGAAGTTGCTGCCTTCTGTGTGTTTGGTGCTTCCTGCCCTTAATACCCCCCCTCCTTTATTGCTTTAATTAGTTTCACCTGTGTTAATTAGCTCATGTGTCTATGAGTGTCTCTGTTATCATCTCTACTTTGATCACTTAATTGCATCTGCCTCTTTTGTATTCTTGATTTCCTTGTGGACTTTTGGTGGATTTTCAGTTGGGGTTTGGGTTTAAGTAAGTAAGTTTTGTTTTCTTTTAGATTTTATATCTGGATTTTTTTTTGCCTTTTTTCCCCCTCATTTGTTTCGTACTTATTGTTTCAGATAGCCTCACTGTTCTACGGGTGCTAACGCTAGCTGGGGCTGAAGGTGCTTTGAATTTTCTTTACCGTGTCTGTGTTGTCACAAAGACTTCTTAGGTGCTTTATTAACTGCCGGCTGTATATTTAAAGGCACATTTCAAAAGTGGTGATCTTTTAAAACATTGAAAAACATTCACATCTCCATCACCATTTTGACTCTCTCATCAAACTTGTTGTGGCTATGCTTGTTCTACCTCTCCATGTGTAATAACAGACTGCATACCAAAGTCACACTGTGTTGTTGAAACTTGTGTTTTTGCAAGTGCTTGGTGTCAAGTTGACCTGGTAATATTGTTTGGTAAATGCTGTATGTTGGTCTACATATTGTTCTTCTACTCTCATTTGTCCACAACTAAGTCCTATTTCTTTAATATGTAAACCAGTCTTTTTCCCTTTTTTTTTAACGTCAGGTCACTGGAAAGAAAGCTGCAGAGACCCCTCCTGGCTAAGTCTCGTACCCTACCCAGCATTCCTCAGTCCCCCACCGTTTCCAGAGTCCACCACTCTGATCTGATTGGTGGGAGCCCTCCTCGCAGGAAGAACCCGCCCGACACCAGCAGCCACCCCAAGGCCTGCACTCTGCCGCCTGCAGGTAAAGTTAAAATGGAGGCTGACACATGCAGAATTGTTTTGGTTTGCTTTGGGATTGTGTTTGTTGACTGAAACAGCAGGCGACCTTGCAGGATCAAGAGCATCTGTGTTATTTTTCAGCTCCTCTGTTTGTTTTTCCAATCATTTGTTCACATAATAACAGGGACAAATGTGACTTTGACAAAGCCCGAGTAAACTCTCTCAAATAAGTGCAGTACACAATCGTGACGCTCGAAACATTCATTTTCACCCTGAAATGACTGTTTCTGTCTGACCCTTTGGCTCTTACAAACAATCAATCTGTGCACAGCTTCAATTGTCCTCACCTTACTGAGAAACAACCAGAATTTTCTTTAACTTTCCAATTCCACGTTTGTTTCCCCTGTTGCTGTGCACACAGCAGCTAGCTGCCTCCTCTCTCTGTTCCTTTTCTGCCTTTTTGTTTATAAATCAAAAACAGCTCCTTTTCTCAAGAGGGCGAGGCTGTCAAGGTAAATCCTGATGCTGCAACATGCTCCCATTGAGGCCTTTCATCTCATGACATGCCTTTTTTGGAGAGATGAAAACGTGTCTTGAAGGTGAAAAATTTTGTGAATGGATCTCCTGCTGGAGGCAGCTTTGATTTCTTCGGCTCAAAAAGGAGCTTCTCCACAAAAAGTTGAAAAAATGAAGACAACAAAACCCAGAGATGGCTTGAGTTTTTGTGCTCCAGGTGAGAGTATGATCCTGTCTCCCTGTCTCTGGCACCAGAAACAGCACAACTCCTGGTGATAGAATTGTTGTTATCATTGCTATCCATTTGCTGAATTGCTGGTCCGTTAAACTACCGTACTGATCCAACTATAAGATGATCCTGGACATAAGTTAACCCCCTTTGTCCAAGACGGAATTCTGTGAAAAAAGGCTAGTTGATGAAAAAATTTCATTTTATCACAAATATAATTTTCTTTGAAAATTGTAATAAACCTATGATGAATACAATTTCTTTATGGTCTCGCGTTCCCAATTCTTTCCTGCCCTCTTAATTGTGCACGGCAGAGTTCCGCCCCAATAAATACAAACAGAACATTTCTGAATAATGTCTCTTATGGCCCCTGATACGAACACGTGAGCACAGAGAGAGATATGAGCACACCCTATAAAGCAAATAGAGAGTCCGAAAAAATGATGGAAAACCAACACAAGAAATCCTCCCCCCTCCTCTCTGCTGTTTGCACCTTACCTGTCACTGAAGGGAGGTTTCGTGGGGTGACGAGAGAGAATGTAGCACAGCTGTTCAAAGCCTATTCCTTGAAAATATGACGATCTCACTTTTTCAGAGAGGGCTTCCCGGGTAAAAAACATTGTCTGTTATTCATCACAGTATGGTTATTACTTTTATCTTAATCATGTAGTGCTGGCCCGAAGATTTGAGTGAGTTGTAGTGCAGCCACCTGCCATCAGTTGGGGCTGTAGCCCTGGTTAATAGAAACGCTGTGATGCAAGCTAGGAACAAAATTATACATCACTCATCGAATACACATTTAGGTCCTGAAACGTCAATGCACGGTCGTTATACACCATGTTTTTCTTGATTTAGTGACTTAATATCATATAAACGTATGTGTTTTTACTTAATTTATTACATGACTGTGTAAAGCGGAGCTCAAACTACTACGACTAGAGTGGTATTCCTACAACAAGAGAACTAAGCAGCACATTTTCAGATTCACACTCTCCAGTGTCCTGATTTGTTCTTCTTGCACGGCCGGATGACAGTTGGGAGCACAGCTTGGTCAGGGCAGCATAGAACACTCCAGATGGCACTGATGTTGCTAGTCTGCAGACACACTGGCGTGCAAACGTTATTGGCCTTAAAAAAGTCCCTGCATTGACTGAAACACCCATTTTTCAGCTTTTTCAACCCCCCTTGTACAGTGGTTGACGATTGTTACGTAATGCTCATACTAAAAACAGAGCTGGTGCAGCCCTTAGAGGCGTTCTCACTGGGCTAACTCCTTTAGCCTTTTGATTTGCTTTGAAACTTACTGTGAACTTCAAATCTGGTAACTGAATACAGCATGAGACTCCAAATTGTTTATCTGTACTTGAAAATTGAGCAAAAATGTTTGTTCCAGTCTTTGGATTCAACGTCTTCATGAATTTCGACACTGAGCACAAGCTCAAGAAGACGTTCACAGATATAAGAACGCCAGTACAAATAAGAGAACATGTTCTTCATGAATCTGATGTAGACGTCATGGTGAATGGGGCCCAATACTCCGTACCCTGCCTCCAGGTTTTAGCTTAGTTGTGATTACATCTCATCGAAGAATCTTCATGAACCACTTTCGTAATGAAAATGTAAAATGTCCAGTATTCATCTGAACATCTTGTGTGAATCTAACACAGAAGCTTGAGCTCACTTATAACAGTTCCAGAACTGACCTACATACAGCAACTTTTAATGCATTCATAATTTCTCATTGGATGATTAAACCTCAGTCAAGCAGCTCTCACAATTTTCTAAAGTGGGTCATTTGTAAAGTAATCTCCTCTCCAACCCTTTAACACCGAATCGGAGACATGGGCAGACTCCAGATTTCTGCAGAAAGCCGACAGCTGTAGACAGGAAGAGAGCTGGATGTGCTTCATTCCTCCTCATGCACTGACAGACGTAAACACAGTCAGCGGCGGTCTGTCACCACTGATTGACGTCACTCTGCTCCGCTCGATCAAAGCTTCCTGACACCAGCAGGTTGATGAGATTTAGCTTGTTTCAAGGGAAATGTTGTCATTATCATCTCTTCTGTGAAACACACTCTCAGCCCCCTACTTCCTGAAACCAGACTCTGTAGGATAACATATTTCTCCAGAACAACATGAAAACTGCAAACATCAGAGAAAAGGAAGTTATTAGAAAGAGACAGTTTCTGCTTGAAGTCAACCAAAGTCCCAGGGAGAGAGAGGCGGCCACACAGGAGGTACAAGCTCTGAAAAACACTCAGACAAGCCAAAACTTTTTGGAAATAATGACAACATGAGCTATATTTTGATGGAAGCTGTATTTGTCATACTTGACACCATTCATCTATCCACTCATGATCTATAGTCCCAGAATTCATCCTGTTCAGGGTCATAGAGTACTGGAGCCAATCCCAGCTGTCACCATGGATGACTCACCAGTTGGTCACAAAGTTGACTTCATTTTTCTGAAGGGGTTATGGTTTCTGAATTCTCAAAAGGAGAGTTTACAAGCGATAAAAGAAAGCTGGAGGTTCCTGCGCAGGCAGGATTTGAACCAGGAACCATCTAAGTGTTAAGCAGAAAGGCAGCCCCGACTCACACATGTACAAGAAGAAAAACTGCAAAGGGATAGAATATATTGCTTTGTCCATAGGGGGCACCAAAATCAACACAAACTAAAAGTTTCTTAAAGGGGCTTTAAATGTGCTTCATTAAAGTTTTCCCAGACAAATCAGGTGTTTTAATGAAAGAAGTACTGAGCAAAGTGGAAATTGATCATCAGAACGTCTTGGTTCGATAAATGAGTCTGTTTAATTTCCCGGCCACCCCACCTGTCCTCTAAGATTTCTCGCAGAGCTACAACCTCAATCAGCCCACTTTGTTCAGGAGCAGCCAGCTCACCTCTTAGCTCTAATCTCATTTATCTTTGCAGCTCTTCTTTTCTTTTTAATTGTCCAGGACTTAATGACATCATGGAGGACCAGTTCATTTAGCCCCAGCTCTTCCACTTTCTGTCCTCACCTCACCTCTCCGGTTCAGAATGCCTGCGTCTGTCTCCCGCCTGTTTTCCCATGCCCTACTGCGGCTCTGATGCAAATATCAGATTGTGAGAGACTTCAGTCTCATGTGGCCCCCTTGTTGCTTAGCAACCACTGTCATCGAGCATGATGAGGCTACCTCTTTCTTCCTCTTTGTCTCTTTGTGGTTGGAGCAGGGAGATAACTTCTTCTTTATCCAGTCTGTTTACAGGTACATTTCATTCACAAGTTTGTGAATCACATCTCTCACGGTGACAGGTGAGCATCAGCTCGCTGTAGGAGTCTGTCTGTCAGTTTGATGGTCTTATCTGACACTGCTTTCAAAGCCAGATGTGATTCGGCGACTGCTCAGACAGCAGAACTGAGAATGTAATATTTCACACTCCAGAGATCATTCATAAGCACACAGAGGGAAGTTGTTACAGCCAAATAACCTGCTGGAGGGATATTCTAATGAACTATTTCATTACTGGGCGTTTCTGAATCTTGTGTTGAACTCGTCTCTAAGTACACAAGATAAAACCTAGCTGTGGCACAAGCTAAAAGCTAGAAGTAAGTTTATGGTACAGCAGGTCTTTGGGGAACCTGGTTAACAAAGTTCTGCTTAGGGCTGCACAATATACTGATTCAGTTAATTCATCACAATATTCCTGTGCATAATACTCATTTCCAGATGTACAGTGTGATATATTTGAGTCTTCCTATCAAGTTTCTGTAGCCTCTATACCCATCACTACATTACATGCAACAGCTCGCACAGTTAGAGCACATTCTCAGTGCTCTGTCATCTCACCTGCTGTTACCAGTTGTGCTCAGCTTTGTCTTCAGTCAGTTTGTTTTGAGCTCTAAGTTTGGATCATCTGATAGCCTGTTTTTTTTTAAAATTTCCCATCGTCCTTCCCTTGCCTTATGATTTCGTGAGCTGCCATAACACTTGAAACAGTTGAAGTTTAATGTCCAAATAAGTAGTTGCTTAAAGTTTGCTTTGCTTGCTGCAGTAATCGCCCTTTTTCTCTATCCAAGGCGGACCATATTCATGTAATGCATTGTGCCAATTGTAGAAATGTCTCTAAATATTACTTTTCATTTATTCTCTAAAAAAAGAGTATTGGAGGTCAAAAGGCCAGAGGAGGACAAACTCTGCTCCACTGTCACTGCGCTTCAACTGACATTCTTAGCGAACACAAATAGTGTTCACAGATGGAGAAAGACAGAGGCAAATAGGTGATAGTCTGTTACCATCATTTCAAGGAGAGTCAGGCAGCATTCAGCTGAACAGAGTGACACAGCAAACTTAACAAAAACCTTGCAATATTTATTGCAGTATATTGCAGGAAACAAACATCCCAATCATTTTTTTTTCTTTTCAAGCAGCCCTAGTTCCACTTTTTAACTGTCACAGTTCAGGTACTCTTTGTCAGTCTGTTTATTTCAATCATGACTTTCAACAGACCTTGATCTGTGGCATCGTAGTATAAAAACATAGGATGGTTTTTGCTTTTAATAGCTTTTCTTTTCCTCTGGGTGGACAGAGATTTTGTAGCTTACATGCTGCAGGTGATTGACAGAGCAGTGAGTGACTTATAAGCGCCCTCAGCCCGACAAGACGTTTGTCGTCTGAGGAACATCAAATGCAGAGGGATGGAAGTCATGTGTGATTAGTGCAGCTGAGCTACAACTGACTGAGCACATCCATCTCTCTGCTGCAGCTGTGAAAGCTCTGCCATCATATTAGAGCAGAAGAAAAAAAACATCACTGCCGGAAATGTGTCCCTTCCTCTGCATTATACATGACAGAGTCATAGTCAAAGTGGTAAGGAGTAAGACTGAGAAGAATAATGGAGTGCAAAACATTTCACCTTGATGTGAAGTTCAGAACATTCAGGAAGAATTTATAGAGCCAAATTTAAACTGTTTCTATCCATCAGATCTGCTTCGATCTTCATCCACTTCTCCCTCTGAGTCTTGTTGTTTCTCCTCCTAAAGGTGAGCTGTGGCGCTTGGAGGATGACATGGAGGGTGAAGAAGAGACGCAGAATGGAGCGTTCACTGAAGCTCGCCCTCGTTCCCAGTCCCCGTTCTCCCACTTCAGAGCCCGAGCTGCGTACCTCCGTAAGAGCGTCTCCGCGGACGACCACCTGGACCTGAACTCAGACTTCAGCTCTGTGACTTCAGTGGAGGGCAAGCTCAACCGGGGAAACAAGGGGAAGCTGAAGAGGAAGTTTGTGAGTACGATTTTAAAAAGAATATCTCCTTTGTCTTTATCTAACAGCCAAAGACGTGAACTCCCCTTTAGCTCTGGGTGACTAAAGAGGACCCCCCTGAGGTTTTTCAATAACATTCTGCCATTTAGCTTGACACAGCTGACATTTTCTTTTGGCTGACTCAGACTCAGGGCGTGAGTTGATGCTTTCATTTATACGTTTTAACCAAAGTAAGGCTGCCTGAAATGTCCGCAGGGTCAGTTCTTCACAGGAAATAGCTACAAGTGTTCAATCTACTGCAAAATACAATCAACATGTCCATAAAATGGGCACACTGATCATCCTTTACTACATAGGACTGGTGCCTAATCTGAAACCAGTAGTTAGGGGGGCAAATGTTTTCAAAGAGGAGGACAGAAGAAAAGTTATGTGCACTCATCGCTGACTTCAGTACAACTATGATGAGTTTACTTCTTTTTATTGATTTACTTTCAAAGATATAGGACCCAGTGACCACGAGCAAAGATTGTTACTTACCTCTATGTCTAGAGATAACCAGAATCATTGACCAATTCTCATATGTATTTACCCATAAACTCAGTAAATTTGGGTACAAAAAATCTGTAAAGGTTCTTTTTGTACACAGAAAATTCATGGAAGGAATAGATAAAAGAATCAGGTTGATTCGCAGAGTCAAGAAGGGCACTGGTATCAACAAAAACCTATCAATTCTCATCCCTACAATCACCAAACTTTATTTCATGGGTTGATTCAAAATAACTGGAACAAAGCCAAAATAGCCCTGAACTCATCATTTCTCTCTTTGTATGGCTCGTGGAAAAAGACACAGGCTTTCTATTTGCAGGATTTGACACGGACATGAGACATGGACATGCAGCTCACACCAACAGCCTGATGCTCTAATCTGTTAATATGGATATAAAAATGAAGCTGTCACACTTCCAGTTGCATGAATTTAAAACTCCTTTTCTCTTCTCTTCACATGCACAATTTCTTTCTCATGCAAATGTCTTCCTCCCGTTTGCTGCCAGTCTATAAAACTTTGAAGTGTTTGACACTAACAGCAAACAAAGCACAGCTGATGAAGAGGAGGGCTTGTGGCAACAAATGATGAGCCTATATTTAGTATGCAAATATCATCCAACCTATAATTTGAACTGCTTTTTCACTCTTAATCTGTTTAACTTAATTAGTAAAGCTGCGTGCGTGTGCTTTTGTGTTCTCATGTGCAGGTGACGGAAAGGAAAGTTAGACAAAGAGAGAGGAAGAAAGAAATCAGGGCTGCGTATAAGTGGTGTCATTAATATCTCTGAAACAACAGCTGTAATTACACAGGATTATGACCACTTCAATTATTACGTTTCAGCGATTAAAAGAGCCTCAATCAAGCTGTCAGGGCTGCTGATCTAGAGCCAGTGGGTATTTTCTATCCTTTCAAACTTTTCAGCTCTGACCCACATATACATACTTAGTCATGTAAAACTATGATTTATCTTCCATAGGTTAAGTGTTTGTTTTATTGGAGTGCGTAAAAACGGTGTTCCCCTGCATGAACAGAAGGTTCACTGGCTGTACATTAAAGATTGAAGACCTCTATATTGTCCCCTGGTCACCAGATCAGGTAACTGGAGAGCTCATTACCTGCCTGAGCTTTGTAATTGATTCTCCAGTGTCTCAGGTGCAACAGGACACCAGCAAAGGTAGGGGGACAGTCTGGTGGGAGACATTTTTCTCCAGAACAGCGTAGGATGAGGTGGATGCTGCCTTATTGCACCCATGAAACTCATATTATGAGATTTAATGTTCAGGTAGAGGTTTAATTTTTCATTACCTGGATTTCAAATGGCGATTAAATGTCACAGCTTTGAAGGACCTTTCCAGAGAGATTATTCAGGCCTGTAAATCCATCCCTGAAGTAGAAAGAAAGGAAATAGAGCTCATTACACAAACTTTCATCACATAATCCAGCATTTTGTGAAGTGAAGTAATGGGAACAGCACTGGATCTGATGACCTGCGGCGGCTGTTTTGGGGTGAGATGTTGCATTATTTTGTCTTCTAATGTCCTATAAAGAGGAGAATTAGTACCAGAAAGCCTTATGTGTTTAACATTACTGTTTTCCTTTTATAGACAGCTTAAAAAAACAGAATAAATTGAAAAATAGCTGAATGTTTAGTGAAAAGACTGTGCAAGTTAGTCAGAGATGACAAACATGCCTGATGTTACTCCACCAAAGCTCAGGGTCAGGAAGCTACAACCGAACAGCTGGGTGGAGATCAGGCAGGAACTCAATGTCAGATGGACGGCAGCAAAGGAGAAGCAGAGGTTCAAGGGAGACTGGTTTGTTCAAGCCCGTAACAGGTGAAGCAAGGATGCTGCTGACAGGGTGAATGACCCCTCAATCCTTCAGCTACTGGGCTGGAGCAAGAGTAATTTCTTTTGGCGGTTCCATCAGGAGAAAGAATTCTCACTCGACATGTTGTGATGTATGAAAGGCCTCACAGTCCACTTTTGCCTCTTTTCTCTTCCAATACATCATATGCAGCCCCTCCATTGTTGCTGTGTTTGTTATCAGAAACTTTTGAGGCTTATTATGTGGTTTGGCTTTGAGTGATGCCCTCTAGTGGATACAACGAGTAACTTTTATACAAATGGAAGTGAGACATGGAAGTGTGTCGGTAGTGATGATCATATCAGTGTTACTGCTGCAAGTGGGTTTGAATGAAGATTGTATTTTAGTCTTTAGCTTGTGTTTTAGCCTCTGGCCTGTGCTCTATCACTCTCCCGTTTAGCTGTCTTTTTGCTCTTCTGTCTCTTTTCTGTCAGACAGTTCAGCCCCAGTCTCCAGTATTAATACTAACTAAATCACAGAAATCATATTGAACAGACATAAACACAGATCTCTTTACCTACTGCTAAACTTTGTCAGCAGGTGTTGTGGTTGAGACTTTGGCGTGCTGCAGAGCAATCTGGTCCAGTCTGACCCAATCAGGAAGCTAGGAATTAGGATCTAGAAATAGCCCATTTTAGTGCTGATAATCTCATTTTGAATTTGGCATCATGATCAGGCAAAAAACTAGATATAAGACTTTTTCAAGGTCATTCAGGAAGTCCTCACAGCCCATTTAAAATGAAGGAATAAATTAGCCTTGCAGATATGTGTGTATTAGTCTGTGACCTGGAAACTAAAGCCTCATTGATGCATATTTTGCAGATTTTGTTGTCGAACTTGTAAAGTACAGCATAATTGCTGACATTACCAGCTATACACTTTCTGCTTGCACTGCACTGTTTTTGCTACCATCATGTAATTCTACTCACTGTTCAGTTCTCTGTTACCGCTTTCCTCAGCCTTAAATAAATGCATCAGACTTGTGCATAAACAGGTATTTGTCCAATACCTCATTCAACATTTCAGGCTGCTCTGGGAGCATTTCCAGGAACATGTCCCCTTTTGATGCATTAGTTTATACTCAGAAATTGAAATGTAGCACCCCCAACTAAACCTAACACATCTGGAGGGGGCTTTTGTTCAATGTACCTGTTTTTCTGCACCTCCACAAGGACAGCACCTTGGACAGCCTGATGGAAATAGACAGAAATAAAAAGGTACTAACAGAGCAGCAGGGAGACAGGTTATGTAAGGTGAAGTGAACTGTTCTTTTATGATACATGCTCCTTTTTTTACGTTAAGGAAACAAAGGATGTAGAAAGTGTTATTTGTTACAGCATCAGCAGTGTTGGTTAAAGATGCACAGGAAATACACTGAGAGCAGCTCATTGTTGTTTGACACTCACACACTCTGCGGGTGAGCAGCTTGTCTCAATTACAGCGACAACAGCGTCTGCAGCTTAGCCCGTCGGCACACATAAAGAGCAGTTGTGCCGCAGTGTTAAGAAATGCAGAGACTTTATTTTGAAAGCTTACAGCAGAGTAACAAAACCTTAATGTGAGAATAATGATGCAGCTGCACTGACTGAGTTAAAGAGAAAAGCTGTGTCTGTGATTCCTTGGAGCAGGTTACATTCATACGGTGTTTAAATTCATCCTTGTTTATGAGTTTGCAGGCTTGATTGTTACACACACACACACACACACACACACACTCTAAGATTTTAATCTCTGTAAACACAGGGATAATGTGTGTATGTTTGTGTTTGTGCAGTAAAGTTCAAGGTAGAAGGAAGGATATCAGGCTGATTGTAACTCCATGTTTGTAAAGCTGCCAAACTGTGCATTACAATGAGAGAAAATATCTGCCACAACGGCTTTACTGTGAATCCATCATGCTCAGACAGCCACACGTCGTCTGTTCTTCAAGGTGACATCTTCTAAGCTCAGATGCATACGGCACAGCGACGTTTTTTCCATTGCACTTAAGGTCACTCAGATATAAAAAGCAGTTTTTGGCTTTTAAAGAGCTTCTTTTATCCATAACAAGCTGTCTGAGGCTTGATGCTTTAACTGGCGAGTGCTTGTCTCAACAGTGTGGACTCAAGTGTCCTATACCCCGGCAGATTAACAGCACTTCACCCGCCAGTGCATGTTTCCTGGCACATCTGTTACAGCCTGAGGCATACACTTTTTTATAAACTGTATCTTGGTAGCATTTATAGCATGTGAGGCATTTGCATTTATTTAATTATGTTGTTAAAAAAAAAGACCTAAACTGATGCCTCTGTTTGAGCTTTCAAGGGACTGTGGATTTTCTCAGTGATCTTGAAAAAATTTGATACCTATGTGCCTGATCATAATCCACAACTAAAATGAGATTATCAGTGCTAGAAAAGGTTATTTCTAAATTCTATTTCGCAGCTTCCTGCTTGGGTCAGACTGGACCCAATTGATATGTGGTATGTTGATGTCTCCATGACAACACCACACCGGCTGACAAACTTTAGCGATGAGGAGAAAGATCTGAGTTTTTCCTCTGCTGGAAACAATTTCTGTGATTTATTTTGTTGTAATAGTGAACGCTGGAGCTTGACTGACAGAAATGAGACAGAAAAGTAGAAGAAAGCTAAACAGAAGAGTGATAAACCGCAAGCTAAAGGCTATAACACAAGCTAAAGGCGAAAATACAAGCTAACCTGTTGGTGATAATGTTCATTCCACCACACATGCAGCAGTTATACTGCTGTGGTCCGTTCAAACCTGAGAGTCTATCAATAAAAAGAAGAGCCAGGTTACGTTTGCATTGCTTGGTATATGAACACTGGAAGGACATAACCAGGATTCACTTGCGTTGCATGTTACAGATATGTTCCAGAGCACTGGGCTGAGTAGCACTAAATGTAGCCAGCTACTAAACAATGGTACAAACTCACAAAGTTTTTTTGTTTGTTTTCAATCAACAGCGCCACATAACTATTGATAAATGTATTATCTCAGGACGCATCTGTAGTAGCCTTTTCCCCCATTTCTCATGATTTAATTATTTAACATATCACTGTGTCATAACTGCTCTCTATTCCTCTAAATTTGAAGGTCAGAGTTGCTCACTGAAAATCAAACCTTCATTGACGAAGAGTGTGCAAACGCACTCATAGCATAACAGCAGCACGCCGAGTCTGACTAACCGCATAATCAAAGTACATGCCGTATAATTCCTGTTGATTGAATGGCTGTAGCTACATAATTCTCCATTCATGCTTATTTGCAGCCCTTCACACTTATACTCTGCGTGCGCTCACTGACAAGAGGAGCCAATTTTTCATAAACCAGAGCTACTAATAAGTGTTGGTCACAATCTTCTGATTCCCTGGAAACCCACAGGAAACACCACGACACAAATCCTAATCTGATCATGTACTCTGATAAATACTCACACACATGCAGATCTCTTTACACAACACAGGCAGAGAACTCAGCAGTGCCCAGTTGGTCCAATGAGGCAGATGATATTCAACACATCACTCTGATAAAAAGGCTCAGGGTTGTCTGGATTGGTTTAAGAGATATGTCACCATTCCCTGTGGTTAAGTCTCAGTTTGGAATCTGCTGGTAGGAAATCAGCACAGAGTGTGCTCATACATAATCATTCATAAAACACACACACACACACACTCACGCAGAGGAAAGACAGCCAGAGAGCATCTTGTGTAAATACAGATATTGAAAAGGCAGTTATAGAGAGTGTAGATTTAGTACAGTCAGTCCTGAAGTCTATCGTACAACATGATCTGTCTAGAAATCAGCACTTGCCTCACCAGCAGGAATTGCTCACTTGAGGAAGTGGTTGCAGGGACCTATTCAAAAAAATTTCCATCAACAGCTCTGCAAGGCAATTGCAAGGCAATTATGAGCTTAAAATACTTATCTACCCCACCAGACTATCTGCTCACAAAACACCTGCAACGAACCATCGTAAAGTAAGTCAGTCAGTCAGGGAGGATTAATTTATGTGGCAGTTTGGAAACAGTTTGCTGCACAAGCTTCACAAACACCAGAAGGAAGCAAAATGAACAAAAGAAATAAATTATAGCATCAAATCAAACACGAGACAATGATTGAGTGTTACAGGAGGTTTGTTAGCATATATTGAAATTCAGAATCCACTGGCTGTTACCAGACAACCATATAACTGACTTCATTTACATGTATGCAGCGGTCTGACTAAGGTCATACCTTGATGGTGAAGTCACAGCAGGGAATCTAGTCTTTTTGTGTTTACATGCAGAAAAAAAGACAAAGACTTCTGGCTGTGAACGTCTCATTCTGTTTGATAGGCTCGGCTGTGTCCTTTTCTGATAAGTGAAACTGCATGCGTATTGAACTGTTTTCAGTTCCCCTGGGAAGGAAACAACATTCTAAGAACGATGACAAAGATGGATGCAGCTGTGGCTCTTTATGTTTTTATGTATGTAGGTGCCATAGTGTTAGTTTGTTGTGTTTAAGCGCAGTAACCCTGTGTATCATGGTCACATGGCAGCACTTTGCTGACTTCAGGGCTATTGAGGCCACACTCCCTTCATGTACTGTGCATGATGCCAAAAGCACAAGATTATTAAAAACACAAACTGAGGACTGCAGAAGGTCAAGTAAGTTTTGATATTTTGATTTTGATATTTTGATTTTGATTTTATTTCCCAAGCTTGGCCTGCCATTGAAAATTTCTGGAAATTTACCGGGGATTTTCCACTCCTTCGGTGGCTCAAGACTCATGATTTGATAATGGTTGAAATGTGTCCTCATGAAGTAGGATCTTCCTTGCTTGTTTTGTAAGATGATAGAGAAGCATCTTCACTGTGTGAAATCAGCTCTGTGCTTCACATCAGTGTAGTCATTACATACCATCTGTTTCACACAGATTTGAGCTGCTGTATAAACCTCCTTTTGGATGCAGCCTGTCATCCCTGCAGTGAATCATTGGACTTTACATTCGTTTTCAGTGGCTAAGTCGTCATATGATGTGTTTTTACATGGCCTGACAGCCACATGGAGTGGAAAACTGAGTGTGAATATTTTAAGTTTCAAGAACTGCAATGAAAATTCTTTAATGACATAAAATATTGCATTTAATTCATACGAGTCAATAGACTCAGTTTGTTGTAAGGGGGAAAGGTTCAAACTGTGTTCCTGACAGCTTTCGATGTGCTCAGAAATGTGCAGTTTTTATACAGATGTATAGGTCCCTCTGGTATAGTTTATAACAATAGAAAAGGAAATCTGATTTCCTGCTGTCCTCAGAGTATAAGCTCAGTGTTTACTCTGTTTTAAATGTATTTTGGCTCATCAAACATTTAAAAATTGGTTCCTTGTTTTGTTACATACTGCCACCTATTTATATCCCTCTGGGTAGATAACTCACAGCCAAAAGGAAGTACGTTTGTCAGAGATTGCTAGGTTTGGACAGTTTTATTTGAATATGCCATCAAAGTGGGACAGTGGTGACCATAACAGCAAGTTAAACATGACCTCTGATAAACTTTCAGACAGGGAGCTTTTTATTCCCTGCAGGAGCAGATGTGTGTGCAAACCCTCTGAATAACTGAAGCTGTTTGCCTCAGTGTAATGTAGTAGTGACATAATAACAGCTGCGTGATGAAGTGTTTACAGAAACTCTGTTTGTGTTTGAAAAAAGGTGCAGACTCTTTACTGTGTTCAACATCTTCATTAAAATGAAACACCACATCGGGTGCTGATTCATTCATCTTTTTTATACTCATATTGCTCATCAGTAAACCTTAAAGCACTCAAGCACTTAATCACTACAGCCAATGATAATGCCAATGAGTGCTTCCCATTATTTTTACACTTTTATGCATGAGTGGTAGATGTTTTCTTTTTGAATAAACTCCCAGCTAATAAAAAACAACATGAACACTTTACTGTGCTTCATGTTCTTCAGCTTTATTTATACCCAGTATTAATATGCATCCTGACTTATCAGTTATGAGTACACAAGGTCCCATCTCGCATTATTACAATACATCCTCACATGCATCTCAAGTGACCACTTGTGATTGGATCCCACTTCCTTAATCTGTGTATAAATAAAGATGTTTGTCATTTGCATATTTATGTTGATTAAATAAGTGTTTTGCAGAGCAGCAGCAGCAGAGAGAGAGAATGTGATCAAGCCAGTACTACACTGTGGTTTATGAAAGTGTCAGAAAAATTATAGACTCTATTGTCCACATTACGCCAAGAAACTGACGGGACATTAGTATTATTTACTCGTCCATGATGCATCTATATCCTTAGACAGCTATGTTATTATTCTAAAGTGTAATTAACAGATATTGGAGCTCATATCCCCATCACTATCTCTGCAGAACCAAATAGGATGTGACCATTTATTTCCTCTGGAGTACAAGTTTTGTCTCCATCTAGGGTTTTAGCAGGCAAACGGTCAATGTGGAGTGCAAGAGGGTCGATACAACTTTTCAGGGTCTGAGTTGAGAACTTCACTTTCATCTGTCATTTCTAGAAGCTGTATGTTTTGCAACAGGCAGAAACAAGCTAAAGGAATACCAAACACCTCCTCCTGTGAAACAATAAGATGTATGTTATTCACGAATGCTTATGTTTTAACAAAATATCAACATTTCACTCTTTAAAAAGATGGTTGTTGATTGTATTGGTTATTGCAACAGCCTGAAATGGATCAACAAAGATGTAAAAAGGCACTTGAAGGAAATGTGTGGATTAGTGCTGTGAGATGGAGTGTGTGTGTATGTGTGTGTATGTGTGTGTGTGTATGTGTGCAGAGTCACTTTATTTTCTGATTATGGTCATTAAAACAAAAGGTGCCTGTTATGTAATAGTACACGCAATTGAAGGGATGCAGTGTTCTGTCTCCATTTAGTGCTATTATCAAAATGTCGTTGTATTTGATTCTGTAAGGCAGAAATATCACAGGACACGCCCACTGAAAGCCCAGGTATGACAGGAAACCCTGTCAGCAGCGTGAGAGCTCCTCGTCTCCTCTGAGCCGCTTTAGTTCCAATCAAAGCAGGATGCCTCAGGCATTTTGCAGCATTAGCATAGTAAACACTGAGGCAATTAGCCTGATGATGTGGACTCGGAGGATTCAGGGAGGCAGGGTGATGAGAGCCATTTCCTTCCTGTGATGTCATACTCACTGTGTTCCTCCTTTTCTCCCTCCTGTTTTTCTTCTAATGTATTGATGAGTTGACTGTTTTAGCATTTTAAAGTCCTGAGGTGGCTTGGGTAATCACTCCATATTAGCTTTGTGAACTGTTTTGAGGCACTTTGGTATATAGTTATCTCTGCTGACAGCTTCTTCAGGCCCTGCTCAGATGGCCATTGTCTCCTAAAAAGGCTAAAATCTGATATTACCACTATCAGGTGTTTCTACAGTGCAGTGAAATGAGTCTCATATGCTCCATGTCACGCAGTAGTTCTGTCGTTGTTCAACAGTTGTAGTTTCTTTGTTTCTAGTAGAGTAAACAGACTCATAAATCCTGTGTACACTCAGCTGTCCAGGATCAGCAGATAAGCCCTGCATCATCCTCTCTTTTGCCTGTTCTTATCCACAGCAAGCAAGAATTTGTTATTTACACAAATGAGCTTCAGTAAAATCCCAAACTGCCAGTATGAAAATTTAACAGGCCTGGAGGACTGCATTGAGGATAGAAAACAACGTGCTCTGTCTGAGATAGAGAGCAGACAGGACACACAGCGACTTTCTTTCCATCACATCTGCCCCTACTTCTCATAAAACCCCCTTTTGGGTACTTTTCTATCAGGTTTATACCTGTTGTGTTGAGAGCATTTTAAGAGTTGATTTGGGTTTTCATTCTTTGACCATAACTTTAATTTTTGAACACTAACTCTACTTTTTATTTTATTTAACTACATAATTATATCTTTTTATCAAAGAGTTGTATGCAGATATAAATGTATAGTTAGTCTATGAGTTCTGAGTTACTTAAATCTAATTTTATATTGTGTCATACATGTGTTATGGAAGCTAAATGATATTGATCCAAATCTCATTAACCTTGTTTTCTAAGATAACCACCCAAGATCATGACTTAACCACAGATGACAAAGATATTTTAACTTATAGTAACATGGAAACTACAGTCAGTGTTTTAAATTAACAAAAATGGAAATCTGATTTTTTAAAAAAGTTAGTCACTTTTGACCCTGGAGGGAAGGGGCACCTAAGCTTCTCATCCTACTGTTTCAACTTGTATCACTGAGGCAAACCTCTCCTGAGTCTTGATTAATTGTTTTGTCCCTGACTTGTGTTGGTTTCCAGTAGCTTTCCTCCTCTGAGCTCTGTACAGCCTTAAATCTTCCACATGATGGCAGCACATCGCCGCACAATACAAGCTCCCTAGTGCCTCACCTCTCTGGCCTAAGAGCTGTGTCCTGTGTGTGTGTGAGAGAGATTGTGTGTGTAAATTTGTGTGTGTGTGAGCGAGCAGTTACCTGGGTGGTGCTTGCGGTTTCTCACCAGTGACTCATTCATCCTGCGATGACTAACACTCAGACACCACAGCGGACAGTCATAACTGCCATCGGAGCCGAGCGGCCGGGCGGCTCTCATTATCTGTGGAGACGTTTATTGGAATGCACAGGAGCAGCAGAGAAATAAAAAACACACGGAGAAGACAGAGCTGGATACTTTGAGAAAATATGACAGTTGTATTTCAGTCTGGTCAGCATTTCTATACTTTATTCCCACACTTTGAATCTGGTTCATCAGATTTAATGCTCCGTTCTTTTTTTCTGCTTTGAACACAGATACATGATGGATGAATAATGGGAATGCTGTAAAAATGATTAATGGGGATAAACAAACAAAGGCGACCACACTCAAATGGGATTTTTTGAGAAGTATACCCTAATGTAAACTGATTTCAGCACATCATTTTTCATCAGCAGCATCAATGGCTAATGTTAATTTAGGACACAAGAGCGAGCGCTGAAAGTCAGCTGCAGTTTCGAACCGAAGTCGGGTTGAGAAACATCCCTGACATTAATGATTATGGCTTGGAAAGATGCATTTATGGTCACGGTTGGCATCTTTGTCAACACTCAAATGACTGTACGCACAACTCACATCATCACTCATAATTCATCAAAGTATCAGCTTCTTTTTCCTTCTCTGTTCTATGGACGTCTTCCACTTTCCTCCAGGGCTTTTTGTCTGTTTCTACACCCCTCCAGCACCCCTTTTTGGTCAGTCAGTACAAAGAAAATGAGAAATCTCTTTTTGAATGTTGAGTCGTCCCCTTTTTGACACGTATGCAGCACAAATACTCCCAAAGACCAGACAGAGAGTGACAGGGGAACGTTCCTGCAGCCACTTTAATAACCAGTGAAATAGTTTTCATTACCCATGATCCACAGTTTCTCCTCTCCTCCCTCTCTCTCCTCTTTCTTCCACTCGGCATCTTTTTTTCCTGCAGTGGAGGCTGGTTTTTATTGACATGGGAGCTCTTGCCGGGGATTACTGTGGAGTCACTAATGATGATGTAGAATAATCTCACTCCTCTACTTCAGCTCTCTGCTCTGACTGTCTGGACTTATAAATCAGACTTAAAACCACATCAGGACATATTTGAGGTCATAGAATTACTGTTTGTATTAGGTCAAATTCTCCTGTTGTGTTTACTCAGACCGTACAGTCTTGACCTCTGACCCCTGCAGAGAAACGCACTGAGATCCATGTGGACGTTTGAACTTACAGTCCTGAAATTAAAGGGGATTTTGAAGAGTTGCGATGTGTAAACTCTGAGTGACAAACTTAATGATACATATAGATAAATCTTCATTAATACACTGTGAAAATTGAAACCTATGCAAGTTTGTGTCTTATTTCAAGTAAAAGTCACCTTGTTTGAGCTTGAATGAGCCACATTATCTTAGTCCAGAAAAATTTCTTACTTGAGCATATTCAAATACAAATGACACCTCAACAGCTTGAAAAAGTGAAAAAAGTTGCCAGTGGGGATGTGAGTTAACTTTGTAATTATTATAAAAAAATAAAAAAATAAAAAGGGTATTTTTTTCTCAATAAAAAGAAAAAAATCATGCAACATTTATCTTTTAAGGGACTGTGAAGACTTTCTAAATGATTTTGATAAAGTCTGACATCTAGATGTATGTCTGATTGTAGTTTTAATTTATAATTTTTCCTCTTTGAAATGGCCTTTCTGTTGTTTTAGAAAATGTGCTGCTTTTGATATTTTACCAGAGATGTGATTTTTAAGCCTGACTCCTAAGCATTATTATCCTGTTATGTGTGTCTTGCACACCTTGACTTTTGTCTTGGTATTTAAATTCTGCATTAACAGTGGATCTTAGGACCCTTAATGGTTTGTTACCTTTTTTTAACAAGATGTGAGGAGAGGAAAAGCAGAGGCTCAAAAGCTGGACATAGTGTGAATACATCGCACACTTCTTGAGCTTCTAGACTGAGAGTCCTGAAGCTTTGGGCTGATGAGGTGCTCCCTGGTGGATGTACTGAAATATGGTGTTTGCAAAGAGTCATTTTGCAAGGCTGCCAATGAACATTTGTCTTCATGATTTGCATCAGTTGCTGCCTAAGAGACAGGTTTAACCTTTTTTAGAGCTATATTTCTCTACCTGTCTCTGTGTCTCAATATTTATGTTTGTTAATCCAACTTAAAGTAATCCAGCTCTCAACATCGTCGGTTTCTCCAACTACACCACTTCTTCCCTCCTTATCTCTGCGTAGTCCTCCCTGAGAGTCTCCTCCTCCCCCTCCGCTGACCTCCCTTTAATTGGTACACTGCACTCACACCCACGGGATCCAACCAGCTGTCAAACAGATCCCTGCCTGTTCAGGTTGACCTGAAGTGGGCCCGAGTCGAGGCCGGAGCGGCGGGTCTCGAGTGGTTCTCAGGGTTCTCGGGGCCTCGGGCACAAAAGAAGAGGCCAAAAGCATTTTCTTTGAGAGCACCAAAAATCTCCTCATCTCCTCTTCCCTTTCTGAAGGCCTCTCTCCATCCCTGCTCAGCCCCCCTCCAGACTCTGTGTCTGCACTGACACCGCCTTTAATAAGGGGGGAGCGGGGAGCACTGTTTATTTGTGTGGTGCGAGGTTAAAAACTTCCCCCTTAATTGACATTCCGGTAACACTTTCCAATAATGGGGCGAGCAATTTCCTTGAAATTGATGTGTGTCCACCGCAAGGAAAAACACAGCTTCTTGCTTCCACTGACCCATGGATGATCCACACTTGCGCTGTGGCTTTGTTTTTGTGTGTGTCAGCGTGAGAAATCACATGAAAGGTTTATCATTTGCAGTGTGTGTAAGAAGCAAAGCATGCATGTGTGCTGTCAGATGAAACTCTGCGTGTTTTGTGCATTCATCAGCTTTGAATGTGTGCAAACATAAGTGTGGAATCATCTTGTTTTCAGAGCTTTTGTCAGCCTATTTATCGCTCGGGTACCATTTATTTCTGTGCTCAGTGAGGTGAACATAAATAAATGAATCAAATATTTTCATTTTTATTCATCCCAAACGGCAATGAGTGACAGTTGCACCGCATCAAATTGCTAAAAACAAGATTCACAGTAGAAAAGCCTGTTTGGCCCTCCGCTCCGTCAATGTGTGCCTGTGAGAAAATATGCAAACACAAACATCTCCTTCTGCTGCGACGGCATCCTTCGCCTCAGCGGTGACCGCTGGATGGGACTTGTGGTGTGAAGACGGTTGGTGTTAAACGTGTGTGTGTGAGGGAAAGAGGGAGAGACAGCGTGTGTCAATAAGTAGATGGGTAAGCGTGATGGATGTGTGTAAGTCCTGACTGTGTGCGAGCGTGCGTCTGTGTCTGTGTGTGGCTGCAGGCT
The DNA here is from genome assembly GCA_008086565.1 of Thalassoma bifasciatum. NCBI lineage: Eukaryota > Metazoa > Chordata > Actinopteri > Labriformes > Labridae > Thalassoma > Thalassoma bifasciatum. Next base: position 746,095 of record RPOG01000021.1, read on the forward strand.
GCAGACGCTGGCTGGTTCCTGGCCTTGTCATTCTGTCTCCCACACGCTCTCTGATGTGGTTTGAGACTGCGGCTTTCACTATGGAGGGAGGAGGAGGGGGGGGCCGCCACCACCACCGCACACACTCACACTGTTCTCACATGTCTGTGGAAACACACATTGCGCGCTGGTATGCAGTCACATTCTCAGAAATGCAGACACGCATACTCAAACACACACACACACACACACACAAACACACACACACACAAGCCAACACACAAACCCTGAAGGATGTAACAACACAACAGCGGCTTGCCAAAGTGTGTGAATGGACGCCGGAGCGCTCTCATAGACTAACACACACACAGAGTAGAGACGCCATCCGTGGTGCTGGTGGGCTCCCACAATAAGCGGTTAGTTAAATAATATCAAACACAGATGTTGGCTCGGCTCCCATCATACTTTGTGCGTGTGTGTGTGTTTATGGTGAGTGTTTGGAGTCCTGATATGTAGATCCTTGGGAACACGTTTCCTTGGAAATGATTGTGAGTCATTTGTAGCATTAAAAAATGTATGGAAAATACAAATAATTCAAACTTTAAGTGGTCCGTTTAAACAATGTCCGTGGAACAATCCTGATTCTTTCATCAGATCTGTCATTTTGTGGGATTTATAGTGACATTTCTTGACAGTGTCTTCTTACTGATGCATTTCTAAATGGATGAATTGAAAGACATATAAAGGTTTGAGCTCTGCATTTAGAAATAAAGTAAAATGTTTAAATAACAAGGTCCATACATAAATAAACAAATCTCTGTACAATTTGTTTCACTTGTGCAATTTGTGCAAAAATCATCAAATATAACCTCAGTAAACATCGAATCGTTCCAGAGTTTTAAAGAGCTGTACGTATCACTTTGCCGTTTCAAACCACATGTTTTGAAAACAGTTTGAAGGATTTGTGTTTTGCTTCACTCGGAAACCAGCGGCTTGTATTCAGAAGCAGGAGGTGACTTCAGGGTAACTCCAGTGTTATAGTCTAAAAAGAGCTGATGAAGGAACGGAAGGAGGAAGATGCACCAGCAGGACACTGTTGTCTCCTCACATGACTTTCCTGATTTCCTTCTTGGACAGACTCTGAATCAGCTCAGAATCAGGTTAGATATTAATCTTTAAAATCACTTTGGTTCTCCCAGCTTAGCTCCCAGCTCTCTTTGATGCCTTCAGGACTGAGATATTACATCTCCAATTAGAAACATGCACAGACTTTTCAAAGGGCGGAGCTGAAAATAAAAATATGGCCCTTACTTTGTGTTCTTGACCCCGGAGAGAGCACTGAGTTCTGTGTGTTTTCAGGCATTAAGGTGTCGGGTTTGTCTCTCTAGAGGGCAGTTTGTCATGTTTTAACCAGTGAAGGGGGCAGTTTGGTGCTAAATAAGGCCAAAAAGAGGGCACATTTGCATGAATGTATTTTGGCTCCCAAGAGGGCACTTACTATGGGTTATGGCTCCCAAGAGCGCACAATAGTGTGTGTTATAGCTCGCACGAGAGTATTAAAGCACTATTTTGGCCCCCAAGAGGGCCCTTTCTGTGGGTCTTCTTGCCTTCTACTCTGCCCCCTGTGCACACCACCCTCTAAAACTGTCACTCAGATAACAAGAATTGTTAACAGCAATTGTTTGACTTGGATGTTTGGGCTCCAATAAAGTGAAAGTGGCTTGATTAGTTTTAATATGCACATTCACACTCAGTGTACTTCTGCCTTATTTATCCTGCATAATACAAACACAGCTATGCATTTTGTGTTCCATGGTTTTTACAGAAATGATAAAATATACAATTGTCAATAGGGAACCAATCAGCTGTTTTGTCTTTATAAAAAAGACACCAAGTTTGCGAGTCCAGTGGTTTTTTAAATCTATCAATTCTTCTGTCATTGACATGTATGAGTGGGCTTTAAATGTGACATGTTCACTCTTATACACTTGTATATACTGTCCTGTATATATATGTGTATATATATATATATATATATATATGCAAACACTTTTTAAAGCTTACAGTCTCTTGCATACAAACCTAGTCTCCCTCTTTTTTACACACACACGAACACTGAGAGCCTCAGCAGACACTGTGTGTTCCTGACCTCTACTGGTTATACGGTGAATTGGGCACTAGAACTAACATGTTAATTTACATCAACATCTCCTTTTACTGGACGCCAAACAGACCAGATGTGATCAAAATACAGTTCGGAGCTTATCAAGCAGGGGGGGCTGGAGCAGGAGGGTTGATCCACAGGACAGTAAAAGCCATCTCTTTAGTTGTGTTTTGTCAGCTCAAGTCTGTTTGAGGTGGACATTAATCCCTTTTTGTTTTTAAGGAAGCTTTTAAGTCATCGATATCTGATTTTTCAAACCTCATTCTTTAGAAATAAACTTTAGAAGACAGGCTCAGACCAGCTGTCATCAGTGTACCTCAGTCAGGTGATTGTCGCTCATGAGTAGCACACTCCCAGTCCCAGGACAGTTTGTGTCTGCTCTTGAGGGGCCCTGCCGTGCCTCATTTTCTGCCCGCCTGTCTCTTTAAGGTGCTGTTTGTTTACACCGAGGCTCGGCTCACTGAGACCTGTGCAGGCTCAGTGCTGGGCTCCTTTCATAGGGGCTCCATTTTGTTCTTAATAAAATGGCACTCAGTGGCCGGGGGACTGGCAGGCACCCAGCTCCCTGGGAAACCAAAGAATGCTGGCCTTCATTTAGCGACAAACAGCTTCTGCCTGAGGAGGCTAGCTCTCCTCTCTGCTCCTCGGTGCTGCTGCTACCGCTGCTGGGGCCTGTGTGTGTGCGTGTATGTGTGAGTGTGTGTGTGTGTGTGTGTGTGAATGTGTGTGTCACTGTGGAATGGGGCCACGGTTGAAGGAGTCAGGTATGGCGGCTCCTTACATAGCTTTTCTCTTGTTGACGTTTGCTCCCACCAGTCCCTCTTTTCAGCCCCGCTGTCTCTCTGTCCGCGTCCTCGTCCTGAAAACATGCAGCACCACTCCTGCCTGGTCTCTGGCCTCACTCGCCCCTCTCTCGCTCCATCACACGGTGTGAATGGTGGGAACAGAGCAGCCATTAAGATGCATATTTAGCAGGACTTACCCCCTCCTCCTCCTCTTCCTCCTCCTCCACCGCTGCCTCCCATCTCCAGTGCACTCTCATAACACTCACGTAAACACATTGTAAGTCACTGAGAGTGGCTGTCACCTGGAACACAAGCATCATTGCACACACACACACAGGCACACACACAAACACAAACTCGTTCAGTGTTATTGGCTGTCTTAGCTGAGCTCAGGCAGAACTTTCTCCCATTTCTCTCTTCACTTCAGCTCTTCATCACTGCTTTTTCCCTGAGTATGAAAACATGAGAAGGGCTAACCTCTCAGAGATGACTATCATGATCAGTACAGTGACTGATGAATTTCACAGACCTGAAGCAGCTGAGATCATGTCACATTTCTCAGCTCATTTCTCCCCTGAGTGCACTGTCGTAGGAACATCGATGAGTGTGAGGTAAGAAACAAGTGATGAAAGAACGAATACTCAACACATGCAAACACAAAGAGTGAAATCGAAATGACAGGAGGAGAGAGATGAGGGAGGAGAGGAGGCT